>JAVBHV010000038.1:0-623043 GCA_033992175.1 Spiraea crenata
AAGGCGCAAGACACCCAATTCTCCAAACCCAATTCCAAGTCCTAAAATCCACTAACACAGCCATAATAAAAAATCAAACTGAACCCAAGTCCAAAAATCTACTTGCACAATCAAAAAAATAAACAAATCACAGTGAACCCAATATTGGAAAAACGTACCTTAAGCTTTGCCCTCTCACCAATTAGAGTAAGAGAAGAATCAATAACCCGATTTTGGCCCGTCTCTATCAAAGCACTGGGAAAATTCTCAGCATTTAGCTTATGCAAGATGTGAATCCCTCTGCGGGTGGCGTCGGTGGCGGCCAAGTCGGTGAAGAACAGTGACTGCGGAGGCTTGATGATGTCGATGACCTGGGTTCGGACCCTTGATGAATCGACGACGGGCTGGATATACGAGGCGAAGGTTTGTCCATGTCCATCTAGAGATGAGGTGATGGCAGGCTGGAGAATGGAGGCGAAGGTTTGTAGATATGGAGAGAGGAGGCAACGACGGGTTGGAAAGAGGAGGCGAAGGTTTGTAGATCTGGAGAGAAGAGGCGAAGGCTTGATGGAAGGAGAGGCGGGAGAGAGAGAGAGAGAAGAAAAAAAACTAGGGTTTTGATGAATGGAGGAGTTCAAAAATTAAAAGGGGACACGGAGGGAATTTTAAATTTTAGTTTCCCCCTTAGAGCACAGTATCTACTTTTTTTTTAACAATAACGGTTTGTTAAAAACCGTTGTCTTCATCTTTTTAAACATTGAAGACAACGGTTTTAAGTCTATGTAGATAATGGAAATACGTTTAACATTATGTATTATATTTGTTCTGGAGCTCATAATGATTTTTTCACCTATCGCTGTCTACGAGGTGTTATCTATTCTACTTTGTGGCCTAGTGAGGAGATGTAGCTACATCAAACTACTAACTTAAAAACAGCTACATCAAGCTACTAACTGTAAAGATGCAAAAGCCCTGTTTGTTCTTTATGGAGTGATTTGTTCTTTATGGAGTGATTTTTTTCTTTAGAAAAGACGGTAAATGAAGATAACAAGAACCACGAGAAACGTACTATACCAGCACAAAACATAGTTTTAGTCTTAACCAATTGCGATGACATCCTAGGCGTCATAAGCAACTTCTAGCACATCTAAAACCCAACTGCGAAGGCCGTCGTCTTCTTCTTGCCTCTTGTCCGCATCTTTCAAAAAGCATTGCATCTGCCTTAATTCTACTCGGATTTGGTCAACTTGTTGCTTGACCCCATGTGAGTTATGTAACAAGATAGCCTTTTCAATCAGCAGGTACCCAATCCTTTCAACAACAAAGGACACCACAAACTCTGCCATGATATGCTGTTAATGATAAGTGTTTGAGACATACATATATGATATATCCCTCTAACTAGTGTACTGCAGTTTAAACTCTTAACTTGGAAAATGAATGACAGTACATTGAAATCTATACTGATTTAAAATAGGGTATAGACACAAATGTCATATTCAAAGGAAAGAACTGAGAACCAGCAGTTGGCCGTTAATCTGGTGAGTGTATTATACGCGGTTGAAATGGTCCAATCTGGTATGCGGTGCATCCTTGGGTCATGTCAATGCAGGACTTTCTAGGAAGGGGTGACCAAGACCTTCTGTGTAATTATGCATTTCGATTTCGTAATCAAGTTTAATGAGAAATGGTTGAAGTCCTTGTCAATCTTTTGTCCTTTGGTCTTTGGAATAATTCTGTAATGGTTGAGGACTTATGATGATCTTTCTCAGCGTCAACAACTCCTGGTCAATGGTTTTGATTAATGAAACTTACATATATGGTTGAATGGAACAAAGCTCCAGCTGGATTGAAAGAAAAGCAAAATTCATGACTATGTGGTGATTACCTTCATACGAACAGCCTGTGCTCGACTCTTGATCAAAGCCAACAGTAGATGCATGAGTAAAAGTAAGAACCACCGATTATGGGGTTTATTACTTCACAGTCTCTCACCTGTTTCTTGTCTCCTTGGGACGTATCCCATAAAAGAAAATCTACACAAGGTAAAAATAGGACCTTGGCAGAAGAGTTATGCCATCGCTTTTCTCTTGATGAAATTATTGCCGCGACTCATTGCTTCGATCATAACTTAAAGATCGGTCAGGGTTCTGTTGGCATGGTGTATAAAGGCTATGTCAAAGTCCCCGGGTATCAGACACAAGCGGTTGCAATCAAACGCTTTTCACCATATTCCGGAGCACGCGAATTCAGGGAGGAGGTGCAATTACTCTGCCAGCTGCGCCACCCCAACATCATCTCTCTCATTGGTTTCTGTGAAGAAAAAGGAGAGCGTATCCTTGTTTACGAGTACATGCATAATGGTACCCTCTCTAATTACCTACACAGCAGAATTGGTCCCTTACATCCTGAAGGTCCACTACTTTGGAAGCAGAGATTGGAAATATGTATTGCCCTGGCCGCTGCAGTCCACCACCTCCACACAGGGGTTAAGTATGCTATTGTCCACCGGAATATGAGCTGTCGTGACATCCTGCTGGACGAGCGCTTGGTGCCTAAGCTTTCGGGCTTTCATAGGTATGTGTGGGGTCCTCCTAGTTTGTCAAATACATTATTAATCAAAGAACTGGATGAAGTGCGTAGTGGTACCATCGGTTATATTGATCCAGAGTTGTTGTTCTCTTCTGGCAAACTTACCGAAAAGTTTGATGTGTTCTCATTTGGAATAGTGTTAACTGAATTACTGTGCGGGCCTCTTCGATTGATCCTTAGAGAATACGATGGGAGTAGCAACTTACATGATATCATTGATCCGTATCTGGTTGGAAGAGTAGCTCCAGAATGCTTGAAAAAGTTTATTAACATTGCTGCTAGATGTACGCGTGCGACAGGAGCTGAACGACCCACAATGGGTGAAGTGCAGGTGGAGCTCCAGTATGCGCTTGCGCTGCAGGAGAGCGCAGACGCCGACAAAGAGAGGGATACTAGTACTTCTGCTGGTGGTGACTACATATATAACGACGAGACATCATTTAGTGAAATTCATGATATTTTCTGCTTTGGGAAAATATAATAGTACCTTCTATATTCAACTGTGGAAAATCTGATCGAGCTGATGAGAAGTGAAATGCTCTTTGAGCTTTCGTTATGTTTTAAAGAAACCAAAACGTGTAATAATCATTCTCATTCAGTTGAGTTAATGAAATCTTCAATTACTTTCTGTCTAGCTGAACAGTTTCCCAGTAGCCAAAAACTTACGTATGCATGGTTGAATGTTAGAAGATGGACATATATATTGCCATAGTGGTGATTAAATGTTCAACACACTATTGCAAACATCTCATTTGCTCAACTCTGTGATCCTACCTATAGTGTGTACAAACCAACTCTATCGGTTTATGGACACCGTGTCGTCCAATACGGAAGATGAGGCTCTACACAATTGTAAGAATGTTATCAATTACCCGATATCGGTTTAGCCTTTTCAAAAGCATTCCCAGAGAAGCTCTAAGTGTTAGTAACGTTATTATTGCAGGAGTAACTGTACTGTTGAGGTCTATTGGAGTCCACTTTACAATGCATGGAGCTAGATATGACTCAAGAACAGAGTTGCTAACGCAGCCAAGAAGTGGGCAGGAGCAGAGACATCATGGTCTTTAACATGGGTGGATCGAGGGAAGACCAAGGCGCGTAAGTCATTCTTATTTTCTCCACTTTCTTTACGCAACAACCAATAGTTAGTGATCCTTACCAAAATTGGGCAAATTACAATTTCGTACCTTATGGTTTGGGTCAAATTTCAAAATGATACATGTACTTTTTTTCTTGCATTTTAGTACCCTGTACTTTCAAATCATTCAATTGTGTTTCATCGCTTGTAAAATCATCAATTTTCTATCATCCAGAGATGATGTGGATGCTGTGGAGCCCACATATTCACACTTCCATGTCATATGTGGTCTACAACGAGTGGTAAAAGTACATCGAGTGAGTCCGAATCATCTCTGGACAGGTGAAAATTGATGATTCTACAAACATTGGAACACAATTGCAATGATTTGAAAGTACAGGGTACTAAAATGCAAAAAAAAAAGTACATGTACCATTTTGAAATTTGACCCAAACCACTGGGTACAAAATTGTAATTTTCCCGCCAAAATTATATATGTTTCTTTTGGTGTGTAATGCGGGAAATAAGAAATTAATTTCAATGGTTTGGAGTTTGCTTAACAGAAGTCAACGGATTTTAGGTGGGACATGTTTGTTTACTACTATGCTAGATGCTAAGGAGGTTCGAGAAGGGTGGATGCGGAGGGCGGCGTGGTGGTGGTAGATGCGGCGTGGTGACGGCGTGGTGGTGGTGAATGCGGAGGGCGGCGTTGTTGCGGTCCTTATGGTATAGGAACTTTGAGTGTTGTTGATGTATATCAAGCAATAATTTTACAGGAACTTTGCCGAGTTTGGGCTCAAATGCTCGTGTTCATGGTGCTGTGTTCAACCTCAGTTTTCAAAAATATTTTACCAAACACTCCCCAGCTTATTTTTGCAGCTGCTTATTTCTGCAGTTAAGCAGAAGCAGCTTTAAAAATAAGTTCAGCCCTACTAAACTAGCCCTTACCCAGGCAAGTTGGATTGATCAAAATGTGGATGTGACCAAAATGAGTGTCTGTTCCGGAGCATTTCGCCAGAGCACAAGGGGAAAGGACCCAACCCACCATGGACAATTCCTACGAAACAACATTTCCTTAGAAAATTATAGATGTCGTGGAGAGAACAAGGTAGCGTATGAAGACTCAGATCACATACCTGAATACTACAAAGATGTCTCAGCATTGCAGAGATGCACATCCAACATTTCACACGAAAGGAAAAAGCAGTAGAAGTAGTGGTTGGCTCGTTGCTAGTCGCATAATAAAGGCAGCTAGAGTCTATGCTGATTGCAGTGGCGGATCCAGGACCGAGAAGCTGGGCGGTCCTAATATATAATGTCCATAAATTTTTTTAATTAAAAATACTTTTTAAAATTGAATGATGATACAGTAGTTCAAAATCAAATACAAAACAGCCTATGCCAGAGACAATAGAAAGATAAGAAAAATTGAAGTTTAGGGTCTAGAATTTTGGCTTTTTGTGACTAATGGAGGATGTTGGCGGTGTTACACACAGGCCATGGGCTTCTTTTCTTCTTTATTTTTTTTTCCTTTTTTAATTATAAAAATCTACTAGAGGAGAGTGATATGAAAAGTCAGCTAATCCCTATGATGTCGTTTTCAAACCAACAATTTTTCAAGACTTTCCATCCCAAAACGACAACACCATCTCCAACGCTTTTAAAAAAAGCCAGGGGCCTCCTTCCTGGCTGAATAGGCCATCTCCAGCCTTATAGGCTACATTGTAGCCCTCAAAATATACTTTTTTAAAAGAATAGTGGATGGCTATATTTTGCCATTTTCAGTCATATTGGGCTATATTTTAGTTTTTTAAATATTTTATTAGTTTTTTACTATATTATTTAAATTTAATATATATTTTAGTTAAATTAGTACTTATACTTTATTGAAATTGAAATTGAAACGCGACAACAAATTAAACATTAGGTAATAGATTAAACTAAACATTAATGACCATAACTAATTTTCTAAATTCTCTGGAGGTTCTGGCACATAGTAGTCGGATGATGAACCCTCATTGGGAAATAACTGGCGTGCGCGATGTCGATCCAAAATTTCCCTCTTCTTATCCCCAAAATAAAGGGCGCTCATTGGAGTCATTACATCGGTATTCATAAGCATGATCCTCTCCTCCCTCTCTAGTTGGCGTCTAGTCTCCATATCTTCGTGTCTCTTGCGCGTCTCTTCGGCATCCTTGATACCTTCTCTTGCTGACGAACCATTCTCCCTCCCTCGTTAATGCCCCTCTTTTATATAACACTTATTTATCCAAATGCCTCCTGCCACTCTATTTAAGTCTTCAGTTTGCCTCCCTAACTCAGATTGTCTCAATTTGCCTCATGCCACTCTATTTCAGTCTCAGTTTACCTTGGCAACCCTAAACCCTATACATTAAATAATAAATTAAGCTAATTTACCCCAGTAAAAACCCACACATATCTAGGCAGGGGAAAACACAAAGTTTAAAAACAGCAGTAGAGATCAATAATAATTTGTCACCTGGCAGTAGTTGACTATGAATTAACGGATTTGGGCTGCAGAAGGCAAAATGAGACTGAAAATAGAGTGGCAGGAGGCAAATTGAGACAACTGGAGTTACAGGAGGCAAACTAAGACTGAAATGGAGTGGCAGGAGGCATTTGGATATATAAGTGAAAAATATGGAAAAAGTAATGTCAGATTAATGGTTGGAAGATGGTGGGTTTATGATTGTTGAGAAATCAATTTAATGAATATCAAGAATATAAGAACCGATGGTAGTGGCCCTTGTTGGCCGGAAGAGAAGAAAAACAAAAAGCGGCGGCAGTCGTGGCCGTCAATAGGGATGGGAAGGCGTTGCCGGCAACGATGAATTACCAATTTCTTTATTTCTTTTTTTAACTTCTTTTAATATTATTTGAATTACGTATCATGTACTTTTAAATTCTTGTAGTTGTGTTCCCCATTTGTAGAATTATCAATTTTCAGCTGTTCAATGATGGTGTGGACTCTATGGGCTCGTTTGGCACACATGATTGTCTTGGCCAGGACTGTATCCTAGGCTTAGCTCGGATTGTACTGGACTACCTTTTATCGAACTAAATCCTGACTTACGTTTGGTGCCTCATCGAACTGACTAAAAACACAAATACGTTTGTTGGTGATTTCCTGAGGTGGGATTCGCCGGTAAAGCACCTCCGACGATGACGTGATTTTGCAGCGATTGAATGCTTGAAAATCTCACGTTCACTTTTCAATGGAGTCGCATAAACAAATTAACACAACCAAAATTCAAAATTCATGAAATTCCAACATCAAAGCTCAAAAACAACAAGAATGTGATAAAAAATGCTTCAGGGTTTTTGTGGGTTTTGAGTTTACAAAAACAACCCTGATTCATTAGGAACTCATTAACTCTGAACATAAACCCAGATTCATTACAAACACAAACACAAACCCAAAGTCATTACAAACACAAACCCAATTCTTTCCAATCTCGCCTTCGACTTTAGCTCCACCGACAATTACGACTTTGAGCTCACCTTTGACGACTTAGAGGACCTCTAGCTGCCTTCCAAGACCAACGGAATAAACTTCCTCATCCCCAATGGCTTTGACCCATCGTCTGGTTCCGCAACGATCTCCATCATCTGGTTCTACAACGATCTCCGAGGTTGGTTTGAACAACATGGGTGAGTGAGCAGCTCCGGTGACAAGGTTGGTAAGGGCAACGTGGGCGAGATGGGTGAGCAAGTGATGAGGGTGAGCAAGCGGCATGACGTGCTATTTAGCAAGCTACAAGGCGAGATGGGCGAGAGTGACGAGGGCGAGCAAGCGGCACGGCGTGCTATTTAGCGAGCTGCTCTTGTAGCTCGCTATTTTAGGCGAGATAAGCCAGTCAAATGGAAACACGGGTGCTATTTACGCCCATTTAAATTAGTCCGGGTATACACCATACATGGGACACATGACTAATTTTAGATAGTTCTGTCCAGTCCAGTCCAAGGGGTGTACCAAAAAAGACCTATAAGGCCTACGTATTCACTATTTCCTGTCGTATGTGGTATATAGCGGGTGGTGCAAGTATATCGAGTAGTTTTGAGTCATTAGAGAATGTCGCATTTGATAGTTTCAGCGTCGTTGCTTTTACTTCAGATGCACAACCCATTTATCAAACACCAACTAATCAAATTCACCAAGTCCACATCATCGTTGAACACCCGAAAATTGAAGATTCTACAAACAGTGAAATAGAATTGTAAGAATTTAAAAGTACAAGATACTAAAATGCAAAAAAAAGAGTACAGTATCATATTGAAACTTGATCCAAACAACATGGTACGTAATTGTAATTTACCATATTTTAAAATATTAAAGACTGTAAATCAAGGGGTATAAAATTCGAGAAGTGTCAAAATTTGACTACTGGGTTTGCTAGATTGTAGCCCCAACTTGAAAATAAGACAAAAGTACCCGCGCCCATGGCAGCATTTCTGACAAGGTTAAGTTTAGTTTTGATGGTGGGTACTAAAACGGAACATTTTAACTCTTAGGTACTAAATAAGAATTTGACCACAATATCTGGTTGTTTTGATCTGTCATGACTGTTAATAAATTTAGCACACTTTGTTCTTCCTGCTATTTCATACCTTCCTGCAGCATACGACCCTTCTGCCTCCACCCATTACCTACTCCATATCCTGTCTTATCTTGCTCATTAGGGTGCCTCAAATTCCAAGTGAGGGGGGATCAACCATAGGGGTGGGCGAAAAAACCGTAAACTTGAAAACCGAACCCAAATCGAAGAAAAAAAAATCCAAAAGAAATCATGTTGATTAAAAAAAAAGAAGTAAAATCTGGTGCCTAGCCCGCCCTGAATCGCCCTTGCCGGGTAAATTTCAAATCTACGGCTAACCACGGGTATCCAGTATTAATTAATTTAAATTAGATGGGAGAAGAGAAATAATGGGTGTAGATGTAATCTCCCTTTAAGGTTTTGATTATAATTTGCGATCAACGCAAAAATGATTTTCAACGTCTTTATTAAAAGAGGCACCTAAATAGGAAAAAGCCAAAGCATGGTGCAATTATGTCGCGAATTCACTCGGCATGCCATTGCTGAACGAGGAACTAAGCACTGTAATTCTGTTCTAGATTTAGCTCCTCAATGGAGGATGTTCATTGATTCCTTGTTAAGTTGACTTTTATCGTCATTTGATGACGATGTATAATGATCAAACTGTTTATTTTATAACTTATTTAGTAAAGATTGTATTAGCAAAAAATGAATAGAATCTGAATTTTTTTGATCACTTAACTGTGTAAATTATATGAACGGTCTAATTGCATAACTAAACTAGCTATTTATATATTTGATATATATATATTTACATAATTATGTGATCATACGATTTTGGATTGGATTCATTTTAAAAAAGAGAGGTTTTTGTGGGAGATAAAAAAAAGACGGAAACAATAAAATACATACAATAACAAAAGAAAAAGAAAAGCCAACCCAAAATAAAACAAAAAACCACCCCCCCCCCCCCCAAGAGGCAGAAAAAAAAACCCCCCCCCCCCCGGGCTGGGAAATGGGTCGGGTCAACCCATAGTTGACCCATACCCAACCCATCTTTTCTGGACGGGTTTAACCCATCTATCGACCCATCGTCGATGGGTCGGGTGCGGGTCGGGTGAATTTATACATGGGTCGGGTATGGGTCGGTTATAACTATACATGGGTCGGGTACGGGTTACCCATCTTGTGAGGGTATTTTGGTAATTATTGATTAAAATTACTATTTTATGTATGAAATAATAAATTTAAAAATAAAAAATATGGCTGTTATTTAAAATAAAAAATATAAAAAATTGCTCTTATTTAAAATAAAAAAATAAAAAAATAGCTCCTATGCAAAAAGTGAAACTCCACCACGCTATTCTCTTCTTTTTTGAACAAAAGCCACACTATTCTCTCTAAAAAAAAAGTAAAAAGTAAAAAGTAAATGAGGTTGTTTCCTTAAGTGATGAGGTTGATAGATACTTGCAAGAGCGTACCATAAAATCGAGTAAGAAGTTTAAGCTTTTGCAATTTTGGCAAATGGAGTCATTAAGATTTCCAATTTTGAGTAAGATTGCAAATGACATATTTGCAATGCCGGTTTCAAGTGTGGCTTCCGAATGTGCATTTAGTTCCGGATCAAGGGTTGTAGATCATTTTCGGAGTTGCTTGACTCCTAAGATGGTAGAGGCTTTAATATGCACAAATGATTGGCTCAAAGCAGACGGATTTAGCTTTTACAAGGAGCCAACCGAAGAGGAATTGAATCTTTATTCTACCTTGGAGGACATTGAGAATGGTGAGTATTTTATATTTTATTGTATATTTATTATTTGAATGTCTAATTTTAAACTTGTTTAATGCTTCTTGATTTGTTATTCATTTGGATTTGTAGAGATGATAGCAATGCATATTAACCCTCAAGTTCCATCAACATCAATGTTTCCCCCGAATTCAACAAGTGGTGATCACTTTGAAGTGAGCCAAGGGACCACTTCTTCCTTTCAAGGTTCCACCAATGCATAAACTAGTTACCTCATTTAGTTTTGAAGTTCCAAGAGGTTTCTTTTTTGGTGTGCTATAAGAAGCTTATTTTAACTATTATAACAACTTGTAATTTGTTTAGTTTGTAATTTGGTATTTTGTGTTTGAATTGAAGTGAAGTTTGTTATGTTACATTTTGAAATATTTAATAGTTTTTTTGTATGAGCAGCTCAATTGTATACGACTAAATACATAATTCAAAACTTAAAAAAAAAAGTCGAAAAAAGATGGGTTGGATGGGTCGGGTTGGGTTTCAACCCATAATAGTTGGGTCGGGTTTAAAACCCAACCCATATATAGTCGGGTTCATTAACTATGGGTCGGGTTGGGTTATTATCAATATGGGTTGGGTCGGTTATTTAGCAATATGGGTCGGGTTTCGACCCATTCCCAGCCCTAATTCAGACTCCCTTATCTGGCTTTGTACCACGTGTACCTTATCTTAAGTTAACCACATCATGTAAATTCCAATTTTCCACTTAGTTGAGAGGGTTTGCTTCTTAACACGTTAAAAATAGCACACTTCTAATAACCCAGTTATTATACCTAACATAGAACGATAATCTAAAATAGGACTTATGTCAAGCTCCAAAACCAAAAACGTCAATAAAAAAATCACTTATCAATATAGAAGCAAGATGTGTGGTTTATTAGAGTTTCGTGGCTGCACCCGAGAAATGGCATCGAGTTGCCTACGTATTTGTAGAATGGAATCAGGTCACTCGTAGTTTCCATACTATCCCTAAGTATTTACAACATTTACTAAATGATCCCTAAAATCTTCTTATGTTATGAATCTGCCCCAAAACTACAGAAGCTTGTTGTTTAGTCCTTGATTGGAAACCAGTGAGTTCCATGGTTCAATTTCCAGATTTGAAAGATTTTCCTTTCAAATCTGCAGTCCAATACACGTACCCAAACAAATGCTTTAGACTTTACATCCGAAGCTAAATGTGCATGTTGCTAATTGCATGATTAGCTCCATTAAATTTGACTCCAGCCTCCTTGACAAAATCAATATCAATGGCTTACAAATTAATATCCAAAAAGGTCTATTTCATGCAACAACATGCTAGCTCAGATTATAAGATATTCAAAGAACACAAGATCGTTCACAATTGCCAAATATAACCTCCCTCAAATCGGTGACCCAAAACACAATCACAATTAATAATTTTTGAGCTTAATTAGTCAACAATCACTTAACATCAGCAACCTCTAGGGGTGGGTATGATAAGTATACCGTACCAAACCCTCAATACCATGTACCAACAATACTAAGGGTATTTTTACAAAATGACTACCAATATCATACCAAAGTTTCGGTATACCAAAGTTTTTGTACGGTATGGTAGTGTTTGGTATTGGTACAATACCAAACTATCTACCCATATATTTTACAAAATTAAATTCAAAGTCAACAATACCAAAAATGCATAAAAGATTGATCTAAGTATTAATAACAATAAAAATAAAGGGGTTAAGAACCACAATAATAAAAATAAAATAAAAAAATGTATAAAAGATTGATCTAAGTACTAATAATAATAAAAATAAAGGGTTAAGAAGCACAATAATAAAAACAAGATGAAAAAATGCCAAAGAGTTGCCTATGGGGTTTGAACCCAACACACATGGAAATTAATGAGGCCCTTTACCACTAAACCAATACATGCAACTTGGTATTCTTAAGATAGAACATATGTATTATATATAAAATTTGGTAATTGGTATACCATGGTATTGGATATTCAATACCGTGTACCGTACCAAAATTATCGAACAGTAATGTACCGAAATTGTACCATACCAATTGATATTGTACGGTATGATACGGGAGGTATTTGGTAATTAGTATTAAAATGCCACCCCTAGCAACCTCAACCAATAAATTCATAACCTAGTTTGAAAATTGCTCAAGAACCCAGAATATACAAACCAGATTTAGGATAGCATCCACCTCTCCCATAATCAGAAAATAATGATCATGCCTTCGTTTTACCTGAACTGCCGAAGATTCAGTGATCAGACCAATTTGATTTTTTTTTTTTGTGTATGCTTATAGGAATCGAGCTAATGAACAACTATGAAGAAGAAAGTTTCTCAATTTGAACAACGTAAAAAAGTCGTCTAGAGCCCTGAACATATTTGCCGGTTTTTCTTCCAATTTGCCCTTATCTTTTTATCTTTTTTTTTTGTGTTCTTCTTTGGGTTCCTCTTTTCCTCAAACCTCTCCCCCTGACAATACCGCCAAAACTTATGGCCACATGGCCTTTTCATAATTGAGGAAGCCACACAAGAAAAGGGAGGCAGTGGTTTGATGGTTATCACACCATATAGGCAAAATGGTAATTACATTGAAAGAAGATGTTTATCCCGTAATCTATAAATAGTAAATAATAATTGTTATTGAAAATTGATAATTTATGGATTGTCACAAAAAAATACCAAAACAAATGTTACTGATCCGATATAGATGTAAGAACCGTCACCATTACTACAGCACATCTCTCTGACCACCACAATCAGCACGCCCATAGGAACACCGCTATGAGTCTATGACCATCACTTAAGCCCTCCTTACAAGTGGAAAAAGCTGCACTAACACCACCACTTTTACGGTATCAGCCGTGAAAGTGAGAGTTATATTTGTGAACAGTGCTCAACTTAGTGCAATAGCAAGTTAACATAGACAGTCGAAAATATCCAAAATCTAATGAAAAAAAGAGAAAAATTTCGCAAATCACAAAAAAAAAAAAAAAAATTCAATTTTTTTTAGCAAACAACTCCAAATTCTTATCAGAATTATGAAAGGAACAAAGAAAGAAAAGAGAACTTATCTTCATGTCCTCATTGGAGACGCCATAATCAAGATTGGAGATGTATAGCTTAGTTCCAATCTCAATCGCCGCTGCTCTGTCCGAAATTGCAGTATGGATTGCTAAGATGATACCAGGATATTCATGTAGTTTGTCGTCCTGCAATAAATACAAAATGATTCAGCAATGACAAAAATAGAAGAAAAGAAAACTGGATAATAGAGGAATATTGTGATAACAGCCTTCCCCATGTTAAGACATATACTGTGATAATCTCTTCCTATATTTTTTTTGAAATGTTGTTCAAAATGCAAATAATTCACTGCGCTCAATGTAACAAATTAAAAGCATGTTAAGTGGATTTAATTTTTATATGTTTGTGGTTAATTACCTGCAGAAGTAAAGCCTCTTCGACAGGGAGCTCTGCACCAAGATCTCCTCTTTCAACCATTGCCTAATATGCATTATCAAATGTGTTGTTATTTCTGTTGAAGACTAAGTGTTGGAGCTGATCGTTTCATGAAGAAAGAAATGAAGCTGTGCGTATTGGGAATGCATTAAAGCCACAAGGTTTGTGTGATTAGTTAGTAATTCTGTGTAAGCCTATGTGGCATGAGTGTGTGCATGTGAGTGATTCAAGGATCCGCACGAAAGCATTGTAATATTTGCATTGCTGTATATAATGTTAGAATTACAGAGAAATGAAAAGTGAGAATGTTGTGATACAATTTCTGCTACTTGCTCTCTTCTCTCTCTTCTCTCACTCTTCTTATCGTCTTCTTCAATACCAAACCACCATCTTTGTACCTTAAAACTTCCTCTGCAAGAAATAACCATAACACTGTCAAACACTAACTGTTGGAAATATAATTTGCCAGAATGAATATTACATTCATAGTAGGATGTAACATATACACGAGATTTCCTTGTTCTGCAAGAACCTTATGCTACAATCTAGGACAAGGATTAGGAAAGAATCAACTATACATCAATTACATATTTGTTTCCTAATAGAGCCTACGACTTTTCAACACTCCCCCTCAAGTTGGAGAGTGAATGTCAAGAACTCCCAACTTGCGCAACAAAGCTGAGAATTTATCCTTGCCCAATGGTTTAGTGAAAATGTCGGCTAACTGATTCGTGGAATTAGTGAACCGTGTAGCAATTGTACCATCAACAATCTTATCTCGAACAAAGTGACAATCCATCTCAATATGGCGAGTCCTTTCATGAAAAACTGGATTGGCTGCAATGTGTAAGGCGGCTTGGTTATCGCAATACATGTGTGATGCTCCCAAATGAGGAAGATGCAAATCCTCCAACAAATAACGTAGCCAAGTGACCTCACATGCAGTACCTGCCATAGATCTATATTCAGCTTCAGCTGAAGACCGTGAAACCATCTTCTGCCTCTTCGTACGCCACGAGATCAAAGAATTACCCAAGAATACACAATAACCCGTAGTAGAACGACGAGTAACAGGACAACCACCCCAATCAGAATCACAATAAGCAACCATCTTCAACTGATTATCAGATGGATAAAACAAGCCCTGACCAGGAGTGGACTTTAGGTATCGTACAATCCTCAGTGCGGCATCCCAATGGGGTTGCCGTGGTTGATGCATAAAACGTGACAAAACATGCACTGAATATGTGAGATCAGGTCTTGTGATAGTAAGATAGATCAAACGCCCTACAAGCCTGCGATATTTTGCTGGATCCTCAAGAATATCACCCTTATCTGAAAGCTTTTCTTCCTCCATTGGAAAATCTACAGGTCTAGCACCAAGAAAACCACAATCTTTAATACTCTCAAGAGCATATTTTCGCTGTGAAATATTAATACCTTTCCTTGACCGCGAGACCTCGATACCCAGGAAATATTTCAAATCGCCAAGATCCTTAATGCGAAAGCGGGTATGTAGGAATTCCTTAAGAGAATTAATGGCTCTTAAATCATTGCCTGTGATCAAAAAATCATCCACATATACCAATAAGGCTGTAAAAGATGTTCCTTCCTGTCGAGTAAATAGAGAATAATCGGCCTTCGACTGTGTGAATCCAGCAGCCAAGATGGCTTCAGTAAATTTAGCAAACCATTGTCTGGAAGCCTGCTTAAGACCATATAAAGATTTGTGAAGGCGACACACGAGATTCTCCCCTGTCGCCGAAGTCCGAGGAGGAGGGGACATATAGATTTCTTCCTGCAAATCACCGTGAAGGAAGGCATTATGAACATCAAGTTGGTGGATTACCCAATGCTGGCTGGCGGCAATAGCAAGGAGACAACGAACCGTGATCATCTTGGCAGTGGGGGAGAAAGTGTCATGGTAATCGATACCTTCGGTTTGAGTGAATCCTCGGGCAACCAAACGAGCTTTGTAACGCTCAATAGAACCATCAGCCTGACGCTTGATCTTATAGACCCACTTGCAGTCAATGGGGTGCTTGCCCGGAGGAAGGGGCACCAAAGTCCAGGTGTTATTGACAGCAAGTGCTTCAAGTTCAGAATCCATCGCTGCTCGCCAATTAGGGTCACTATTAGCTTCTGCAAAAGAAGAAGGCTCCACATCTCGACTAATTTGAGAAACAAAAGAAAGATGTGATGGCGAGTAGCGATGATAGGAGATAAAATTACATAATGGGTAACGAGTACCTGGAGATGCACTTGGTGAAGATGACGAAGGATGGTGTGGTGGCAGTATCACCTGCGAGCAAACATAGTCCTTAAGGCGAGTAGGAGGGACTGTGGGCCGTGTAGAACGGCGAAGTGTTGGAACAGAGACAATGGGAAGGTCCGGGTGGGAAATGACCTCCGCCTCGGGGAAGTGTTCAGGCCAGAGGAGGGTTCTAAATGGGCCGCAGGACTAGGCTCATGTAGCAAAGGCGGTACGGAAGATTCAGTGGCAAGGTCAGGTAATGGGGTAGGTGCAGGCAATGTGGCAGGATCAGGAAGAGATTTGGAGTAGGGTATGGAAGCGGGTGCAGGTGGGGAAGAAATAGAAGGGACCGGGGTTGGGTTGATGTCCTGAATGAGAGGAAGCGGAATGGGATTGGAGCTAGAAGTATCGGTGATGGGAACAGAAGTGGAGGATATCGTAAAAGGGAAAGAATCCTCGGAAAAAATGACATCCCGATTGGTAAAAAGCTTACAAGTCTCAAGATCATATAATTTGTAAGCCTTTTGACCAGGAGGGTACCCAAGGAAGATGCATTTGTGGGCTCTAGGGGAAAACTTGGAATGAGGGTGGAGAGAAGTGGCATAGGCTAAACAACCGAAAACCCTCATGTGTGTATACGTGGGTTCTTTGTTATGGAGACGCTCGAATGGAGTCTGCTGGGACTAATCCTATCGAAAATCGGTTGAATCGCCGATTGGAGTTAGCTGAAGCTATTTCGAGCTCAACAAAAGCTTAATCAGAAGCTCACGAAGCTCAATTCAAACCCAGAAATTGGCAACTAAAACCCAGTTTTAGGCAAACAAACCCAGATTTCTGTGACAATGTCAAGCTGGGGAAGTTCCGAAGTACGGACTCCGATCTTCTCTGGAGAGAACTATGAGTTCTAGAGGATAAATATGGTGACTATATTCAAGTCACATGGTCTGTGGAAGATGGTAGAACAAGGTGTCGTACCAGAAGTGAAGAAGAAGAAGAAGAAACCGGAGAAATCGGACAAACCGGAGAATGTAGATGTCATCGATGATGAAGACGACGCGTTGATGCTGGAGCTGTCTATGAAGAAAGACGCCAAAGCTCTTGGAATCATTCAAAACACGGTCTCCGATCAGATTTTCCTCAGAATTGCAAATGCATAATCATCCAAGGAAGCTTGGGAACTACTGTACAAAGAGTACCACGGTGGTGATCACGTGAGATCTGTGAAGCTGCAAAATCTGAGGCGTGAATTTGAATACACAAGGATGAGAGATGATGAGAGTTTATCAACATATCTTACACGGTTAAATGAGTTGATAAATCAGATGAAAATATTTGGTGAAGAACTGCCTAACACTAGATTAGTACAGAAGGTGCTAATTGGTTTGACAAGGGTATATGATCCCATCTGTCTTGCGATAGAGAATACCAAAGATTTGAGTGTTGTTGAGTTGCAAGAGGTAGTTGCTATTTTGAAAAGTCAAGAGCAACGGCTAGATTTGCACTCTGAAACAGTGAATGAGAAAGCATTCTCATCACTATCGGTGAGTGCTAAACCACAGAACAAGAATAGCACACAGAAGAATTGGCACTCTAAGGGGAAGAAGAGTGATGGAAAACCAAAGTTTCAGTAGAAGACTAGTGGTGGATCACAAGGGGAGCACTCATCCCACAGTGGAAGTGGCTAAGACACTAGAAAACCTCGATGTAAAACATGTTCCAAGTATCACTATGAGGAATGTAGGTACAAGGGTCAATCCAAATGTCACAACTGTGATAGATTTGGTCATTGGGCTAAAGAGTGTACTGCTGAGAAAAGGGTGCAGAAAGCAAATAATGCTAGTCATGTAGAGGTTTATGGAAATCTGTTTTATGCAAACAACACTATTACAGAACCTAGAACCAAGGGTGAGTGGTATATTGACAGTGGTAGCAGCAACCACATGACTGGGGATGCAAGCCTACTGGTAAATATGAATACTAATGTAGCAGGAAAAATGCAGATGCCTAATGGAAGACTTGAGAGTGTAACTGGTATGGGGGCATTCCCTATTGAGACCAATAGAGGCAGGAAATACATTAGGGAAGTGATGATATTGCCTTGTTTGAAGGAAAATTTATAGAGTGTGGGGCAAATGGATGAGCATGGATACTATTTGTTATTTGGAGGTGGGAGATGTAGTATCTTTGATGGTCCAACACTGGAAAACATGATTCTCACAGTGAAATCAAAAGAAAACAGATGCTATCCCTTGACTTTGGTACCAAATCAACAATTGGTATTAAGAACAAGTGTTTTTCACAACAGTAGTATTTGGCACAAAAGATTAGGGCATTTACATTCTAATGGTCTTAAGCAGTTGAGAGATAAGGAAATGGTGCATGGTTTACCCTATTTGGATGAAAATGATGAAATCTGTGAGGGTTGTCAGCTTGGTAAGCAGCACAGAGATTGGTTTCCTAAGGAACAAGCTTGGAGGGCTAAACAACCACTTGAATTGGTTCACATTGATCTTTGTGGACCAATGCAAACTGAGTCACTTGCAGGAAATAAGTACTTTATGCTCATAGTTGATGACTGCACTAGGATGAATTGGGTATACTTTCTGAGTTATAAATCAGATGCTTTGAGCTATTTTTAAGAAGTTTAAATCTATGGTTGAGCTGTAGAGTGGGTTCAAGGTGAAATGTGTTAGAAGTGACGGAGGTGGTGAATTTCTATCTACTCAGTTCACTCAACTCTGTGAAGATCAAGGAATCTAGAGGCAATTAACTGTAGCTTATACACCACAATAGAATGGTGTTGTGGAAAGGAGGAACAGAACTGTAATGGAGATGGCCAAAGCAATGCTGCATGAGAAGAAAATGCCATATTATCTGTGGGCTGAAGAAGTACATAGTGCAGTGTATATACTCAACAAATGTCTTACCAAGGCTTTGAAGGACCAAACTCCATTTGAAGCATATAGTGGAAGAAAGCCTGGTATATCACATTTGAAGGTGTTTGGCTCACTATGCTATATGCATGTTCCAGCACAAATGAAGCAGAAATTGGATGCAAAGAGTCTAAAAGGAGTATTTGTGGGATATGGCACATGTGAGAAAGGCTACATGATTTTTGATCCTCAAACCAAGAAGCTGTTGTTGTCAAGGGATGTTACTTTTGATGAAAATGCAGAATGGAAGTGGGATGTTGGATCAAAAAATCAGATTGGAAGCACTAGTGCATATATTCCAGCAGAAACTGAAGAATCTACTGCGGCTGAAGGAACTGAAGAACCTGCATCACCTGCAACTGCTATTTCCCCTAGACTTATGCAAACACCTCAGTCAATTAGATCTAACATAAGTGAAGAGATAGGAGAGTCATCAAGTTCTGGATCGAGATATCACAGATACTTATGACCATACACCACTGAAATGGAGGGATATCAATGAAGTTATAGCCAAATGCAATCTGGTTATTGTGGAACCAGAAAGATATGATGAAGCTGCTCAGGAAAAGTCCTGGATAAAGGCTATGGAGGATGAACTTCATATGATTGAGAGGAACCAAACCTGGGAATTGGTAGATAGGCCAACCAATAAACCAGTTATAGGTGTTAAGTGGGTGTATAAGACAAAACTGAACCTAAATGGTATAGTACAGAAGAAGAAAGCTAGATTGGTTGCAAAAGGATATGCTCAGAAGCCTGGAATCGATTATAATGAGACTTTTGCACCAATTGCTAGGCTTGATACTATTAGAACCTTAATTGCTCTTGCTGCACAGAAAAGCTGGAAAATATACAAGTTGGATGTGAAATCAGCTTTCCTGAATGGTGTTTTGGAGGAAGAAGTATATGTAGAGCAACCTAAAGGTTTCATTGAAGCTGGAAAAGAAGAGAAGGTATACAAGCTGCATAAGGCCCTCTATGGATTGAAGCATGCACCAAGAGCCTGGTATGGTGAAATCGATGCTTATTTCACCAGAAGTATATGTAGAGCAACCTAAAGGTTTCATTGAAGCTGGAAAAGAAGAGAAGGTATACAAGCTGCATAAGGCCCTCTATGGATTGAAGAATGCACCAAGAGCCTGGTATGGTGAAATCGATGCTTATTTCACCAGATGTGGATTCATTAAGAGCCAAAGTGAGGCTACCTTGTATACCAAGGCAAGGGGAGCTGAAGAAATGCTAATAGTGTCAATCTGTGTTGATGATATAATCTATACTGGCAGCAGCAAGAGTTTGATTGAGGAATTCAAAGAAGACATGATGCATCAATATGAAATGACAGATCTTGGATTGCTGTATCATTTTCTTGGAATGGGGATTGTGCAAACTGAGTCCTACATCTTCATCCAACAAAGTAAATATGCTGAGAGTTTGCTGAAGAAATTTGGATTACTGGAGTGTAAACCAGCAATCACACCATCAGTTGCATCAGATAAACTGAGCAAAGAAGATTGAGAGTGGTGTAGTGAATGAAGATTGAGAGTGGTGTAGTGAATGAGGAGCAGTATAGGAAGCTAGTTGGTAGTTTGGTGTATCTCACAACAACCAGACTTGACATTATGCATTCAGCTAGCCTACTAGCACGTTTCATGCACTGTCCATCAAACAAGCATTTTGGTACTGCAAGAAGGGTGCTTAGGTATGTTAAAGGGACATTGGATTATGGGAATGCATATGAAAAGGGGCAAGGCTCTATGTTATTTGGCTAATGTGATAGCGATTGGAGTGGTTCTGTGGACGATATAAAGAGCACATCGGGGTATGCATTCACGTTTGGAAGTGGAGTGTTCTCGTGGGCCTCTGTAAAGAAACTGAGTTGCTCTCTCAAAAGCAGAAGCCGAGTATGTGAGCACCGCAGAAGCCACAACTCAGGCGGTGTGGCTCAGGTTTGTCTTGGAGGATTTCGGGGAGCTTCAAGTTGAGGCAACTCCATTGCATTGTGGCAACACCTCAGCAATTGCCATCACCAGAAATCCAGTTTTCCACTAGAAAACGAAGCACATTGACAGAAGGTATCATTTCATTAAGGATGCATTGCAAGAAGGTGTTATAGATTTGAAGTATTGTCCAACAGATGAACAGTTGGCAGAAATATTTACCAAACCTCTTCCCAGAGAGCATTTTAATTATTTGAGGGAGAAACTTGGGGTGAAGTCAGCTCAACACTTGAAGGAGAGTGTTGAGGACTAACTGTTGGAGCTGATCGTTTCATGAAGAAAGAAATGACGCTGTGCGTATTGGGAATGCATTAAAGCCACGAGCTTTGTGTGATTAGTTAGTAATTCTGTGTACGCCTATGTGGCATGAGTGTATGCGTGTGAGTGATTCAAGGAACCGCACGAAAGCATTGTAAAGGGAATATTTGCATTGCTGTATAAAATGTCAGAATTACAGAGAAATGAAAAGTGAGAATGCCGAGATACAATTTCTGCTACTTATTGCTCTCTTCTGTCACTCTTCTTATCGTCTTCTTCAATACCAAACCGCCATCTTTGTACCTTAAAAATTCCTCTGCAAGAAATAACCAAAACACTGTCAAACACTAACAATTTCAACATGCAAAAATATTATAATGAGGAAAAAAGAGTATGCAAATAATTAATTGAGCAAGGTCCCATTCATTGAACCAGGAGATTACCCCATCGGATGATGTATGTGAAAATGGAACGCAAATTAGTGATAGAGCCTGCACTTTCAATTGGTACCATAGCATGAAAATGTGCATTCTGACCTGCATCAAATGGAAAAATACATTTATTAGTAAGTATCAGCAAAGAGAACAATAACCAAATAAGTCTTCTGAATATAAGATCAACAATATTCGCACACTTACTTTGTAGCTAGTTCTTCAATTCATCATCAAACCTACTAAGCTGCCCTTCTGCAACCAAAACATTCAAAACCACGCAGTATATAAACTCATTAGGCCTGCAATTGTTCTCCACCATTTTCTTGAACACAATGATGGCCTTCTCAAGAGCCTGAATCATAGTATTGTAAACAATCATAGTAGGACTACAACCCTTTGTCACCACCCATCTCCTGAAACAACCCCAGAACCTCATCACCTTTGCCGAATTTCCCAATCATTCGAATCATGATTGTGTATGTAAACTCATCCGGTTCGCAATGCTTCTTCTTCATATCATCAAAACCTTGTAACGCTTGCTCAACCTGCCAAATTGCATCTGCACATCAGAAAAACAGAATCCCTCAATTACCCACATCGAATTTTAAGCATGTGAGTCAAACAAAATCAGCATTCATACATTCAGTTCCATTCAAATTTCGAACCTTTTCATCTTTGGCCACTCCAACAATATCAGAAAATCAGAATCCAATAAAAACCCACATCGAATTTCAAACATTTGAGTGCCAAAACACCTTCATACATTCAATTTGATTCAAAATCGATTCAAAGTTTGAACCTTTTCGTCTTTGGCCAATGCATACAATTGTAGGCGAGAACGTCCAATTTATAGACTCGTCACCGCATTTCCATGTAAGTATCGAACGCTTTGGTCGAATCGCGAGAGCGCAAGAAGGCTTAAAGCAACCACGTGTAAGTGTACGCGGGGGAGGGGTAGCCACGGATGTCGGTGGGGAGGGGAGGCGGCGGGGTGATCTCGGTGGAGACAGAGAGGCCTGTGGGGGAAGTTTAGGTGACTTGGGTGGCGAAGTGGCGGCGACTGGTGGTTGAACGACGGCGGGGGTATGGGAAGGCTGAGGTGGTGGCTCGGTCTCATGGTGTTCAAGTGTGGATACAGAGAGAAACCCGAATTTAGGAAGCAGAGGAAAAGATTGGGGGATGTCCAAGACTAACGGAGGAAAAGGTGGTTTAAACTAGGGGCGGTAAAAAGACTCGACAAATCCGACCCGACCCGACGTCCAATTCATGCCCAATATTGATTTTGCCCAACTTGATTTTTACCCGACCCGAAAAATCAAGTTTTTTGCCCGACCCGATAATAATAGGATTTGGGTTCGGGCTAAAATATGAAACCTGACGGGTACCCGAACCCAACCTGACATAATTTATTTTTAATATATATAGTAAATAATATTTACTAACCCAGCAGCCTCCAAACCCGCCTCCAATATCCCCTCTCCAACTCCTCCAAACTCGACAAAATCGCCGTCGACCTCGGCAAACCTAGCTCTCCAACCCCGACCCCTAAATTTCCGCCGTCGACCTCAACAAACCCGACAAACCCATCCCTGTTCGACAACTCCGACCCCAAATTTCCGCCGTTGACTTCGACAAATCTGACAAACCCAACTCCCTACAAGCGACCTCGACCCCAAAAACCCACCGATCCTGACTCACAGCCTCCGTGCGACTTCCACAACTCGACCTCGACCCCAAATTTCCATCGCCAGCAGCCATTCGATGGTTCCCAAATTTAGTCAGCAAGCACATCGTCTCCGACCGACCTCGCTGTGAACGACGGGCTCGTCTGGGACAACGGCACGCCGTTTTCGAAGCCCTGCACCATCGGAAATCGAGGGTTGATCGACCTCGCCGCCGAATGGACCTGTTTTTGTTGGGATTTTTGATTTAATCGGTTCTGGTTTTGCTTTGATTGTGTTGGGGTTTGTTCCGGTTTTGATTTTTGATAGATCTATGGACTTTGTTCATGGGTTTTACCCAAACACTAGTTAATCAGACCTACATAGTCCACATCATCATTAAGCAGCCAAAAATTGACGGTTCGACAAACCGTGGAATACAATTGCAAGGATTTGAAGGTACAAATATCATTTTAAAATTTGATCCAAACCACATGGTACATAATTGTAATTTGCCCATATTTTTTTTGTTCTCATAACTATTTCTTCATAAATTTTAACAAAAAAAGATACTTACTAGTCTCCAACTAGCAATTTATACATTGTTGTTCACGGATTTAGCAATGTACCCAAGTTATAAAATCAAACTTCAAATCCAACAATGTAAACAAGCAACACAATCAAAAAGTCTTACACAACCAAAGTTAAGTTGCAAAAACATCAAATTTGATTAGAGTTTTTTTTCCTTAATTCAAGAGGTGAAAGGAGAAGATCATCAATGTCTAAGTGAAGTAGAGGAAGCACCATGAGCTAAATGGTGAAGTTGAAGATGAACCATGTATAGGAGGAAGGGACCTGGAAGTAGAACCTCTTGGAGTTGAAGAAGTAAGTGAAGATATTGTAGAACTACTAGGTTGAGGAGAAGGAGGAGGCATTTATGGTTGAGTATTAAACCAATCTACATATAAGTTGGTTGTCGATTTTTTTTTTCTCTTTTTTTGTTTGGGTGAGAATTAGTTCCCATATATAATACATATAATATACTAGTGTTCTATTCTAATTTATATTAACATATTTATATAAATTATTCATATATATTGTATATATATTTATAAAATAAATAAAATTAGTACTGATAATTTGGTTTCGGTATACCGAATTTTTCAGAGTATGATACCGTTTACCATATCGGATTATTCGATTCGATACAAAAATTGAAATTTTAATTCGGTAAAATTTTGGTTCGGTTTCAATCCGGTTCAGAACGGTTTCTAGTTTTCAGTATGAAAATGCCAGCCCTAAACACAAATGTCATATTCCCACGGAAAAGCGATGTCAATTGATTCCAATCTGGCAAGCGTTGCATTGCATCCTTGGGTCATGTCAATGCAGGACTTTCTAGGAAGGGGTGACGAGCAGGTGGCCAACATGGTGAGTACATAATATTCAGACGCGGTTGCAATGGTCCAATCTGGTGTGCGTATCCTTGTATCAAATTTTTTTTTTTTTTTTTTGGCTCATCCGTGGATCTTTTCAATGCAGCAGGACTTTCTAGGAAGAGGGGACCTTCTATTTTATATGGCAACCGGCTGGAGACAGATGGCAATTTTTGTAAGGGGACTGGTCAATGATTTTGATTAAGGAAACTTACTTTACGGTTGTCTAGACAATGCGAAAAGAATACAAAGCCTAGAACAGCCTGGCATAATACTACGCGGTGATTACCTTTATATGAACAGCCTGTCTTCGATTCTTGATCAAAGGCTAGAACCACTGATCATGGGGTTTATTCCTTCAAAGTATGTTTCATGTTTCCTGTGTCCATGGAAAGTAGTATCCCATAGAGGAAAATCACTAGATAACCAAAATCGGGCCTTTCCAGAAGAATTATGCCGTCGCTTTTCCCTGGATGAAATCAAGGCAGCAACTCGATGTTTCGATGATAGCTTATTTGTTTGTCAGGGTTACTTTGGCAAAGTGTATAAAGGGTATGTCAATGTCGACAAGATAAGTACAGACGTGGTTGCAATCAAGTGCCTTTCGGGAGATTCAGTTAGTTTGAGCGTGCGCGTGTTCAGGGCGGAGGTGCAGTTACTATGTCAGCTGCGCCACCCTAACCTGATTTCTCTCGTGGGATTCTGTGAAGAAGAAGGAGAGTACATCATTGTTTACAACTACATGCCTAATTCCCTCTCCAGTTACCTTTACCCCAATAATGGCACGAATCCTCAGTACAGAAGTCCACTACTTTGGAAGCAAAGATTGGAAATATGTATTTCGACAGCAAGCGCAATTCACCACCTCCACACAGGGGTTAAGTATACTATCATCCACCGGAATGTGAGAAGTGGGAATATCCTGCTGGACGACAGCTTGAAGCCTAAGCTTTCCAGCCTTTCCCTGTCCGCGATGGGTCCTCGTAGTATGTCAAATGCATTAACCAAAATAATGGATACAGATATAATTGGTGTAATTGGCTACATAGATCCAGAGTATGCTTCTTTTGGCAAACTAAGCCAAAAGTCTGATGTGTACTCATTTGGGAGAGTGCTAACTGAAGTACTGTGTGGGAAACAAATATCAATAGTCCAAGAAGAATACACAGAAAGGTATGATCATGTTACGAGTAGTACCTTACTTGATATTTTGGATCCGTTTCTGGTCGGAAGAGTAGCACCAGATAGCTTGAAAAGGTTTATAAACATAGTTGCTAGATGTGTGCGTGCCACGGGAGTTGAACGACCCACGATGGGTGAAGTGCAGGTGGAGCTTGAGTATGCACTCGCGCTGCAGGAGAGAGCAGACACTGAAAAAGAGAGGGACGCGGCTAATAATTCTTCTATTGATTATGCTGGTGGCTACACCTATAATGACGAGGCATTATTTCGTGAAATTCATGATATTTTTTCGTTCGAGAAATCGCCATCTCCTTCCAGCGTTGATGTATCACCTTTACCACCTATGTCACCATTCTCCCTTTCTTTCTCGTCATGTGATGAACGTAGGTGAGATACGTACTCTTGCATCTGATGATGAGCAATCAACTGCTCCATAGGAATTACCAGCTCAAGCGCTGGCTCTAGAACTATTAATTGAATTTGTTATAGGTAGTTATTTTGTGAAGAAAGATGTCAAGCTTTAGTTATGTTTTAAAGCAATGAATAATGTTCAGTTCAGTTCATTTTTTTATCACTTTTTGTCATGCTGAGCATATAAGAGTATGTAATATAATTGTTAAAATATGAGAATTGTGGGTTAAAATTCGATAATCATTCGTGGTTATGTATTGGTATGTATAGGCTTACAACAGAGAAATCAAAGGCTTTTTGGCCCAGATTAATTATATACAAAATATACATAAAATGGAAAATTGTAATTGATGGTGAATTTATCTGCTTGATTTCTGAAAAATGAAGCCTCAAAAACTGCCAGGATATATGTGTAGGATTTGCTGATTCCTGAGAAGTGATGCCACAGATCATGGGAATTGAGCGAGTCAAATTCCTTCCATTAACAGCCAAATACTACCATGTTATATCTCATTATCTTAGTAGATGCACATAGTACCATACGGTGATTGAATATTTATAAAACGACTGCAAACATCTCATATTTGCTCAACTCAGTGGTCATACATTTTTTTTTTGGGGACCAACTCAGTGGTCATACTAGGTGGCAGACACATTAAAATCTAAAATCATATAATTCTGTATAGATGCAAAAACCCTGTTTGTTCTTTACCCAGTGATTCCTTCTTTAGAAAAGACAAATGATAACCTTTAATGAACAAGTATATCACGAAGACGCGTCTATCCATGCACCAACAATGATGGAAAACACAATATAACAAAGAACCATGAGAGACACACCATACCAGCACAAACAATCGATTAAGTTTTAACCATATAGGGTGGCCACGTACGTTAACATTTCGAAGTACTTAATCACATGGATACTACATATTTGTTTAATATACTCGATGGCAGAGCAGCAGATATTTGGGTACTTTACACATTCGGTACAACTTTTTTTTTTTTTTTTTTGGGTATCTATGGTGAGAATCTTGAACAATGATCATCAAGGAGAGGCTGCAGGGTGGCGGCTTATCTACACAAGATTTTTACAAAGGGAACTAGAGAATCACCCATTCGGATTCACAAAAATTAGGAGCTGGTGATTTCTTTGACTCCTCTGCATTAATAGAATGCAATACACTGTCTTCACATTCGACATACGATTTGTCGTCATCTCCATACCATAATGCAAGCTGCTCATATTCTTGCTTCCTCGCTGATCTAGCATCGCAAAGCTCTTGCTAGATTGAAAGAAAAGGCAAAACTCATGACTATGCGGTGATTACCTTCATACCAACAGCTTGTCTTCAACTCTTGATCAAACTTATCTATTGAATGATGTTGTGTAGTGGTTGAATGTCATAGCTTCATGGCTAGTTGTTATAGCTTAGCTTCATAAGTCTTCTTTTCCCTTCTTTCAAGCATAGTGTAGTATGGCTGGTATTAAGAGGGTTGTTGTAGTAGTTGACTGTTCCATACTTTCTTCCTTCTATTTATTTCATTTCATTGTAAATCTTTACACCCAAAAATCAATATGCTTCTTTTATCAAATTTCCACATGGTATCAGAGCAGGAATCCAAAATGGCCTGCCTCTAAGTTTTTCCATATGTTGCTTCCTAAATTCTACTCAAGAATGGCTGAAGTCAATCCTTTTAGTTCAGAGACTGAGAGTTCTTCAACTCCTTCCTATTCGGGTGTTTCTGAGGTTGATGTCAACCCAAATCAGCGGCTTTGTTCTGTATTGTTGAATGAGTTCAACTATCTTCCTTGGTCAAGGGCAGTTACACTTGCTCTTGGTGGAAGATCCAAACTTGGATTCATCAATGGGAGCATATAGGTTCCTGAAATCTCTTCCCCTGCGTATGAAGCTTGGTTGTGCAAGGATCAACTTGTTATGTCTCTGCTCCTTAATTCCATGGAGCAAAGGGTGTCTGACATCTTCAGTTTCTCTGAATCTTCCTTGTCTCTATGGAATGCAGTCAAAGAAATGTACGACAATCAAAATAATTCTGCTCGTATTTTTCAGCTCAAGAAAGATATTGCTAGTCTTCAACAAGAAGGTAAGGCTTTTGTTCAACACCTTGGTAGCATGAAAGGTATGTGGAATGAACTAAATGTATATCGGCCACATACCACTAATGCTGCTGTGTTGCTAAAGAAAGAGCTGAAGAAGACAAGATTTTTCAGTTGCTGGCAAGCCTAACTTCAGAATATGAAGATCTCCGCAGCCACATCTTAATGAATACAGACCTCCCATCATTGACCAATGTTTGTGCCATTATTCAAAGAGAAGAAATTCGTAGAAAGGTAATGAATGTGGAGACAAAGGCAAGTATGTCTTAATCTAGAGCTTATGTGTCCAACCATAAGCAGTATGAAGAGAAGGTTTACAAGGGCAAGAGGCCAGATTTGAAATGCACTTATTGCAATAATATTGGGCATGTGAGAGATAGATGTTGGATTTTACATCCAGAATTGAAACCAAGGTTTGAAAAAGATCACAAGACTTCAAAAGATCATAAGGGGTTTCAGAAAGGTCCACAGAATCATAATCACAAAGCAAGCCATGCAGCTATTGCTTCTACTGAGGGGTTGTTGAATTTTACTGCAAATCCAGTTGCCTTGATTAATGAATTTACAGCTTATCTCCAGAAGAAGATAGGGAGTGGTGAAGCTGAAGGCATGACCGGTGCTGAAAATAACAATCACACTGCTCTTCTAGGCAAGTTTGCCGGATTTCTTGCAGAAACTGATGGATTATCTCATGAAGAGATTTCAGGTATCTTAAATGCTTTTTCAACTGCTCTCAATGTTAATCTTGTGCATGATTTTTGGGTCATAGATTCAGGTGCCACTGATCACATGACAAATCAAACTACAAACTTGTATGATTTTGAGAAATTTCCAAAACCTTCACAAGTTTCTGTTGGCAATGGTAGAGGTGCTTCAATTTTGGGTAGAGGAAAGATAACGTTAATCTGAGAAAATGTTGAGTCCGTAGCTTTATATGTTCCTTCTTTTCTTTTCAACTCTTGTCAGTTGGAAGAATCACCGACTTTCTACACTGTCTTGCAATCTTCTCTCCTCATAATGTTATTTTTCAGGACCTAGCCACCAAGAAGCTGATTGGTGAAGGTTTCTACTTGAATGGATTGTATTATCTATCAAAGGACTTTAAAATTCCAAAGGGTTTTCAAGTCAGCTCCAGCCTAGCTCAAGACCATCTTTTGTGGCATCAACGTCTAGCACATCCCTCAGAACCTGTTTTGTCCACCATGTTTCCCAATTTATGTAAAGCACCTATCAAATGTGAAACATGTCACTTGTCCAAATTTGCTAGATTGCCGTTTAATTCCTCCATGTCTAGAGCTAGTAAGCTTTTTGAAATTGTACATTCTGATGTTTGGGGTCCAGCACTCCTTGAATCCTTTGGTGGCTACAAGTATTTTGTTATTTTTGTTGATGATTTCTCAAGAATTACTTGGTTGTATGAATCAGTTTTCTTCCCAAATTCAAATCCTAAGATCAGATAATGGCACTGAATACATGTCAACTATCATGTCACAATACCTGAGTGCACATGGCATTATGCATCAAACACGCTGTGTTGGTACACCTCAACAAAATGGGGTAGATGAAACGAAAAATAGAGATCTACTTGAAAAAACAAGAGCACTGATGTTTCAAATGAATGTTCCAAAGAAATTTTGGTCTCAAGGAGTGCTTACTGCCACATATCTCATTAACAGGTTGCCTAGTAGGGTTTAGACTCAGAATCTCCTCATGAGGTTATGAAAGGTCAAAAACTAAATCTGTCACACCTAAGAGTGTTTGGATGTACTTGTTATGCACATATACAATCACTCCATCGAGATAAGCTAGATCCAAGGGCTGCTAAATGTGTTTTCTTAGGGTACTCTTCCACTCAAAAAGGGTACAACTGCTATAATTTTAGAACTAAGAAGCTTTTTGTGTCAAGAGATGTTAAGTTTGATGAGAACAAGCCATATTTCAGCAAGCCATCAGAGAGCTCTAGTCAAGGGGAGAATTTTCTTGATTTCTTACCCTTGCCAAAACCCATTGCAAGCACAGATTGTACTTCCTCAGTGTTTCCCAACTCTGATACATCAGTCATTGAAAATGCTAATGTGATCACTGAAGAAGTTGAAGTCTTAGAGGTTCAAGTGAACCCCAATGATGTGCCAATCCATGTTGATGCTACAGAACATTCCTCCCTAACTCCAACTCCACCTAGAAGAAATCCTTCTCGTGATCGACATCCACCATCAAGGCTGCAGGATTATGTTACCTATACTGCAAGTTATTCAGTCCATAATTTCATACATTATCACAAACTCTCACCATCCCATGCTGCTTTCCTCAGTCAGATATCCAGTAAGAGTGAGCCAAGAATTTTTCAGGAGGCTAATCTTCAAGCGGTGTGGAGGCAAGCAATGGAAGAAGAATTGCAAGCTTTGGACGCTAATAAAACATGGAGTATTGTCAAACTTCCAAAGGGAAAAAAGTTAGTAGGCAGCAGGTGGATTTATAAGACAAAATTTCATTCTGATGGTTCCATTGAAAGACACAAGGCAAGAGTGGTGGCTCAAGGTTTTACTCAAACATTTGGGATTGATTATAAAGAAACATTTGCTCCTGTTGCTAAGATGAATACAATGAGGGTTTTATTATCTGTTGCAGTGAATCATGCATGGTCATTATATCAAATGGATGTGAAAAATGCATTCTTGCATGGTGAGCTTGAAGAGGAAGTCTATATGAGATTGCCCCCTGGTCATCCACAAATAAATGACTCTGATATGGTTTGCAGACTTCACAAATCCATTTATGGATTGAAGCAATCTCCTCGTGCCTGGTATGCCAAGTTGAGCTCAGTGCTTGAAGCAGTTGGTTTCAAGAGAAGCAATGCTGATTCATCTCTTTTTGTTCGAATTGGATCAGCTGGAAGGTTAGTTGTTCTTATCTATGTTGATGATATTATCATCACAGGTGATAATAGTGATGAGATTAATACACTTAAGTCTTCCCTTCATCAGAAATTTGCCATTAAAGACTTGGGATTGAAATGGCCACCTCTCAGAAGGGACTATTTTTAAATCAAAGAAAGTATGTGCTCGACTTGCTTCAAGAAGCTAAGATGCTGGACTGCAAACCAGCGAGAACACCTTTGGCCAGTAAACTAAAGTTGGATTTGGAAGGAGAGCCTCTAAGTAATCTCAGTTACTATCAAAGATTAGTTGGTAAACTCATTTATCTCACTATTACAAGACCTGATCTCACTTATGCAGTCAGCTTAGTGAGTCAATTCATGGATGCTCCAACTGTGGCACATTTACATGTTAAAAGAATTCTTCGGTATCTCAAAGGTTCTATTGGTAGAGGAATTCTCATGCAAAACAATGGTAACACTCAGATTATGGGCTACACTGATGCTGATTGGGCAAGCAATGCCCTTGATAGAAAATCAACCACTGGATACTGCACGTTTGTTGGAGGAAATCTAGTTACTTGGAAGAGCAAAAAAGCAAAATGTCATTGCACATTCCAGTGCAGAAGCTGAATATAGGGCAATGGCTTCCACTGCTTGTGAGCTTGTATGGCTAAAGGGTCTTCTCTCAGATTTGGGGTTTCACTGCAGCAAACCTATGTCCCTTTTCTGTGACAATCAAGCAGCGATACACATTGCATCGAATCCAGTGTTTCATGAAAGAACAAAGCATACTGAAGTTGACTGTCATTACTTTCGTGAGCAAGTTCAGTCCAAAGTGATTCAAGCAACTTATACTCGTAGCTCTGATCATATAGCTGATATCTTCACCAAGGCATTAGCCTCAGGGCAGTTTCAACGATTGCTTTCAATGCTTGGATCAATGAATCTTCTTGATCCAGCTTAAAGGGGAGTATTGAATGATGTTGTGTAGTGGTTGAATGTCATAGCTTCATGGCTAGTTGTTATAGCTTAGCTTCATAAGTCTTCTTTTCCCTTCTTTCACGCATAGTGTAGTATGGCTGGTATTAAGAGGGTTGTTGTAGTAGTTGACTGTTCCATTCTTTCTTCCTTTTATTTATTTCAGTTCATTGTAAATCTTTACACCCAAAAATCAATATACTTCTTTTATCAAATTTCCATATTATCCCATTTTAATATCAACCATCAATTTAATGCCCCCGATAATGCCCCTCTTTTATGTAATTTGGGATAAGTAATGTCCGATTAATGGTTGGAAGATGGTGGGTTTATGATTGTTGAGAAATCAATTTAATGAATATAAAGAATATATGAATCGATGGTAGTGGCCCTTGTTGGCCGGAAGAAAAGAAAAACAAAAAGCAGCGGCAGTCGTGGCCGTCAATGGGGATGGGAGGGCGTTGCCGGCAACAATGAATTAGCAATTTCTTTATTTCTGTTTTTAACTTCTTTTTGTTGTCGAATAAGAAATAGGGTATTCATCTCTGAATATGTGTTTAGCCTCTTGTATAGTGCTTGTATTTATAGTGGAGCAATCCTAATGTTTACCAACCCTAATAGGAATGAGCCTAACTATTAAATAGAATCCATATAAAATTCCTATTACTGAATACATTGAATGTAGACCGTATTCATACTTCTAGTTTACACAGTCATACTGGAATACAGTTTACAACACTTCCCCTTGAATGTGTAGAACTTAAGAACTAGTCGCATCAAATCTTCGTAGGCAGTTGATGAACTCATTGTGGTAGGCACTCGAGGATACGTATGTCCAAAAAGGATCCATCCAGGGATATGCTAATACCAAAACCTTGCTAAGGAAAACCCAGTGCGAAAAAGCCAAAGGGAAGGGAAAAAGTGAGCATGCGAATGTCGATACTTAAACAGTCATAGGTATGACCAACCCAACGCGGGTGCCTTAAAAACCTTGTCAAGCAACAAAACTCGGCGGGAAAAAGTTGACATGTGCTAAGGGAAAAAGAGTACATTAAGGTCAAGGGAGTATAATTTCGTATACTTCCCCTGAAGTCGACAATGTTCCCCCTGAAGACTACATACACTTCAAATCTGACAATCGACGCAATCCGATTCCACGAAAGAGCTTCTGGAAAGTGGCCTTCGGCAGAGACTTGGTGAACAAATCTGCTAGGTTGTCTTGCGATTGAATTTGCTTGACTTCAATCTTCCGATGCTCTTGTTGCTGATGTGAGAAGAAAGACTTCGACGCGATGTGCTTGGTGTTGTCTCCTTTGATATATCCTTTCTTAATCTAGTTGATACATGCGGCATTGTATTCGTAGATATTTGTTGGGACATCACTAACGAACGACAATCCGCTAGTTTTCCGAATATGCTCAATAACAGCTTGCAGCCAAATACACTCACGTATGGCTTCATGAAGGGCGATGAGTTCGACATGATTCGAAGAAGTCACAACTAAGATCTTCTTTGTAGACCTCCAAGATATTGCAGTATTCCCTATGGTAAAGACATAACCAGTCTGGGAATGTGCCTTTTTCGGGTCTGATAAGTAACCTGCGTCGGCATAACTAACAAGGCAAGCATTACTCAGAGGATCAAGGGGGGATGATCCATCCTGAGATGCATAGGGATAGAATAAGCCCATATCCTCATTCCCTAAGGTAGTAGAATATGTCTTTAACACCAATCTAGTGGTGGCGTGTTGGCGCACAACTATACCAAGCTTGACAAATTCACAACAAACGAGATGTCCGGCCTAGTGCATTGAGCTAAGTATAATAAAGCGCTAATTGCACTTAGATATGGAACTTCTGGTTTCAATACCTCTGCATCATCCTATTTAGGATGGAATGGGTCTCGTTTAGCATCTACCACTTGGACGACCATGGGTGTACTCAAAGGCTTCACTTTATCCTCATTAAAGCGTCGCAACACCTTGTGGGTGTAGTTTGACTGATAGACCAGAATACCATCAGCACAGTGCTCAAGCACAAGGCCTAGACGAAATCAAGTTTTCCCTAGGTCCTTCATCTCAAATTCCGATTTCAAGTGCAAGGCAGTAATATCAAGCTCTTCTGGAGTACTAATGAGATTCATGTCATCGACATAGACTGCAACTATCGCAAATCTGGAATGTGATTTCTTGATAAACACGCTGGGGCATAATTCGTTATTCACATATCTCTTACTGATCAAATATTCACTTAGATGGTTATACCACATCCACCCGGATTGTTTCATTCCGTAAAGTGAATGCCTCAACTGAATCAAGAGGGTTTTCCGTGGTTTAGAACTATTTGACTTAGCTTAAGTCCTTTTAAGACTCTCATCAATATCTCTGTATCAAGATCCCCATGGAGATATGCTATAACCACATTCATAAGCTGCATCTTCAGTTCTTGGGAAACTACCAAACTGATAAGGTAGTGGAACATTATTACGTCCATTACTCGTAATCAATGCCAAGGCCAATGAGAGAAGCCTTGCGTCATGAGGCATGCCTTACATTGCACTATTTCATTCTTCTCAGTACACTTCCTTACGAATACCCACATGTAACCTACAGGGTTCACATTGGGGGGTATAGACACTACTGGTCCAAACACCTTTCACTTTTAGTAAGGAATCTACTTCAACTTGCATTGTTTATTTCCATTTTGACCAATTAGTTTTATGTCGACATTCATCAACGGAACGCGGTTCGATATTGTCGCATTTTGTAGTATCAGTGGCCACTCCATAAGCAAATATATCATCGATGATTATCTCATTCCAATTCTACAACTCATCCAAAACTAGTATAATGGACAAAGATCTTCTGATTCTCAGGAGCAAGATCTGGGGTCTCCCCAGGGACGCCTCCTAGAACACTTCCAGAATCATCAACAATTTCATGAGTTGGATCGGTTGAGAAGCGATAGGATTTGGTTGTGCCATACTTCTCCTCTTCTAGGGAGTGAATCCTTCTAACCTGCAGGTTGGCAATGAGGGGGGTAATTTTGATACGACCCGTTCCGAAAATTTCCCAAAATGTTTGAAATGACCAAATTACCCTCATGGGTCAAACGGTTGACTTTTGAACAGTGGAAATGTACATAGACAATAGTGGATTCTAGGCGAAGAGCTCGATGTTACGAACACATCCGCGAAGACGAAATCGAATTCCGAGTTGTATCGAAGAAGTTACGGACGAAAAACGGAATTTTGGTGTAGTGAAGTGCCACGTGGCAGCTTCTGATTGGTCGGTTTGGGGAAGATATTTTGGGGTTGTTTTAAAACCCGATTTAACCCCGAGTTTCCCAAAAGGGAAACCCGAGTTCGCAACTCAGGTCCAAACAGTGAAAAGAAGCCGAAAACTCTTCGCCGCCGTTGACCCTTCGCCGGCGACGGATCGGGCCGGTGACCACCTGCATCGGCTTCATCTCGTCGTCACGAACACGGAGCACCAAGGATCGGAGCCAGCAGCCGTCGGAATCGCCGGCAACGACGTCGACGGAATCCGCGAGCTTTCCGGCGAGATTCCGGCCAGTACAGTGCGTGGTAAGCTTTGAAACCATGATTTTTGGATTCCTGGGATTCCGTAGATGCGTTTTGACATAAAATTCGATGGATTTGGTTGAGAATTGAAGGTTTTAGGATTTTGGGAAAACCAGCCGGAAAATCCCCAGATTCCGGCCGGCGCGGCGGTGCTGACGTCAGCGCGGGCCCGCGTGACGTCAGCGACACGTGGATGACACGCGTGTGCCGCGTGGCGCCACGTCAGCACCAGGTGGCAGCCAGGTCATCGCCACGTCAGCACGCCGGTGCTGACGTAGCCGTTGACCGCCGTTGACCACTGTTGACCGACCACTTTTCCGAGTGGAAACGACGTTCCGGATCCAATGGCGAACTCCGTTTTGCCATCCGAGATACGGTTATACCCCGATTGAGCAAAACTAGGAAAAGTAGGGTTTCTCGGTTATTCGTTAAGTTTCGGTTATTAACTTTGGATTATTGGGATTGTTAGGTGATCAGATTTCGAGGAATCAGCATAACCAAAACGTGCCTGCAGAGGAGGACGACGACGATCGCCCGGTGTCACTGTGAGTGGACGGGTTTGGTTTTAAATGTTGTTTGAGTGTGCTTTGTTTTCGTATATATATATTCGTATGTTTTTATGCTTATAAATTGGTTATGCTGCTGGTTGTGACTATTGTTGGTAGTTGTTGCTTGGTTGTTCCTAGGTGGTTTGTTTGCGATTAGTACTATTTGGGGCGCATTGTATGGATCGGGTGGTATGGCCCTCATCCATTAAATCATGGTCTGGGAGGTATGGCCCTCGTCCATGAGAGATATATCTCGGTCGGGTGTTATGGCCCTCGACCACACATTATATCTTGGACGGGTGATATGGCCCTCGTTCATGAGAGGTATATCTCGGTCGGGTGTTATGGCCCTCGACCACATTACGTTGTAGTGTTGGGAATGTTTTGTGTGTATAGGTTGCTCGGATGTTAGTTACTGTACGTGTTGGCTGGATTGAGGTATGATATTATTATACTATCTGTTTTGACAGAAGGGGTTATTGGCATATCTGTTAAACGTTTTTCACTGAATTCTTTTTCCGTCCACTCACCCTTGTTTTTGCGCCCCCTCAGGATCTGATTCTGAAGTGCATCACCGAGACGACTGAGACCTGCCGATAGCTCTACTTCCACCAACGAAGGGTAGGAGATCTTCGTTGTCTTTGTCAGGCAGGTTATGAGTTAAGCTGTACAGCTGTGTATTCCGCCCTTGGGGCAGTTGTAGTGTGTTGTTTCTCTTCCGCTGTAGATGCTCTGATATTAATTTGTATTTCTTTTTCTTCCGTTTTTGTCGTTTTTATTTGTTTAAGGCTTCGTCACTCTTTGGGGGTGATGGCCGCACTCCCGGGCCCTACTTTTTGGGTCGGGGTGTGTCAAATTTTCAATTAAGTCACGGCAAGTACAAACAATTCACACAACAGATTACTTAGGTGACCAGTCACCTAAGCTAATGAACTTGAACCTTTGTTTCTGTACTGAACAACGTGACCAGTCACTTAGTTTCTACACTGAAGTATGTGACCAGTCCTTTAATTAACAGTTTGTGTATGCTTGTGGAGTTGTTCAAAACACATTCGAATGCTATGCCAACTTAGGTCCCCAAAACAGATTCAGTGAAGATGAACTCTGCGGGTTATCCACAACTACAGCCTAGTCAATTCCAGCGGTTCTAATGCAACAGTTATTTTGAAGATCAGTCACACAGTTTGTCCAGATTGCATTGTAAGCTAAGTTGGTGCATAATTAAATCCGATTTTATGACTAGTCAGCTTGTTAACAGATCACAGAGATGAACACAATGTTTTGGTACCCGGAAAAACCCCAAAGGGTAAAAAACCGGGGGTCTATCAGAAAACCGGCCTTCCACTATGAAACGGCAAAAAGATGCCCAATACAAGGTTCATACAATGCTCAATATCTAATGTACCTAGTCTTAGATGCAGCAATTCCTCGTGCGGCGTCTTATTCAATCGCTTCACCTCCAGTGGTACAGATGACTGGTCATTCACTTTCCAGAGAATACACACGTATGTCTGGTCAGCGGCACCAAATGTATAAGCTCTGATTATATGTGACTAGTCACCAGCAGAGTTACAGAGAGCTAAAGAGCTTCAGTAAAACCGCTGGACAACTGAGTGTTCTTCTGCGACAGTTACAAAACTGGGCACAAAAACATGAAGTCAAAAGACTCCTAAATATCAATCTTGTCTCAAATAATGTGTGTACATGGGAGACAAGATCAAAGACCACTATTTCAACTTCTAAACTAAATGAGTTTTGAAAAACAAGGAAGTTGAAACGGTGAAGATGAGAATTTCTTCAAGGTTTCCTTCAAAGATATGATTTTGAAAAGAACTGAAACTTAGAAGAAATTCATGTGCATGCCATCTTATGAATCCTTGTAGAAACTTAACAAGAATGAAAGTTCACAAAGATGTAAGATATGATTCCGAACAAGGAGGCAGCAAGATAAGAGAGTTTTTGAAAGATGAATGTTTGAAATGCTTTATGCAAAAACCCCAAAGAAAAGTGGCGGATAGAGTTTGGTATTTAAACCCAAGGAAGAAGTGAAAGGGGCGGCTCAGATCTCACAAGAGGAGCGGCTGAGATTTTCTTAAGCAATTTTAACCTAGGCAGAATCGAGATAGTGGGATGCATTTGACTATACAGCGGTTAAAAGCATGCTTCAGCCGGATAAAGACATGACCTGTCTAAACCGGGTAAAAGCGTGCACTGTCAAGTGACCAATCACTTTCACTGACAGAGAAACAACGGGATCTAGGGTGACTAGACACCGAATATGCTAAAACAGAGTTTTTTGATGAAGAACACATTTTTCTCACTTTAAACCTAAGTTATAAAAACTTTATGTATATGCAAATGACATGAGGTGCTGAATTGGTCGGAGTGCTTCTCAAAATTTTTTTTTTTTTTTTTTTCTCCCCCACCATTTTTTTTTTACAAGCCTAACGACAAACCTCTAGAAACTAAAAAGAACAAAAAAAATATTATAATTTTTTTGTTAGAAAGACACCCAACCTTAAAAAAAGACAAAGAAACAAACACCCAACACAACCAATAACCCCCCCCCTCTGCCCGCGACAGAGAAATACCGGCCGCCCGCCGCATGTTTTCTTTTTTAGACAACAAAACACCCTTACAAAAGACATTCGGGCGGAGAGAGTAGATACCGTCACTTTACCTAAAACAGAAGAGGAGAGGGGCAGGCGAGACACACACAAAAAAAAAAAAAAAAAAAAAAAAACACAACACCCCACCCCCCCGCGTGCGTGTTGAATTACGGCTCAAAATTAGGAATTGGGAAAGTTTCATCTAAGTCCTATTTTGGGTAGTAATTGGTTTGTTCTTTTCCTTGGTGTAGAAGGTTAGGGTTTTTCCTGTCTTATTAGGATTTTGGGTGACTTATTCTAATAGGATTAGGAGTTTGGTTATGCCTATAAATATGCTGACTATGTGATGCATATTGTTAAGGGGTGTAAAATCTGTTTGTAATCTTCTTTTGTTTAGTGAAGATCCTCGCCGTTTTCGCCCGTGGATTAGGCTTTCGCCGAACCACGTTAAATCTTGTATTCTTTCTTTGTTTGTTGGCTATTCGTATTTTGTCTTCGTCGAATTCGTTATTGGCGTTTGATTAGCTTCCGCGCAAATTCACAACAAGTGGTATCAAGAGCTTAGGTTCCGGCTTGGGTTTTTTTGTTTGCCAGTTCATCATGAAGTCTGCAACGTCGACAAGATATGAGATTGAGAAGTTCAACAAGAATAATGACTTTGGCCTTTGGTCCATAAAGATGCGAGCCTTGCTAGTTCAACAAGGCCTGTTGAAGGCTCTATATGGCAAGAAACAGTTACCAGAAGATATGTCTGATGCTGTTAAAGAAGACCTCTTGGAACGGGCTTATGGTGCAATAATCTTAGCGCTATCTGATGAGGTTATTCTTGAGGTATCCGAGGAGACTACGGCAGCTAGCTTGTGGCTCAAATTGGAGAGTTTGTATATGACCAAATCTCTCGCAAATCGGTTGTATGCAAAGCAACGTTTGTACACCCTTCGTATGTCTGAAGATACGCCTATCCAAAATCATCTTGATGAGTTCAATAAAGTTCTTATGGGTTTGAAAAATATGGGTACTAAGATGGATGATGAGGATCTGGCTATGATTCTGTTGTGCTCTTTATCGTCTTCGTATGAGAATTTTTTGGATGTCATGCTACATGGAAGAGATTCTCTTACAGTGGAAGATGTTAAAGCTGCTTTGAACTCTAAAGAGTTGACAAAAAGGTCTTCTGTAATGAAATCTGACTGCCTAGTGGTTCATGGGAAGAAGAAGTCCAAGTCCAAGTCTGAGGACAACACATGTCACTACTGTAAAGAGGAAGGACATTGGAAAGCTGTTTGCCCAAAACTCAAAGGGAAGCTCAAGTCGGAGGATAAGGCCTCCGCTTCCGTAGCTGTTGGAGACTTTTGTTCTGAACTTTTGTAGGTGTTACAGAAGCAGGTGGAGCTTGATATCTATCAAGCGTTTGGTGTGTGTTTGGTGTCTTCGTTTGTTCGAAAGATTTTTTGTTTGATCTTTGTTGAAGAATTTAGGTTCTTCGTTTGGATTTGTTCGGATCAAGTTTGTTCGTGTTTGCAAGTTCGAGTTCTGCTTGGATTTGGTTCGTGTTTGTTATTTGGTATGCGGTATCAGAGTAGCGCATTTTGGATTCGGATTTGTTTCGGTGGAGAAGACGTTTGGAGGAGGTTTCACTATTTTGGAAGCTCGATGGAGTTTCGTTTGTTGGAGATTATGAAGATTTTCTAATTTCTCGCCGAGGTGGAGATTGTTGAATTACGGCTCAAAATTAGGAATTGGGAAAGTTTCGTCTAAGTCCTATTTTGGGTAGTAATTGATTTGTTCTTTTCCTTGGTGTAGAAGGTTAGGGTTTGTCCTGTCTTGTTAGGATTTGGGTGACTTATTCTAATGGGATTAGGAGTTTGGTTATGCCTATAAATATGCTGACTATGTGATGCATATTGTTAAGGGGTGTAAAATCTGTTTGTAATCTTCTTTTGTTTAGTGAAGATCCTCGTCGTTTTCGCCCGTGGATTAGGCTTTTCGCCGAACCACGTTAAATCTTGTATTCTTTCTTTGTTTGTTGGCTATTCGTATTTTGTCTTCGTCGAATTCGTTATTGGCGTTTGATTAGCTTCCGCGCAAATTCACAACGGCGGGGAGGAGAGAAGAACAAACCCCCCAACAACAAAAAAAAAAAAAAAAAAAAAAAGGGTTGGGTAGAGGTGGGCCTCAAGTGGAGCAATATGGCTACAAGCAGAATTGCATAGCCCCACACAGAAACAGGAAGCCTGGTGCTCATCATCAAGGTCCTCACGATTAACTAAAGACGCTTTATGAACGCGTCTGCGAGACTGTGGGAACATGGGGGATCATAATGTTCAACCGCAATCATAAGAGACATGCAATAATCATCGAAAACCTTCGATATAAACTCTCCGGCATTATCCAGTCTTCTAGACTTCAGAGGATAACCGGGGTGGTGAATCCTCAATATGGGCCAGGAGTTTAGCAAAAGTAGCATTCGTGTGGACCATAGACATGTGACCAGCGAGTCGGTGCATCAACCAAAACCATAAAACTTTTAAATGGACCGCTTAGTGGTTGGACTTCACCACAAACTTCCCCGTAAATCTGCTGTAGAAAAGAAGGAGATCATTAAATATCTTTGCAAGGGAAGGTAGAGTATACCACGTTCCCAATGAGCATGCTTGGCAAGGTGTATTTAAATACACAAGATCTTTATGAACATGGGGATACCCGTTGAGATTACGGCGCATCCATTTCGACCAGGCACTAGGCCAAAATTGGATTTTTATAGCATTGAATTAGAGGGCTGCTATGTACACCCAAATTTCTTCTTTGAACACCTTCTAATTTTTTTCAAAGTAAAATTATCTTTATGCCCTTATGTAAAATGACATCAAAGTACACATGTATTAATTAATGGCCTATTAATTCTGTTATGCATATTCAATTGATTTAAGAATTAATTTTTTCTTTCTTCCTACTTGTTCTTTTCTCCACCTCTCCGCTGGCCCAGTTCTTTTCCTTCTTTCTTCATCTTTCTCTTTCAACTCCAAAAAACCTAGAAAACCAAAGAGGGCTGCTATGTACACCCATGTTTATTCTTTAGACACCCTTAATTTTGTGTACACCTATTTTAATTTTTGAAATTTCTTTGGACACCAAAATTTAATTATAATTTTCCACATATACCCTTTAAAAAATTTGTTAAACCATCCATGTCCTCAGACCCATCCATTGCCGGCCCTGAGTTCTCCACATCAATGAACCGAATTGTTCATGTCCTTTCTTATATTATTTTGTGAAATTTTCTTTTTGCCTGCATGCTTCCTTATCCTACTGGACTTGTGGTGATGATTAGGTTTCTAAACAACAAATTCAACCAAATATTTTTTTATAATTACTAACAAGAAAAAACCAAGAAAGCCAAAGAAGAAAAACAACAAGACACACTAACTTTTTACATCAGAAAAATCAAAAGAACTCACATTGAAAACCGTGAAGACGATCTCCCATGGGTGAAACACATTGCCCTTCTAAGCCGAGAGTGAGCAAACAGTGTGAAACTCCTCATCCCACGAAACGACGCCGTCTTCCGATGAAGCCTCGACTTCTCTGGTGAAGTTCCGCTTCATGACGGCGCGCCGCAGAGAGCTTAGAGCCCCGACCTTGATCTTGGATCCCTTCCACCTAATCCCCGCCATCCACCTGTCCTCCTTCTCTTTCTCAATTCAATTTTAGTTGAATTGATGTAATATGGATTGAATTTTGTGTACTTGTACATGGTGGCCGGAGCTTTCACGTTTGACAAAGAAGTGACTTGGCTTTGGCTTGATTTCTCAATGATGATCAACATTGTATAAGCCCTTAATTGTAATTTAATACAAGGACATAAAAGTAATTGTATCTCACTAAAAATTTAAGGTGTCCAAAGAAATAATCTTGGTGTAAATAGCAGCTCCCAAACCAAATTCAATTCATATTCCTCCCCAAAGCAAACCAAACCCAATTCATAATATTAGGGGTGGGATCGGGATCATCCTGATCCCGATTATGAAAATCTTGATCCCGTCCCGATCCCAATTATAGGCTAAAAATGATCCCGAATCACGTCCCGATTAAGTCGGGATCCCGATCGGGAAACCCGATAAATTCCGACAATAAAATCTCAATATATGAAAATTAAATTTTTTTTGTGTGTGCATAAATTGTTAATATGAACCAACAAGTACAATGTATACATGATGAAAATGAAGCATACTAACATAGGAATACAATAACTTGAACTTAATCGCTATAAATCCAAATATCTATACAACAACTTATAAATCTAAACTTAAGAATAAGACATACAAATCCAAACTTCAAAGATAAATTAAAAATTATACATCACTCATATGTAAAAAACACCTCTAGCCTCTTTTTCGATCTCAAGGCATAGGAGAACAAATTTAAAAAATTTATAAAAAAAATAAACAAATAATTAAAAATTAAAATATATATCCAGTCGGGAAGTCGGGATCCCGACATTTTTCAAAAATATATCCCGATCCCGTCCCGACTTAGTCGGGATCGGGACAATCGGGATCGGGATAATCGGGATCGGGATTGTCGGGATCGGGATGCGAGATTCGGGAAATTTTTCCCACCCCTACATAATATATCACTTCTTGGCTCTTCACATACGTCAAACCCTCTCTCTCTCTCTCTCTCTCTCTCTCTCTCTCTCTCTCTCTCTCTCTCTCTCTCTCTCTCTCTGGCAAGCCTCCCCCGATCTCTACTTTTTCTCGTGATTTGTTCCTTGGTTCTCCTTCCCTTCCATCACTAGGAATATATAAGAGTTTGTAATTTAAGTGCCAAGAATAAAATTCAGGAAGAAAAAAATATTGCTAGAAACTTGAATTTTTTTTTAAATCCTTAGGGGGCTTAAAAAAAGGGAAAACGCCGTAAAAAGGGGGACTCTCTCCCACCCCCCCCCCCCCCCCCCCCCCCCCCCCCCCCCCCCCCCCCCCCCCCCCCCCCCCCCCCCCCCCCCCAACCCCAACCCAAAGAACGTCATTTCTTCTCAATTCTTCTCAAAGTTTTAAGTTTTGAGAAATTTGTCACAATGGTTTTAGCTTCGTTAACTCTTTGATTGATTGGGCATTCAATTCATAGTATTTGACGGCTGATTTGGTTGATTTGATTGTTGTTTTTGGTTCTCTCTTTAATTGCATAAACGAAGGGAGGGATGACATTTTGACAAATTAACATATTCACGCGTGCATCCATGGAGACTTCTGGTATGATTTTTGTTTTTTGATTTTTAATCTCCAAAGTTCTCATTTGGTTCTGTACGAACATCACCTGGTGTGGTAATTGTAGCTTACTCATGTGCTGCAAACAAATACTAAGTCAGTTTTTTGATATTCAATTTCAAAAATTGCATTTTATTTTATTTAAAAAGTGTGGATTCTCTAATCTGTCTTCTAACAGATAGTTTAACATTGTACTCAACTGGGGATGTAGTGAAACCATTGGTATGGGTCACCAATTTCGCTATATGAGATTAAGCACTCTCTCTGTGCTCAGTTCAGTGTCTTGCAGAACTTCAACAAAACTTATTCTAGCTTTTGTTGTGGAATTGCAGGAATACTTGACTAACCTAGTGCAAGTGAAGGTGGGAAAAGTAAGTAGCCCTACAGCATATGCAACTTAGATTTTGGAGAAAATATCTGAGAGTGAGAAGGTTGGTTCAGCCATCAGCATTATTTGTTTCTCTATATGTTTTCTTGGCATGAATATGGGGTTTCTGGAGACTGCTTTTTAATTCCACTAATTGCTACTTTTTAACTCCACTCATTGTTCAGCCACTTGTGTTTTCCACTGGATTCAGGAAACTCTTGCTAAACGCAGTGTGTGAACAATGTATCATTGGGTTTTTGTTTCCCATGTATGTATGTGCTTGTTGATGTTATTCTTTAACAAGCATCTTCCGAAGATTATCTTCGTTAGCTATATATTGGCATATGTGTCTGAGGCCCTTTATGGCCTCATTTTTAACACAAGAACTGTAGGATATTTGTATCTTAGACATAATGTAATATTGGCTATCCTTGTATCAAAAACATTGTAAAATCATTCACATGCTCAATTTAGGTTTTAGCAGGTTAGGATGAAGTTTAGTGATAGGTGATTGAAGTGAAGATCAAGAAATGAAGACATGTTCAGTTGCACTGTGATTAATTCAGCTTTTAGCATCATTTGCATATGCATAAGGTTTTCATAAACTTAGGCTTAAAATTGAGAAAAATGTGTCCTTCATAAAAAACTCAGTTTTCATATGTTTGGTGACTGGTCACCTTAAGCTTTGCTTTTGACAGCTCAGTTCCTGACAGCGACTGGTGATCAGTTGCTTAACAGATCACTGTTTTATCCAGTTTTTAAAAAGTCATGTTATTATCGGGGTTGACTGAACATCTGTTTAACTGGTGGATAGTCAGCTACACCCCACTACCTCGGTTTTGACTAGTTTTGACAGATCCTGTTGTTGTCCGGTCAAGCATGCTTTTAACCGTTGGGTAGACAACTACATTCCACTATCTCGAATTTAGCTATGTTTCATTAGTTTGACTTAATCTTGTCCATTCAAGTTCCTTGTATGAATTAATCTGGTCCGTCCATGCCATATCTTCATCTCTATAAAGCCTAAACCTCCCCTCTCACCTCATTAGGTTTTTTGTGTGCTAAAACTTCATTTTATATTTCAAAAAACCTATCTTGTGCTGCCCTCTCTTCTCCGGTTTTCTCATAGATCTCTTGAGTGCTTTTAGTTCACTTATATAGAGTCTTTGCAAGAATTTGAAGGATGGCATGCGTTTGAATTTTCTTCACTAAGTTTCAGTTTTCATATAAACTCATATTGAAGGAAACTTTGAAGAAGTTCTTATCTTCACTGTTTTGGCTTCCATGATTTTCAAACTCATATAGTTAGAAGTCCAAAATAGTTGTGTACAATCTTGTCTTTCATGTTCATGCATTTTAGAAGACAAGGTTGAGTTTATTTAGGAGTCTTTTTGACTTTGTGTTTTTCTGCCCAGTTTTGTGACTAGTGCATTAGAACACCCAGTTGTCCAGCAGATTTACTGAAGCTTTTTAGCTCTCTGTAACTCAGTTGGTGACTGGTCATACAGTTTCACAGCTTACATATTTGGTGCCGCTGACCAGACATACGTGTGTATACTCTGGGAAGTGATTGACCAATCATCTGTACCACTGGAGGTGGAGCGATTGAAGAAGAAACCGCACGAGGGACTGCTGCATCTAAGACTAGGTACATTAGATATTGAACATTGTCTGAACCTTGTATTGGGCATCTTTTTGCCGTTTCATAGTGGAAGGCCGGTCTTCTAATAGACCCCCGGTATTTTACCCTTTTGAGGTTTTTCCGGGTACCAAAACATTGTGTCCATCTCTTTGATTTGTTAACCACTTGGCTAATCATAAAATCAGATTTAATTATGCACCAACTTAACTTAACATTCAATCTGGACAATATTGAGTGATTGGTCATCCTATAAACTGCTGCATTAGAACCGCTGGATTTGAATAGGTTGTAGTTGTGGATAGCCCGCAGATTTCATCTTCACTGAATCTATTTTGGGGACCTAAGTTGGCATAGCATTCGAGTGTGTTTGAATAAATTCACAAGCCTACACAAACTGTAAATTAAAGGACTGTTCACATAATTCAGTTTGGAAACAAAGTGACTGGTCACGATACTTCAGGTTGAGAACAACGTGACTGGTCACGTTGTTCAGTATAGAAACAAAGTATCAGGTTCATCACATTAGGTGACTGGTCACCTAAGTAATCTGTTGTGTGAATTGTTTGTACTTGCCGTGACTTAATTAAAAATTACCCCCCTCATTGCCAACCTGCAATTGGCATAAGAGCAGGGCTTTAGACATACTTAGAGCAGGTCTAGGGACTGGTTGGTTAAGGGTCTAGTCATGGAAAGAAATCGAGTAGCTGGTTCGGTGAATTCACCTCCCTACTTCGATGGCACAAACTATGTTGCTTGGCGTGATAAATTTGAGATTTTTCTTGATCCTTATGATGAGTTTGCATTCCAGTATTTGTCTATTGAATGGAGTCCTCCGTTTAGAATCGTTGACGGTGAGAGAGACAACGTTCCAAGAGATGACTGGACACAGGTCCAAGTCAATGCGTCTAATGCAAATAAGAAAGCTAGGAATGCCATAGTTGTTGCTATATCATGTGCGCAATATTCACATATTCAACACTGTATAACAGCTGGGGAAGCTTGGGATAGATTGCGTGTCATCCATGAGGGTGATGATCAGGTTCGGGATTTAAAACTTGAGATGGCACTACAAGAAAAAACAAGAAAGGCATCGGATAAAATCCGATGCCAAAGACACCCAAAAACCGATGCCCTGCTCGGTGATGCCTATTACTAAGGTATTAGGCATCGGATAATATCCGTGGCCTTTTCCTCATTTGGCATCGGTATTTATATAAAAACCGATGCCTATTTGCTTTTACATGGGCTTATTGCGTTGACTTCCGATGCCTAAAGTACCTTTGGCATCGGAATTTTTGTTTATTCCAATGCCTAAAGTACCTTTGGCATCGGAATTTATGTATATACCGATGCCTAAAGTGCCTTTGGCATCGGAAATTTAATATAAACCGATGCCTAAAGTGCCTTTGGCATCAACTTTTATACATAAACCGATGCCTATGTACACTTATGGCAACGGCTTCCACATATCCTCCGATGCCTTAAGTGCCTTTAGCATCAGTTTTTTGTTATAAACCGATGCCTATGTACACTTATAGCAATGGTTTTTTGGCAAAAATTCGATGCCATTATCCTTATTTGGCATATTTTCCTGAAATTTATGGCACAATATTGATCATCCATCTCATAATTGAAAACACTATTACAACCAATATTTGAGCTTCTAAATTCATTCATAAATAATTGAAAGCATCCAACTATATATATATATATAATCCCATCTCTCATTATAAATCAAACTATATAGTCATCTACAACATACTACTAAATCCAATTCTTGACTATAAAACTTGCCAATTCATTCCGCACCTCATCCAACTCCTCACGAGTGTAATAATTGTTATTCCTCATAGCATACTGCACATGTCAAAACAAATCACAAAGCAACTCAAATAAGCTTCTAAGTTCAAACAAAGTATCAAGAACACTGAATTGAATCGAAACAGTATATTGGCACAACCAAAATAAAATCTTCGTACATGTTTAAGCAAGTAACATCAACTAGAACCTATAAAGAAAGCAAAGCTTGGGATTTCCTATTGCCAAAATCTAAACTAGCTAACAACAAATGATGATCAAACAGAAAAAGCAGTCAGATTTAATGGCAAACAACAAAAACCTCAAAACTTGATAAACACCCCAACAGACAAACAAAAACACGAATTGGAAAGACAGATCTTCGAAGAGACAAAAGCAAAAAGTTAAGAAAATAGGCATATATGCAGATTCTTTCTTTCTGAGTAGCTAAATCATCACTCATAATTGAAAACTCGTAGATGGTTTAAAACTCTCATTAGCATATCTTTCTTATCACTAGCAGTTCAACCTAGTCCAGCAAAACACACCCAAACTTTTGGTTGCTTCATATCTTTAATTTGTAACCAAACCAAACCACTGAACCGAAAAGGCATAAATTTAAAGATAAAGAGAAACACTTGAACCTTCCAACATCAGTAACCAAGTAACTTCTCTAGATCAACACTCTCAATTCGAAACAATCCAAAAAATTCAAAATCATATCTTTGCTGACCATTTATTCTTTCACAGCTGACAGTAAACTACTTCACATATATAACTTGCATTATGCCAAAACTAATGGTCACAGTTAACCTACTCAATCAAAGTTCCAGCATTTCAACTCCGACTCCAATATCAATATCCGGCAATCAAAACTAACGCTTGACATTCATCTATCCAACAAATCCAAATCTTAAAACCAACACACAAAGACAACAAATTAACTACTTCAACACGTAAAGATTGCATTTTTAACATTACAAATGACAGCAAATTACCCAAACTCTTTCAAGTAGTCTACCATTGCATTTTTAACATTGCATTGAAATTCTAGTCTACCATACCTTCTCACGAAAGCCAAGATCTTTATACTCATCGTTCCTTCTTGAAACAGTTAGTAGAACCATCGTTCCTTCTTGTTCCCTTCCTTTTTCCCCATTCATATTTGATGCCCTTGACTTGGCTGAAAACTTGCTCCACTGTCAGAGGTATTGCTGCAAGACGATGTTCTTCTTGACCATTAAACTCCTCGGTCATGAATCTATAAGGATGATCTTCTGGTAAGAATTTTCTGTGGCCAATAAATGACATTTTAGAGCCTTCATTCAAATGCACAGCATCTGTGTTCTCCCCACAAACTGGACAAGCGTAATAACCATGTGTAGTGCACCCTGACAAGTTACCATAAGCGGGAAAATCATTTATTGTCCACAAAAGGAGAGCTCTCAAAGTGAAGACTTCTTCTCTAAAAGCATCATAAACGCCCTCGATTCCATCCCACAATGCTTTCAAGTCATCAATCAACGGTTCCAAATAGACATCTATATCAATCCCAGGTTGTTTAGGACCCGAAATCAACAAAGTCAACATCATAAATTTTCTTTTCATGCACAACTCCGGAGGAAGGTTATATGTAACTAGAATCACAGGCCAACAACTATGTCTACTACTAAGAGAACCATACGGATTTATGCCGTCAGCTGAAAGAGCTAACCTAAGGTTTCTTGGCTCACTAGCAAAATCTGGCCACCTATGATCAACCAATTTCCAGGAGGGGGAATCAGCTGGATGACGCAAGCGACCATCTCTTATACGAGCTTCCTCGTGCCATGTTAAATTTTTGGAGGTTTCCAAAGACTTAAACATCCGTTTGAATCTTGGAATAGGAGGGAAGTACCATAATACCTTTGCCGGAACCCCTACCTTGACCACCTTCTTCTTTGTCACTTTCCAACGTGAAACTTCACATTTGGGGCAGCTTGTAGCATTCTGATACTCCTTCATGTACAATATGCAATCATTGGGGCATGCATGTATTTTATCATACTTCAAGCCCAATGCACACAACGTCTTCTTTGCTTGATACATAGACATAGGTAGCCGATGTCCCCTTGGAAGCAAGTCCCCAAACTCAACTAGCATGTCCGTGAAACATGCATCGGTCATTGAATACCTTGCTTTGAGATTGTACAACTTAACCAAAGCAGATAACTTGGTGTATTGACAACCCCGATACAAAGGTTTCGCTCCTTCCTCCACAAATTTCTTAAACTCATCAGGATTTTCGGTACAGTTGTCATTGGCAGCTTCGCACATTTCCAACGTATCACCAAAAAAGTCAAATTCTTCTTTGGGTTCCAGGTTGACACTTGGACTTTCATTGGGTATTTCAACATAATCATGCCATACCCAATCCTTATAGGTTTGATCTATACCATTGAAGTATAAATGCCCCCTTATTACTCTAATGCTATATCTAAATTTATTCCCACATCTCTCACATGGACAGGAAATACGCCTTTGGTCAGTAGCATTATTCAATGCTATTTCAAGGAATTTTTCTACACCTTCTTCATATTCTTCACTTCTCCTATCCTTATGCATCCATGATTTATCAATTTCCCTTAGCACAACAAGTTAACAAACAAACAAAGGACTGATCAATTAACTTGATACAATTTCCCCTGGTTTAACAACTAAGTCTAAAAAGTAAGGTATTTAAGAAGAATCTACTATCTACTGTTTCACCTAATTAATCTACAACACTCATTCAATAGACCTAGCACAACATAAAAAGATGATAATGAAATTGCAATAGTAAATTACGATGCTGAAAAATGAATGACAGAGGAAAAGGATAAGAACACATACATTATTAGACACCAAAAGGCAAGTTTCCTGTACTGAAAGGTCCTCTCTTGTACACTTAGATTAATATCCCGATAACCTGAAATACATACAAAACCAATATAGAAATTAAGCTATTATACTCAAATAGAAACCATCATGCAGAATGAAGGGCTACATTTTGATATTGACTTGGGTACGGACGAAACTAACATAAGAAATATTCAAAACAATAAACTAAAAAGCTATGCTGAGCACAAGCAGGCATAGGATGCCAAGTCGTGTCTATTTTTATCATAGAAAAGGAGGGGACTTTGAACAATTACTCTGAATCACACAATGCTAATGGTGTAATATAAAGTGGCTGTCAAGTGTAGTCACAGACTCTTGAGAACTGCCACCAGCATTAGGAACTGCCACCACCATCTAGATATCCCATTTCAGGATCCCATGTTAATTGATCTTTTTTTATGCTTTAAGGTCAAACACCTATTTAGCTCTAGTTCAAACTGGATGAGCCAGCATATCATACTTTAAATTGACCAGGTGTAATCAATAAGCGAGCAACAAGTGGAGAATGCTAAATCAACTAAGTTCAAGCAAAAGGCATAAACAAAGCCCAAAACTTTATAGAATTCTATATCAATTTTCAACCTTGTGAGAAACCCACAATGCAATTCCCGTCCTTTAGAGTAAATCACAAATGAACATCACCAAATTCACCAAATTTCATTCCTTACTTAACAAATCTCCACTGAAACATCCACATTTCACAAGTGAATCAGTGTGAACAATTAAGCCATGAAAAAATCCAACACACAGAGAAGAATGCTAAATCAACTAAGTTCAACCAAAATGTACAGAATTCTATATCAATTTTCAACATTGAGAAAAACCCATAACGCAAGTCCTGTCCTTTAGAGCAAATCTCCAATGAAAATGACCAAAATCACCAAAGTTCATTCAATAACATAACTTCACTTAACCTAACAAATCTCCATTGAAAAATGCACATTTCACAGTAACCGAACAATTACGCAATGCCAAAATCAAAACTACATACAAAAATTCAACACTTTTATGAATTCTCACGAGCTCAGAGTTGTAGCAGGCAATACGGGAACGACCATAGCGAAAAACTCAAGCTTTCATGGAGCTACTGTGAATCTGCGATCAGAGAAGAAAGACAGCAGCAACCTTTAAGTCAATCATTGTGCTAAAACATCATTAGGCATTCAAAAGAAAAGTTTGAATGGTACGAAAGATTACATTAGAGAGAGACGGCGACGGGGACTGCGACGGCGACACAGAATGGGCAACGGCAACAGCAGCGGAATCGGCAATGGATTGCGACTGAGATTGAATGCCATTCAAGGTGACGGCGACATTGGAGGTCAGCAACTGGAATTGGGATTGGGTAAATCTGAACGGGACGGCGACGGGTGTACAAGAGATGATTGGAATTCGACGGGTGGAGAAGGTAACGGTGACGGTGACTGGATGTTGAGTTTGGAGGTCGGCGACGGAATTGGGTTGAAATCTGGGAGGGGACGGCGACGGGGCTGCAAGGATGAGATTTGGGTTAGGGTTTCAATTTTGGGAAGAGAGAGTTTCAGATTTGGGAAATTTTTGGGGGGGAGGATTCGCGCGTTTGTGAAAGAAGAAGAGAGACCAGCCGCGTTTTGCACCTTTGGCATCGGTCGTTTCTTGTTTGTTTTAAACGAAAGGCTCATTGTAATTGGCATCGGTTTTTATATCTTAACTGATGCCAAAGTGTATATTAAAGGCATCGGTACAATTTATACTGATGCTACAGCCTCTTTTGGCATCAGAAAATATAGAACCGATGCCTAATACACAAATGGCATCGGTTATTTATTTTGGTGTTGCCTAATTGGTGTTGCCTAAGATGAATTTTCTTGTAGTGTGGTCCTTTCAGAGTTTGAGGAACTTAGGATGACCGATTCAGAGAGCTTCTCTGATTTTTATCTTAGAGTTGAGAATGTCACAAATGCTGCAATGAGTCTAGGGTCACCAATTTCAGAACTTACGGTTGTACAAAAAATCTTAAGGGTGTTGCCTAGAAGGTTTTCTGCGAAGAAGACCGCAATCAAAGAATGCCAAAACATGTCTGACATAAAGCTTCCTAAACTGGTTGGTAAATTAAAGACTTATGAGCTGGAATTAAAATTGGAAGACGGTATGCACAAAAAGGATAAAGGTGTTGCACTACAGAGTGTGACTGATCACCCTGAACCCAAGAGTTCCAAGTCTGACCAGTCATCCTCTGTGGATGATGATATGGCACTATTTGTAAAATGGTTTAGAAGAATCTTAAGAGATAGAAAGGATCACAAGGGTAGTACAAGTTATCCTAGAGAGTCAAAATTCAAACCTCAAACTGAAATGACTAATAAAAAGAAATTTGAAAGGAACTCAGGGTCTAGAGATAACAAGTTCAAGAAGGGTCCGATTAAGTGTTTTACTTGTGGTGGGACTGGTCATATTTCTGTTGATTGTGCTAACAATAGGAAAAAGTCTTACAAAGGCAAGGATAAGGCCTTGAAAGCATCTTGGAGTGATAGTGAGGATGAGGAATCACTTCACTCTAACTCTTCTTCAGAAAATGAAGATGATGAGATTGCCTTTGTTGTTAGAATTTCTAATCACAACTCAGTGGGTGAAGAATCCGAGTCGGGTTCACAGCACATGACTGATGATGACCAGTCACTTGAGATGTATTGTCCTGTTTTCATGATTATGATGCTCTTCCAGAGAATCAGACTTATGAGAAGGTGTGTGAAAGGTATGATGCCTTATTTGATGAAACTTGTGTGATCAAGGCTGATAGCATTGAGCTGAAAAAGCGTTGTAATGAGTTAGAACTGGAAAAGGCTGCACTCTGTCTCGCTTTAGAGGATTACGAGACCGGTCATTCACATAGAGAAAGGGAGAGTGCAGATGACCAGTCATCGAAGTCTAGATTTGAAGTCTTGTATACACAAATGTGTGTTGAATACGAAAAGGTTAAAAAGAAAAACCTAGATCTTAGACATCAACTGTGCATTTCGGAAAATGACATTAATCTCATGCATAGCAAGAGTCTTAAGTTGAAAGAAGAAGTTGAGTCACTCAAGCAATCTAATGTCTACTTGGTTGGATACAATAAATCGCTGCAAGAGAAGGTAAATGATTTGTCAATTGGTTCAGAAAAGTTAGACAAGATACTTAATGTTGGGAAAAGTCACAATGATAGGACTGGTCTAGGTTTTGTAGTTGATGGGTCTGGTCCCTCAACTTCACAAACTAGGTTTGTAAAAGCAACTGAAGCAACATCGTCTAAATCACCTGTCAAGTCTGTTGCACCAGAATCTAGAGTCTGCACTAGCAAAAAGAGTGTTCAAGTGTCGTCTAGGCTCACTGGTCCTTCACAAACTAGATTTGTGCCCACATGCCATCATTGTGGGATGACTGGTCACATTAGGCCAAATTGTAAAAAGTTGAAGAACAAGGGTGTGACTGGTCACAATAATTCACTCAGAGAACAGGTTAGTCTACTGCTAGTTGAAGTAACCAGAATAGCAAAACTTGTTGAGTCATCTTCCCTATCACCTAGAAGTTCTCAAAAGAAGTGGGTAAAGAAAAATGAAACCTGTCTTGTTGCTTTGTCTGTTTTGAATGTGCGTGATCCAACTCGTTGGTACATTGACAGTGGATGTTCCAAACACATGTCTGGTGACAAATCTGTCATTGTAAATTTTAAGGATTTTGATGGTGGTTGTGTAGAATTTGGAGGTGGTGAAACTGCCAAAATGACTGGTCAAGGTAGTGTTAAACTTCCGGGTCTACCAGTTCTCGAAAATGTAAGGTATGTAGAAGGCCTTAAGTCCAACCTTATTAGTGTATCACACCTTTGTGATTAGTGGGCTGAGGAAGTCTGCATGTCAACAAAAAGGTTGTAGGATTATTGACAGCAAGGGTCAGGATCTAGTCAGGACAGGCAGATCTAACGACAACTGCTGTACTCTTGATAGCCAAACCCTGGCTACCAAGGTGACCTATCACTCTGTGACCAATAAGACCATTGCTTTATGGCATCAACGGTTAGGACATATGAATTTCAATGATTTATACACCTTGGCCAAAAAGCAACTTGTTAGAGGTATCCCAAAGTTAGATAAGCCATCTAAGCACATCTGTGGTCCATGTCAATTAGGCAAACAGTCATGTGTCACACACAAGAGAGTCAAGGATGTTGGGACTATGTAGCCCCTTGAACTCATTCACATGGATCTTGTAGGTCCAGTTCAAACCGTGTCTGTTGGAGGAAAGAAATACTGCAGGTTGGCAATGAGGGGGGTAATTTTCAATTAAGTCACGGCAAGTACAAACAATCCACACAACAGATTACTTAGGTGACCAGTCACCTAAAGCAGAGAACTTGAACCTTTGTTTCTGTACTGAACAACGTGACCAGTCACTTAGTTTCCCACACTGAAATATGTGACCAGTCCTTTAATTAACAGTTTGTGTATGCTTGTGGAGTTGTTCAAAACACATTCGAATGATATGCCAACTTAGGTTCCCAAAACAGATTCAGTGAAGATGAACTCTGCGGGCTATCCACAACTACAGCCTAGTCAATTCCAGCGGTTCTAATGCAACAGTTAATTTGATGATCAGTCACACAGTTTGTCAAGATTGCATTGTAAGTTAAGTTGGTGCATAATTAAATCCGATTTTATGACTAGTCAGCTTGTTAACAAATCACAGAGATGAACACAATGTTTTGGTACCCGGAAAAAATCCCAAAGGGTAAAAAACCGGGGGTCTATCAGAAGACCGGCCTTCCACTATGAAACGGCAAAAAGGTGCCCAATACAAGGTTCATACAATGCTCAATATCTAATGTACCTAGTCTTAGATGCAGCAGTTCCTCGTGCGGCTTCTTCTTCAATCGCTTCACCTCCAGTGGTACAGATGACTGGTCAATCGCTTTCCAGAGAATACACACGTATGTCTGGTCAGCGGCACCAAATGTATGAGCTGTGATTATGTGTGACTAGTCACCAGCAGAGTTACAGAGAGCTAAAGAGCTTCAGTAAAACCGCTGGACAACTGAGTGTTCTACTGCAACAGTTACAAAACTGGGCAGAAAAACATGAAGTCACAAGACTCTTAAGTATCAACCTTGTCTCAAATAATGTGTGAACATGGGAGACAAGATCGAAGACCACTATTTCAACTTCTAAACTAAATGAGTTTTGAAAACAAGGAAGTTGAAACGGTGAAGATGAGAACTTCTTCAAGGTTTCCTTCAAAGATATGATTTTGAAAGAGCCGAAACTTAGAAGAAATTCATGACGCATGCCATCCTCAATATCTCACAATGCTTCTATATAAGTGACCTAAAAGCACTCAAGAAGACAAGATAGAATCCGAGAGGAAAAATGGCAGCACAAAGTGAGAGCTTTTGAAATATGCAAAATGAAATGTTGTGCACAAAAACCCTAACTGAATAGTGGGGGAAGAGTTTGAAATATATAGGCCTAAAGGATAAGAATCCATCGGCTGAGATTACCTTAAGATCTGCAAAAAAATTAGTCAAACCGAGGTAGTGGAGTGTAGCTGATTGTCCAGCGGGTAAACAGATGTTTGGTCAACCCGGATAAAAGTTTGAGCTGTTTAAAAGACCAATCAGCATTACTATCAGAAAAGTGACTGTCACATGCGGATCAAGGTGACCAGTCACGGCTTGTAAGAAAACTGAGTTTTTATGAGAAATACATTTTTCTTAATTTTAATCCTAAGTTTTGAAAAGTTTATGCAAATGCAATTTATACTAAGTGCTGAGTTAATTATAACACATCCAAGCATGTCTTCATTTCTTGATCTTCAACTCGACCACTTATCACTAAGCTTAAGGCTAACTACTAAACACCTAGATTGAGCATGTGAATGATTTTACAATGTTTTTGTGAGACAAGGATAGCCAATTACATTTATGTCTAAGATACAAATATCCTACAATCTCCCCCTTTGGCTTTCCTTGACAAAAACAACCCAATATGCTCACATCTCTCACACTCACCAGAGAATTTGCTAAACGGTGACCAGTAGCCAAATGTTCCTGCAAGTAAGACATATATGTATATCCACACATGTGTGACCAGTCACAGAATGTTCCTGCAATGAACTTCAAGAACTGTGACCAGTCACAGAATGTTCCTGCAATGAACTTCATGAATATGTATGCATTTTCTCCCCCTAAGTACCATAACATGATATCCACAATATAGAGAGTTAGCCAGATAAGTGAGTAACAATTATAATCATGGCAAATGTAGACTCCCCCTATCTCCAAACTTACTCCCCCTTTTTGTCATGGGAAGACAAAGGAGTAGCACATATGGAAGCTTTAGACATGGTAAACTCGGAGAGATAACTAAACAAACTATGCAGAAACAGAAACAATGAAGAAGGCAGTATAGTACAAATATGACTAGTTAACAGAAATTGGGAAACTCACACAGGACTAGTCAGATAAGATCAAGGAAAATATGCATGACTTAATAAACATGAAAACATAAACCATGTAGTACTGAAGGAAACTGAAAGCAGAACATCACAATCATCAAAGCAAACACACACTAGCCTCAATGTCCAAGAGGGCTAATTAAGTTACAACCAACAAAATGACAACCGACATAAATATTGTTCATAGAGACTAGACACGACAAAAAGTAAACAACAAACACAAACAACCACACAACATCAACACTCGATCACTCCTGATCAGTCGCCTTCGAAGAGGAGGTCTTGAACTTCTTCTTTTTCTTCACACCAAAAGCTTGGAGAAGCTGTGATGTGGCCTTCTTAACAGCAGCGTCAATGGTGGCAGATAGTGATTCCTCAGTGACTGATCCTATGTTGACCTTAACCTTTCGAGCGTTGTCAACCGCAGTCTCACTCTTTTGCACAAAATCCGCAGTCATAGGACTGGTGGGAGCCTGAAAGACATCCTCAGGATCAGACATGTCGACTCCAGAGGTCTCACACAGATGATGGATCAGACAAGGGAAGACAATAGAACCACGAGACCCTTCCATTTTCCCAAAATTCCTAGTCTTAGACACTATTGCATCATAAATGAGGTGACCAAAAGGAACAGGAAAACGATGATACAAGAGAATTGCTAGACGGGCTGCTTCTAAGGTGACATTGGCTGCATTGCAGGTAGGAACAAGATTGGTTTTAATGAAATGCAGCAAATACCTAAAGCTAGGGGACAATTGGTGTCTAGACGGCTTTGTACCATGGGCCAAGACTAGTTCTGGGTCATGAAATGCTAAGACAGAGAAATCATGCATAAAATATCTACTCGACTCGTCAAGATAGTTATCATATGCATCATGACTTGAAGGACTAGGCCATGAGAAATAATCATAAATGATAGAAGGACTCAACCTAACCACGGTGTCTCTAACCGAAACATGTGCACCATACTCAAATTCTTCTAAGACAGGGAAGTTTGCATAAAATTCACGCACAACTGACACATTAAAAAGGAAAGAACTGGGAAACCCAGCCACCAAATTTTCAAGATTTAAGCTCCTAATGATCTCTTGGACCCAACCCATACCTAAAGACTTGACCAATTTGGAAGGAAAGTTTAGAATGGGATACCCTCGTTCGGTCACAATCATCCGTGTAGAGACTTGGTTGTAATACCTCTGCGCATCTTCATCTACGAAGCGGGACTGACTGGTCGTCGACTGAGAGGTGGATCCTCGTGATTTCTGCGGTGGAGCCAGGTGCTTCACACTTTTGCCGCGGCTATTTGGAGGAGGAGATGGGTTGGTCTGAACAGAGGATGGACGAGCAGAGAACTCTTCAAGAGGTCCATCGGAGTTCTTTTCATGGTTGTCAGGAGCAGCCAAGGATGTTGACACGAAGTCCGATTGCGATTCGGAGGCGTGCTCAGTCAGAACAACCTGGGGCTCCTCATCGGAGTCTGAACCGTAGCGAAGATGCACCAAATGTGCAATTAGCAGTGCCAAGAACATGTTGGCAGTGAGATCAGTGATGGGTTTGAAGGAATTTCTAAGAATTTCTTGTGATTTTCAGAAGTTGAGGAATTTTGGGCAGAAGCTTGAGAGCGGCGGGTGAAGAATGGAATGGAGAGGGGCCGAACCCTAGACTTAAAAACCCACTCAAACCCTTTTTCCGAAACGCTCCCATGGATCATGAAAGAACACGCTGGTCTGTGACCAGAGAACACGTGGCAGAGAACTGGACACTCTGGAAGACGGTTGATTAAAAAAGAACCGGTTCATGAAACCATACCTTATTTTGAAAATGTAACGGTCATTATGGTAGTCTAAACTGGTCAACCTTAACACAAAGATATGAGGACCCACTACCATATTTGATAATTCGAAGCAAACACATTAATGAGCAATATTTACACTCTGGTCAACAACTAAACATCACCAATTAATATGACTTGTCCTAGTTAAAGCTTGAACAAATATGATGCAAACATAAATAAATTAAGTAAAATGCATGAATTGTATTTTTGTATTCAAACTGATTTTCTCATTCATTTTGACACTTTCAATGACATATTCGAGAGATAAAAAAGATTCAATGACTAAGTCAAACAACATATTTGGGAAGGGGATGACTAGTCATATTGAGTGTACATTACAAAGAAAACAGATTACTATTTGAAGACTCACTATTTCATGAACCCACAACATCTTAAGACTTTCAAACAAGTGATAACTTGCACAATTTAAATTTTAGTGTAGAACAATCATATTGATTTGAAGTAGTGGTGCAACATTGGCACATCTTTTCTTTGACTCAAGCCCAAAACCCTAATCTTTTGATTTTATTTTTCTTTTGAGTTAGGGCCTTATTGTCCTTCTCGTTTTCATTTTCGAGGAAAATCTTCATTTTTCTTTTTTTTTAACTACACATCTTTTGAGAAGCAAACAAGAGTCAAAATGATTAATCATCATCAAGTAGTAAGGGAATTAGACAAGTGTTGAAAACAAATTTAAATCAACCATCTTTAGAATATGCACTCTTTACTTCTTGATCAAGAGACGGGATTATGACCATTTGACTCAATCTAGGGCTTCAATTATATCTAACAAATATCCAATTGATAGTATCAACACAAAGAAAAACCAGTTTGAGAGGCGTTTTTCAATTTAGAGATGATGCATGATATGCAAGAATTGAAAAATACACAAGCATTAACTGTGACTAGTCACACTAGTCAATAGAGCAGATTCCAAGACTTTTGCGAAGACCAGTCAGGACCTGATCCTCCAAAGGTTTTGTTAGAATATCAGCAAGCTGTTTTTCCGAGGGCACACATTTAAGCATTAATGTCTTTGACTCAACGAGATCTCTAATGAAGTGGTGCCTAATATCAATGTGTTTGGTCCTAGAATGCTGCACCGGGTTCTCAGAGATGCATATAGCACTCGTGTTATCACAATATATGAGGAACTGGTCCTCGACTATGCCATAGTCACAAAGCATTTGCTTCATACAAAGCAACTGTGTGCAGCAACTATCTACTGCTATGTACTCTGCTTCAGCAGTGGACAACGAAACCGAATTTTGATTCTTACTATACCAAGAAACCATGTTGTTTCCTATATAGAAGACACCACCGGAGGTGCTTTTCCGATCATCACTACATCCTGCCCAGTCAGCATCACTAAACCCAAAAAGATTACCATAAGACAACGTCCCACTAACGTACTTAATGACCCTTTTTACAGCATGAAGATGTGATTCTCTAGGATCGCTTTGAAATCGAGCACAAACTCCAACAGAGAAGGAGATGTCTGGTCTACTTGCAGTAAGATACAGCAGGCTGCCTATCATACTTCTATAGAGTGTCTGGTCAACACTCTTTCCTGTTTTATCCAAGGTTCTAAAAAACGCTAGGCGGTAGTCGGGCGGGCAGCTGCCTTCTAGCGCCCAGAGCGCCTAGGCGGGGCCTAGACGGGGCCTAGGCGGTTTTGCCTTTTTAAAAAAAAATATATATTTATAATATAATTATCTAATTCTATATAGAAATTATTACCAATTAATATTATTTTTAAATACTAATATGCAAAAAAATTCATTACATAATTATTTTAGCTATTTATTTCTGAATAATACTTATCAATTTTCAATTGGGTGTGTTATTTATCATGGCTAAATAAACTTAAGACTTGTAATTGAGCCCAGACTAAGTTATACCACAAATTGTTGTTTGAAATTTCCAAATTTTAACTTGACAGCAGCCCAAGACTTGTAACTTGGCCCAGACCAAGTCAAAAGCAAACAGATTGGAATTGACAAGGAATATAAAACCACCTCTCCAACTCTCAGTCCCAATTCTCGAACAAAAACCGAGCACCGTTTCAATTTTTCTGCATTTTTTTGCGATTCCGAGCTCCAGAAAACCCACGGCAATGGCAAACGAGACTGAAAAGTAGAAGCCCATCTCAAGAACATCTTCATCGTGAACAAATCCCCGCCGCCGCTGCACTCGAAGCCATCTCGATCGTCCGCCAGGGAGCCCAAGAAGAAATCTTGATCGTCGGTCGGCACCCCGATTGCAACATCGTGCTGACCGACCCCAGCGTCAGTCGATTCCACCTCCAAATACTCTCCGATCCTTGTGCTCAGAAGCTCTACATCACCGATTTGTCGTCGGCTATTTTCGATTCCGCTTTCATTTCATTTAGTCGATTGTTTGTTGGTGTTGTTGGAGATTTTGATTGAGTTTATTCGTGTTGTTGGCGATGGTTAATTTGCAATTTTTTTTTAATAAAAAACCTCCCTGGCCCGCTTAACCCGCTCAGTCGCCGCCTAGCCCGCCAAGGCGGTTTCTGGGCGGCCGATTTTTTGAAAGAAACCCAAAACGATTTTTAGACCGCTTTTGCAGAAATCCGGGCGGCAAGCCACCTTCCAGCGCTTCGGCGGCGCCTAGGCGGCCGCCCAGACCGTTTTTTCGAACACTGGTTTTATCACTAGACAACTTGGTGGATTTGCTCATGGGGGTCCTAGCGAGTTTGGCAGAAGAAAATCCAAATTTGCTAACAAGGTTTGCAGTATACTTGGATTGAGAAATGAAGAGACCAGTATCTTCTTGCCTAACTTGCAAACCAAGAAAATAATTCAATTCACCAATGAGACTTATCTCAAACTCACTAGTCATAATCTTTATGAACTGTTGAACTTGGGATTCGGATGTGGAACCAACAACAATGTCATCAACATAAATCTGAGCAACCACAACATCACTTTTAGTTCGCTTAATGAACAAGGTCTTGTCAACTGATCCACGTGTATAGCCATTCGACAGAAGGTGACTAGACAACCTATCATACCAAGCTCTAGGAGCTTGCTTCAAACCATACAAAGACTTTTTCAACTTATACACACCATTAGGCATATGAGGATCCTCAAAGCCTTTTGGTTGCTCAACAAACACATCCTCATTCAAGTATCCATTGAGAAATGCCGTTTTGACATCTATTTGATACAACTTGAATTTAAGATGACAAGCAATAGCACACAACAAACGGACTGACTCAAGTCTAGCTACAGGTGCAAAAGTTTCCTCAAAATCGATGCCTTCGACTTGAGAATATCCCTGAGCAACAAGCTTAGCCTTGTTCCTCACTATGTGACCAGTCTCATCACTCTTATTCTTAAAGATCCACTTTGTGCCTATGACATTTGAGGTGACTGGTCTCTTGACCAATGTCCAGACTTGATTTCTCTCAAACTGATTCAGCTCTTCTTGCATGGCAAGCACCCATTCCTCATGGATGAGAGCCTCTTTGATGTTCTTGGGTTCTACTGTGCAGACATAACACACATGTGCTACTTCACTTTGGATCTGACTTCTAGTCCTCACACCTTCTTTTGCTGACCCAATTATGTTCTGTTCAGGGATGTCTAAACACTACCCAATTTGGCTTTTTCTTTGGTGGTTGACTAGACTCATCTAAACCTTCAGAATCAGAACCAGATGACTAGTCATCTTGTTCTGTGTGAGTCTCACTAGCAGACTCAGTGACCTGTTCAGGAAACAAACCATCCTCATCTAAGGCTTGATCAACTGACGCATCAAGGTCGTCAATTGTCACATTTATGGACTCCATGATGGTATTAGTTCTAAGGTTGAAGACTCTGTATGCACGACTGTTCATGGAATACCCAAGAAAGATGCCTTCATCACTCTTGGGATCAAACTTAGCAAGATGTTCCCTATCTCTCAATATATAACAAATACTTCCAAAAACTCTCAGGTGACTGATCATTGGTTTCTGCCCTTTCCAGATCTCATAGGGAGTCTGGTCTGTGCCTGGTCTCAAGTAGACTCGATTGGAAATATAGCAAGCAGTGTTAACGGCCTCGGCCCACAAATTTTTAGCTAGATTTTTGCTGTTTAGCATCACTCTAGCCATTTCAATCAAGACTCTATTTTTCCTCTCAACAATTCCATTTTGTTGATCAGTAATTGGAGCCGAAAACTCATGCTTTATGCCCATGCTGGCACAGAATTCAGCAAACAAGGAATTCTCAAACTCAGTGCCGTGATCAATCCTAATCCTGACAAGAGAGGAGTGACTAGTCACTACCTCATTCTGAATTTGTTGGAACACCGTCACAAAATTTTGAAAAGGATCAGACTTTTCTCTCAAAAAAGACACCCAAGTAAACCTACTAAAGTCATCAACAATCACTAGAATGTATTTCTTACCACCAACAGACATGGTTTGAACTGGACTTACAAGATCCATGTGAACAGTTCAAGGGGGTGACTAGTCCCAACATCCGTGACTCTCTTGTGTGCGACACGTGACTGTTTGCCTAGCTGACATGGACCACAGATGTGCTTAGATGGCTTTTCTAACTTTGGAATACCTCTAACAAGTTGCTTTTTGGCCAAGGTGTACAAATCATTGAAATTCATACGTCCTAACCGTTGGTGCCATAAAGCAGTGGTCTTCTCGGTCACAGAGTGACAGGTCACCTTGGTAGCCAAGGTTTGGTTATCAAGAGTATAGTAGTTGTCATTTGATCTGCCTGTCCTGACTAGATCACGACCCTTGCTATCAATAATCCTACAGCCTTTTGTTGACATGCAGACTTCCTCAGCCCACTGATCACACAGGTGTGATACACTGATAAGGTTGGACTTAAGACCTTCTACATACCTTACATTTTCAAGGACTGGTAGACCCGGAAGTTTAACACTACCTTGACCAGTCATCTTAGCAGTTTCACCACCTCCAAATTCAACACAACCACCATCAAAATTAAAATTTACAAAGACATTTTCACAATGGTTTAAAACGTCAATTACAAAGACAGATCACGCACATTCAAAACAGACAAGCTTAGCAATCCTGGTTACTTCAATAAGCAACAAATCAACCTGTTCTTTGAGTGACCCATTATGCTTAGTCTGACCTTTGATTTTAAGTTTCGGACACTTAGGCCTTATGTGACCAGTCACACCACAGTGGTGACACGTGGGTACATATCTGGTCCTTGAAGGAACAGTGGACCTAGACGACACTTGATTGCTCATTTTGTCTGTGCTGACTCTAGATTCAGGTGTAACTGAGATGACAGGTGATTTAGATGAAGTTGTTGGAGTAGCTTTTACAAACCTGGTTTGTGAAGTTGAGGGACCAGACCCATCAGCTACAAAACCTAGACCAGTCCTATCATTGTGACTTTTCCCAACATTAAGCATCTTGTCTAACTTAGCCGAACCAATTGACAGATCATTAACCTTTACTTGCAGTGATTTATTGTATTCAACCAAGTGGACATTAGATTGCTTGAGTGACTCAAGTTCCTCTCTTAACTTAAGGCTTTTACTATGCATGAGATTAATATCATTTTCTGAGGTGCACAGTAGATGTCTAAGATCTAGATTCTCCTTTTTAACCTTTTCATACTGAACACACATCTGTGTATACAAAACTTCAAATCTAGACTCAGATGACTGGTCATCTGCACTCTCCCTTTCTCTATATAAATGATCGGTCTCGTAATCCTCTAAAGCGAGACAAAGTGCAGACTTTTTCAGTTCCAACTCATTACAACGCTTTTTCAGCTCAATGCTATCAGCCTTGATCACACAAGTTTCATCAAATAAGGCATCATACCTTTCACACATCTTCTCATAAGTCTGATTCTCTGGAAGAGCATCATAATCATGAAAAACAGGACAATACATCTTAGGTGACTGGTCATCATCAGTCATGTGTTGTGAACCCGACTCGGATTCCTCACTCGCTGAGTTGTGATCAGAAATTCTAACAAAAAAAGCAACCTCATCATCTTCATTTTCTGAAGAAGAGTTAGAGTGAAGTGATTCCTCATCTTCACTATCACTCCAAGATGCTTTCAAGGCCTTATCCTTGCCTTTGTATGACTTTTTCTTATTGTTAGCACAATCAACAGAAATATGACCAGTCCCACCACAGGTGAAACACTTCACAGGACCCTTCTTGAACTTATTCTCTCTAGACCCTGAGTTCTTTTCAAATTTCTTTTCATTAGTCATTTCACCCTGAGGTTTGAACTTTGACTCTCTAGAATAGCTTGTACTACCCTTGTGATCCTTTCTATCCCTTAAGATTCTTCTAAACCTTTTGACAAACAGTGCCATATCATCATCAACAGAGGATGACTGGTCAGACTTAGAACTTTTGGGTTCAGGATGATCGGTCACACTCTGTAGTGCAACACCTTTGTCCTTTTTGTGCATACTCTCTTCCAATTTTAATTCCAGCTCATAAGTCTTTAATTTACCAACAAGTTTAGGTGGCTTTATGTCAGACATGTTTTGACACTCTTTGATTGCGGTCTTCTTCGCGGAAAACCTCCTAGGCAGCACCCTTAAGATTTTTTGTACAACCGTAAGTTCTGAGATTGGTGACCCTAGACTCATTGCAGCATTTGTAACATTCTCAACTCTAAGGTAAAAATCAGAGAAGCTCTCTGAATCGGTCATCCTAAGTTCCTCAAACTCGGAGAGGACCATCTCAAGTTTTAAATCCCGAAGCTGGTCATCACCCTCATGAATGACACGCAATCTATCCCAAGCTTCCCTAGCTGTTGTACAATGCTGAATATGTGAATATTGTGCACTGGATACAGCAACAGCTATGGCGTTCCTAGCTTTCTTGTTTGCATTAGACGCATTGACTTGGACCTGTGTCCAGTCATCTCTTGGAACATTCACTCTCTCACCGTCAACAATTCTAAACGGAGGACGCCATTCAACAGACAGATACTGGAAAGCAAACTCATCATAAGCATCAAGAAAAATCTCAAATTTATCATGCCAAGCAGCATAGTTTGTGCCATCGAAGTAGGGAGGTGAATTCACCGAACCGGCTACTCGATCTCTTTTCATGACTAGACCCCTAACCAACTAGTCCCTAGACCGGCTTTACGTATATCTAAAGCCCTACTCTGATGCCAATTGCAGGTTGGCAATGAGGGGGTAACTTTCAATTAAGTCACGGCAAGTACAAACAATCCACACAACAGATTACTTAGGTGACCAGTCACCTAAAGCGAGAACTTGAACCTTTGTTTCTATCTTGAACCACGTGACCAGTCACTTAGTTTCCCACACTGAAATATGTGACCAATCCTTTAATTAACAGTTTGTGTATGCTTGTGGAGTTGTTCAAAATACATTCGAATGCTATGCCAACTTAGGTCCCCAAAACAGATTCAGTGAAGATGAACTCTGCGGGCTATCCACAACTACAGCCTAGTCAATTCCAGCGGATCTAATGCAACAGTTAATTTGATGATCAGTCACACAGTTTGTCCAGACTGCATTGTAAGTTAAGTTGGTGCATAATTAAATCCGATTTTATGACTAGTCAGCTTGTTAACAAATCACAGAGATGAACACAATGCTTTGGTACTCGGAAAAACCCCAAAGGGTAAAAAACCGGGGGTCTATCAGAAGACCGGCCTTCCATTATGAAACGGCAAAAAGGTGCCCAATACAAGGTTCATACAATGCTCAATATCTAATGTACCTAGTCTTAGATGCAGCAGTTCCTCGTGCGGCTTCTTCTTCAATCGCTTCACCTCCAGTGGTACAGATGACTGGTCAATCACTTTCCAGAGAATACACACGTATGTCTGGTCAGCTGCACCAAATGTATGAGCTGTGATTATGTGTGACTAGTCACCAGCAGAGTTACAGAGAGCTAAAGAGCTTCAGTAAAACCGCTGGACAACTGAGTGTTCTACTGCAACAGTTACAAAACTGGGCAGAAAAACATGAAGTCACAAGACTCCTAAGTATCAACCTTGTCTCAAATAATGTGTGAACATGGGAGACAAGATCGAAGACCACTATTTCAACTTCTAAACTAAATGAGTTTTGAAAACAAGGAAGTTGAAACGGTGAAGATGAGAACTTCTTCAAGGTTTCCTTCAAAGATATGATTTTGAAAGAGCCGAAACTTAGAAGAAATTCATGACGCATGCCATCCTCAATATCTCACAATGCTTCTATATGAGTGACCTAAAAGCACTCAAGAAGACAAGATAGAATCCGAGAGGAAAAATGGCAGCACAAAGTGAGAGCTTTTGAAATATGCAAAATGAAATGTTGTGCACAAAAACCCTAACTGAATAGTGGGGGAAGAGTTTGAAATATATAGGCCTAAAGGATAAGAATCCATCGGCTGAGATTACCTTAAGATCTGCAAAAAAATTAGTCAAACCGAGGTAATGGAGTGTAGCTGATTGTCCAGCGGGTAAACAGATGTTTGGTCAACCCGGATAAAAGTTTGAGCTGTTTAAAAGACCAATCAGCATTACTGTCAGAAAAGTGACTGTCACATGCGGATCAAGGTGACCAGTCACGGCTTGTAAGAAAACTGAGTTTTTATGAGAAATACATTTTTCTTAATTTTAATCCTAAGTTTTGAAAAGTTTATGTAAATGCAATTTATACTAAGTGCTGAGTTAATCATAACACATCCAAGCATGTTTTCATTTCTTGATCTTCAACTCGACCACTTATCACTAAGCTTAAGGCTAACTACTAAACACCTAGATTGAGCATGTGAATGATTTTACAATGTTTTTGTGAGACAAGGATAGCCAATTACATTTATGTCTAAGATACAAATATCCTACAAATACATTCTTGTGATTGTTGGAGATTTCAGGGGGGTTACGTGGGGTTTCCTCGAGAGAGAAAAGTCTTATTCTTTACAAAATTTTGTGAGGGTGAACAAAAAAATAAAGAAGGGGGGGGGCACTCCCCCCTCCCCTCCTGTTGATAGAAAAGGGAGGGGAGGGGGGGAGTTGAGTTTTTGTTTTTTCCTGTCTTTCTATCGCGGGGAAGGAAAAAGAGAAGGACTCTGCTCCCACGCCCCACCTAAACCAAAAAGAAGAAAGGAAAGAGAGAAAAAAAATAAAAATGAAAAGAGAAAGGAGAAAAAAAAAAAAAAAAAAAAAAATAGAAGAGATGGGGGGCGGGGCCCTCCACCCCCCCTACCTTTCCTCCCTAGTAACTGACCAAGAGAGGACACAGCCAACCACACCCCCTGACATCTGGAAAGGGAAGAAACCAATGATCAGTCACCTAAGAGTTTTTGGCAGTACTTGTTACATATTGAGAGATAGGGAACACCTTGCTAAGTTTGATCCCAAGAGTGATGAAGGCATCTTTCTTGGGTATTCCATGAACAGTCGAGCCTATAGAGTTTTCAATCTTAGGACCAATACCATCATGGAATCCATAAATGTCACAATTGACGATCTTGATGCTTCTGTTGAGTCAGCCTTAGATGAGGATGGTTTGTTTCCTAAGAAGGTCACTGAGTCTGCTAGTGAGACTCAGACAGAACAAGATGACCAGTCATTTGGTTCTGATTCTGATGGATCAGAAGAGTCCAGTCAACCACCAAAGAAAAAGCCAAACTGGGTAGTGTCTAGATATCCTGAACAGAACATAATTGGCTCAATAAAAGAGGGTGTGAGGACTAGAGGTCAGATCCAAAGTGAAATAGCACATGTGTGTTATGTCTGCACAATAGAACCCAAGAACATCAAAGAGGCTCTCATCCATGAGGAATGGGTGCTTGCCATGCAAGAAGAGCTGAATCAGTTTGAGAGAAATCAAGTCTGGACATTGGTCAAGAGACCAGTCACATCAAATGTCATAGGCACAAAGTGGATCTTTAAGAATAAGAGTGATGAGACTGGTCACATAGTGAGGAACAAGGCTAGGCTTGTTACTCAGGGATATTCTCAAGTCGAAGGCATCGACTTTGAGGAAACATTGCACCTGTAGCTAGACTTGAGTCAGTCCGTTTGTTGTGTGCTATTGCTTGTCATCTCAAGTTCAAGTTGTACCAAATGGATGTCAATACGGCATTTCTCAATGGCTACTTGAATGAGGATGTGTTTGTTGAACAACCAAAAGGCTTTGAGGATCCTCATATGCCCAATGGTGTGTATAAATTGAAAAAGGCTTTGTATGGTTTGAAGCAAGCTCCTAGAGCTTGGTATGATAGGTTGTCTAGTCACCTTCTGTCAAATGGGTATACGCGTGGTTCGGTTGACAAAACTTTGTTCATCAAACAAACCAAAAATGATGTGGTTGTGGCACAAATCTATGTTGATGACATTGTTGTTGGTTCCACATCTGAATGCCAAGTTCAACATTTCACAAAGATTATGACTAGTGAATTTGAGATGAGTCTCATTGGTGAATTGAATTATTTTCTTGGTTTGCAAGTTAGGCAAGAAGAGACTGGTCTCTTCATTTCTCAATCCAAGTATGCTGCAAACCTTGTTAGCAAATTTGAATTCTCATCTGCCAAACCCGCTAGGACTCCCATGAGCAAATCCACTAAGTTGTCTAATGATAAAAAGGGAAAGAGTGTTGACCAGACACTCTACAGAGGTATGATTGCCAGTTTGCTATATCTTACTGCAAGTAGACCAGACATCTCCTTCTCTGTTGGAGTATGTGTCCGCTTTCAAAGCGACCCTAGAGAGTCTCATCTTCATGCTGTAAAAAGGGTCATCAAGTACGTTAGTGGGACATTGTCTTATGGTATTTGGTACACATTTGACACCAATACCAATCTTGTTGGGTTTAGTGATGCTGACTGGGTAGGATGTAGCGATGATCGAAAGACTACCTCCGGTGGTGTCTTCTATCTAGGAAACAACATGGTTTCTTGGTATAGTAAGAAGCAAAATTCAGTCTCATTGTCCACTGCTGAGGCAGAGTACATAGCAGTAGGTAGTTTCTGCACGCAGTTGCTTTGGATGAAGCAAATGCTTAGTGACTATGGCATAGTCCAGGACCAGCTCCTTATATACTGTGATAACACATTGATATTAGGCACCACTTCATTAGAGATCTAGTTGAATCAAAGATATTAATGCTCAAATTTGTGCCCTCGGAAAAACAACTTGCTGATATTCTAACCAAACCTTTGGAGGATCAAGTTCTGACTGGTCTTCGCAAAAGTCTTGGAATCTGCTCTATTGATTAGTATGACCAGTCACAGTTAGTGCTTGTGCATTTTTCAATTCCTGCATATCATGCATCATCTCTAAAATTGAAAAACACTTCTCAAACTGGTTTTCCTTGTGTTGATACTATCAATTGGATATTTGTTGGATAGAATTGAAGCTCTAGGTTGAATCAAATAGTCATAATCCCGTTTTCTTGATGAAGAAGTAAAGAGTGCATATTCTAAAGATGGTTGATTTAAATTTGTTTTCAACACTTGTCTAATTCCCTTACTACTTGATGATAATTATTCATGTTGACTCTTGATTTTTCAAAAGATGTGTAGTTAAAAAGAAAAATGGAGATTTTCCTCGAAAATGAAAACGAGAAGGACAATATGGCTCTAACTCAAAAAGAAAAATAAAATGAAAAATAAAGTTTTGGGCTTGAGTCAAAGTATAGATGTGTCAATGTTGCACCACTCGTTCAAATCAATATGATTGATCTACACTAAAAAATTAATTTGTGCAAGTTATCACTTATTTGAAAGTCTTAAGATGTTGTGGGTGCATGAAATAGTGGGTCATCAAATAGTAATCGGTTAAACTTGTAATTACACTCAATATGACTAGTCATCCCCTTCCCAAATATGTTGTCTGACTTAGCCATTGAATCATTTATATCCATTAAATATGCTTTTGGGAGTGTCAATTTAAATTGTGAGAATCAGTTTGGGTCCAAAAAAAAATTATTTCATGCATTTATTTTTGTTTGTTTATTTTTATTGCATCATATTAGTTCAAGCACTAACCATGGAAAGTTGTACTAATTAATGATGTTTAGTTGTTGACCGGTGAGTAAATGTTTCATCATTAATGTGTTTGTTTTGGAATCCGAAATTGTCACATCCCGGGACCGCTCCGCCGTAGCACGATATTGTCCGCTTTGGGCACCCTCCTCTCTGGCCCTCACGGTTTTGTTTCTGGAAGCCCACGAGCAACTTCCCAGGAGGTCACCCATCCTGGGATTGCTCTAGCCTCAACTCGCTTAACTTCGGAGTTCCTATCCCCTCCGAAGCCAGTGAGCCCCCAAAAGGCCTCGTGCTAGATGAAGGTGGGCATGTACATATAAGGCACATCACCCCCTCTCCGTTGGTCGATGTGGGATGTTACAGAAATGTGAGTGGGTCTTCATATCTTTGTGTGATGTTTAGCTGTTGTGACTCTCGGCATGTTATAACTTGATGTCCAGTCATATTTGCAATGGAAACAGTGTGGCTGTCTGATCATATGCCATGTGTATTCCAGTTCTTCATGTATGAACGGTTCGTTGCTGACCTGTCACCAATCTTGGTATTTAAGACCCCTTGTCTTTTGATCCTATATTGCTTTCTATGGTCTATATGAGTTGATCTATCTTACTTAAGGGGAGTCATTGTTATGCACGACATCTACCTTGCTTGAATGATTTTTCAGTTTCATGGACTGTGTACTTTCTGACTAGTCATGTGTGTGACACAGTGTCAAGTGGTTGACTATGTCATGTGTCTATCTTCTCTAATCATTCATTGCCTCTTGTACCTAGTCACCCTTCTTGGAGTATTTGATTTAGGGGGAATACTGGTCGTCATGGTATGGTTTTCAAATCTTGGTTATGTGACCTTAACATATACATCATTCGATCATTGATAATGTCTTGCACCTAGTCCTTGTCTAGGAGTGTTAGTTGATGTAGTGTGCTTTGAAAACTTGATTGCATGACCCCTTCTATCTCTATTGATGTGTATGCCTAATCATGCTTGCTGCGAGTAATGTAATTAGGGGAAGTTCTTGATGATTGGTGTGTTGATTGGTCTGCTACTTAAATCTTATGATATTTCTGTGATCAATCATGTCTGTGTCTGTAGTGATTAATTTCTGTTTACACTGGAACCATCACGTGCTGATCTTGAATGATAAGTGATGTTTGTGTATGACTAGTTCTTCTTATGCTTCAAATGTGATCTAAATTCGTCTTATGGTAAATTGTGATGGTTGTATCATGTCATGATTGGATTAGTTAAGAAGAATTGTGATAGTGGTTGCTGTCATGTGTTGATTGATATGGTAAGTCATCTGACTTGCCTCAAGATTGATTCTCTGCTATGTGCATTGTTGTTGAACGTGGTGTTTTATGGCCTGTTTCTGCTTTCTGATATTTTTGACTAGTCATTCTGAACAATGGTTTTGTGGTATGTCTAGTCTGTCATGTTGTATTTCTCAGGTTGTAACATAATAAGCCCTCTCGGACATTAAGGCTTTTTGTGTGTTTGTGTTATGGTTGTGGTGCTATGCTTTCAGTTTCTTTAATTACTACATGGTTTAAGTTTCCCTTATTCCTTAAGTCATGCATGTTTACCTTGATTTCATCTGACTAGTCATGTGTGAGTTTCTTAGTTTTTGTTGACTAGTCATGTCCTTACTACACTGCTTTCTTCATTGTTCTGTTTCTGCATAGTTTGTTTATTCACCTCTCCGTATTTACCATGTCTAAAGCTTCCGTTTGTGCTAATCCTTTGTCTTCCCATGATAAAAAGGGGGAGTAAGTTTGGAGTTAGGGGGAGTATAAAGATTTCCATGTTCATGATTGCTATTTTTTATCTGGCTAACTGTCTTAATTGTGGATATCATGTTATGGTACTTAGGGGGAGAAAATGCATACATATATACATATTTCTTGAGTTTCAATTGCAGGAACATTCATTGACTGGTCACAGTCATTTGGTGACTAGTCACATATGCATGAATATATATGTGTCTCTTGCAGGTACATTTGGTGACTAGTCACTGCTAGTCAATTCTTGGTGAGTGTGAGAGATGTGAGCATATCGGGTTGTTTTTGTCAAGGAAAGCCAAAGGGGGAGATTGTAGGATATTTGTATCTTAGACATAATGTAATATTGGCTATCCTTGTATCAAAAACATTGTAAAATCATTCACATGCTCAATTTAGGTTTTAGAAGGTTAGGATGAAGTTTAGTGATAGGTGATTGAAGTGAAGATCAAGAAATGAAGACATGTTCAGTTGCACTGTGATTAATTCAGCTTTTAGCATCATTTGCATATGCATAAGGTTTTCATAAACTTAGGTTTAAAATTGAGAAAAATGTGTTCTTCATAAAAAAACTCAGTTTTCATATGTTTGGTGACTGGTCACCTTAAGTTTTGCTTTTGACAGCTCAGTTCCTGACAGCTACTGGTGAACAGTTGCTTAACAGATCACTGTTTTATCCGGTTTTTAAAAAGTCATGTTATTATCCGGGTTGACTGAACATCTGTTTAACTGGTGGATAGTCAGCTACACCCCACTACCTCGGTTTTGACTAGTTTTGACAGATCCTGTTGTTGTCTGGTCAAGCATGCTTTTAACCGTTGGGTAGAAAACTACATCCCACTATCTCGAATTTAGCTATGTTTCATTAGTTTGACTTAATCTTGTCCATTCAAGTTCCTTGTATGAATTAATCTGGTCCGTCCATGCCATATCTTCATCTCTATAAAGCCTAAACCTCCCCTCTCACCTCATTAGGTTTTTTGTGTGCTAAAACTTCATTTCATATTTCAAAAAACTTCTCTTGTGCTGCCCTCTCTTCTCCGGTTTTCTCATAGATCTCTTGAGCGCTTTTAGTACACTTATATAGAGTCTTTGCAAGAATTTGAAGGATGGCATACGTTTGAATTTTCTTCACTAAGTTTCGGTTTTCATATAAACTCATATTGAAGGAAACTTTGAAGAATTTCTTATCTTCACTGTTTTGGCTTCCATGATTTTCAAACTCATATAGTTAGAAGTCCAAAATAGTTGTGTACAATCTTGTCTTTCATGTTCATGCATTTTATAAGACAAGGTTGAGTTTATTTAGGAGTCTTTTTGACTTTGTGTTTTTCTGCCCAGTTTTGTGACTAGTGCATTAGAACACCCAGTTGTCCAGCAGATTTACTGAAGCTTTTTAGCTCTTTGTAACTCAGTTAGTGACTGGTCATACAGTTTCACAGCTTACATATTTGGTGCCGCTGACCAGACATACGTGTGTATACTCTGGGAAGTGATTGACCAGTCATCTGTACCACTGGAGGTGGAGCGATTGAAGAAGAAACCGCACGAGGGACTGCTGCATCTAAGACTAGGTACATTAGATATTGAGCATTGTCTGAACCTTGTATTGGGCATCTTTTTGCCGTTTCATAGTGGAAGGCCAGTCTTCTGATAGACCCCCGGTTTTTTACCCTTTTGGGGTTTTTCTGGGTACCAAAACATTGTGTCAATCTCTTTAATTTGTTAACCACTTGGCTAATCATAAAATCATATTTAATTATGTACCAACTTAACTTAACATGCAATCTGGACAATATTGAGTGACTGGTCATCCTATAAACTGTTGCATTAGAACCGCTGGATTTGAATAGGTTGTAGTTGTGGATAGCCCGCAGATTTCATCTTCACTGAATCTGTTTTGGGGACCTAAGTTGGCATAGCATTCGAGTGTGTTTGAATAAATTCACAAGCCTACACAAACTGTAAATTAAAGGACTATTCACATAATTCAGTTTGGAAACAAAGTGACTGGTCACGATACTTCAGGTTGAAAACAACGTGACTGGTCGCGTTGTTCAGTATAGAAACAAAGTATCAGGTTCATCACATTAGGTGACTGGTCACCTAAGTAATCTGTTGTGTGAATTGTTTGTACTTGCCGTGACTTAATTAAAAATTACCTCCCTCGTTGCCAACCTGCAAGAATGGTGCTATGTCTGTGTAGATTGATCGGATTTTGGCTTTGCTCGTAGAGGAGGCATCTCGGGTTGAAACTTCTGGCCATCCCTTGTTGAAAGGAAGGTACGATGTGCTCCATATATCATCATGACATTGATTATCATTTGTAGCTTATAATGAAAAGTTGTCTCCGCATAAGTAATTCATGTGCAAGTTTCCATTCGTTTTGCCTTCTTGTTCTTTTTATCTCCATCCTATTAAGTACTTGAAATTTCTGTTCAAAGTCAATGTGTACATTTTTATTGCAAGATGCTATGAGACTGCTTTACACGCATCCTGGGGGCAAAAATACTGATAAATGTGCTGTGACTTAGTTTTCTTAGAATTCTATTGCCAGACAAAGGCTTGCCGTTTAGATGGGAATGGGGCCAACTCTGTATCCTCAACGATTTGGAGAAATGGAATGTGATGTAAGCATAGTTATATTTGGTATGCTCATTGTCCTGAATCATTACTTTGACGACTGGTCTCATGTCTATCTGTTGTGAATTTTTCCATGTTGTAGTACTATATGAAGACATGCATATGCAAGTTTGGCGAACAATGCAAGTTCCATCACCCAATCAATAGGACTGCCCTGACGCTGCCAACAATTCAAATCCTGTTGTTAAGCTATCTCTTGCTGGATTAGCTAGGAGAGAGGTATGAATCCTTTTCTACTGAATGTGGGAGTTATTATCTGCTAGTATTAGCAAGGTTCAGGGTTTTTTGTATTTTTAAACAGGTGCTAGTATATTTGAAAAGGCTTGAAAAAGAACACGGGAGAAATTGGGGATTTAGTTATGTGTGGACAAGTATTGAAATTTAAGGACAGTCACTTAAAAATTAAGTTATACACAACTGATGAACTTTTCCTTGCAGCACTCCTCAGATAAATACTTGGTCATCAGATTGGATTCATTTTATGGGGAGCGTAGATTGGGTTATCAGTTGCAGCTAGCATTGGACCTGCATGGTGATAGTACCATTTATGAAAAAGGTAAATATCATCCACTTGAATGATATAGATAGAAAACTTCGGAAAGGTGATTTGAACAACCAAAGTGAAAGGAAATAACTAACTTGCACCATAAGACCAAAGTGTAATCCAACCTTATTTAGGATTCTGAAGTTTTTCTCGCAATATTGGTGGTGTTATTGTTCCTTCTAGCTAGAGCTTTTAGTATACTGGCATTTGACTTTCAATGTTGGAAGAGATCGAAGTTGAAATCCCCAATTCTTTTACTTACTTCTTAGCAGTCCAACCACACACACAAGGAGTATCATATGCAATTGAATGCCTATTTTGTATCTACCAATTGTATCATATGCAAGTACACAGATCATTACTGAAGATTATATTCATATATTGTCGGATTATCATATCTTTAACAGGACAAAAATTGGTGAAGAGTATGGGACCTGTATTTGATAATTTAGAAATTGAGTCATGCTTGTTACATGGGGACTTATGTAGCGGAAATATCAGCTCTGGCAAGAATGGAGAGACAGTCATACTTGACCCCATGCTACTGTAAGTTAAAGGATTACAGCCTCATTCATGTTTTTCAAATACATGTCCATTTGCACTCTCTGTGCATGCCATATTGTATTGTCTTTTGCTGGTTTTTATCGGTACACAATGTACTGTCTTTTGCCTTTTCAAATTCTTACATGATTATATTGTAGATGCAGCTTTTAGAACAACTCAACATTGGAGGGCCCAGAACAGAAGCTGATAATGGCAACATCCCTCGCCTTTCATTTCTTCTAGCATTGCTTGTCAGGTTATCAATTAGTGTTGTGTTTTTGGTTGAAAACTTGGAACAATATTATGTAAGCTAAATTGATCCTTGAATAAGTAGGATTTATGTATTTTGGAATGGTTTGTAATGCAAATGCTACTTCAAATGTCATTTTGTTTCATGGTTGGCTTTTGTTGCTCAATATGAGATTACTTTATCATAAAAGCAATCTGTACTGCTCAGCTCTAGTAAAATGCATGAATTTGATGGACAGCTTTTGTGGAAACGCTATGTTGAAGGTAGACAGCATTTCTGCAAATGCTGTCTTAAAACTATACCACATCATTTCTAAAACGCTGTTATAAGATCCAAAAATAGCGTTCTTAAAACGCTGTTATAAGATCCAACAATAGCGTTCTTTAAACTCTTTTATAAGATCTTAACATAGCGTTCATAAAACGCCGAGGAAAAGGACCTATAATAGCGTTTATCTTTCTTAGCGTCTCATAATACAGCTGTTTCTATAACGCCATTGTATTCTACAATAGCGTTTCTGAGATGCTGTAAAATGGTAATTCTGGCCTAGTGAGGATGTCCCAAACGGTCATGCCAAAGCAAATAAGTGCTCGAGTTCGCTAGCTTAATGCTAGCTATACGGTGCGCCCTAGCTTCATGCTTGCGACACGATGTGCCTCAATCGAGCGAATGATTGTGTAATACAACTCATGCGAAAGGCGTTCCATCTTCTCCAGTATATGCTCATGGCCGTATAAGTAGGAGGTAATGCAAAGACATTCCTTACCCTTTTCTTCAGCAGTTTGGTCATGGTAATTGCTCAATTGAATATTCTTATGACCCAATAATGTTCTTCCAGAACAGGGTGAGTATAGGGCCGTTGTAGGTCTACATGGAGGTATGCAGTTAGATTTATATCTCCAGGCAGGGAGAATATCGTGCGCAGTCACGCTGTTAGCCAGACAACTAACTTCCCACTAGACATACCTCAACATGAATTAATTGAATCGGTCATATGATCAAGGAAACTTTTAGTTCTAATTGATTCAATTAATTGGTGTTCGAGAACAATATACAAATACTAAAATAAACACCAAAGTCTGAGATTTAAATCCGAATAATAAAGAAAAATCTCAGATTGCTAAATCATATCGGCCAACAAGGCCATTCCAAGTCTCTCTTGGTTGCGTATCGGAGTTGTACTCATCATCGACATTGGTAGGGGTTCTACGAGTGCGCAACCAATAGATGTACCACTGCCACAATAGCATGTGATTGGCTGGTTTCTGATTGGGAAGGTTGAACCTTTCCCTTACTTCAGACTTATGTTTATTCACAGACTTCTAATCTGGAAATACAAGTTTTGCCAATCATGTCTTGCTTTAGGCAAATCGTGCTTCTCGCGATTACCGTGTAAGAGACGGATGTCAGTTTTGTGCATAAACAAACAACTGACAATAATGGCATCGACAGCTCCAATGGGGGAAGCCATTATGTGGGCGTGGTCTCGAAGGTCCGAGCTGAGAGCTCAAGGTCCTTGCTGCCATGAATTTGGTGAGATTTAAAATCTCAATGACGGCAGTCGTGGGGTTTATTTCGACGAGAAGCACTCTGGGGAGAAAAATTGATCCTCTGTGACGAAAGCTCGATTACGGTAACAATTTTGGTTCTCTGCGACAGAAATTCTATTCTAGCGAGATTTCTCTCTGTTTTTTCAAATTCCAGGCTAGAAACTTGGGGTTTCTCCGCGACGAGAAAGTAAGACATAGTTCGGATTTTAAGCATGGAAACTTCAGGTTTCACCATGCATGGTGAGTTTTCGGAAACTTAATGCTTCTATGCTCGAAAACTTCAAGTCCAGACTTTTGTATGAATTTATAGTTCAATAGTATTTGCGTACTCAAGTGCATTGCCAAAGTATGCACGAGTCTAGTGCAAAAGTCATGCGATTTGGTCTTGTAGACTTGCAAGATTTGTGTGGAGCCATTCGGGCTCAAATTGGAATGGAATCCAATTGTAAGGAATGAGGGACAATACATCCTCAAGGCCCAATTTAAGATTGTTGGGAAACAACAATCTAGCCCAAAAATAATGAGACACATCCCAAAGTAAAATAGAGAGGGGGGGCGGCTACAAAACTGGCCCATTTTGTGGCCCAAATTAGCGCTACCCCTAACTGTTTTGGCCCAACATAAGCGCAAATGGCGCTGCCCTTTCATGTTCGGGAAAGGCCTTCGTACAAGTAGAAGACACAGTGGCGCGCGTTCGGGAAAGGCCTCTGAATAGCGAAAAAGCTCAAAGCACACTTTGTTTGGTTAGGGTTTCCGAACAAACCCTTTACCCAGTCGTTGAAATCGTTCGGTTGGGTCATCCGAACGAGCTCAAAAGCCCAATTGGGGGCGGAGTCCGTATGCCGTCAGACCATATTTTTTGTTCGATTTGGTCATCCGAACGTCTATGTGGCGAGTTCGATCTGTTTCTTCTGAACCTAACATGCCATTGTCCCCATGGTGGTGTAGCGTTTACGCGTATGGGGTTCGATGACGACGAGTTGTTGAGACCGTGGCGACGGCAGCGCTGCGGTTTACTCATCGTCATTGTCGCGGCAGCAAATCGCGGTGATTCGGCGGTGAGTTTTAACTCTCGGGTTCGGCGAAATCGCAATAGGTTTTCTCCCAATGGCGTCGTTTTTGGCCTGGGCGCTGCCTGAGCCGCGATTGGTGTGGCTGGTGCAGATGGCACAACTCTCTCGGCTCGGCTCCACGCGGGAGCCCTTTTTCTTTGGTTTTTGAGCCGCGGCTAGTGCGGCTCAAATGGAGTCCCCGCAGGACCCCTATTTGTTTAAAGCCGTGGCTATTGCACGCGGCTGGTGGACTCCCATCAGGACCCCATTGTGTTTCGAGCCGTGGCTATTGTATACGGCTCGATTGTGCTCCCTGCAGGAACCGTTTTTTTGTTGTTTTTGTGGCTCCCCTCAGGAACCGTTTTTCTTTTCTCAAACATTGGGTTTGGGAAAATTAGTTGATAATCCTTCGAACTCCGTAACCGCAGTGTAGGAGCGTGCTAATAACGTGTTGTAGAATAATATGGCCAAGGAGAGAGAAGGAGAGAGAGATATCAGAAATAGGGGATTCATCTCTGAATGTGTGTTTAGCCCTTTATATAGTGGATCAATCCTAGGGTTTACCAACCCTAATAGGAATGAGCCTAACTATTACATAGAATCCATATAGGGATTCCTATTACTGGATACATTGAATGTAGACAGTATTCCTATGGCTTAGAGGACCTCTAGCTGCCTTCTTCTCAATCACTTCACTTCCAGCGGATCCTTGCTTGGTCAACACGCTACAAGGACATACACATGTATTCCTCTAACATGGCACCGATGTATGAATGCTGTGGTGATTTATGACCAGTCACAGATACATTTCCAGAAAGCATGAACTCCTAGGAAATTAACCGATGACTGTGTTTACTGCTTGCAGTTACAAACTGGGCAGCAAACCTACTTAAGTCAATGACCTCTAATACTCAACAAAGTCTACAAACATATGTATGAACATGGGAGACTAGTGTTGCACACTCCTAACTCGACTCAAAGTATGGAAACTTTAAAACAAGCCGAACTAGGAAAGATGAACCTTCTTTCAAAGTTAGCTTAATGTGTTTTCTAAAAAAAACAACTTTGAAAACAAGATTCAAAAGCTAGCAAACCTCACAATCTTATGGAGCTTCTATATAAGTGAACTAGGCACTCAAGAAGGCAAGCAAAAACCGGAGAGGAAAAATGCAGCTAGACAAAGAGAGTTTTTCAGAAAATATAAATGATGTTTAGCTTGAAAACCCTAGCCGTTTTAGAAGATGAAGTTATGTTTATATAGACACAAGGGGATAAGAAACAAACGGCCAAGATTAAACCTTAAAACTCTCTTTTAACACAACCTAGGCAGATCCGAGTGAGTGGGGTGAAGTTGACTACACGCTGGATAAAAGTATACACTGTCTAATCAACTCTGCAGAAAAGCAGTCAACCTTCACGTGCATGAAATAGATGACTAGTCACAGAAGATCTGAAATCCTTATTTTTGTGAAAACAAGTACAAAACATTAAAGTGTTTTAAAAACGTTTTGATTTGAAAACATAAAGACCTATGTTTTGACACAAAATATTTATGCAAATGAACACTAAATATGAATGCATCTTCGACCATCATCTATCTTCAATCTTCCAAGCTTCTTCAATTTTCCTAAAGATCTAGAAATAAAACTTATAGACTAATTGAGCTTGTTACATTCTTTACAATGTTTTTGTGACAAGGATAGCCGATCATAAAATAACCTACACATATGCTTCAGATGTGATCTAAATTCTTCGTATGCTTAACTGTGATGGCTCTATCTTGATTTGATAGTTAAGAAGAATTGTAATAGTTGTTGCTATCATGTTTAGAATATTGTTGTTTTCCCATCTCTATGTTATCTGATCTGTGACATTTCTCCTTGGCTAGTAATCCGACTTGCCTCAGAATTGAGTCTGTAGTGTTTTATGGCTTGTTTCTACTTGTTTATATTTAGTCATTCTGACCAAGGCTTGTAACTTGATGTGCCCACTATGAACATTGGGGTTATTTGTTGTTGACTAGTCATGTCTGTTTTTCAGATTATGCTATTTGACTAATCATGAATGTTTCATATTCTGTTTAATTTGGATTCTAGATTAAGGGGGAGTTCTTTCACATTGTTGATGTATCTGTTCCATTGTGCATGTTTCTATTCTGTGTTTATAATGTATATGCTTATTCTTCGGTTGTTGATATTCCTTTGTTTTCCCATGCCAAAAAGGGGGAGTAAAATGGGGTTTTGGGAAGAAACTTAACATGCTTTTGTGGGATATATCTATTTTATCAACTGTTTATGCTCTGATACAACTAAGGGGGAGAAATTATATGGATATCTATGTTCCTTGAGCTTCATTGTAGGTACATCTGATGACTAACTAAGTTCCAGCTTAGTTAATTTTTGGTAAATGTTGAAAGATAGAAGCATATCGGATAGTTTTTGTCAAGCAAAGCTAAATGGGGAGATTGTAGGATATCTTAGGATATCTGTAATTGGCTATCCTTGTACAAAAATATTATAATTATTCACAAGCTCAATTAGATTAAATAGGACTTAGTTCTAGATTTGAAGATGTGTTGATTGTGCTTGAAGATCGAGGATTTAAAATTTGATGATGCTTACATGTCCATATGTTATCATTACATGCATTCATATAGGTTTTGTTGATTTAGGATTTCGAGATAATGTTCTTTAAAAATCTGCAGTTTTGATGAAAATCTTATTTTCACATGTGAACTTTTCTTGACGCATATTCTGTCACATGCTTTTATGATAGTTATTTTGTCTTTCTGCTGAAGTCAAAAGCCAGCTAGCAAGCACTTCGAATTTGCCTAGGTTTTGGGGGGAAAATGCAAGTCAACTTGGTTAGTTTTTAGCCACAAAAATTTTATCTTTGTTTCCCTATATAAGCTAAACATCACCTGAACTCTCATTAGGGGTTTTGAGCTTAATTTCTTCATCTTCCAAACTCTGTCTTTGCTGCAGCCCTCTCCGATTTCCTCTTCTTCCTCTTGAGTGCTTATTATATAATGAAGTTGTTAGAATTTGAGGCTTGCGTATATATTGAACCTTATTATTCTTGATTTGGTTTCAATCTTTAAAAGGTTTTTTGAGCTTAAAATTTCTCTCATCTTATTCTCAAAACTCTCTTTGTGTGCTGCCTCCCTACTTAGCAAAAATTTGAGGGTGGCATGCATATGAAAATTTAAATCTTATTTTTTTTCTAAGTTTGGTTTTTGCATAGAAGACATCTTACCCAAACTTTGAAGAAGGTTTTTTTCACTGTTTCGGCTTTTTTAAAGTTCATTCATCTTTGAGTCGAAATAGTATTGTGCAATCTTTGTCTTCCATGTTCATGCAGTTCATAGACGAGGTTGAGTTGTACAAGTCTTTTGGCTTTGGTTTTTTGCACTGCTTTCTAGCTACTGCAATTACCGAGTTTCCTGTCAGAGCTTTTGAAGCTGTATAGCTCTCTGGAACTCTGTCCGTGACTAGTCATATACTATCACTGCATACTTTCTTTGGTGCCACTAAACATGAATATTTTTGTATTGCTTGGAAAGTGATTGACCAGTCGTGGAACCACTGAATGTGAAGTGAAGGAGACGAAGCCGTACAAGAGACCGCTGCATCTAAGTTATAGACATAAATATTGAGTTTGGCTGAACCTTGTTTTGGGCATCTATTGCCATTTCATAGTGGAAGGCCGGTCTTCTGATAGACCCCAGTTTTTTACCCTCTTGAGGTTTTTCTGGTGCTTTACAAAAACTGCGGTATTTAAGTTCACAATTGTCTCTCATGTTTCGGATCTGCCTCGGATTATTTAATAGTCAAATCAACTGGGTTGACTGTGGTTCACTCATTTCTTATCTACTTGGGCTATATATTCTAAACCTCACCACACACTTCATTTAGGGTTTTTAGAGTCAAAGTTTCTCTTATCTTTTTCAAAAATCCTCTCTAATTGTGTTGCCTCCTCTTCGGTTTTCTCTCTCAATTTTATTGACTGCTCTAACTTCACTTACATAGAAATTAAGCAAGTGTAACACCCTGGGTTGGCTAGAATTTTTTATGGGTTGCTAATAACTAGTGTATACTATTTGGGCCTATATTGTTGTGCTAAGAGTGAGTAAAAATATTTGGACTAAAGAAAAGTCCAAATTGGTTAAAATGGTTGGACAGAAGAAAGGGCCCACATAGGATTGTGATTTGTTTAGAGTTTTGTCTCATAGTATAGGTTTCATTAGTATTAAGAAAAGAGGAGGATACCATTTGGCTGCCAACGTGGGTATGGTAGTCAAGTGGAGTTTTAAATCACTTTAAAAAGGGGGAGGTGGCTATGGACGGAGTGGGTTAGTGGTGTGGATTGTAATGAATGAGAATTACATGATTTTGTTTAAGTTGGGATGATTGTGGATGGATTGGAAGATGAAGAGTCTAGGAATGGTGGTGGTACTTTTAGAATTTGTGGTAAATGAAGAAATTTAAAACCATGATTAAGAGGGGAGCTGCGAGGGACGTTTGGAGAGGAGTGGAGTGCTAGTTTTTGGACTAAATAAACAGTGGGGTGGGCTGCAAAAGGAGAGGGAAGGGAGAGGCACAATCGCACAATAGCAAGTTCTGAAATTACGTAAGTAAAAGAGATACAAGGTAAGGGATCACGTATTGATGCTGCTTAAACGACGAAGCGGGACAGAGTGATTGCATGAGTATTTGTTCTACCATGTTATTGGGTGGGCAGGTTTCATTGTGTTAACATGTTTGGTGTTGGTTTCATGAAATATATATATATATATATATATATATATATATATATATATATATATATATATATATCGTGATCTAATGATGAGTTTGTAATCTGACATGTTGAGGTGTAGGCATGTTTAATTGTTTGAACATGATTGGTGGATCGCTCTCATGCTTTGGATGTGACTCTCTTTGATGGCTTCTTATAGATGTATATATGTTCGTTTATATATGTTTAATATCATGAAGTGTTAGGATCATTAGTTTTCGTAAAGGAACATGAAAAAGGGTTACAGTTGAATCCCTTAATGAATGGATATTAGAGGAACGCCTAGGGAGGTAGTGATGAAAGTTAAAGGTTGAAAATGAATGAATGATAGTAAATGTGCAGGTTGGCAATGAGGGGGATATTTTAAAATAATTCCCTTTTAATTAACAAACAGCACAAACAGAAACACAAAGATGACCAGTCACCGTTCCGGTCAAGCTTGACAGTTAACTTTCAGATTGTGTTTAACTTGACAGATGTTTTAAGATAACAATCACTCAACAAATATAACTTGTGGATGCTTGTAATTTGTTCCACAACACTCAGATGCTAGGCCAACTTAGGTTCTCAGGGAAATCAGTGAGTTAGATATTCGCAAGTTATCCACAACTACAGCTTATTAAATCCAGCGTTTCTAATGCAGCAGTTAAGATGACCGGTCAAGCAGATTTGTCCAATTTTAATTAAGCCAAGTATTTAACAATACACAGAGATGGACACACGATTTTGGTACCCGGAAAAATCCACAAAGGGATAAAAAATCGGGGGTCTATCAGAAGACCGGTCTTCCACTATGAAATGGCAAAAGATACCCAATACAAGATTTCAACCAAGCTCAATATCTAATGTACCTATCTTAGATGCAGCGGTCTTTTGTGCGGCTTCTTCTCAATCACTTCACTTCCAATGGATGCTTGCTTGGTCAACACGATATACGGACATACACAAGTAGTCCTATAAGTGGCACCTTAGTATGAATGCAGTGGTGATTTATGACCAGTCACAGTTGCATTCCCAGAAAGCTACAAAGCTTTAGGAAATGAACAGTAACTGTGTTTACTGCTACAGTTATGAACTGGGCAGCAAACTAACTAAGGTCAATGACCTCTAAAACTCAACTAAGTCTATGAAAATGCATGAACATGGAAGAATCTAGTTGCACACTACTAATTCGACTTAAAGTAAGAGAACTTTAAAAACAAGCCGAACTAGTAAGATAAACCCTCTTCAAAGTTTTGCTTAGAATATTTTCTTGTGAAAACAACTTTGAAAATCAAGAGTTTAATAAACGCATACCATCCTCATAAAACCGGAGAGGAGAGTATGAACAAAGTGAGAGCTTTTCAAAAATATTTTGAAGATTATAACTTGAAAACCCTAGCTTTGAAGGAGGATGAGGTTATGTTTATATAGACACAAGAGGATAAAAAATAAATGGCCAAGATTAATCCTTAAAACTCTAGTTTAACATAACCTAGGCAGATCCGAGTGAGTGGGGCACAGTTGACTGACCGGAGGGTAAAGGGATGGGCTGTTTAATCAAACTGTCAGAAAAGCAGTCAACCTTCACGTGCATGAAAAAGATGATCAGTCACGAAAAACCTAAAATGCTTATTCTTGTAAAAACAAGTATAAAGCTTTAAAGTGTTTAAAAGGTTTTGACACAGAAAATCTATGCAAATGAATTTTATATATGAATGTAGCTTCACTTTTCAATCTTCAAGCTTCTTCAACAATTCTAAATATCTAGAAATAAAACCTAATTGACTAATTGAGCTTGTTACATTTATTACAATGTTTTTGTACAAGGATAGCCAAACATAAAATAACCTATAATTTCCTCCTTTGGCTTTCCTTGATAAAAACAACCTCATAACTCACATCGCTCACACTCACCAAATCTATGCTAAATTGACTAGTCAAAGTGTACCTGCAAGTAAGCTTACAACAATATGCAATATGATATATTCTCCCCCTAACTAGCATAATAAAATCAAAGTTTAAGCTTATGCTAAAAATTACTCCCCCTAAGTGATAGAGCATGTGAAAGTAGTATTTACTCCCCCTTTTTGTCATGGCAAGACAAAGGATATGAAATTAGAGTATGATGAGCATGATAAGCAACGGAAACAAGAGCAAGTAAATATGAATCAACTATTTAGACAAGGAGCAACGAGAGAGAATAGAGCATGTAGGTTGGCAATGAGGGGGGTAATTTCAATTAAGTCACAACAACACAAATAGTTCCTTAAAACAGATCACACAGATGACCAGTCACCTGATGTGATGAAGCTGACAGTTTGTTTTCTTGAGGTTAACTTTATCAGAACTTATGTGACCAGATCCTTATACTTTACAAATTGTGTATGCTTGTGAATTGTCCAAACACATTCGAATGCTATGCCAACTTAGGTCCTCACAGATTCAGTGAGATAGAAACTGTGAGCTATCCACAACTACAACCTATTAAATCCAGCAGTTCTAATGCAGCAGTTATAGATGACCAGTCATGCGATTTTGTCCATATTGCATTTCAATGTAAGTTGGTGCAGAATTAATTTAGGTTTTAAGTTTGGTCGAATGGTTAACAAAACACATACATGGACACAGATTTTGTTGCCCGGAAAAACCCCAAAAGGGTAAAAAACCGGGGGTCTATCAGAAGACCGGCCTTCCACTATGAAATGGCAAAAGATGCCCAATACAAGGTTCAAACAAGCTCAATATCTAAATGTACCTAATCTTTAGATGCAGCTGTTCCTCGTGCGGCTTCTTCTCCTTCACTTCATGTCCAGTGGTTCAGATGACTGGTCAATCACTACACAGACAATACATAGGTATTTCTGTCTTAGTGGCACCAAATGAAAAATACTATGAATGACTATATGACCAGTCACCAGCAGAGTTGCAGAGAGCTATAGAGCTTCAGCAAGGACCGCTGGACAACTAGGTGCACTCTGCTACAGTAACCACGGACTGTGCAGAAATGCCTATATGACCAGTCACCAGCAGAGTTGCAGAGAGCTACGGAGCTTCAGCAAGGACCGCTGGACAACTGAGTGCACTCTGCTACAATGACCGAAACTGTGCAGAAATGCCGAAGTCAAGAACACAAAAAAGACTCAACCTTGCCTTATAACATGTATAAACATGAAAGACAAGTTTGCACACAATTATCTTGAACTTCTAAAACTCAACCTTGTCTTTGTAAGATGAATGAACTTGAAAGACAAGATTGCACAATTATTTAGGACTTCTAACTATATGAGTTTGAAAACCATGGAAGCCAAAAACAATAAAGATAAGAACTCCTTCAAAGTTTACTTCAATATAATCTCAAAGAGAAAACACAAACTTTAGAAGAAGATTCAATTGCATGCCGTACCTAAAGAGTTCATGCAAAGATTTTATGAAGATGAAAGTTTTTCAAAAACTCAAGGTATAAACCATAAGGGGCGGCTGCACATAGAGAGGTTTTGTGAAAAAGATGAAATGAATTGTAAACCCTAAAACCCTAATGAAATGTGTGGTGAGGTTTGGTTTAAATAGGAAAAGAAGGATAGGAAATGAGTGAACCACAATGACCCAACTTTAAACAACCTTAAACTAATCCTAGGCAGCCCCGAAAGTGGAGTCCAGCTGTTGACACATGGGCCACGAAAAAGACAAAACGGCTTAAAAAGAAAGTCAATTTTGAAAGTTTCACGTGCAGTAAAAAAGATGACTGGTCATCTAGGTTTACAAACTGCAGTTTTGTAAAGAATCCACCCAAACTAAAAGCACCTACACAATCTATATGAATGCAAATTAAATTGATGAATGAGTGTGTTTTTATTCCGAGATCTTCAATCTTCAAGCTTCAAATGCTATCCTCATGTCTTCAATTCTAGAACTAAGTCCTAAAAAGAAACTAATTGAGCTTGTGATAAAATACAAAGTTTTTGTACAAGGATTAGCCAATTTACAAAGTATTCTACAATACAAATATCCTACAGAGCACAAACGGAGCATTAACACATAAGCATCAATGAGGGAGCACTCTCCCCCGAAATGTAGCAACTAGACATAATTAAACTACTGAAACAGAAACATAACTAGTCACAGCAAAGCAATCCCCAATGTTCACAGTGAGCATAATAGAGTACAGATCCAGTAAACAAGTTAAACAGAGAATTGGTCACAGCAGTTAGAGACAAGACTGATCTTAGAAACATCAAGGGATTGAAGTAGCAGAGCAACCAACACAACAATCATCAAGAACTCCCCCTAACTACATCACTCATAGAAAACATGACTAAGCGTACACATTAGAGATCAATAGAGATAGATGAGATCATGCAATGAAGGTTTCAAAACACACAGGACCAACAAGCACTCCTAGACATGGACTAGGCACAAGAATTAATCAATGATCAAACAATGGACATGTTGACCAATAACTTAGTTAACCAATTGACATTCTGTCAGACACTTGACTAATTAGAATGTACATACTGTCCATGAAACTGCAAGGTAGACAACATGCATAGCAACAACTTCCCCTAAGTAAGATAGATCAAATCATATAGAGCACGGAAAGCAGCATGAAGACCAAGAGGCAAGCGAATGACAAGCAAAATGATTTTACTCGTAGTACTCCTAACACAAAGTTCTACCTCAATAAGTCTTGACCAATCAAAAGAGGTTTTCATAAAGTTCTCAAGCGACACATAAACTACCTTGAAAATCATCACATGGAGAGGCAAAGAGAGAAATAATAGTCCACGTTTTGATCATTTTTCAACGCAATTCAACCTAGAGTTATTTCGAAGATGCAAGTTTCAAGATTGAATGAGATCAAAGTGGAAAACTGATGATGATGCATAGAAGCAAATCTCACGAAAGTGAGTCTTAAATACCCAGATGGTGACAGGTCAGCAATGAATCATTCCGTACATGAAGTAATGGAAAGCACATGGCATATGATCAGACATACACATTGTTTTCTTTACAAACATAACTGAACTTTTAGTTATAACATGCCAAAAGTCTTAAGAACAACGAGAATCAACTACAACGTTCAAACATAATACATTTAACATTAAGCAACACTTACTAATCAAGATTCTCAAAACAAAAATCTTAATGATCAAATATGTAGACCGAATTAACAACAATGTGAAAAACACAATATGTCTACTCAATAGTTAGTGCTTGACAAAGGAGAATGAGACAATGTACAAAAATGCATGAGGGTTATTTTTTGGTAGTCAGACTTTTGTTCTCTTATTTGAATTAAAACACCCAATAGCATGTTTAGGAGAATAAAATTGATTCAAAAACTAAGTCACATGCCATATTTTGGAATGGGAAGTCTAGTCAAATCGAGTAAGAATTACACACTAAGTTATGTAGCCACAACACATTAAGATTTTCAAATTAGTGAAAACTTGGAAATTTATTCTTTTAAGTGTAGAATTGTGGAAAGTACATTGACAATCACAAATTGATGTAACATTGACACATCTTTATTTTTAACTCAAGGCCAAAACTATAACTTTGTTATTTTTCTTTTTGAGTTAGAGCCTTATTGTTCTTCTCGTTTTCATTTTCGAGGAAAATATTTATTTTGACTACACATCACTTTTGAAAACACAAGAATTAACACAATTGATCATCATCAAGTAGTAAGAGTTTTTATAAAAAAAAAAAGTGAAGAAAGCAAACTTAAATCTTTTATACTTTAAAATTCACACTCTTTCATTCTTTGACAAGAGAAAAGGATTATGAACATGTGACTCAACCAACAAGCATCCAATTGACCGTAATAATTCAAAGAGACTAGTCTGAAAATGTATTTTTCATTTTTCATGGTGCATGATATGCAGTAATTGAAATATGTACAAGCATCGACTATGACTAGTCACAATTATTCTGTAGTACAGATTCCAAGACTCTTGCGAAGACCAGTTAGTACCTGATCATCTAAGGGTTCGGTCAAAATATCAACAAGTTGTTTTTCCGAAGGTACAAATTTGAGCATTAAAATATTTGACTCAACAAGATCCCTAATGAAGTGGTGCCTAATATCAATGTGCTTAGTTTTAGAATGTTGCACGGGACTTTCAGAAATACAAACAAATCGCACTAGTGTTGTCGCAATAGATGATGAACTGGGCATGAATAACGCCACAACCAAAAAACACTTTCCCCCCCCCAACACCCTTCCAAAAAAAGCTAAAGACGACGGCCCGGGAGTGCGACCATCACAGACACGTGGTGACGAAGCCTTAGACAACCCAAAACGACAGAAAGACTCGCACTCTTCGTGACCCATGACAGAGCTACCCTGACTTCAACCGCTCGTCTCCGTGGTGCTCAACAGTAACAAGACCTGAGGGGGCGTAAAAACAAGGGTGAGTGGACAGGGAAAATAATTCGTCAGTGAAAAACAATTATAAAACACAGTAATAATAACCCCCACAGTTGAAAACCAGTAATAATAGTATACGACTATACTATAATAAGCATACAATAACAATCAAAACACAGCACGAGATAAGGGACAATAAACCATCACACATAAACAGAATATACGGCCATGATCGAAGGGTGAGGGGACTTCACCCCAACACCGATGGGTGGCAAGGGGACTTCACCCCAATACCAATGGCAAGGGGACTTCATCCCAATACCGATAAACAGGGTAAGGGGACTTCACCCCAAACCAATAAATAGGGTAAGGGGACTTCACCCCAAACCAATAAATAGGGTAAGGGGACTTCACCCCAATACCGATATAAAGGGGTAAGGGGACTTCACCCCAAACCAATGAGTGGCAAGGGGACTTCACCCCAATACCGACAAAAAGATAAGGGGACTTCACCCCAAACCATCACCAAAGGGCAAGGGGACTTCACCCCATTACCGATAAAAAGGGCAAGGGGACTTCACCCCAATACCGATGAGTAGCTGCACAAGACAATACCAAGCAATACACATACAACCCAACATAACTAGCAAATACGCATATACGTATCTCACAAGCTCCATAGCAATACAACCAGCGTAAATCCAGCGATCACATCATCAAATCATATACGCGTACAAATGTAAACATACTCAACCATACTCATACCCATACGCCAACAACCAAACAACAAATCACCCATACGAGCACATATATAAACATATAATCAAGCAACCATCAAACCAAAATACTTTAAAACCAAAACCCATCCACTCAGATGATACCGGGCGATCGTCGTCGTCATCATCGTCCGTCCGAGCGGTTCGGTTATAGCTGGTACCCTCGGGAACCGGTCACCTTCGGTTTCTCGAAATTCCGCCGAGTTGGCCGGAAAACACCAAAACGTCGCCGGAAAACCCCGTCGGCATTCTAAGTCCGATCTCCCTCATTTCTCCACTTGCACTGCTGCCGGAATCTCGCCGGAAAGCTCGCGGATTCCGTTCGTCTTTTTGCCGGCGATTCCGAGGGCTTCTAGCTCCGATCCTGGGTGCTCGGCTTCGTCTCGACGAGGGGAAGAAGAATCCGAGCTTCTTTTCTCCGATCCGTGGGCCGGACGGTCGACGACGATGGAGGATGGTAGGCGGTTTGGGTTTCCGTTTTGGGAAACCCACGGGTTTGCTTCGGGTTTTAAAGCCCAAAACAGTAACCGCCAATAATGGGCTGACACTGTGGCATTGGCCAATCATGGCCTGCCACGTGTCACAACCCACTTCTTCACATAATCGTTTTTCGTCCATAACTTATTCGTTACAACTCGGATTCCAATTCCGTCTCCGCGGACGCGTTCGTATCGAAGAGCTCTTTGCAAAGAGTCCAATATCGGATATAAAAATCCCAACTGTTCACAAAGTCAAAGTTTGACCATCAAGGGCATTTTGGTCATTTCACTCCAATATTTTGGGAAAATTTTCAGAACGGGTCGTATCAAAAAACCGTCGTCTACATAAAGCAAAAACCGCCGTAAAGGGGGGCGCTCCCACAAAAAAAAAAAGACAACCCCACTCAGGCAGCCATATAAAAAAAAAAAACACGCCTTCTTTAAAAAAGAGTGTCGTACAACAAACACAAAAATGTTATATTTGGGGGAGAGTGGGCTGTATAATACACAGACACAACATACAAAAAAAAGTGTCGTTTATGTCGTCAATAGACGACATTTATTTTTGTGTGTAGACGACATTTTTATTGTAAAGAGTATCGTTTATTATGGCATTAGACGACGCTATTTTTATGTTTTCCGTCGTCTTTATATGACATTTTCAGAATAATGAATGTCGTTTATGTAGTCAATAGACGATGTTTTTGTTATAAAGACTATCGTCTATTATGGCATTAGACGACCTTATTTTTCTGTTTTCTGTCGTCTTTATACTGATATGGGGATTCGGAAAATGTCATCCCCAATTGTTTTAGCCTGTTTTGTGGGCACAATTTTGCAAATTTCCTGCTATTTCTATATATAAAATATGATAGAAATCATGTTCAATATAATTAAACCATCACCAACAAGCCAAATGCACTACATATAATATCAAAAGACATTAAAAGGTGATTGAGGTAATTGTATTCAAAAAATTGATATGAAAAGACCATTGTACTACATATAAGGTACTTGCCAGCAATCAACCAAGCAAGCAGCAAACTATCCCAAAAATTTGGAGACCATAATTGTACTACATATGGTGTTGCCAACATTTGATCTACTAACCAAGCAGCAACTATCCCAAAAATGGTATAAAACACTATAATTGTACTACATATACTGCTGCCAACATAATCTACCAACCAAGCAGCAAATCAACTATCCCAAAAAAATTAGTACTCTATCCTAATTCTCTAAAACTTCCTGCATACATACCCCAAAAGCAAACCTATAGATGCTGTAGCAAATCGTGCATCCTCATTGCAAATTCATCAATCTCTTATAGCACAAGGATGCTGCAGCAAATCACTCATCCTCATGACAGTTTCATTTGTCTGCAACTAACACAAGCAAAGTGAGAATCACAACTTTGTAACACAATCAATTGAAATGACTAACATTTTCCCAACTCATGATATAAGGCACAAAAGAAGTATTTGGTTGGTTCACGATTCAGCAGAGAATATAAGGCACAAAATATTTATATTCTCACAGAAATACACTTGCGTCTCTAATAAAAAGAAGTATTAGCCTACGCGTACAGAAATACACGACGACTGGAAAAGGGATACTCTTAAAGTTTCCATTCCTCCACCATTTGAAGTGACGGTGGATGATTAAGAAACCGTTGATTCTCATGAGAAACTATTTCATACCTAATGCATTTTCCTTTATAATTCATTTCCTACACTATCTAAAATCCCAACACCGAGAATTTGTAAACTGTACAGTACAGAGTAATATCTCATTAGGAATCAAATCACAAAGCAACTTCAAACAAGCATGTTTAGAGGTTCAGAGAAGGTTCATTGCAACAATAACTAACAAATACAGAGTAATAGATTTGCATAATTGTTCCTTCATAAATTCAACAAACCAACCAAATACAAGTTCTCTCGTGTAAGAAACTTACCAAGCAATTGCAATATTAGATGCTCAATCATCACTTCACCTCTAGGCATAAAGGAATCTGTAAAAGGTACAACTAATTCAGCTATCCACACCATCATTAAAGTTTAACAACCAACCAAGCATTCACCATCAAAATATCATGCATTATACCCTCTAACCAGAAAGATTAATAAAATCAACATTCCAATCAGTTGAAAAACATGAGAGCCCCTACCTCATATGTGACATAGCATTGCTCAGCTGTCTTCAAGTGTCAAAACCTCAGTGCAATCGGAAAAAATTTAAAAACAAGCAAAAATAGCAGTTAGAGCATTTTCTGAACACATCCCTCCAATACAATCCATTTCAACAGATACCATAGCTTCCAAAGTCTATGAAATTACCCTTGAATGCCAAAATGAATAAGAAGTCCAACACCCAAATTGAAGTTAGAGTGAGATTTAAAGAAAGATCAGAAACCCCCACCTAGCAGAAACAAAATATGAACAAACACGTAAAGACAAGATAACTGGACATGTAGCAAAAAGAAAAAAAAAAAAAGAAAAAAGAAGCACTTACTGCTTATATCAAACTCTGAATATGAACAAACACGTAAAGAGCATTTCAGCATAAAGAAGCAAGTGGAATTGCATCAAACACTCAAATACTTGTTCCTGCAATATTGAATCCCAAATAGAACGCATTAGATATAAAATGGCGTCTATGCCCAAAGAGGCCAAATACCCACAAACACACAGACCCCACTTAGTAAAGGAGAATTATTCAGAAATGCAAAGTCAAATTACCAATTTACTGATCAAAATCTATGTCTGCAGAAACTATATGTACAAAAATTCACAAAAAACTCAAAGAATCATACAAGGGCGATGAAGTTAACTGCAACCTCTATGAAGACCCATTACTACTTACTAAAATTTGGTTTCAAAAGCATCCTTCAAATAACATGGTGAGGCTTCTAGCCATTTCAAACAACAAATCAGAACAAATCAGATTAGGCTTTCTAGCATTCTCATTAGCCATTTCAAGGAATTCTCTAACCCCTCACTTGTAAGCTTCTGATCTTCTATCCACAAATACATGGTTTTATCCCCTTTTTTACTTTACAATATACAAACAGAAACAAACAATAAACTAAACAGTATTAAATAATGAAAAAGGTTTTGCTTGAAGCCTTAATTCTTTAATTTTGAACTAAAAAACTGGAAAGTTTTCCTACTTCTTTTTCGGTCAGAGGCTTAAATGTTCTAAGTTTCTTAAAAAAAGAGCAATTACTCAAAGAAATATCTAAAAAATATAGTGAAGTACTAAATAAAGGCCTTACTCTAGAGATTCAACTCCTCCAACAGTCAAGCGCCTTAAGCAGCCACCAATCAACATTGGGTTACTTGAAGAAAGCTTTACCAGTTTGCAAAACACAAAAAGACGATGAAGTAGAGGCTAAACAAGCAACATAATTTGGTGTACCTTGCCTGAAAGTATCGAACCCCTAATTCAAACCCAACAAACACCATCTATTGTTGGCAAGAGGAACAAAAACCCAGAAACACATAATCAAATAAAACGAAGAAACCTAGCAAAGGAACTCTATGAAATATGCTAACCAACAAAGTTCTAAACTAATCATCTACAGAGCACACAAAGCACTAATCATCTACAGAGCACACAAAGCACTAACAGAGGAGAAGCACAAATCTAAAAAAGCCAGGGTTAGAATTAGAGCTCCAATTCAACAAAAATTTATCAATTCGCTCCACAATCCTCCTCAATGCACCATACCAAAGCTTGAATCAAAGCAATAGGGGCAATTAGAACGTCATACCAAAAAGCCACAATTTCAAGGGTTTAAACATCAATTGTGCAGAGAGCTCTTCAAACACAAGTCCAAACTGCACACTGGACACAGATTGAGAACGAAAGACACGAAAGCGAGCAAACACAGAGAAAACCAATAATAGACAATACTTAATATTTTATAATAGTGAAAACCCAATATACTTAACCCAAAAAATTACAAAACTTTACCTGTGATGCATATGATTCAACTGGATTCGACAAGGGCCGATCCGAAACTGAAATTCCACCATTGTTTACCGCATAGAATTCGAATTGAATTGGGAATCATGAGAAACAACAGCTTGAGCTTGAGCTTCCAATGCCAGTGGCTCGAAGGACCTCGAGACGCCCAGATTGAGATACGCGAACCCGAATGTTGAGGCACAATTTGACCCATCATTAAGACCCAAACATATAGTTACCTCAGACAGTGTCAAGTAGCTTTTAGTTGGATGAGTTGGCCAGCGAATGCTTGAAATCAGTTCCTCGAGGTATGAGCGATTTGGTGGTAGCTTTATGAGTTTTAGAAGAGTAAATTCGCAGAAGAAGAGATTTTCGTGGGAAGGGCCAACGAGGGGAACTCGGTGGGGAGATGAAATTTGGGGTTTAGGGTTTGGACATTTCAGTGACGAATTAATTTGTGATATTTTCAATTGGGGTGGAAGATGTAGAATCAAAGGGAAACTCAATTGCAGATGTCAAGCGATAGAGAAGGAAGAAGAAGAAAAAGAAAGGAGCGAAAGCGAAGTGGAGTTGCGAAGAAGAAGAAGAAGAATGGAGCGAAAGCAAAGTGGAGTCGCGACGGAAAACAGATCTGGGTTTTTTTAAGAGAAAGAAAGAGACTTAGCGAAGGAAAATAGATATGGGCTAGCGCGTCTTCACATTTCTATTTTTCCACTCAATATGGACGACGGTTTTTGTAAAAATGTCGTCAATCCCATTATCATTTTACACATCCAGTACGTTTTCCTTCTAATTTTGGGGTCATAGACGACATTTTGAAACCAAACTGTCATCTATAGTTTTTTTACGGCAGATATTTAAAAGAGTGTCGTCTTCTCAGTGTCGTCTATAACGGTTTTTGGCATAGTGATAGTAGTTGAGTGCAACAACTACCTACGACAATGTATTCGGCCTCGGCAGTAGACAAAGATACAGAATTTTGTTTCTTGCTATACCAAGAGACCATGTTGTTACCAAGGTAAAACACACCACCGGAAATACTTTTCCAATCATCACTACAACCGGCCCAATCGGCGTCACTAAACCCAACCAAGTTAGTATTTGTATCAAAAGTATACCAAATACCGAAAGGAAGAGTGCCACTAACGTACTTGATGATTCTTTTCATATCATGCAAATGAGACTCTCTAGGATCACTTTGAAATCGCGCACATACTCCAACAGAGAAGTAGATGTTTGGTCTACTGAAAGTAAGATACAGAAGACTGCCAATCATGCTTCTGTAGAGTGTCTGGTCAAAGTGTACCTACAAGTAAGCTTACAACAATATGCAATATGATATATTCTCCCCCTAACTAGCATAATAAAATCAGAGTTTAAGCTTATGCTAAAAATTACTCCCCCTAAGTGATAGAGCATGTGAAAGTAGTATTTACTCCCCCTTTTTGTCATGGCAAGACAAAAGATATGAAATTAGAGTATAATGAGCATGATAAACAACGGAAGCAAGAGCAAGTAAATATCAATCAACTATTTAGACAAGGAGCAATGAGAGAGAATAGAGCACAAACGGAGCATTAACACATAAGCATCAATGAGGGAGCTAGATTCAATGCGTTGTAGTTGTGGATTGCTCGCAGTTTTCAATCACACTGAATTTATTGAGAACCTAAGTTAGCATAGCATATGAATGTGTTTGAACAATGCACAAGCATACACAAGTCAAAGTGTGATGAGAAACTGATCACGTAACAATTGTTCAGATAAAAGCCATTTAAAGTAATCTGTCAGTTAATCATATCAGGTGACTAGTGATCTGTATGATTTTTTATTGTAAACTAGAGGGAATGGTTTGAAATAGCCCTCTCGTTGTCAACCTTTAATTGGCAGCAGGGCAGGGCTTTAGACATACTTAAAGTAGGTCTTGGGTTGGTTGGTTTAAGGGTCTAGACAATGAAGAGAGAACGAGTAGCCGGTTGGGTGAACTCACCTCCGTACTTTAATGGCACAAACTACGCTGCCTGACGGGATAAGATAGAAATGTTTCTTGATGCGTATGATGAATTTGCATTCCAATACTTGTATGTGGAATGGCATCCACCGTTTTGGATTGTCGACGGTGAGAGAGTGAATATACCTATAGATGACTAGACACAGGCCCAAGTCAGTGCGTCTAATGCAAACAAGATGATACGATCCGTTCCGAAAATTTCCCAAAATGTATGAAATGACCAAAATGCCCTTGCTTGGTCAAACGTTGACTTTTGAATAGTGACAGATGTTATTTTTAATATTGTACTCTTTGCGAAGAGCTCTTCGATACGAATGCGTCCGCGGAGACGAAATCGAATTCCGAGTTGTATCGAAGAAGTTACGGACGAAAAATAGAATTTTGGTGTAGTGAAGTGCCACGTGGCAGCCTCTGATTGGTCGGTTTGGGGAAGATATTTTGGGGTTGTTTTAAAACCCAGTTTAACCTCGAGTTTCCCAAAAAGGGAAACCCAAGTTCGCAACTCGGGTCCGAACAGGGAAAAAAAGGGCCGAAAATGCTTCGCCGCCGTTGACCCTTCGCCGGCGACAGATCGGGCCGGCGACCACCTGCATCAGCTTCGCCTCATCCTCACGAGCACGGAGCACCAAAGATCGGAGCCAGCAACCGTCGGAATCGCCGGCAACGACGTCGACGGAATCCGCGAGCTTTCCGGCGAGATTTCGGCCAGTACAGTGCGTGGTAAGCTTTGAAACCTTGATTTTTGGATTCCTGGGATTCCGTAGATGCGTTTTGACATAAAATTCGATGGATTTGGTTGAGAATTGAAGGTTTTAGGATTTTGGGGAAACCGGCTGGAAAATCCCCAGATTCCGGCCGGCGCGGCGGTGCTGACGTCAGCGACACGTGGATGACACGTGTGTGCCGCGTGGCGCCACGTCAGCGCCACGTGTCACGCCACGTCAGCACCACGTGGCTGCCAGATCATCGCCAAGTCAGCACGCCGGTGCTGACGTCAGCAGGCGTTGACCACTGTTGACCGACCACTTTTCCGAGTGGAAACGACGTTCCGGATCCAATGGCGAACTCCGTTTTGCCATCCGAGATACGGTTATACCCCGATTGAGCAAAACAAGGAAAAGTAGGGTTTCTCGGTTATTCGTTAAGTTTCGTTTATTAACTTTGGATTATTGGGATTGTTAGGTGGTCAGATTTCGAGGAATCAGCATAACCAAATCGTGCCTGCAGAGGAGGACGACGACAATCGCCCGGTGTCACTGTGAGTGGACGGGTTTTGGTTTTAAATGTGTTTGAGTGTACTATGTTTTCGTATATATGTATTCATATGTTTTATGCTTATAAATTGGTTATGCTGCTGGTTGTTGTGACTATTGTTGGTAATCGTTGCTTGGTTGTCCCTAGGTAGTTTGTTTGCGATTAGTACTATTAGGGGCGCATTATATGGATCGGGTGGGTATGGCCCTCGTCCATTAAATCATGGTCTGGGAGATATGGCCCTCGTCCATGAGAGATATATCTCGGTCGGGTGTTATGGCCCTCGACCACACATTATATCTTGGACGGGTGATATGGCCCTCGTTCATGAGAGGTATATCTCGGTCGAGTGTTATGGCCCTCGACCACATTACGTTGTAGTGTTTGTAATGTTTTGTGTGTATAGGTTGCTCGGATGTTAGTTACAGTACGTATTGGCTGGATTGAGGTATGATATTATTATACTATCTGTTTTGACAGAGGGGGTTATTGGCATATCTGTTAAATGTTTTTCACTGACTTCTTTTTCCGTCCACTCACCCTTGGTTTTGCGCCCCCTCAGGATTTGATTCTGAAGTGCATTCATCAAGACGACTGAGACCTGCCGATAGCTCTACTTCCACCAACGAAAGGTAGGATATCTTCGTTGTCTTTGTCAGGCAGGTTATGAGTTAAGCTGTACAGCTGTGTATTCCGCCTTTTGGGCAGTTGTAGTGTATTGTTTCTCTTCCGCTGTAGATGCTCTGATATTAATTTGTATTTCTTTTTCTTCCGTTTTTGTCGTTTTTATTTGTTTAAGGCTTCGTCACTCTTTGGGGGTGATGGCCGCACTCCCGGGCCCTACTTTTTGCGTATCCAGTGCACAATATTCATATATTCAACACTGTACAACATCTAGGGAAGTGTGAGACAGGTTGCGTGTCATTCACGAGACCAGGTTAGGGACCTAAAGCTTGAAATAGTCCTTTCCGAGTTCGAGGAACTCAGGATGACTAATTCAAAGACCTTCTTTGATTTCTATCTCGGGCTTGAGAATGTCACTAATGCCGCCATGAGTTTAGGATCACCTATTGTGTAATTGACAATTGTCCAAAAAAATTTGAGGGTGTTACCGAAGAGGTTTTCTGCGCAGAAGACCGCAATCAGGGAATGCCAAAACATGTCGGATATAAAGCTTTCCAAACTTGTTGGAAAATTAAAGACTTATGAACTTGAATTAAAATTGGAAGAAAATTTGCACAAAAAGGACAAAGGAGTTGCACTAAAAAGTGTGACTGATCACCCTAAGCCGAAAAGTTCAAAAGCTGACAAGTCATCTTCGGTTGATGATGACATGGCCTTGTTTGTTAAACGGTTTAGACGAATTCTTAAAGACAGAAAGGACTACAAGGGGGCAGTGCAAGCCATCCTAGAGAGTGAAAATTCAAACCATAAGGTGAAGTGTCTAATGAAAAGAAGTTTGAAAAGAATTCGGGGTCTAGAGATAACAAGTTCAAAAACAATCAAGTCAAGTGTTACACATGTGGTGGGACTGGTCATTACATGGCCTCTGCTGCTTCTCCACCTAGATTGCTAACTTGTAGACATCATTATAGGTGTAATATTGAAGGACTACCACAATGTCATGGATTTCTGCAGGTTGGCAATGAAGGGGTTATTTTCAAATAATTCCGTCTACTCAAATAATCAACACAAACAGAATCATATAGATGACTAGTCACCTGATGTGATGAACCAGACAGTTTACTTTGAATTACTTTTATCTTAACAAATGTTTCGTGATCAGTTTACTGGCAATCTTTAACTTGTGTATGCTTGTGAATTCTCCAATCACAATCAAATGCTATGCCAACTTAGGTCCTCAATAGATTCAACGAAGATTGAGATTTACGAGCTATCTACAACTATAACTTATTCAATCCAGCGGTTCTAATGTAGCATTTAAGATGACTAGTCACACAGATTTGTCCAGATTGCATGTCAAATTAAGTTGGTACATAAATAAGTCCAGTTTTACTTTTAGTCGAATGGTTAACAATACACAACAATGGCCACGAGTTTGGTACCCAGAAAAATCCACTACGGGATAAAAATCAGGGTCTATCAGAAGACCGACCTTCCACTATGAAATGGCAGAGAATGCCCAATACAAGATTTCAACTAAGCTCAATATCTAAGTACCTATCTAGATGCAGCGATCACTTGTGCGGTTTCGTCTCATTCACTTCACGTTCAGCAGATTCTCGTTTGGTCATAGGCACCAATGTATGAATGCAGTGATGATTTATGACCAATCACTGACACATTTCCAAAGAGCTATGAAGCTTCAGGAAATCTGACAGCAACTGAGTTTACTGCAATGAGCTACAAGGATGTGCAGTGAAAACTGAAGTCAAAGACTCCTACAAGTCAACCTTGTCTATGAACATGCATGAACATGGAAGACTAAGGTTGCACAGTACTATTCCGACTCTAAGATATATGAACTTTGAAAAGAAGTTGAAACAGTGAAGATAAACCTTCTTCAAAGTTTGCTTAAAATGTTTTCTATGAAAAAAGAACTTTGAATAAAACCATCCCATTCTCAAATTCTTGCTAAGTCTTTATGTAAGTGAACTAAAGCACTCAAAAGAATCAAAGAGAAAACTGGGGAGAAATGGCAACATACAATGAGAGTTTTGAAAAATGAAAAGAGAGAAAATTCTAACATAAAAACCCTAATCAAAAGTTGTGGTGAGGTTTAATTTAAATAGACTTAGAAAGATAAGGTTTGTGTGTTTGAGAAGTGAACATATGATTTTAACTTTTCCCTAAACCTAGGCAAATCTGAAGCAAGTGGGAAGCAGTTGACTTTCTGCTAGACGATAGCACGTGCTGTCAGAAAAAGTGTCCAAAAAGTCGTTGTCAGAAAAACACAGTCCGAGGTTTCATATGAGAGAAATAGATGACCAATCATGTGCTGTTTGAGATCCTTATTCTAAGAACGCTTTTTCAAAGACCAGAGTTTTTGAAAAGGATTTGTAATGATCAAGTAAGGAACTATGCTAAACATATGTAAATGCAGATATGATATGCAATATGACTGTTATATGCAATATGACTATCATACCCAAATGATCTTCATCAACCCATCAATCTTAATCTTCAAGGCATCATCAAGTCTATAAAACTAGAAATGAATTCTAATTGATCTAATTGAGCTTGTGATATTATTACAACGTTTTTGTATAAGGATAGCCAATAAAATAACCTACAATTTCATTTCACATCGCACCAAGATACCTTGCTATGGTTTGCTCTTCTTCAATCACGCCACATATCATGGTCAAGAGATCAAATTCTTCCATATACTATTCGACAGTTCGCAAACCCTATCGCAAATTATATAATTTCATCCAATTATTTTGCACATAGTTCTCGGGTAAGAACTCATTTCTTAATTCTTTCTTCATCTTATCCTAGGTCGTGATCTTTGACTTTCCCAAACGTTCACGGTGAACTCGTAACTGTTCCCACCATGCAGACTCCTGTTTCTTCAAACCAATCGCCACAATCTTCACCTTCTTCTCCTCAAATACTTCCTTAAAATCAAATATTCGCTAAACAGTGTTAAGCCAATCTATAAACTCATCAGGCTGAATTTTCCTTTCAAACTTAGGAATATCTGATGCCTTGATGTCAATGTTTTGGTTAGCATGTCCCCTCTCACGATGGAAAGGATTCTCATCTCTCTCCTCGTCTGAACTCCCACCCTCTTGGCTTGGAGTTCCGATGTGAGCGATATGATCGGTAAGTTGTTTCAGCATCCTATTAATTTTTGCCATGTCATCATTGTCGCCATGACCCTCCTCCATTCGAAAACCTCCCCGACAACGCATATGGTGAGCCATGAAATCACCGTGATTCACGACACTCTCCAATCTGGCTCGTGATACCACTTGATGAGGGAACGGTACTGAACAAGAGTTTGTGGCTCAAAGCTGCAGACTATTAATTCATAAAATTGAAGATGCTGAAATATATTACAATGCCAAACTTATATAGGGTCCAAACCTTAGGGAATGAAGGAAAGTAAAAGAAAAATAAGGATGTCCTTCTAAACAAGTAAACAAACATTATAGAAAAAGGTAATTACTTAAACTTGTAATCCTTGAGATACTTTGGGACCTTTGATTCCCTCTTGGAATTTCGTTGGCTGGCCACAATAGGAGTCTTTGAAGATGCTCCTATAGCAAATGAGCATAGAATAACATAAAAACCCATATCTGGCATAGGGAATCTGTTTAGATGATAATAGAATATATACAGTTTTAAACTGAAAAACCAAAATAAGAAACACTATACACAAGAAAATTCAAGAACTAAAAGTATGAGGATGAAGAGGAAGAATAGTTGTTTAAATCCAGCGAGCAGTCTATGTCATTGTCATCATTCCATCTGTAATACTAAAGAGACGATAACCTTAAATTAGGAATGCTGGGAGACAGAAAAAGGAAGATAACCTGAAAGGAATTACCTGATACATATTTTCTTCCACCTCCAAGCACATATTTTCGAGTTTCTGGTGTATACCGCCAACCCAAGCGATAGTGATCATAAATTCACCTGTGCAGAGTTGGTGGATGTCTTCTCAGCTCCTATATCAACTTGGTACAGTCACATGCAAGAAATCATGTGAAACTTAGAAGAAGCTTACGAGATTACATACACATGCCTCTTGTCAAAAGAAGGAAAACTGAACCAACAATGTTGTCCAATGGATTGTAAGGTTCTACCCCCTTATCTCGCTTTGTACCACGTGTAGCTGACCACAACATGTAAATACCAATTTTCCACCTACGGGTGTGTTAAAGCCACAATCAAAATACAAACTGAAAAGGTTCCACCACTTAGCTAACATAATAACGAAAACCACTAGTGGAGGAAGTAGGGGACATCCAAACATCACTATGAACACAATGAAATGGTGAGGGAGCATGATCTATATTAGATGAAAACAAAAGGTGGGTGGACTTACTAAGAGCACACTCATTACAAGAGGAATTATTAGTCCAAACTTTAAAACATTGAGGGACTTAAACGCGAAAGGACTTGGACTGAAGGATGGCCAATACGTTGATGCCACAAGGAGGAGTGAATGGTGGTGAGAGCATGAGGGACAGGGGATGAAGAGGCAGCAGACACGAAGAGAGGATAGAGGCCGTCTTTACAAGGGCCCTGAAAAAGTAAATAACGGGAGCGTAAGTCATAAATTTGATAATAATCAGGAGCAAAGAGGACATACACAAGATTTTCTTTGATGAAGCGGGCAATGGAGAGAAGATTTTTACAAAGAGTAGGAATTTGAAAGACATTATGAAGAGAGAAATTAGAAGAACCCAAGGAAAAGGAAAGGTTACCCATGTAGGTAATTGGCATAGAATCACCATTAGTCATGTAAACATTATATGGACTGGTGTATGGTTGAATATTGGGGAGAGAATTAGCTTGATCGGTCATATGGTGAGTGGCTCAGGTGTCGGGGTAGCAAGTGGGATCGGTCGGAAGAGCCATGTAGGCAGGCCCCTGCAAATGGTGGATGTGTGGCGAGCCCATTTTACGGATGGGAATAGTGCTAAGCCCCATGAAGGTTGCTGCTACAGGTTGTACATCACTGAGGAGAGGGGCCAAGAAGGCATGTTGTGCTAATAGAGGGGGAGCGACCCATGGTGGCTCATGGTACAGTGAGTGAGAAGAGAAGCTGCCAGGGGTCTGCTGGAACTGTTGGTGCTGGCCACCACCAAAACCAGGGCTGTCAGAAAAGTGATCAGAGGTCCTATCAAAGGGACGGTAATTAGGCAGATCAGTGCCACGATCAAAAGCAGGGGGTTAGGATCTGAGGATCGACCATCACAGTTTTGAGTGGTGGCCAAAGGGACATGAGAAAAGAAAGCAGTGGATGTGCATTGGGTTTGACAGTGGTGGTGGAGCATCCATCTGAGCATTAAAGGACAAAATATAGGTACGGTGATACGTGTGTATCTGGTTAGGAGATTAGTAATCCTCATAGTTTGAGGATAGATAGGTGTTCTAAAACCTATTCGGTTCAGGAAACAGTTTATGAACGAATTAAGGATTTCTAATCCATGTGGGATTAGGAATTAGTTAAGGATTTCTAATCCATGTGAGGTTAGGAATTAGTTTAGAGTTCTTATAAATAGATATGTTTAGGCTAGAACTAAACATATAGAGAGAGAAAGCAGACTAGTTGTCCTGTTTTAGAGAGAATTGTGAAAGAAAGGTTCTAGTTGTAATCTTTTGCACAGTGATCAACGAAGATAGTTTCTTCAAAAGTCTTATTTGCACTTTTTTAACTAAGCTATTGATAAATTCCGCTGTTGGGCCGTAAATTTTCACAAAAGAAGTTAATTAAATTGTGGAGTAGACGGATCAAGCAAGTGAATCGGCGTAGTAATATTGCTTGCAAAGGAAGAAAGGAAAGCACAAGTCAAATATCTTGACTTTGTCTCCAAGTCGATCATCCATTCAAATCAGCCCACTAATGGCCAGCTGAAGAAGAGTTAATACTTTTTAAATAAAGTGCCCGCAAAGAAATAGGATCGGCCCATCATCCTAAACCCTAGTGAATGCATATAAAAAGAAGGGTCAGCAAGGAGGAAAGGGGTACAGAAAACGGAGAGGAGAAAGAGCAAAGAAGATCGCAGGAAAGAAAAAAATAGGCATTCGCCTCCGTCTACGATCCGAACAAGACGAATACAAGGTGAGGAAAACAATCACCATGATCTGCTTCCATCCTTTCTGAACTCTTGTGAGTTCCCGTGCTGCCATGAACACACAAAAAAACAAACGCAAGGTTCACGTATATGGACCTGAGGGGAGCCGCGCGCTGTCCAAAATACAAAATACGATGCTATGCATCAAAACTAGTTCACGTGTGGACTAAAAAGAGGGGGGCTGCGGGCCGTCCATAACACACAAAATATGATGCTCATGCATCAAAACCAGTTCACGTGTGGACTGAAAAGAGGGGGGCTGCGAGCCGTCCATAATACACAAAAGTATGATGCTTATGCATCAAAAATCCAGTTCACGTGTGGACTGAGAAAAGGGGGGCTGCAGGCCGTCTGTATTCGATGCTTGTTCATCCATAGACCAAGTTTAGTTCACGTGTGGACTAAGGAAAAGGAGCAGCTGCTATCCAAATACACGCTTAGTTGAAAGGAGCAAAGTTCTCGATCCGTGGCCAAAAGGAAAAGAAAGAAACCTGAAGACATACCTTCTCTAACCGAATAAGTCTCTTGCACGGCGCCCGAGTCTCCAATATGACAAGAAGAGACAAAGTCAATTTGGTCTGCTATTGGAGTTGTAAAACTGAAGATATGATTAATGCAGCTTTTACCTTCTGATTACAAAGGATAAATAAGTGCAGGTTTGCACTTATTTGAATAAAGAAAGGTTACCACAACAAGACAAGCTTAGAGTTGTTTGATCAATAAAGAAAGGCAAGCGGTGCTGACCAAGTGAAACAACTCTGTAGAATTCCAATTCAAGTCCCAAAGCAGTCAACAAGTCAAGTGGGCCGGCTGTACAAATCGGGCCGCACCAAGTCAAAGATCAGTAAAGCCATGTGACACGACTCAGCCCGCATCAAGTTCAACCGAACCGCGGCAATGTCAATTCCGACTTCGACACATTGAAGTGAAAATCGATGGACGTGCGACATCATTCAAATCCAAGTTAATGGGCTCAAGTACAAATACCCATTAAAACTCCCAAATCAAGTCAGGCCCAAGTGATACAAAATCGCCAAGCCCAAATGCGAACTACGTTGGTTTGATTCCCTCAAAAGGATACGTAGGCAGTCTAGAGACTTAATCTAGACGCAACCACAAATTTCAAACACTACTCTTGTTTGTTCAAATAGCCTAAACACAAATTCATGTTCAACGAAGTCTTACACTCGTTGAACTCCTTTGGAACTACGTCGGTTTGATTCCCTCAAAAGGATACGTAGGCAATCTAGAGACTCAATCTAGATGCAACCGCGAGCTAAACACTTTCCATCAAATCCCCATCCAAACAGTCATCCATAATTCATTCAAATAGCTCAAACACCAATATTTCAACGAAGCCTTACGCTCGTTGGAATCTCGAACTACGGTGACTTGATTCCCTCAAAAGGATACGTAGGCAACTCGGTACCTTACCCGAGTGCAGTCACAAAACCAAACAAAACTCCTTTCCCCCAAGGAAGCAAAGTTTCTTCGTAATTTTAATCAAAGGGTGTTTCTCTATAATTTGTTATAAGAGAGTGTAATAGAGATTTATAATCAGGATGGAAACTAAAAAAAAAAAAAGGAGAAAAACCACCCCTTATAATTGTATAGAGAAAAGAATCTCACAAAAAATAAAAAAGGAAGGAGAAAAAAAAACCCCACGCCCCCAAAGTCTGGGAGAAGGTGTGATGTGTGATAACAGTGGTGAGCATAAGATAATCTGCGCCAAGACCATTAAGGGTATGGAGGAAAAGATCTTCATCAGAGACCGGCTTATGAATGGCAGCAAGGGAGTTGGCTAGAAACTTGGCTTGTTGAATATACTTATTGAAGGGTCTGGAACCCTTGTTGATGCTGAGCAGTTGAAATTTGAGGGTTGTGGCATTGGCCACCAATTTCAGGGCGAAGTGTCGAGCCAAAAAGTCCTAGATATCTTTGGCATTCTCAAAGCCAACAGTGAGAGCAGAGACCTATTCGGTGAGAGTAGTAGTGATGAGATTGACCGTAAGCTGGTCAAGTTAGAACCAAGTAGCATAGTCGGGACTAGGGATGGAAGAGGCTGTGGCAGAGAGATCGGAGGAAGTGGTTTCGGAGGCGACATCGGTCGGATGATGGTGGGGTCAGAGGGTAGGAGCCATAAATGGATTTCCATAACCCTTGGCCAACAAGGTAGGGTTTGAGTTGGCGAAGCCATATGAGGTAGTTAGTTTCAGTAAGGTGAGCAGTGCTTGGGGTAGGGAGATGGGAGGAAGGAGAGGAAGAAGAGCCAGCAGCCATGGAAAAGAGGATCGAAAAAGTAGGAGAGATTTCCTAGACGTAGGCTGCTACCATGTGAAAAGATAATTCCTCTTGTTGATTGATATGTGTACATGAATGGCCTAGATACATGAACACATGTTACAGAGTCAAACACTAAACTTAAGGAGCATGAATAAGGCATTCAATCATCAATCCTTCTAGACGCTTCTTGCATGATCAACGGTGGAGATGAGGATCCGTTGATAACCCCCTCAACAGAGGATTCAGACCCCCCTTATCTAGCTTTGTACCGCGTGTACCTTATCTTAAGTTCACCACAAAATTCCAATTTTCCACCTACGGGTGTGTTAACCACAATCAAGATAACAACTGAAAAGGTTCTCCACTTAGTTAACAAGGTCTGCTTGATAACACATTGAACATAGCACACTGTTGATAACCCAGTTATTATATCTAACAGAGAACGATCATTTGAAATAGGACTCAATACCAAAACAAATGTTACTGATCCAATATAGATGTCTTAAGAACTGTCACCATTACTACTGCACATCTCTCTGACCACCACAATCAGCACGCCCATAGCAACCGTCACTATGAGTCTGTCATCATCACTTAAACCTTCCTTACTAGTGGAAAAAGCTGCACTTAAATTAACATTTAACACTGCCACTTTCACGTTATCAGCCATGATATTGGAGTTAGAATTCTAAACAATGCTCAAATTGTTGCTTGACCCCAGGGGGGTTATGAACGAGATGTCTTTTTCATCCAGCATGCCCCAAGCCTTAAAAGAGCGAAAGAAAACACAAACCCCCCCACAATACGCTGCTAAGGCCATCTCTAGCCGAGGTCATGGGGGCTGGCTACACCTATTGTAGCCCCCAAAATGGTTCAAAACCATCTCCAAAAGAGAAGGCTACATTTTGGACTACAAAAACAAAAGGGTTAGAGTGCTAGAAAGAGGGTTGGATCCAACCCTCTGGGTAGACCTGGCTACAAAATGGATGCAGGCAACTCCGCCACGTGGCCAACTCTAGTTGGCCAACGGATTCCAACTCTAAAATGTAGCCCGCCTCGTTTGGAGATGACAAAATGTAGCATACCACTATTCGTTAAAAAAATTATATTTTAGAGGGTTACAATATAGTATGGCTAAATGTTAGCCATTTCGGCTGAAGATGGCCTAATCTGGATTCACGATTGAAGAATGGTAAGTTTTTGAAACATACATATATCCCACGAACCGGTGTACTGCAGTTTAAAGTTTCCAATCTAAACTCGGAAATAGTAGGTAGTACATACGAAATCAATATTGATTTAAAATATGGTATAGACGAAAATGTCATATTCCCCCCATAGGAAACAGCTGAGAACTAGCAGGTGGCCAACATGGTGAGTATATAATTTTTATACGCGGTTCAAAATGGTCCAATCTGGTGTACGTTTCATCCTTAGATCATTTTTTATTTTTATTTTTTCCACATCCTTGGATCATTTCAATGCAGGACTTTCTAGGAAGAGGCGACCAAGATCTTCTGTTTTATTATGCGTTTAGCAATTTATATAAAACCAAGGTATCAGCCGGCCAACAACTCCTGGTCAATGATTTTATTTTAATTAAGGAATTACGGTTGACTGGACAATGGAAAAATAATACGAAACACCAGATTGAAAGAAAATCTAAACTTGGCATCATACTATGCGGTGATTACCTTTATATGAACAGCCTGTCTTCGACTCTCGATCCTTTAGAACCACTGATCATGGGGTTTATTTCTTCAAAGTATGTTTCACGTTTCCTTTGTCCATGGAAAGTAGTATCCCATAGAAGAAAATCACCAGAAAACCACAATCGGGCCTTTCCAGAAGAACTATGCCGTCGCTTTTCCCTAGATGAAATCAAGGCAGCAACTCGATGTTTCGATGATAGCTTATTAATTGGTCGGAGTGGCTTTGGCAAACTTTATAAAGGGTATGTTAATGTCGACCAGAATAGTACAGACGTGGTTGCAATCAAGTGCTATTCGGGAGATTCAGATAGTTTGAGAATGCGCGAGTTCAGGGCGGAGGTGCAGTTACTATGCCAGCTACGCCACCCGAACCTGATTTCTCTCATGGGATTCTGTGAAGAAGAAGGAGAGTATATCATTGTTTACAACTACATGACTAATGGTTCCCTCTCTAGGCACCTTTACCCTAATAATGCCATGAATCCTCAGTACAGAGGCCCACTACTTTGGAAGCAAAGGTTGGAAATTTGTATTAAGATCGCAAGCGCAATCCACCACCTCCACACAGGTGTTAAGTATACTATCATCCACCGGAATGTGAAATGTGATAACATCCTGCTGGATGGCAGCTTGGAGCCTAAGCTTTCCAACTTTTGCCTGTCCGCGATGGGTCCTCGTAGTTTGTCAAATACATTAACCAAAACAATGGATACAGCTGTAGTTGGTACATATGGCTACATTGATCCAGAGTATGTTTCTTCTGGCAAACTAAGTGAAAAGTCTGATGTGTACTCATTTGGGAGAGTGCTAACTGAAGTACTGTGTGGGGAACAAATTTTTATAGTCCTAAGTGAATACAGAGAAAGGTATGGTCATGTTAGGAGTAGTACCTTACCCGATATTTTGGATCCAGTTCTGGTTGGAACAGTAGCACCAGATAGCTTGAAAAGGTTTATAAACATAGTTGCTAGATGTGTGCGTGCCACAGGAGTTGAACGACCCACAATGGGTGAAGTGCAGGTGGAGCTTGAGTGTGCACTCGCGCTGCAAGAGAGAGCAGACACCGACAAAGAGAGGGAGGCGGCTAGTGCTTCTTCTGTTGATTATGCTGGTCTCTACACCTATAACGACGAGGCCTCATTTTGTGAAATTCATGATATTTTCTCGTTCGAGACATCTGCAGTTCCTTGCGGCGTTGATGTATCATTTCCTATATCACGTATATCACCAGGCTCCCTTTCTTTCTCGTCGTATGATAAAGGTAGGTGAGATACGTACTGTTGCATCTGATCATGAACAGTCAACTGCTCCATAGGAATTACCAGTTCAAGGACCTAGAACTATTAATTGAATTTGTTATAGTTATTTTGTGAAGAAAGATGTCAAGCTTTAGTTATGTTTTAAAGCAATGAATAATATTTAGTTGAGTTCATTTTTGATCATTTTCTGTCATGCTCAGCATATAAGAGTATAAAATATAATTGTTAAACTATGGGAATTGTGGGTTAAAGTTCGATAATCATTCGAGGTTCTGTATTGATGTATTCATTGGCTTACAACAGAGAAATCAATGGCTTGATTGCCAAGATTAATTCTATACAAATATATAGAAAATGGTCAATTGTAATTGATGGTGCTTGCTAGGATTGATCTGCTTGAATTCTGAGAAATGAAGCCGTAGATAACTGCTAGGATTTATGTGGAGGATTTGCTGATTCCTGAGAAGTGGTGCCGCAGATCATGGGAATTGAGCGAATATTCCTTTCATTAATATCCAAACACTTTTTATCTTAGTAGGTGCACATAGTTACGTAGCCGTGATTGAATATTTATCAAACTACTGCAAACATCTTATATCTGCTCAACTCAGCGATCAAAGTGTGTCGAGCACTTGTTGAAGCTTTGCGGACGCCATGTTGTCCAAAAATAAACGTACAGGAGATGCAGATCAAACTACTAACTTAAGCAGCTGCAATCCCACTAGGTGGCATACATTAAGATCTCAAATCATGTCATTTTATATAGATGCAAAAGCCCTATTTGTTCTTTACCCAGTGATTCCTTCAAAAGACAATAAATGATACCCTTTAATGAACAAGTATATCTCGAAGACGCGTCTATACATTGCACAACCAGCACAAACAATAGTTTAAGTTTTAACCATATAAATTGCAGCCAGCTTATTAAGGATGATACAACGGTAAATCTAATAGGTTGGCCACATTCGTTAACATTTTGAAGTACTTAATCACATGGATACTACATATTTGTTTAATATACTTGATAGCAGAGCAGCAGATATTTGGGTACTTTACCCAGTTGGTACAACTTTTGTTTTTCTTATCCAAGGTAAGAATCTTGGACAATGTTCATAAAGGGAGGCTGGAGGGTGGCGGTATATCCACACAAGATTTTTACAAGGGGAACTAGAGAATCTCCCATTCGGATTCACAAAAATCAGGAGCTGGTGATTTCTTTGACTCCTCTGCATGAATAGAATGCAATACACTGTCTTCGCATTCGACATACGATTTTTCATCATCTCCATACCATAATGCAAGCTGCTCATACTCTTGCTTCCTTGGTGATCTAGCATTACAAAGCTCTAGCTAGATTGAAAGAAAAGCAAAACTCATGACTATGCGGTGATTACCTTCATACCAACGGCCTGTCTTCGGTTCTTGATTAAACTTATTCCAATGTAATATTCACCATCAATTTTACAGTTAACAGCGTTATGACTGTTGATGTGATAGGATTTTCTTGCTATTTTGTCAATCTTAAATAAATAAATATACAACTTAATTACAAAAATGAATGAAAAAAAAAAGTACCCAAATTATTCCCCATTGCTCTTGTCCTTCTCTGAAACAAAACCACCCCCAACCCACAGCAGTCATCAATACTAAACAAACCAAAATCCCAATCCTCCTCACGGAATGAACCCCATCCCGAAATCCGAAATCAACCCAATTGCCCCAAAAACCTCCCGCCGTCTTCTCCTCCTCCAACAAAACAGAGATGGACCCCCAAAAGCCGACCGATCACCGCCACCACCAGTTCGGAAAAGGAAAGTATGTCACCCCGGTTTGGAAACCCAACGAGATGCTGTTGGAAATTCGTTTTCAAAAGATCTAAAACCAATTCATTTTCTGAAATCAGATGCAATACATTTCAGTTGGTATATGTGTACTTCACAATGATGGTTTGAGTCGGCGCTGCTTAATTGGTGGTCTTGTGTAGCACCACCAGCAAAATCATAGGTACCCACGAAATTGCACCAACCACCTCCCACATTTCAATCCGAATTCAGAACCCTCATTTTCAATCTGGGAATTTCGCCCCAACTAAAAACTAACCCAGCAACTACCTTCTCTCGCTGACGAACCCATCTCTCCTCCCTCATTAATGCCCCTCTTTTATATAATTTGGGATAAGCAATGTCAGATTAATAGTTGGAAGATGGTGGGTTTATGATTGTTGAGAAATCAATTTAATGAATATCACGAATATATGAATCGATGGTAGTGGCCCTTGTTGGCCGGAAGAGAAGAAAAACAAGAGGCGGTGGCAGCCATGGCCGTCAGTAGGGATGGGAGGGCGTTGCCGGCAACGATGAAGTTCCAATTTCTTTATTTCTGTTTTTAACTTCTTTTAATATTATTTTATTTTGACCAATTATCACCGGATATCCCTGTGGTGAAAAGGGACTATCCATTTCACCCTTGTGGTGAAAAAATTCTCAATCAAGCCCCTGTGGTGGATCTTTGTTAACAATTGACCCCAATTTGGGAATGAAATTCCGTTCAAATTCCGTCAAACAAGAGGGCCAAAATTGTAATTTAATGATTATTAATTTCATGACAAATTGAAAAAATGCAAAAAAGACGACTTCAGCGAAACCATAACCACCGCCCTTTCCTCTTTCCCTTCCTCCACAGTCTCTATGTCTCTCTGTTTTATGATTAGAAACCCCAAAGCATAAAGGTGGGTTGGTTGGGTTGAGGCTAATTTGGGGGTGGGGAAAAGTTTTCTTATATGCAATTGACTCTATTAATTTCATCATCAAATCAACAATTCAAATTGCATAAACCACACCTTTAAGCTTTGATTCTCGTGCGGGTGTCTTTTTGAAAACACTTATTAGCCCAAATGCCCCCTGCCAACTTAGTTTAAGGGAACATTTGCCCCTTATAACTCAAAATGAGCCCAATGTGCCCCCTCCAACTTAGTTTAAGGGAACATTTGCCCCCTTTGGCCGGATTCCGGTTATTTTTGCTGATGTGGCCGAAATACGTGGGACCCACAAGCCCATTCAGCAAATAAAATTATTAAAAAAAGTGAGCAAATTATTTCCACGGACGGTTTCGATCTCGTCGTCTTCTTCATCAAAAAAAATCTCGTCATCTTCGTGCTTGAGATTGAGATCTCCCCGACCAGGGCTCGTTGGAGGACCTGGAGCTCCGGCAACTCGCCTCCCATTCTTCAATCCTCCGAACCCAATTGAACCAAACCCAGTAAAATTCAGTCTTTTGACCTATTCTTCAACCACAGCCGCCGGTGAGGCCCCGCTGCCGGAGCCTCCAAACCCAGGTCGGCAGAACCCAGAAGGCCCGAATTCGAATTCGCCGCCTCAGCCGCTGCCGCCGCAACAGAAAGTGCCAATTGACAGGTCCGCTTCGTCCTGTAATGCTCCAATTTGCGGACTGCGAGTGGCGGAGCTGGAGATCGGTGTAGTACACCTCCATGGCTCGAATCTTCTGCTTGTGATTCAATTCAAGGAGCGATTTTTCGAGCTGGGTTTGATCCGAGAAGTCATTCTGCACTTGCTTTTCTTCCTCGTCGAGCAGAATCAGAGAAGTGAGTATGTCGCTCATTGCGGTCTTCTTCCCGCCATTGTTGTTGTTGTTGTCCTCCGTCTTCTACTTCTTGGGGTTGTTCCCGCCGTTGAAGTCGAAGTCGTCCATGTCGGGGAAGAGGGAGTAGAAGTGGGAGTAGTCTTCTTGGGAGAGAAACGGGGAAGGTGCCGATTTCCATCAAAGCTTCGAGCTTTCGGGGATTGCAGAGAAGGTGTTCGACGAAATGCCTCTGAGAATGTGAACTTGAGTTGGGGGTGGAGAAATGAACCGGAGATAAAGATGGAAATTGGGGTCGAGTCATGTTTATATATATAGCTACGGAGATTAGAGATTGGGCGGGCGAAGGCGTGTAGGGAGGTGTGAACGCGGTGGAGGGGGGGCTTTGGATTGCGACTTGGGTTCAATTGGGTTCAATTGGGTTCATCAGCGAGTTGCTGGAGCTCCAGGTCCTCCAACGAGCCCGGGTCGTCGAGATCTCAATCTCAAGCACGAAGACGACGAGATTCTTTTTGATGAAGAAGACGACGAGATCAAAACCGTCCGTTGAAACAATTTGCTCACGTTTTTAAATAATTTCATTTGCTGACTCGGCTTGTGGGTCCCACGTATTCCGGCCACATCAGCAAAAACAACCGGAATCCGGGCAAAGGGGGCAAATGTTCCCTTAAACTAAGTTGGAGGGGGCACATTGGGCTCATTTTGAGTTGTAGGGGGCAAATGTTCCCTTAAACTAAGTTGCAGGGGGCATTTGGGCTAATAAGTGTTTTGAAAATTGAATATCTTTACCTGGGAATTCATGGCGGCAAACCAATCGCAGGGTCCAGATCGTACCTCTGGTACGTCAATATCATCAGACCCATCTCATAAAATTTACTTTCCTTTTCGTTCTATTTGCGTTCTTTGTTTTGGGTTTGGATGATTTTCTTTTCATCTGTGCTTTGTTTGTTGTTTTTATGATTTTTCCTCTGGTGGATTTTGTTCATCTTGGTCGATTTCTACGGAAAGTCAATGAATTGGGGAGGCTTGTTGTTGTTCTTGTGAGACTAGTTGAGCAAGTTTGCGTTTTGATTAGGGAAATCGAGGGATTTAGTGGTTTTGTTAGTGTGAAACTGACAACTGTGTCCTGATCTGGGCTGCGTGTAGGCTAAGGGGTGTCGAAAATCGGAGATCTCGTATCGAGTTTATTATTGTTAGGTGATAGAATTGTCTGAAGGTCACGGTGATCGTCTTACAAAATATCCATCAAAGACTAAAGATCCGGCCTCTTTATGCATTGGGCTTCTAATCACAAAACAAAGAGACATAAGAGACTGGAGAGGAAGGGAAAGAGGAAAGGGCGGTGGTTATGGTTTCCATCTTTTCAATGTGTCATTAAATTAATAATAATTAAATTACATTTTTGCCCATTTTGTTTGACGGAATTTGAACATAATTCTCAAATTGGGGTGAATTGTTAACAGAGATCCACCACAGGGGCTTGATTGAGAGTTTTTTCACCACGGGGTGAAATTGATAGTCCCCTCCAACCACAAAAAATATCAGGTGATAATTGGCTTTTTATTTTAAAAGATTAAATGATTGTAGACTCAGGGGTATAAATCCAGACAAGTGTAAAAATTTTACTGATGAAGTTAAGTTGAATTTGGATGGGGGGTGCTAAAGAGATAAATTTGGACGGTCAAAGTACTAAAACAGAAAGTTTTAACTCTTGGGTATTAAATGGGTATTAAATATAGGGATCTGATCATAGTATCTGGTTGTTTTCATCTTCCATGACTATTAGTAAAGTTAGCTCGTTCTTCTTGCTAAGTCATACCTCCATATCCTATCCTATCATTCATCAAATTCCAAGTTAAGGCGGGTCAATACTAGGTGTGGGTGAAAAAACAGCAAACCTGAAAAGCCAAACCCAAACCGAAGAAAAAATAGGGGTGGGCAAAATATCCCGAAAATCCCGTATCCCGAATTCTCGTCCCGAATCCCGTCCCAAATTATCCCGTCCCGTTCGGGATTAATTTCAAAATTAGCTTATCCCGTCCCGTCCCGTCCCGATTTCATTTTTTCGGGACGGGATGGGATGAGAAATTTCTATCCCGAAATCCCGTCCCGTCCCATATAATATGCATGGTATTAAATAAATAATAAAAACCCCTTAAGTGTCACCATTTTATTGGCTCAAAAACAAGTATATACTAAAAAAATATGTACCTCATCACATGTAAGATTGTACATATCATTTGAACTCCGTTTTACTTGAGATTTTGGAAGGAGTTAGTTTCACATGTTTACTTATGATCTACAAATGTTCGACTCCATCTCATGAGGGGTTGAATTTTGATGAATTTTACAAAAACGGTCGACGCCCAGTTTTTTATTTGTGTAATAATCTGTTTTTGGTTTCTTTTGGTGAACATATCATTTGAACTCCGTTTTACTTGATATTTCGGAAGGAGTCAGTTTCACATGTTTACTTATGATCTGCAAATTTTCGACTCCATCTCATGAGGGGTTGAATTTTGATGAATTTTACAAAAACGGTCGACGCCCAGTTTTTTATTTGTGTAATAATATGTTTTTGGTTTCTTTGGGTGAACATATTATTTGAACTCCGTTTTACTTGAGATTTTGGGAGGAGTCAGTTTCACATGTTTACTTATGATCTGCAAATTTTCGACTCCATCTAATGAGGGGTTGAATTTTGGTGAATTTTACAAAAACGGTCGACGCCCAGTTTTTTATTTGTGTAATAATCTGTTTTTGGTTTCTTTTGGTGAAGTGCTCTTAGCATATTTAGATAGATTTTGATTTATCATATTTGGGTTAGCTTGTTTAGTTTGAAGTTGATAAAATTTTTATAGGATAATCCCGTCCCGTCCCGAACCCGTCCCGATTAAATTCGGGACGGGACTAATTCTTAAAAACGTTTATCCCATCCCGTCCCGTCCCGTTTCAAATAATCGGGACCGGGTCGGGATGAAGGTCATAGGAAGGAGCAGCCAGCAAAAACCAAACCACAAACCACCCGTCCCATCCCGTCCCCGTGCCCAAACCCTAGGAAAAAAACTCAAAAAAAAAATCTTGTTACAAAAACAATCATATCCCCAACCCACCCACCCCCCCTTTTTGAATATGTGTAAAAATTTTCCCCCATAAGAAAAAAACCAAAAGGAAACGTGCCAAAAAAACAACAGATCCCCACCCCCCCCCACCCCCCCTGGAAAAAAAAAAAACCCCGTAAACTTAGGTACGCAGTATTACTTATTTCTAATTAAAAATTGGGAGATTATATCCACACTCATTTTTTATCTCAACACACCCAATTTTTTTAAAACACTCATCACTTGTTTTAATTAGTTTAAATTTTCTCCTTACACCCATTTTATATTACAAAGAAGCCCCTAATCAAATATTAGATTTTTCTCCTTGCACCCATCACTACTCTAACATGTACAAATTAATTTAACAATGCAAATTAACAAAAATATTCATAAGAAAATGAATTTATTTCCATTGGTTGAAGAACATGACATGAAAAAGTCATCAAGATCATGAAATTTCACGAGATATGAAGCCAATGCATCATTTTAACCAAAAACTCAAGTATTAGACAATATAATCTGTTTACAGTTGGCTGAAACGATAGATATGAACACGATGTAATTAACTCTAGAGCTCCACCAATTTGATGAAAATCAGACTTTTTAGTCCGAATAAACCTGATATCTCATTCAGTCCAAGATACCTACTTCTCGCCACCATCCTTCTAACCCCTAAGTTCTTCTACAAACCCCACCCGACCACTTGTTTGACATTCTCAACAACTCAAAATGAACACAAACACATTACAACTTTCCATAATGTCGTCTTTACGAACTGAGCAAGCATGGATAATCTTATATAACATTGATATTTCCTAAATGTCAAAACAAAATCAATATTTCCAATCGACCCACATCACAGAGGAACCAATTTTGCCCAAAAGTCCTCAATTCTAATTCATGTACCATAAAGGGAGTAAGAAAACTGACATGATCCACGAAACGTCAACTCCACACAAGAAGAGGAAAACTACGAAAAGCAAAGACAAGAGTGTTGTGAATTTGTGCGGAAGCTAATCAAACGTCAATAACGAATTCGACGAAGACAAAATACGAATAGCCAACAAACAAAGAAAGAATACAAGATTTAACGTGGTTCGGCGAAAAGCCTAATCCACGGGCGAAAACGACGAGGATCTTCACTAAACAAAAGGAGATTACAAACAGATTTTACACCCCTTAACAATATGCATCACATAGTCAGCATATTTATAGGCATAACCAAACTCCTAATCCCATTAGAATAAGTCACCCAAATCCTAACAGGACAAGAAAAACTCTAACTTTCTACACCAAGGAAAAGAACAAACCAATTACTACCCAAAATAGGACTTAGATGAAACTTTCCCAATTCCTAATTTTGAGCCATAATTCAACAATCTCCACCTCGGCGAGAAATTAGCAAATCTTCATAATCTCCAACAAAGCGAAACTCCATCGAGCTTCCAAAATAGTGAAACCTCCTCCGAACGTCTTCTCCACCGAAACAAATCGGAAACCAAATGCGCTACTCTGATACCGCATCCCAGATAACAAATACGAACCAAATCCAAGCAGAACTCGAACTTGTAAACAGGAACAAACTTGATCCAAACAAAACCAAACGAAGAACCTGAATTCTTCAACAAAGATCAAACAAAACATGTCGAACAAACGAAGACACCAAACGCTTTGATAGATATCAAGCTCCACCTGATTCTGTAACACTTACAGAAGTTCAGAACAAAAGTCTTCAACCGTTTGCACCTCAAGCTCCACCTGATTCTGTAACACTTACAGAAGTTCAGAACAAAAGTCTTCAACCGTTTGCACCTCAAGCTCCACCTGCTGTCGAACTCCATAATTCGAAAAACTTTCATCACAAATTTGTACTTCGAACACCTTCAGGAGTCACGAACCATACCCAAGCAAAAGTCTTCCAAATTGCAGTCGATGGAGTGCTACAGCCAAATTAGCAGGGGTCAACAAATACAAAACCCGAAAGTCCTTAGGACCAACCAAAAAAGATTCCTCCAGTCGAATTTTTTTCAAACTCATATTTTTGTCGACTTCGGCACAGACTTCATGGTGAACTGGCAATCAAAAAACCCAAGCCGAAACCTATGCTCTTGATACCACTTCTTGTGAATTTGTGCGGAAGCTAATCAAACGCCAATAACGAATTCGACGAAGACAAAATACGAATAGCCAACAAACAAAGAAAGAATACAAGATTTAACATGGTTCGGCGAAAAGCCTAATCCACGGGCGAAAACGACGAGGATCTTCACTAAACAAAAGGAGATTACAAACAGATTTTACACCCCTTAACAATATGCATCACATAGTCAGCATATTTATAGGCATAACCAAACTCCTAATCCCATTAGAATAAGTCACCCAAATCCTAACAGGACAAGAAAAACTCTAACTTTCTACACCAAGGAAAAGAACAAACCAATTACTACCCAAAATAGGACTTAGATGAAACTTTCCCAATTCCTAATTTTGAGCCATAATATAGAGAGAGAGAGAGAGAGAGAGAGAGAGAGAGAGAGAGAGAGAGAGAGAGAGAGAGAGAGAGAGAGAGAGAGAGAGAGAGAGAGAGAGAGAGAGAGAGAGAGAGAGAGAGAGAGAGAGAGAGAGAGAGAGAGAGATGGTTACATGGTAGTCGCGGGATCTGACGATGGGGAAGAGAAGGCGTCCAAGTTCGCCCTCATCCATTTTTTTTTAAGGGTTCGGTGTGGTGAGAAATGTTTTATTTCGCGGAATCTGACGATGGGGAAGAGAGGCGTCTAAATTCGCCCTCATCCATTTTTTTTTTAGGGTTGGGTGTGCTGAGAAATGTTTTATTTTATGTCTTTTAGGATTTAAATGTAATTTTACAAAAGGATAAAAAAAAAAAAGTAATTGTCTAATTTATATGAATGATGGGTGTGGGGAGAGAATTGTTCGGTGGGAATATAAATTCCCTTAAAAAATTAATATATTTTATACCTGGTAGCATTTTATTAAGTAGCAAAAAACTCTTATGATGGATCTCTTCCCGGTGAATTAAAAAACTAGGGAAATATTAGCTCCCTCACACTCTGCTAATCTGGATTCACCATTGAAGAATGGTAAGTTTTTGAAACATACATGTATGTACTGCAGTTTAAAGTAGGGCTGGGATTGGGTTGGGACTCGACCCGAAATGGTCCAACCCGAGTCCTAACCCGATAGTGATTGGGTTCACCATTTTGTGCCCGAGCCCGAGCCCGACAAAGGTAGGGTACCTGATCGAGTTGGGTCGGGTTGGGCAGGGGAAGCCCGAAATTTATGGACTCCAAAAAATATTGTTCGGCCAAAACAAAAAATATTGGCCAAAACAAATGCTTACTATTGCCTTTATGCTCAGCACTAACAACATAGGCCTTTTCTTCGAAAATTTGCGAAAATGAGTCCAAAAACGTCAATTTTGAAGTGTCTAAATCATAAATACCAATCAAATTCACAACTTTCCAAACAATTCCAACACAAACATAATGAAAGATTGTTCCTTTCCTTTCCTTATTGAGGTTGGATGGAGGCGAGTCAGGTGGAGTGGAGGCAAGTCGTCGATGGGTTTCGATGTCGAGTTCGGGAGGCAACAATTCAACCCATCGACAACAACAATCCAGCAATTGAACCTGATGGGAGGAGATCGACCATTTGGGAGCTCTTCCGAGATGGAGACGGCGACGGTGGGAGATGGTGACCTCGGGGGCGCGGCTGAGCTCGGAGATGGAGATGTTTGAGCCGACTGCCGAGGGCCTTGAGGACATTGCTGAGCTCGATTGGTTCTCTTCCACGGCGGCGCCGCCCCAGCAGCTGCTGGTGAAGACGGGATGGCGAGGATCGAGGTCGCGGAGCTCTCGATGAAGAAGAGAAAAGAGAAAAAGAAAAAGAAAAAAAAGGGGCGGACTGAAATGGAAAGGAAAAAAAATAAAAAATAATTATTAATTATATCGGATTGGGTCGGGTACCAGTCGGGTTTCAACTTTCAAACCCGAACCTGAACCCTATATTCGTCAGGTCGGGCAAAAAACCCGATTTTTTGGATCGGGCAAAAATCAAATTGGGCAAAATTGGGATTGGGCATGGGTTGGGCGTCGGGTCGGGTCGGGTTGGTCGGGTTCCTTTGCCACCCCTAGTTTAAAGTTTTCAACTCTCAACATGGAAAATAGTAGTACATGTCATATTCCCCAAAGGAAACAACTGAGAACCAGCATGTGGCCAATCTGGTGAGTATATAATATTAGCAAATGTGATTTTAGTCCTCGAATACTAACAAATTTTAGTAAAAACCCTGATATTTTCATTTCAGCCCATTGATCACAAGTCCACGTAAGCAAATAGTCTTGTTTTTCCAATTTTATCCTTGACCTTCTTATGGTAATCTTTTCAAGATCAAATTCATACTAATCTGTTTTTTTTTTAACAATGGATTCTTTTATGAAGGTATTTAATTATCTTTAATGTCTTCCACATTTCAAATTTTTTTCATCTCATTATATATCTATACTACCTTTCTCTCCTTTTGATCTACGCGTTCTTAATTTGTCTCTATTATTTTTAGGCTTTTAGCTCCTATTATTGAATTGTTTTCTATATATGTTGTCATCTCTCCCTCATCTTCTATCTTATTGATATTCAAGGTATATTATTTCGGATCTACACTTTTTTTCCTAGTTTGAAGTTACATATATAATTTTGTTGTATTCTCTCTTTTTTTTCTATGTTGATTGAATGTATATTATTTTGGATCATCATTCAGATAGGCACTCAATTCATTTTAATTCTTCCTCTTCCGAAGGGAAAATATATACGTGTAATTCATTTGTATTTTTCTTCTACCTCTTTCAAAGGTATACTACATACATATGTAATTCGTTTTTGTATTCTTCATCTTGCGAAGGTAATTCCTTCTACCTTTTTTGAAGGTTTTAATATATATATATATATATATGAACATCATTTCCTATTGGGTAGGTTTGTCTTTTATACTACCTTTTTGTATTCTTGTTCCACCTCTTTGAAAGGTACATTTTAATTGTTTTTGTATCTTTCTGTTATGAAGCTACAATACATATGCAGTTTATTTTACCTTGTTTAAAGGTGTGTACATCGTTTTCCTCTTGAGTAGGTTTGTTTTTTCATGTTGTTTTTTGTTTTTACTTACTTGTAACTTTTCCTATTTAAATTTCTTATTTAAGTTTTAAAATTTCAAGAAAACAGCTGCATAAATTAAGGCTTTTAATTAGTTCATATAATAAATTAAGTGGTAAAATTGGCATAAAAATTAGCTAGGACTACTTATAAAATATATAGTGTTGATTGGGCTAAACGCGGTTGAAATGGGTTGAAATGGTCAAATCTGGTGAGCCTTCCATCCTCGGATCATTTTTTTCAACATCCTGGGATCATTTTAATGCAGAGGAAGAGGCGACCGAGACCTGGTTTATACAGCAACCGCCTCGAGACAGATGGCAATTTATATAAGGGAACTGGTCAATGATTTTGATTAGGAAACTTACATTACAGTTGACTGGACAATGGGAAAAGAATACAAAACACTAGATTGAAAGAAAATCAGAACTCGGCATCGTACTATGCGGTGATTACCTTCGTATAAACAGCCTGTCTTCCGACTCTTGATCAAAGGCTAGTGTAGGAAAAATATATTGAGCCAGAATGAATATTCAATTAAGCATACACGGGTACATACACAAGATGCATCCTTGCTCTGCAAGGGTTCGGCTACAACTAGGAAATACAATAAGGAAGGTAATCAACACCTAAGTAATCACATATCTACTTTTCTAACTAAATTCAGAGACTTTCTAACACTCCCCCTCAAGTTGGAGAGTGGATGTCAAGAACTCCCAACTTGCGCAACAAAGTTGAGAATTTATCCTTGGCTAATGGCTTGGTGAAGATATCGGCTAGCTGATTTGAAGAAGTAGTAAACTGTGTAGCAACTGTACCATCAACTATCTTTTCGAATAAAATGACAGTCCATTTCAATATGACGAGTCCTCTCGTGAAAAACAGGATTAGCTGCAATGTGTAATGCCGCTTGATTATCGCAATATAAATGTGACGCACCTGAATGAGGTAGGTGCAAGTCCTCCAATAAATAACGCAGCCAAGTGATCTCACATGCAGTACCTGCCATGGATCTGTATTCGGCTTCAGCCGAAGATCTTGAGACCATCTTCTGTCTCTTGGTGCGCCATGAAATCAACGAGTTACCCAAGAACACACAATAACCCGTGGTAGAACGACGAGTGACAGGACAACCTCCCCAGTCAGAATCACAATAAGCAACCAATTTCAACTGATTATCAGATGGATAAAACAGACCTTGACCAGGGGTGGACTTCAAGTATCGAACAACCCTAAGGGCTGCATCCCAATGAGGTTGTCTGGGTTGGTGCATGAATCGAGACAAAACATGCACTGAATATGTAATATCAGGTCTCGTGATAGTGAGATAAATCAATCGCCCAACCAACCTTCGGTACTTGGCCGGGTCATCAAGAATATCGCCCTTATCAGAGAGTTTATCTTTCTCCATTGGAAAATCCACAGGTCTAGCACCAAGGAAACCACAATCTTTAATAATCTCAAGAGCATATTTTCGTTGTGAAAGATTGATACCTTTCCTGGATCGGGAGACCTCAATGCCCAAGAAGTATTTTATATCACCAAGATCCTTAATGCGGAAGTGAGTATGTAGGAATTCCTTGAGGGAGTTGATGGCATCAAGATTATTTCCTGTAATGAGAAAATCATCCACATATATCAATAAGGCAGTATACGACGTCCCATCTTGTCATGTAAATAGAGAATAATCAGCCTTAGACTGGGAGAATCCAGCAGCAAGAATGGCTTCAGTAAACTTAGCAAACCATTGTCGGGAGGCTTGCTTGAGACCATATAAAGATTTGTGGAAGCGACAAACGAGATTCTCCCCCTGTCGCCGAAGTCCAGGAGGAGGGAACATATAAATTTCTTCATTCAAATCACCATAAAGAAAAGCATTATGAACATCAAGCGGATGGATGAACCAATTTTGACTAGCTGCAATGGCGAGGAGGCAACGGACGGTGATCATTTTGGCCGTAGGGGGAAAAGTGTCATGATAATCAATACCGGCAGTCTGGGTGAATCCCTTGGCGACCAGGCGAGCCTTGTAACGTTCAATAGAGCCATCAGCTTTGCGCTTGATTTTGTAGACCCACTTGCAACCAATAGGATGTTTGCCGGGAGGAAGAGGCATAAGAGTCCAAGTGTTGTTGAGTGCAAGTGCTTCAAGTTCAGAATCCATCGCTTGACGCCAATGGGGGTCGCCTTCAGCCTCTGCAAAAGAAGAAGGCTCCACATCTCGACTAATTTGAGCAACAAAAGAAAGATGTGATGGTGAATAACGATGATATGAGATAAAATTACACAATGGATAACGAGTACCTTTCTGTGGACTTGGTGGCGAAGACGATGAATGTTGGTGTGGAGGCAGTATCACCTGCGAGCAAACGTAATCCTTAAGAAGGATGGAGGGTACCTTGGTACGTGTGGAACGTCGTAAAGGGGCAACGGGAACAATAGAATTTTCCGGAGGTGGATTTGGGTCATCATTATCTTCAAGGGAAGCAATGGTATCAGAGTTAACTGGGGAAGGAGGCCCAGAAAGAGTGTCAGAAGCGGAAGCTATTGAGATAGGCTCAGATAGGGGAGGTTCAGAAGCAGGTTCAGGAGGAGGTGCGGGTGTAGGCACAGGGGCATCAACAGATGGTGGGTAATGCGACCGTTGGGCCGATGAGTAGATTGGGTCCGGATCATATATTAATGGTAAAGATGGGTATTGGGCTATGAAGGGATCGACCGGTGGGTCAGTTTTGGGCTGTTCGGAAAAGGGAAAAGAGTCTTCCATAAAAACGACATCCCGATTTGTGAAGATTTTATGAGATTCGAGATCATATAATTTATACGCCTTTTGACCAGGCGGATATCCAACAAAAATACACTTATGGGACCGAGAGAATTTTGACGCTGGATGGAGAGATGTAGCATAGGCTAGGCAACCGAAAACCTGCATGTGTGAGTAATTTGATGGTTTTTGATGAAGGATATCAAAAGGGGTTTTCTTGGAGAGTAAGAGTGTAGGGAGATGATTGATGAGATAAACGGATGTAAGAATGCACTCCCCCCAAAATTTAATTGGTAAATTTGCTTGGAAACGCAAAGCCCGAGCTACTTCAAGAAGATGACGATGTTTTCGTTCTACAACACCATTTTGTTGGGGCGTGGAGACGCATGAATGCTGAAAAATGATGCCATGTGCACTGAAAAAATTCCGAAGTGAGTGAAATTCACCACCATTTTCACTACGAAATTGTTGAACTTTGGTGTCAAATTGTGTTTCAACATAGGCAAAAAAGGATTTCAATATGAATTGTGTTTCGTGCTTGTGACGCATAAGAAAAACCCAAGTAAAATGGGAATAGTCATCTACAATAGTTAAGAAATAATGTGCACCAGTAATAGAAGTTGTCTTATGTGGTCCCCAAATATCACAATGTAAAAGGGAAAAACATAGTGAAGTTGAAATAGAGCTAGTACCAAAAGGTTGACGAGTTTGCTTCGCCAACGGGCAAATATCACAACGATGACTCGACGGAAAGGAAAAATCTAATGATGTATTATCAAGATATTGAAGACGAGCGGAAGAAGGATGACCTAGACGGCTATGCCATAGATGAGCTGAAACAGAAATGGAATTGCACGAGAGTTGCCGTTGTGAGGAGGTGGTGGAGGCCAACGCCACAAGGTAATATAGGTCTCCTCGTTGCTTGCCCACACCAATTGTCATCTTCGAAACCAAGTCCTGCAATATACACCAAGTAGGGTAAAAGGTAACTGAACATTGTAACCCATCTGTAATTTTACTCACGGATAAAAGGTCTAGTTGGAAAGTAGGTACACACAACACATCTTTCAATTGTATACTAGAATTCAAATCAAGTGTCCCGGTTGAAACAATTGGAGCCTTCTCCCCGCTAGGCAAAGAGACCGGCGGTAGAGAAGGATGCTGAACATGGTTAGTCAACAAATCAAGTGATGAAGTAATTGTTTGGGCCCGATTTGTGCCAATTGGACCAAGTACATTATTGGGCCTAAGTGCAGTAATTAATGTAGGGCCTTCTAATGGCCAAAGCCCAATAGGAGGCGGATTGATGATGAAAGAATCCCATGTTTGGAAGGAGATCAGCTTGATTTCGGCAGCTAGGGTTTTGGTAAGAGATTGGGAAAGTATTTCCCATGGGCCGAAGGAGATCAAGTTCAAATCAAGGAGGATTCTCAAGAAACCCAACTTAGGGAGGATTTCGGCAGAAGGAAGAAGACTTCTTCAACTAGGAGAAAGATTGCTTGCCGCCCAAGTCAGAGCCCGGTCCACGAAGTGTTCACTATATAAGCAAGGGTCCTGCATCAAGGAAAGGATCCCCGATCCCTCAAACACAAATCCCTAAAAAGATTTAGCCGAAAGGCACCAGATTTCGCCGCAAGGCACCCAGATTTCGCCGCAAGGCACCGACGCAGAAGAAAGGTCACGAGTACCGGACTTCCAAGGGACGATCACGAGCATCGCTTCCGGACGCAGAAGCCGATCACGAGTATCGCGCTTTCACAACGACGCAGAGACTAGGCCGATCTAGTTCTCTTTTACAAGCAGCCGACGCGCATCCCGGTTGTATTTATCTTTACTTTCATTTGCTTTGTACTTCAATTCAATAAGGATTCTAGTCCTTGACTATCGTTGTAGCACTTTGAATTTTAATAAAGTCCTTTATCGCCCAAAGGCAAAAAAGAACTCTAGTCTAGACTTACTCTTGCATGTCCCCTGTCTAGCACAATCGTTTGGCGAGAGGTCAAAAACGCGCAATCATCCACATTCAAGTCCAATAGACCATTGTGGTGCTATTGGTGGCACGCCCGCGCATTCAAGAAAGTAAGGTTTCCTTACGTGGAAATTAGGGTCAACAGTAATATGATCCGTTGCACCGCTATCGATGATCCATCAATCGGAAACAAGCGGTGCCAAACCTGAAAGATCGGAAGTGGAAGCCACATGTGTTGGCGGATGGGCCGTTGGAACATTTGCTTGCGGCTTCAAAATGGCAATAATGTTTTGGTATTGCTGCTCACTTAGGTTTGGCAGTGCATGCTGAACCTCTTTAAGTGTCAAAGAGGAATCCATGTGGCGTGCTGGAGGTCCATGGGAATAAATAATTGGGACTTTTGTTGTCGGTGAGATTTTGGAGTATAGTGCTCGGTAGTCATGGCGGATTGCCCTGGATAAAAAAGTCTCTGTAGGCTGGCAGCGGCAGAAAAAAAAAAAAAAAAAAAAAAAAAAAAAAGAAAGAAAACTAAGTCGAAACCTGCGCTGGTAACATGTAGGAAAAATATATTGAGCCAGAATGAATATTCAATTAAGCATTCACGGTACATATACAAGATGCATCCTTGCTCTGCAAGGGTTCGGCTACAACTAGGAAATACAATAAGGAAGGTAATCAACACCTAAGTAATCACATATCTACTTTCCTAACTAAATTCAGAGACTTTCTAAGAACCACTGATCATGGGGTTTATTCCTTCAAAGTATGTTTCCCGTTTCCTGTGTCCATGGAAAGTAGTATCCCATAGAAGAAAATCACCAGAAAACCAAAATTGGGCCTTTCCACAAGAATTATGTCGTCGCTTTTCCCTGGATGAAATCAAGGCAGCAACTCGATGTTTCGATGGTAGCTTATTAATTGGTGAGGGTGGCTTTGGCAACGTTTATAAAGGGTATGTTAATTTCGACAAGAATAGTACAGAGGTGGTTGCAATCAAGCGCTTTTTACGAAAGTCAAAGCCCGCGCGCGACGAGTTTAGGGCGGAGGTGCAATTACTATGTCAGCTGCGCCACCCGAACCTGATTTCTCTCGTGGGATTCTGTGAAGAAGAAAGAGAGCGCATCATTGTTCACAACTACATGCCTAATGGTTCCCTCTCCAGTTACCTTTACCCCAATAATGCCATGAATCCTCAGTACAGAGGTCCACTACTTTGGAAGCAAAGATTGGAAATATGTATTGCGATGGCGAGCGCAATCCACCACCTCCACACAGGGGTTAAGTATACTATCATCCACCGGGATGTGAAATGTGCTAACATCCTGCTGGACGACAGCTTGGAGCCTAAGCTTGCCGACTTTTACCTGTCCAAGATGGGTCCTCCTAGCTTGTCAAATGCATTAGCCAAAACAATGGATACATTAGCAGCTGGTACACGGGGCTACGCTGATCCAGAGTATGTTGCTTCTGGCAAACTAAGCGAAAAGTCTGATTTGTACTCATTTGGGAGAGTGCTAACTGAAGTACTGTGTGGGAAACAAATCTTAATAGTCCGAAGAGAATACAGAGAAAGGTATGATCATGTTACGAGTAGTACCTTACTTGATATGTTGGATCCTTTTTTGGTCGGAAGAGTAGTACCAGATAGCTTGAAATTTTTTATAAACATAGTTGCTAGATGTGTGCGTGCCACGGGAGTTGAACGACCCACAATGGGTGAAGTGCAGGTGGAGCTTGAGTATACACTCGCGCTGCAGGAGAGAGCAGACACCGACAAAGAGCGGGAGGAGGCTAGTGCTTCTTCTGTTGATTATGCTGGTGGCTACACCTATAACGACGAGGCATCATTTAAAAAAATTCATGATATTTTCTCGTGAAAGTGATACGTATTTCCTGACAACATTCATCGCCATCGCCATGCTTTGTCGTTGTATGATGAAGGGAGATAAGTACGGTTGATATAGAATTAAAGTTCGTAAGTCGGTTATGAAAATTCTGTTGCATCTGATGATGAGCAATCAACTGCTCCATAGGAATTACCGGTTCAAGCGCTGGACTATTAATTGAATTTGATATAGTTAGGTGTTTTGTTAAGAAAGATGTTTTAAAGCAATGAATAATACTCAGTTAAGTTCATTTTTTATCACTTTCTGTATTGATGTATATACATATGAGTCCGATTTTGCTCACCCCCTTAAACCGTGGTGAAACTTTACCCCTCTTCTCAAATCTTGCCACCTATTTTATAACTAGTCCATGTTTAACTTTTTGTATTTAATAACTCAATTAATAAATTTAATTACAAACATACCTTTTTAATTGAATAATTATCTCCAAACATATCAAAACTCAATCATTTATATTCCTAATCAAACTCTCTCATCAAACCCCTTCCTCCAAAGGAACGGCAGAAATAACTTTGTTCAAAAAAACAAAAATTGCTAGATGGACTGTGTTTGGGCCCAATTTATGCAGGAAGGCTAAGGGAAAGAGTTGGGCTTGTGTGCAAAAAGTGAAAAGCCTATTAGTGGCTAAATCAAGAGAAAACCGGGAAAGAGTAGTGCAAGTCCCACATCAAGCAGGAGACCAGCTATTACCCGCGAGGATCAAGGAATTTCAACTAGAGATTGGGAAAGTATTTCCCATGGGCCGGAGGAGATCAAGTTAAATAAAGAAGGATTCTCTGCAAACCCAACTTAGGAAGGATTTCAGAAGAAAAGAAAGTAAACTTCAACTGGGAGATTTGTTACTTGCCGACCAAGGAAGGCCCAGTTCATGAAGCATCGCCAATATAAGGGAGAGCCTCTCACCAAGTAAAGCATCCCCGATCCCTCAACACAAATCCCTAAAAAGATTTAGCCGAAAGGCAGCAGATTTCGCCGCAAGGCATCAAATGGAAAAATACATTTATTAGTAAGTATCAGCAAAGAGAACAATAACCAAATAAATCTTCTGAATATAAGATCAACAATATTCGCACACTTACTTTGCAGCTAGTTCTTCGATTCATGAAAAACTTATGCATCATTGACAAATGAAATAGCGTAGAAGTCAATTTCATTATCCCCTCGAAATTTAGTATATTCCCAGTCTTTCTTTGCATCAAATAAGTTTGGCCATGAGTATCCATTAGCAAAACTAAGTCTGGAGATGTATATCCATTAGCATGATACAAAATCTAGCATCAAGAAAATGCTCACCTCATCAATAACCATTTAAAACTTGTTCTAACAAAACCGAAAACTTGTTCCTGTTCTTACATGTGGATTCAACAATTGAGACGACTTAAGCCTGAAACCAATAGTCCAGAATTAGTTCTTTTAGCCAAGACTTAAGCCTGATCAATCACAAAAAGCTTGAGAAATTTAAAAAAATCACGACGTCTGCAATACCTGTTCAACAACACATTCAGCAGCAGCAGAAAAAACTAATCCCATAAATGCAAATTCTTTCGGAGAACCCCAACTCCGCTGGCCCATCTGCTTTGTTTAGTAAATGAATTGCGGCCTGCCAGTCATTAGTGAAGACGGAGTGAAGGGACAAGAAGACGGAGTGGAGACGGAGTGAAGACGGAGTGAAGGGAGATGTAGAGAATCGCAAGTTTGAAGTCCGTGCCATCCTTTTCGTTTTTCAGCCGTTGAGATGAAGATCGACGGCTCACGGTGGGCGCTGTCAATAAGCCCGCTCGCTAGGCCCGCTCTCTAGCATTCTCGTTTTACTCTTGCATTACATGGATGTCTAAAGCTCGAAGAAGCAAACCCGCAAACCCATCCCAACCCAAAGCCACTACCGGTAAAAAATTACGAATAATTACAAAATGAATTTTTTAGCAAAAAAATTAGAAAGAAAACTACGATTAACATATTAGAGATGGAATTGATCAGAAATTGAAACCTCGTGAAAAGAATCGTCGCCATTTGATCGAAGTGATGAAAATCGGTCATCTCCACCGTCTTCAGACCTTTGAGCTTCAGCAACGCAACCGCGAGCAAAAGCAAAAGCATACTCGGCCTACCAAATCAATAGAAAAATTCAATCGCGAGAAGTTTTGGGTAGAAGATGGAAAGTTTTGGGAAAAAGAAAAATGGAATGTGAGAGATGAGAAAGTGAGGTCGCATGAGAGGAGGAGAGGCAACTGATCTCAACAGCGGTGAGCGCAGCGTGGCGGTTGAGAGGAGTGACAGCACCAGGAACTGTGAGCCAAATGCCGGATGGCAAAATCGCAATTTACATGAACACTAGTAGTTCAGAATTCATAATATAGACAATTTAAAATATGATATAGACACAAATGTCATATTCCCAGCGACGGCAATTGAAGGCAATTGATTCCAATCTGGTCATGTCAACGCAGGACTTTCTAGGAAGGGGCGATGAACAAGTGACCAACATGGTGAGAGTATAATAGATTGAAAAAATTGTCCAATCTGGTGTGCGTTCCATCGCTGGATCATTTTTTTCTCCACATCCTTTGGTCATTTGAATGCAGGACTTTCAAGGAAGAAGCGACCAAGACCTTCTGTTTGTGAAAAGAATACAAAACAATAGATTGAAAGAAAATCACAACTCGGCATAATACAACGCGGTGATTACCTTTATATGAACAGCCAGTCTTCGACTCTTGATCAAAGGCTAGAACCACTGATCATGGGGTTTATTCCTTCAAAATATGTTTCACGTTTCCTGTGTCCATGGAAAGTAGTATCCCATAGAGGAAAATCACCAGAAAACCAAAATCGGGCCTTTCCAGAAGAATTATGCCGTCGCTTTTCTCTGGGTGAAATGAAGGCAGCAACTCGATGTTTCCATGATAGCTTATTAATTTGTCAGGGTTTCTTTGGAAACGTTTATAAAGGGTATGTTAATGTCGACAAGAATGGTACAGACGTGGTTGCAATCAAGCGCTTTTCGAGAAAGTCAAAGCAAGCGCGCGACGAGTTCAGGGCGGAGGTGCAATTACTATGTCAGCTGCGCCACCCGAAGCTGATTTCTCTCGTGGGATTCTGTGAAGAAGAAGGAGAGCGCATCATTGTTTGCAACTACATGCCTAATGGTGCCCTCTCTGACTACCTTTTCCCCGATGATCCTCAGTACAGAGGGCCACTACTTTGGAAGCAAAGATTGGAAATATGTATTGCGATGGCGAGCGCAATCCACCACCTCCACACAGGGGTTAAGTATACTATCATCCATCGGAATGTGGGAAGTACGAATATCCTGCTGGACGACAGCTTGGAGCCTAAGCTTTCCGACTTTTCCCTGTCCGCGATGGGTCCCCGTAGTTCGTCAAATGCATTAGCCAAAACAATGGATACAGATCTAGCTGGTACATATGGCTACATGGATCCAGAGTATCTTTGTTCTGGCAAACTAAGCGAAAAGTCTGATGTGTACTCATTTGGGAGAGTGCTAACTGAAGTACTGTGGGGGAAACAAATTTTAATAGTCCTAACGGGTGGATACAGAGAATGGTGTGATCATGTTAGGAGTATTACCTTACTTGATATTTTGGATCCATTTCTGGTCGGAAGAGTAGCGCCAGATAGCTTGAAAAGGTTTATGAACATAGTTGCTAGATGTGTGCGTGACAGGGGAGTTGAACGACCCACAATGGGTGAAGTGCAGGTGGAGCTTGAGTGTGCACTCGCGCTGCAGGAGAGAGCAGACACCGACAAAGAGAGGGAGGCGGCTATTGCTTCTTCTGTTGATTATGCTGGTGGCTACACCTATAACGACGAGGCATCATTTAATGAAATTCAGGATATTTTCGGGTTCCTGAATTCTGCAGTTCCTTCCAGCGTTGATGTATCACCTGTACCATCACCTATACCACCTATGTCAACATGCTCCCTTTCTTTCTCGTCGTGTGATGAAGGTAGGTGAGATACGTACTGTTGCATTTGATAATGAGCAATCAACTCCTCCATAGGAATTACCAGTTCAAGCCCTGGCCCTAGAACTGTTAATTGAATTTGTTATAGGTAGCTATTTTGTGAAGAAAGGATGTCAAGCTTTAGTTATGTTTTGAAGCAATGAATAATATTCAGTTGAGTTTTTTTATCACTTTCTGTCATGCTCAGCATATAAGAGTATGTAATATAATTTTTAAAATATGAGAATTGTGGGTTATAATTCGATAATCATTCGAGGTTATGTATTGATGTATATATAGGCTTAAAACAGAGAAATCAAAGGCTTTACTGCCCAGATTAATTCTATACAAAATATACAGAAAACGGTAAATTGTAATTGATGGTGACTGCTAGGATTTATCTGCTTGATTTATGAGAAATGAAGCCGTAAAAACTACCAGGATTTATGTGGAGGATTTGCTGATTCCTGAGAAGTGATGCCGCATATCATGGGAATTGAGCCAAACACTCCTATGTTATATCTCTCATTATCTTAGTAGATGCACATAGTACCATAGCGGTGTGATTGAATATTTATCAAACTACTGCAAACATCTCATATTTGCTCAACTCAGTGGTCATACTCTTTTTTTTTGGGACCAACTCAGTGGTCATGCTAGGTGGCAGACATTAAAATCTCAAATCATGTAATTTTGTAGACATGCAAAAGCCCTGTTTGTTCTTTACCCAGTGATTCCTTCTTTACAAAAGACAGTAAATGATAACCTTTAATGAACATGTATATCACGAAGACCCATCTATCCATGCAGAAACAATGACGGAAAACACTATATAACAAGGAACCACGAGAAACACACCATACCAGCACAAACAATATTTTAAGTTTTTAACCATATGGATTGCAGCCAGCTTATTAAGGATGATACACAGGTAAATCTAATGGGTTGGCCACATACGTTAACATTTGTTGGTCTCAAAATCCGTCGATAGGATTTCGGACTCCTTTTTCGTCCTTCTTGTTTGTGTGCGCGGGCGTGCCACCTCGCCGACGAGGAAAAGATAGTTGTAGGTATGTATGTGGTTGCGCTGATCTGACTTCTTTCAAAACGATTGTGGACCGAGGAAGGAACGCATCTCGGTCAAGGGTTCACCGTGCCTTGGACTTAAGACGGCGTTATTCGTAAAAGGTGGATTTAGTACAATAATGGTGAACGTGAATTTGGTGATCTAGAATCTCCTCAAGCTTTGACGAAACTGTTCGCAAAGATTGAATCGACTGAAACTAGAAACTTAACTAAAATTAAAGGTTCGTAAAATTAAAGAGATAGGGATAGACGTAAAGGGATAGAAGTGCATAAAATAAAGGAGCAAAGGGATAGAGATTGCGTAAAAATAAAGTAGCGATAATAAAAGTGTGAGGAACTAAAGAGCAAGAAGATAAAAGCGATAATTAAAGTGTGAAGAAATAAAGAACATGAACTTGAAATTGCAATATATATGAAAAGGAATTGAAATACAGATATGCGAATTGAATCGCCTAAGAGGAACTAAACTACATGACTAGAAATTGAAAAGATAAAAGCACGCTAGGTGCGAGTAAAGAGTAAATGAGTTGATTGTTTGGTGTTGGCTCCTTTGACAAATGATCTAGATGGTCTTATTTATACTAGTTCTAAGGAATGCATTCATGTTCTTCTTTGGCCTTGATTTCATACGATCGCATCTTCACGCATCCTGTAATTCCTCCAACCTTGATTTCATGCGTTACACCTTTGTAACTCTCGACATCCGTTGATTGAAGGTTTGAAAATCGTTTCCTTCTTGGGCGAGGAGACTTCCCAGCATTGCTTGATTCGTCAATTAATTTGCTTGATTACGCCGAGAGTTGACTTTGGAGGTCTAGATGGTCACGCTCACATTGGTTTGGTTTTGATGGGCTGATTTGGTGCCGTGGAGATGGTCTTGCTGAATCGCCTTTTGGGCTTTCGGTCGGCATAACTAATCCTTAGTTCGCGCGGTCATATGAAGTTCGCGAGGTCATGTATTCCTATTCTGACCAGGATTTCAAGGACGCGCGGTCATTCTTAGTTCGCGCGGTCATGTATTCCTATACCGACGAGGATTTGAAGTTCGCGCGGTCATGCATAGTTCGCGCGGTTATGTATTCCTATGCTGACCAGGATTCGAAGTTCGCGCGGTCATGTATTTCTATTCTGACCAGGATTCGAAGTTCGCGCGGTCATGTATTCCTATACCGTCCAGGATTTCAAGGACGCGCGGTCATGTATAGTTCGTGCGGTCATGTATTCCTATACCGACCAGGATTCAAGGACGCGCGGCTGTATTGCAAGTATGTTCACGGCTTGGTAAGCCGTGATGGCATACTTGTTTACCAAGTAGGATTGCAAAATTGGGTCCAAACATTGCCCCCCTATTCTCATGAGCCTCGGCTCAAAGCCGAGTGGTTATGAGAATATTTTTGCATATGTATGTACTCTAGGATCGGTTGTAGAGCAGTGCCGCAATCCCTTCTTTTCTTCATCATAAAAATACGCCAATTAATGGATACAAGTTCCCCATCAAGATATGACCTGTATTGTTGGGACCAACTTTGAGCTAAATTAAGTGTGAAATCTCAGCTCAGCTTAGAATGCATGATCGGCATAATTCTGCCGTGACCATTTCCTTTATTAAGGGAAAAAAAAGAAAAAGGGCCAACTATTCTAATTGGGAGGTGGCCAACGGTGCTTCAAGCCAAGCCTTGATCTTTTTAAGCCATCATCAACATGAACTTCATCATTTTCGAGACCATATATGAATCCAAGTTGATGACTACTTGGATCGCCAAGTTCTTTCGCCTGATTGAAACCGTACTTTTGAAAATGATCTCCATTTGCAGTCGATTGATTTACCTCCGTTTTTAATGTATAAAACTCAGCCCATTGTGAGTTTATAACATCATATTTATCTCCAGTGAACATGTTAATGTGTACGGCTCTTTTGAATGGGTCCACCGCATCTCGACCTTGCTCGGGTAGGTCATGACATTGTTTTGGAGGCGCAACGCACCCTCTATTTGGCTGCGCTTGCTGCAACAATACCTTAAGTATGTCATTGAGCATGATCTCCTTCAAATAATCTACATCTTGACCTTGCTCGATCATGTCTTGATCATCATCGGTCATAGTTTTCTCATCCTCCCCAATGATGGGCATTTTAAAAGGCAAGTCATCATTTGTGTTAGCCGCCTTAAGATGCGCATTATTCTTCTCTTCTTGGCCTACTCCATATTCATCTTTTTGGAGATTCAACCTAAGCAAATGGCCATCAAGATTATCAGTTAACTCATTGTTTTTGATTGAATCTTTTTGGCCAATCTCATCACTTGATCCTTCAACTATTGGGGAAGACGGTGGCCTAAGTGAAGTTAGATGACCAACTTCTACTTGGAGAATTTACCACGTTAAGGTGATGACTCTGGTCCCAATTTTCCTGATTGTTGCCATCTTGACTGTTGAAATTCGAACATGGATGTTGCCATGTTGGTTAACTAGGCGTTTGTACCACAACATGGCAATCATGCTGGTCATAAAAAATCGGCATCTCGGAGTTATGGTAATTATAATTACCTTGTGAGTACATCGACGCCGATTGAAAAGATATCTGCCCACAATTTGGGTGCTCAGACAAAGTTGATCCAAGATGCTCAAGTGAGGTTTCATGCGAACCAAATTGATATCTTGTTTTTTGTTGTTGATGAAAGCATGGATCTGCCATGTTATTACCCCCCGAATAACAGTTACTTTGTTGTGGTAGTGCGGCGTATCGTCCAATCGCCTGCACCTGTTGCACTAAATTGTTGATTGTGTTATTTAGCATAGTCATTCCATCGATAGTTCCTTGAAATTGTGGAACATATTCTTGGCCAAAATTCTTTCCAACACTTTTAACACAACTGTCACTTATCAATGGTGGGGAAACTTACAACACGGTTGTCTGGACAATGTGAAAAGAATACAAAACACTAGATTGAAAGAAAATCACAACTCGGCATAATACTACGCGGTGATTACCTTTATATGAACAGTCAGTCTTCGACTCTTGATCAAAGGCTTGAACCACTGATCATGGGGTTTATTTCTTCAAAGTATGTTTCACGTTTCCTTTGTCCATGGAAAGTAGTATCCCATAGAGGAAAATCAACAGAAACCAAAATTGGGCCTTTCCAGAAGAATTATGCCGTCGCTTCTCCCTGGATGAAATCAAGGCAGCAACTCAATATTTCGATGATAGCTTATTAATTGGTCAGAGTCACTTTAGCAAAGTGTAAGGGTATGTTAATGTCGACCAGAATAGTACAGAAGTGGTTGCAATCAAGTGCTTTTTGGGAGATTCATACAGTTTGAGAGTGCGCGAGTTCAGGGCAGAGGTGCAATTACTATGTCAGCTGCGACACCCGAACCTGACTTTTCTCATGGGATTCTGTGAAGAAGGAGGAGAGTATATCACTGTTTACAACTACATGCCTAATGGTTCCCTCTCTAGTTACCTTTACCCCAATAATGTCATGTATCCTCAGTACAGAGGTCCACTACTATGGAAGCAAAGATTGGAAATATGTATTGCGATGGCGAAGGCAGTTCACCACCTCCACACAGGAGTTAAGTATACTATCATCCACTTGAATGTGAAATGTGATAACATCGTGCTGGACGACAGCTTGGAGCATAAGCTTTGCGACTTTCGCCTGTCTGTGATGGGTCCTCGTAGTTTGTCAAATGCATTAACCAAAATATTGGATACATTATACATATACAGCTGAAAGTGGCTTCATTCATCCAATGGATACATATACAGCTTGTACATTTGCCTTCATTGATCCAGAGTATGTTTCTTCTCGCATACTAAGCGAAAAGTCTGATGTGTTCTCATTTGGGAGGGTGCTAACTGAGGTACTGTGTGGGAAACAAATACCAATAGTCCTAAGTGAATACAGAGAAAGGTATGGTCATGTTAGGAGTAGTACCTTACCTGATATTTTTGATCCATTTCTGGTCGGAAGAGTAGCACCAGATAGCTTGAAAAGATTTATAAACATAATTGCTAGATGTGTGCGTCCCACGGGAGTTGAACGACCCACAATGGGTGAAGTGCAGGTGGAGCTTGAGTGTGCACTCGCGCTACAGGAGAGAGCAGACACCGACAAAGAGAGGGAGGCGGCTAGTGCTGCTTCTGATGATTATGCTGGGGGCTACACCTATAACGACGAGGCATCATTTAATGAAATTCATGATATTTTCTCGTTCGAGACATATGAAGTTCCTTCCAGCGTTGATGTATCACGTATATCCCTATGTCACCATGCTCCCTTTCTTTCTCGTCGTGTGATGAAGGTAGATGAGCTACGTACTGTTGCATCTGATGATGAGCAATCAACTGCTCCATAGGAATTACCAGTTCAAGCGCTGGCCCTAGAACTATTAATTGAACTTGTTAGGTAGTTATTTTGTAAAGAAAGATGTCAAGATTTAGTTATGATTTAAAGCAATGAATAATATTCAGTTGAGTTCATTTTTGATCACTTTCTGTCATGCTCAGCATATAAGAGTATAAAATATAATTGTTAAAATATGAGAATTGTGGGTTAAAGTTTCGATAATCATTCGAGGTTCTATATTGATGTATATATGAAGCACCGAAACTCCGAGACCTGGCGTTTCGCGTTTCAGAAACGTTCCGGAAGCGTTTCGGAAACGTTCAGAAAACTTTTCGGGACCGAAATACGGCCAAAACTTCTCGAAGCACATATAGGAGAGAACACATTACAGAAACAGTTTGAAACTTCATGTGAAGAAAGATTTTGGCAAAAAATTTTTGATTATTAATTAATTTCATACCTTGACATTCATATTTCTTTCAAATTTGAATTTAAACTTGTAGTATTTCATTTGAATTTCAATTTTTTCTATGCTAGGCACGTTCATGATACTGATTTATATAAATTTAAGTGTTTTTTAATTAACGTTTCATATCGATCTTTTTTGAGATTTGAAGAATCACCGTTTCGTATCGTATCGTTTCGCCATTCCCGTTTCCATGCTTCATAGGTATATATAGGCTTACAATAGAGAAATCAATGGCTTGATTGCCTAGATTAACTCTATACAAATATACAGAAAATAGTAAATTGTAATTGATGGTGATTGATAGGATTGATCTGCTTGATTTCGGAGAAATGGAGCCCTAAATAACTGCTAGGGTTATGTGGAGGATTTGCTGATTCCTGAGAAGTGATGCCGCAGATCATGGGAATTGAGCGAGTCAAATTCCTTCCATTAACAACCAAACACTCCTCTGTTACATCTCTTGTTATCTTAGTAGATGCACATAGTGCCATAGCGGCGATTGAATATTTTATGAAACCACTGCAAACATCTCATACTTGCTCAACTCAGTGGTGATACTTTCTTTTTGGAAACACCTCAGTGGCCATACTTAAGTGTGTCGAATTAAGTTCACCACAGCATGTAAATTTCAATTTTCCACTTAGTTAACAGGGTCTGCTTCATAACACGTTAAACATAGCACACTTCTGATAACCCAATTATTATATCTAACATAGAACAATAATCGAAAATAGGACTCGTGTCACGCTCCAAAACCAAAGACGTGAATAAAGAAATCACTTATCAATATAGAAGCAAGATGTGTGGTTTATTAGAGTTTCGTGGCTACACCCGAGAAATGACATCGAGTTGAGTTGCCTACATATCTGTAGAATGGAATCAAGCCACTCGTAGTTCCCGTACTTATCCTTGAATATTTACAAAATTTACAAAATGATCCCTAAAATCTTCTTATGTTATGAATCTGTCCCAAAACTGCAGAATTATTGCAGTTAGGCCCCAAATGGGAAACAAGGGGGTCACAGGGCAAAACAAGAAAAAGCCCCCGCCGCCCAACCACTACCAGAAAAATCGCATTTTACGACGGATAAAATCCGTTGTCTGAAATAGGGTCGTTTCTATTGTTAAATCGCCTGTCGAGTATTGAGCACCTTTAGACGACGGATATTATCCGTCGTCTAATAACGTTTCACACAACGGCTAACGTCAAGAACCGTTGTTCTATTTCCTGTTTTACAACGGTTTGATACTTTTTATGTTGTGCTTAACCTTTTTATACAACAGATTATTTCTACGTCCGTTGTTTCACGTCTTGTTCAACAACAGTTTTTGATGATTTCTGTTGTTGCATTGACTCTTAATTCATTGACTTTTGATGTTGACTTTAAAACTGTTGTTAATTGAGTTGCATAACAACAGTTCCAAATCGAAATGTGTTGTTTGAATAAGCATTTTTCAATGATCTACCACTTTTCAATTGCTCAAAACAGAATAGCATTCACATGAAAATACACATCAATTTCATAAAATACCACAACTTCATACATAAAATTGTTCATAACCACGTTCCATATACATAAAATTGTTCAATACCAACACAGTAGAAAATAAAGAGTTCTTTCCTGCATTTCTTAGCATAGTACTACATCCATATATACCCTAAAACTATATCACAGATGTCCCCAGAATAGAATACCCAAAAAACTTCAAAAATTCTGGGCACATATATATCATCCAAACCATGCTTGCTCCCACACAGAACAGTATCCAAAAGCTTTAAAAATGCAGAAACCTTCAAGGCTTAGCATCTACTCGATGTTATCAGCTACCCAAGACGACCACTCTGACCGTACTTCATTGATGTCTTCAGTAAACTTCAAATTTGAACTTGTAGCCCACTGAAATATTGCAATTGTTAGTAATTTGGTCCTTTTGCAATTGTTAGTAATTTTTCTAGGTTCAAAACAGATTTCCCTCATCAACCTAACACATAATATCCACATTCAGTAGCACCTGGCTGCTTAGGAATGCCCTAAAAGCAGCATTTAATTCATGTGTCATCTATTTGAAACTTAATGCAAATTCAGAAATTACAAACTGAAAGAGAAAAAAAAAAAAAAAAAAAAGACTAACCGCTAGTTCTGTCTGATTTGTAATGTAGTGCATATAGATTAACACTCATCAGGAAAATGTAGCAGGAACACGGAGAACAGATTATGGTGCCAGGGCTAGTATAAATTATGAAAAGTACAATCATGGAACAAGAACAGATTTTGGGTTGAAGGTTAATATTTGGACAACTCCTGATTGCTATAAATAACACTTGCTGGAAAGTAGCATTCAGATTAAAGATCTCTGCTTCCAGATGATTGGTGCCAAACAAAATCATGTATCTAAACTAACATTTAGAGTACAAATAATGCTGACAGAATGTTAAACTGCTAATAAATATCTATAGGTCAAATATGTAGGCATTTCATCAAGAAAAGTTAATATTTGGCCACTTACACAGAGCAAAGAAATAAACAAATAAAAAAAGGAACATAAAACAGAAGAAGAGAGAAAAGGAGAGCTGTCAAGAATTCAGTTTAAACATATAATCCTTGTTGCTTCTCACCTTATGAGGCGGAGACATGTTTTCAACGCCACTCAGAACTTTATCCCTTTTCCCTGAAGTTTCATTAGATGGATCTTGCATTGACTCTCCATTAATTGGTACAAATACAGGGGAAGGGGGGGTGGGCTAACGAGCACCACCCTCTGCAATTACATTGTTGACTTCCTTGTTTGCCAAATCAAAGTTATCGCTCCTGCAAGCAGCAAAAAATGACTCGACAACCTCCTCTGTGATTACCTAAAGAACTCAAGCATTAGAATAAGAGGGCAAGCCAACAAGGCATATTATACACAGTAATTTGTATGTCATATGCTAGAATTTGGCATTGAAGGAACTAGACGAGGAGGAATGCAACTTCAAGCATCTTATGCTCAGTCTCAATCACACTATTTGCATTCTGGTAGAAACTACATAAATTTGTATTCAATAACATCAGTCACTGCATACGCATACAAAGAACAAGTAATCTTTATCAATTTGACTTACCCCAGAGACACTAACCAGCTCCTTTGAAGAAATAGATGATCCAAATAAGCGAGCAGCTGACTGCAATATTTGAAAAATACTACTTAGAATTTAAGAATAAGAGACTCAGCAGAACTACCAAATAGATCAGCAAATAGAAGGCAATTTCTTGTTGACTTACAACCCCATATTACCTGCAAGTATGTAATAGCTCGACGAAGATCCCCTTGTGAGATAGAGCTTAGTGTTGACAGAGCCTGCAACAGCACAGAGGATAAACATTGTCTGATAATGTCAACAACCAAACCCTGCTGGAAAGATCCCAATTTTCAACAAACTACAGTATTTGAGTCAACATGTTAGCCATTATTTGCACACCTCTGGTTCCAGGTTAAGGCCTTCTTCTTGGCAAATATGCAGTACACGGCTGATCATGATATCTTCTGAAAGTGGCTTAAACCTGAATTTTGCACATCTCGAAGCAAGTGGCTCTATGATCCTACAAAAAGACAACCATATAAATCACCCCATACAAGACCAAGCCTTTCATTCATGTAACTGGAAATTCAATGGCAACAGATGATACCTATCTTCCTTTCAGGGAATTAGAATGACCCTTCCTGCATTGACAGATTATAATTACATATCCTGCATTGACATATTATAATTACTTTGGAGTGCGTTTCCATGGTACGCCGTAGGGCATTATGCATTGTGAAATGTAAGTGAGAGGAAGTTCTTCATATCCTGAAAGATAAATGAACAAAAAAATAAACATGCGTGAGCATCTTCTGTCATTGAATCAGCCTCGTCAAGGATAATGATCTTGAATGGTGGACAAGGGTAACCCTTGAAGCATTTCAAGAGAATATAAGTTTGCACAGATTGGAAATGGAAAGCATACGAACTGAAGATGAAAATAAGAGTTCTCAAGTAAAAGAATATACGTTGGACGTTGATTGGTACCCACGGCCACATCAGCAAAATCTTTGATCTTTTTCCTAAAAACATTGATTCCACGATCATCACTAGCATTGAGCTCCAACACTCTAGACTTGTAAAGTTCAGGTCTGTGAAAAGATTGGGGGTCAAAAATCACATAAAACTTTCATGAAAATGAGTATAAAGAACAAACCTCAACACAGAAATGTGAACTCGTGGTAAACAATGGACCCCAACACAATGCCCCCCGGCCAACACCTGAAAAACGCAAGTACTCAACCCATTTCAAGAAACAATCTTTTCAAGCCCTAACACCATATACACATGTCTAATTTATTGAGATAGTGTGGAGGAGGCAAACCAGAAAGGCTCGTGGGCGATGGCGAGCGCGGTGGTGGTCTTTCCGGTGCCCGGTGGGCCGTAGAACAGCATCTGCGGGCACTATCAAAACAGCAAAAACCCAATTTACTCAATTAAATTTAAAGAAGCTAAAACCAGAATCAAAATAAAAAATCCAAACCCAAGCATGTGATAAAATCAACCCATGAAGACTTGAAAACATAGCCCTCAAATTAACCCCAAATTCGAAACCCAAAACAAACCCTAATGTACTCACAATCAAAAATTCGAGATTTTTCCAAGCATACAAGACCTATCTCTTCATAGACAATCCAGATTAAGAATACCCAACCGTCAATCGAAACATTTATGAAGAAGAAACCCTAAATCGAACAATACCTCACCAAAATAGAGTGGTTGATGTGCTCACATATGTCTTCAAGTAGATTTGAGCTCAAGTTCGAAGATTTGAGCTCAAGTTTGAAGATTTGAGCTCAAGGGATGTTCGGCTAGTGGTTGAGGTCGAGAGAAAGTTTGAGTGTTGTAATCTTTGTTCTTCTCTGTCAGACAGAGGGAAAGCAAGCAAGTCATACCCACTAAAAAATTGGGAAAAAGAAAAAACACGGGGGAAACCAAATTTCAGGAAGTGGGGAAATTTGGGTCCTCATTTAATTTCATTAAACAACAGCAAAATACATGAATCTGTCGTCTGATGAAATATGTAAAAAGCGCCTGTGTTTATCTGTCGTCTAAAAGATGCATTTTACAACAGATTTCTTAAATCTGTCGCGTACCTCTTTCACACAACGGAAATTGCAAAATTAGTTGTCTTATGCCTGTCGTCTATTGCCTTAATTCTGGTAGTGAACACATGATAACAGCAACTAAGCTTCTAAGCTCTGTCAAACTAAGCTTCTACAAATGCATCTCTATGAAAAAAGAAATTACCACATGATAATAGCTTTTCGAGCCAACTCTCTTATGCCAGGTTGCACATCAACACATAATTATCAACGCATTTCCAATAGCTTATCACAGCTTTCCAGTGAAATCTCTTATGAAAAAAAAACATCTAGGGATCAAAACAGAATAACAAAGAGAAAGTACTCAATGTGGAACACAACAAACCAAAGATAATAGACATGAAAGCATAGATGGTTAAAAGTACGCGTTTGTTCTTACGCAAAGTTACCTTTGTGATGGGGTCTTTCCTAGAAAGCACAAACATACAGCCAATTCACTATCTATTCACTATCTACATCCTGCATGATAGAAAAGTCCAGCATCAACTAAATGCTCACCTCATCAATAACCATTTAAAACTTGTTCTAACAAAAACAGAAAACTTCTTCCTATTCTTACATGTGGATTCAACAATTGAGACGACTTAAGCCTGAAACCAATAGTCCAGAATTAGTTCTTTTTAGTCAAGACTTAAGCCTGATCAATCACAAAAAGCTTGAGAAATTTGAAAAATCACAACGTCTGCAATACCTGTTCAACAACACATTCAGCAGCTGAAAAAACTAATCCCATAAATGCAAATTCTTTCAGAGAACCCCAACTCCGCTGGCCCACCTGCTTGCCAGTCATTTACTCTTGCATTACATGGATGTCTAAAGCTCGAAGAAGTAAACCCATCCCAACCCAAAGCCACTACCATGTAATTCGACTGTCCAGATACTAAAGAACAGAACAAACGAACAACGCAAAAAATTACGAATAATTACAAAATGAATTTTTTAGCAAAAAAATTAGAAAGAAAACTACGATCAACATATTAGAGATGGAGCTGATCATAAATTGAAACTTCGTGAAAAGAATCGTCGGCATTTGGTCGGAGTGATGAAAGTGGTGAATCGGCCATCTCCACCGTCTTCAGACCTCTGAGCTTCAACAAAAGCATACTAGGCCTACCAAATCAATAGAAAGATTCAATCGCGACTTGATTTTGAGAAATCGGAGAAGTTTTGGGTAGAAAATGGAAAATTTTGGGAAAAAGAAAAATGGAATGTGAGAGATGAGAAAGTGAGGTCGCATGAGAAACTGTGAGCCAAATGCCGGATGGCAAAATCGCAATTTATATGAACAGTAGTAGTTTGGAATTCATAATATAATAGACAATTTAAAATAGGTTAGGGTTATTAACACACTATTTTGACACACCATTTGAAACATCCCTTCTCGTCCATCGATTTTGCAATTTTTTGTGGAACCCATTTAATCTGAATCAATTCAATTGACAAAGAAGTGACGTTTCAATCTGCGTCAAAAATTGCCCCTTGAACCGGACCCTTTAAAATATGATGATATAGACACAAATGTCATATTCCCAGGGAAAAGCGACGGCAATTGATTCCAATCTGGCATGCGTTGCATTGGATCCTTGGGTCATGTCATTGTCAATGCAGGACTTTCTAGGAAGAGCCGCCCAAGACCGAAGGAGGATCCTCTGTTCCATTTTGGTCCATTTTGGTGTTCCACTTTTGTTTCACTTTTCACTTTTCAGCATTTCTGATAATTCGTGTTATGATCCAAATTGTTTATTTTTATTATTATCTAGGTAAGATCATCTTTGCAAAAATTCATTCAAATTCGTGATTGTTTAGATTATATAAAGACCCGGCTATGTTTTACAAAGTCAATTCGGCTATGTTTCATTATTTGATAACCGAACGATTACGGATTTGAACGATTTTTTGCAAGGATGATCTTTACTAGACAATAAAAAAAATGAATGGTTTGAATCATAACACGGATTATCAAAGACGCTAAAAAATGTAGAATGAAACGAAAGTGCAACACCAAAAATGGAACAGAGGATCTTCATTCACCAAGACCTTCTATTTTATATAGCAACCAGCTGGAGACAGACTGGTCAATGATTTTGACAGAAACTTACAACACGGTTGTCTGGCCATTGTGAAAAGAATACAAAACACTAGATTGAAAGAAAATCACAACTCGGCATAATACTACGCGGTGATTACCTTTATATGAACAGCCAGTCTTCGACTCTTGATCAAAGGCTACAATAGAACCACTGATCATGGGGTTTATTCCTTCAAAGTATGTTTCCCGTTTCCTGTGTCCATGGAAAGTAGTATCCCATAGAGGAAAATCACCAGAAAACCAAAATTGGGCCTTTCCACAAGAATTTTGCCGTCGCTTTTCCCTGGGTGAAATCAAGGCAGCAACTCGATGTTTCGATGATAGCTTATTAATTGGTATGCGCGAGTGCAGGGCGGAGGTGCAATTAACCCCTTTGAGGGAGATTCAGGGCTATGGAAAAGTTTATAAAGGGTATGTTAATGTCGACAAGAATAGTACAGAGGTGGTTGCAATCAAGCGCTTTGAGGGAGATTCATATGGTGTGCGCGAGTTCAGGGCGGAGGTGCAATTACTATGTCAGCTGCGCCACCCGAACCTGATTTCTCTCGTGGGATTCTGTGAAGAAGAAGGAGAGCGCATCATTGTTTGGAACTACATGCCTAATGGTACCCTCTCTGACTACCTTTACCCCAATAATGCCATGAATCCTCAGCACAGAGGTCCACTACTTTGGAAGCAAAGATTGGAAATATGTATTGCGATGGCGAGCGCAATCCACCACCTCCACACAGGGGTTAAGTATACTATCATCCACCGGAATGTGAAATGTGCTAGCATCCTGCTGGACGACAGCTTGGCGCCTAAGCTTGGCGACTTCGGCCTGTCCGCGATGGGTCCTCGTAGTTTGTCAAATGCATTAGCTAAAACAATGGAGACATATATAGTTGGTGCAATTGGCTACATGGCTCCAGAGTATGCTATGTATGGCAAACTAAGCGAAAAGTCTGATGTGTACTCATTTGGGAGAGTGCTAACTGAAGTACTGTGTGGGAAACGAATTGGTTCAATGCTCCAAGAAGACTCCATAGGAATTCATGATCATTTTAGGAGTATTACCTTGCCTGATATTTTGGATCCATTTCTGGTCGGAAGAGTAGCACCAGGTAGCTTGAAAAGGTTTATAAACATAGTTGCTAGATGTGTGCGTGTCAGGGGAGTTGAACGACCCACAATGGGTGAAGTGCTGGTGGAGCTTGAGTGTGCACTCGCGCTCCAGGAGAGAGCAGACACCGACAAAGAGCGGGAGGCGGCTAGTGCTTCTTCTGTTGATTATGCTGGTGGCTACACCTATAACGACGAGGCATCATTTAATGAAATTCAGGATATCTTCTCGTTCATGAAACCTATGTCACCTATGTCACGATGCTCCCTTTCTTTCTCGTCGTGTGATGAAGAGATGGGTGAGATACATACTGTTGCATCTGATGATGAGCAATCAACTGCTCCATAGGAATTACCAGTTCAAGCGCTGGCCCTAGAACTATTAATTGAATTTGTTATAGGTAGCTATTTTGTGAAGAAAGGATGTCAAGCTTTAGTTATGTTTTGAAGCAATGAATAATATTCAGTTGATTTATTTTTATCACTTTCTGTCATGCTTAGCATATAAGAGTATGTAATATAATTGTTAAAATATGAGAATTGTGGGTTATAATTCGATAATCATTCGAGGTTATGTATTGATGTATATATAGGCTTACAACAGAGAAATCAAAGGCTTTACTGCCCAGATTAATTCTATACAAAACATACAGAAAATGGTAATTGTAATTGATGGTGACTGCTAGGATTTATCTGCTTGATTTCTGAGAAATGAAGCCGTAAAAACTACCAGAATTTATGTGGAGGATTTGCTGATTCCTGAGAAGTGATGCCGCATATCTTGGGAATTGAGCGAGTCAAATTCCTTCCATTAACATCCACGCACTCCTATATTATATATCTCTGGTTATCTTAGTAGATGCACATAGTGCCATAGCGGTGATTGAATATTTACCGAATCACTGCAAACATCTCATATTTGCTCAACTCATTGGTCATACTTTTTTTTATGGGGACCAACTCAGTGGTGGTCATACTTTAGTGTGGCGAGCGCTTGTTGAAGCTTCGTGGACACCATGTTGTCCAAAATCATACGTACAGGAGAAGTAGCCACATCAAACTACTAACTTTAACAGCTGTAATCCCACTAGGTGGCAGACATTAAAATCTCAAATCTTATAATTCTGTATAGATGCAAAAACCTTGTTTGTTCTTTACCCACTGATTCCTTCTTTAAAAAGGACAGTCAATGATAACCTTTGTGCACAAATATATCACGACGATGCGTCTATCTATTGCACAAACAATGACGGAAAACGCAATATAACAAGGAACCACGAGAAACACACCATACCAGCACAAACAATAGTTTAAGTTTTAACCATGTAGATTGCAGCCAGCTTATTAAGGATGATACAACGGTAAATCTAATGGGTTGGCCACATGCGTTAACAGTTCGAAGTACATAATCACATGGATACTACATATTTGTTTAATATACTCGATAGCAGAGCAGCAGATATTTGGGTACTTTACCCATTTGGTACAACTTTTGTTTTTTTATCTGAGGTAAGAATCTTGGACAATGTTCATCAAGGGGAACTAGAGAATCTCCCATTCGGATTCACAAAAATTAGGAGCTGGTGATTTCATTGACTCCTCTGCATTAATAGAATGCAATACATTGTCTTCACATTCGACTTGCGATTTTTCGTCATCTCCATACCATAATGCAAGCTGCTCATATGCTTGCTTCCTTGCTGATCTAGCATTACAAAGCTCTAGCTAGATTGAAAGAAAAGCAAAACTCATGACTATGCCGTGATTAACTTCATAACAACAGCCTATCTTTGACTCTTTATCAAACTTATCCCAATTTAATATCCATCATCAATTTTACAGTTAACAGCGTTATGACTGTTGATGTGATAGGGTTTTCTTGTTATTTTGTCAGTATTAAATATTTAAATATTCAACTTAATTACAAAAATTTAAAAAAAGGACCCAAATTATTCCCCATTGCTCTTGTCCTTTCTGAAACAAAACCAAAACCAAAATCCCAATCCTCGTCACAGAATGAACCCAATTGCCCCAACAACCTCGTGTCACCCCTCCCGCCGCCTCCTCCTCCTCCAACAAAACAGAGATGGACCCCCAAAAGCCGACCGATCACCGCCACCACCAGTTCCGAAAAGGAAAGGATGTCACCCCGGTTTGGAAACCCAACGAGATGCTGTTGGAAATTCGTTTTCAAAAGATCGAAAACCAATTCATTTTCTGAAATCAAATGCAATACATTTCAGTTGGTATATGTGTACTTCACAATGATGGTTTGAGTCGGCGCTGCTTAATTGGTGGTCTTGTGTAGCACCACCAGCAAAATCATAGGTACCCACGAAATTGCACCAACCACCTCCCACATTTCAATCCGAATTCAGAACCCTCATTTTCAATCTGGGAATTTCGCCCCAACTAAAAACTAACCCAGCAACTACCTTCTCTCGCTGACGAACCCATCTCTCCTCCCTCGTTAATGCCCCTCTTTTATATAATTTGGGATAAGCAATGTCAGATTAATAGTTGGAAGATGGTGGGTTTATGATTGTTGAGAAATCAATTTAATGAATATCACGAATATATGAATCGATGGTAGTGGCCCTTGTTGGCCGGAAGAGAAGAAAAACAAGAGGCGGCGGCAGCCATGGCCGTCAGTAGGGATGGGAGGGCGTTGCCGGCAACGATGAAGTTCCAATTTCTTTATTTCTGTTTTTAACTTCTTTTAATATTATTTTATTTTAACCAATTATCACCGGATATCCCTGTGGTAAAAGGGGACTATCCATTTCACCCTTGTGGTGAAAAAATTCTCAATCAAGCCCCTGTGGTGGATCTTTGTTAGCAATTGACCCCAATTTGGGAATGAAATTCCGTTCAAATTCCATCAAACAAGAGGGCCAAAATTGTAATTTAATGATTATTAATTTCATGACAAATTGAAAAAATGCAAAAAAGACGACTTCAGCGAAACCATAACCACCGCCCTTTCCTCTTTCCCTTCCTCCACAGTCTCTATGTCTCTCTGTTTTATGATTAGAAACCCCAAAGCATAAAGGTGGGTTGGTTGGGTTGAGGCAAATTTGGGGGTGGGGAAAAGTTTTCTTATATGCAATTGACTATATTAATTTGATCATCAAATCAACAATTCAAATTGCATAAACCACACCTTTATGCCTTGATTCTCATGCAGGTGTCTTTTTGAAAACACTTATTAACCCAAATGCCCCCTGCAACTTAGTTTAAGGGAACATTTGCCCCCTACAACTCAAAATGAGCCCAATGTGCCCCCTCCAACTTAGTTTAAGGGAACATTTGCCCCCTTTGGCCGAATTCCGGTTGTTTTTGCTGATGTGGCCGAAATATGTGGGACCCACAAGCCCAGTCAGCAAATAAAATTATTTTAAAAAGTGAGCAAATTGTTTCCACGGACGGTTTCGATCTCGTCGTCTTCGTGCTTGAGATTGAGATCTCGCCGACCAGGGCTCGTTGGAGGACCTGGAGCAACGGCAACTCGCCTCCAATTCTTCAATCCTCCGAACCCAATTGAACCAAACCCAGTAAAATTCAGTCTTTCGACCTGTCCTTTACCTGGGAATTCATGGCGGCAAACCAACCGCAGGGTCCAGATCGTACCTCTGGTACGTCAATATCATCAGACCCATCTCATAAAATTTACTTTCCTTTTCGTTCTATTTGCGTTCTCTGTTATGTGTTTGGATGATTTTCTTTTCATCTATGCTTTGTTTGTTGTTTTTATGATTTTTCCTTTGGTGGATTTTGTTCATCTTGGTCGATTTCTACAGAAAGTCAATGAATTGGGGAGGCTTGTTGTTGTTCTTGTGAGACTAGTTGAGCAAGTTTGCGTTTTGATTAGGGAAATCGAGGGATTTAGTGGTTTTGTTAGTGTGAAACTGAACTTGTGTCCTGACGGGCTGCGTGTAGGCTAAGGGGTGTCAAAAATCGGAGATCTCGTATCGGGTTTATTATTGTTAGGTGATAGAATTGTCTGAAGGTCACGGTGATCGTCTTACAAAATATCCATTGGAGTCTAAAGATCCGGCCTCTTTATGCTTTGGGCTTCTAATCACAAAACAAAGAGACATAAGAGACTAGAGAGGAAGGGAAAGAGGAAAGGGCGGTGGTTATGGTTTCCATCTTTTCAATGTGTCATTAAATTAATAATAATTAAATTACATTTTTGCCCATCTTGTTTGACGCAATTTGAACAGAATTCTCAAATTGGGGTGAATTGTTAACAGAGATCCACCACAGGGGCTTGATTGAGAGTTTTCTCACCACGGAGTGAAATTGATAGTCCCCTCCAATCATAAAAAATATCAGGTGATAATTGACTTTTTATTTTAAAAGATTAAATGATTGTAGACTCAGGGGTATAAATCCAGACAAGTGTCAAAATTTTACTAATGAAGTTAAGTTAAATTTGGATGGGGGGTGCTAAAGTGAGATAAATTTGGACGATCAAAGTACTAAAACAGAAAGTTTTAACTCTTGGGTATTAAATGGGTATTAAATATAGGGATCTGATCATAGTATCTGGTTGTTTTCATCTTCCATGACTATTAGTAAAGTTAGCTCGTTCTTCTTGCTAAGTCATACCTCCATATCCTATCCTATCATTCATCAAATTCCAAGTTAAGGCGGGTCAATACTAGGTGTGGGTGAAAAAACAGCAAACCTGAAAAGCCAAACCCAAACTGAAGAAAAAAACTCAAAAAGAAATCATGTTGACTAAAAAAGTCAATCATGATGCCCAACCCACCTCGAACAGCCCTTTGTTGGTTTGATATATGTGTAAAAATTTTAACCCCTGGATAAACTTAGGTACGCGGTATTACTTATTTCTAATTAAAAATTAAGAGATTATATCTACACTCATTTTTTATCTTAACACACCCAATTTTTTTAAAACACTCAAAACTTGTTTTAATTAGTTTAAATTTTCTCCTTACACCCATTTTATATTACAAAGAAGCCCCTAATCAAATATTAGATTTTTCTCCTTGCACCCATCACTACTCTAACATGTACAAATTAATTTAACAATGCAAATTAACAAAAATATTCATAAGAAAATGAATTTATTTCCATTGGTTGAAGAACATGACATGAAAAAGTCATCAAGATCATGAAATTTCACGAGATATGAAGCCAATACATCATTTTAACCAAAAATTCAAGTATTAGACAATATAATCTGTTTACAGTTGACTGAAACGATAGATATGAACACGATGTAATTAACTCTAGAGCTCCACCAATTTGATGAAAATCAGACTTTTTAGTCCGAATAAACCTGATATCTCATTCAGTCCAAGATACCTAATTCTCGCCACCATCCTTCTAACCCCTAAGTTCTTCTACAAACCCCACCCAACCACTTGTTCGACCTTCTCAACAACTCAAAATGAACACAAACACATTACAACTTTCCATAATGCCGTCTTTACGAACTGAGCAAACATGGATAATCTTATATACCATTGATATTTCCTAAATGTCAAAACAAAATCAATATTTCCAATCGACCCACATCACAGAGGAACCAATTTTGCCCAAAAGTCCTCAATTCTAATTCATGTACCATAAAGGGAGTAAGAAAATTGACATGATCCACGAAACGTCAACTCCACACAAGAAGAGGACAACTACGAAAAGCAAAGATGAGAGAGAGAGAGAGAGAGAGAGAGAGAGAGAGAGAGAGAGAGAGAGAGAGAGAGAGAGAGAGAGAGGGAGATGGTTACATGGTAGTCGCGGGATCTGACGATGGGGAAGAGAAGGCGTCCAAGTTCGCCCTCATCCTTTTTTTTTTAGGGTTCGGTATGGTGAGAAATGTTTTATTTCGCGGGATCTGATGATGGGGAAGAGAGGCATCTAAATTCACCCTCATCCATTTTTTTTTAGGGTTGGGTGTGCTGAGAAATGTTTTATTTTATTTTATATCTTTTAGGATTTAAATGTAATTTTACAAAAGGATAAAAAAAAGTAATTGTCTAATTTATATGAATGATGGGTGTGAGGAGAGAATTGTTCGGTGGGAATATAAATTCCCTTAAAAATTTAATATATTTTATACCTGGTAGCATTTTATTAAGTAGCAAAAAACTCTTATGATGGATCTCTTCCCGATGAATTAAAAAACTAGGAAAATATTAGCTCCCTCACACTCTGCTAATCTGGATTCACCATTGAAGAATGGTAAGTTTTTGAAACATACATGTATGTACTACAGTTTAAAGTAGGGCTGGGATCGGGTTGGGACTCGACCCGAAATGGTTCAACTAGTTTGAAACCCGATAGTGATCAGGTTCACCATTTTATGCCCGAGCCCGAGCCGGACAAAGGTAGGGTACCCGATCGGGTTGGGTCGGGTTGGGCAGGGGAAGCCCGAAATTTATGGACTCCAAAAAATATTGTTCGGCAAAAACAAAAAATATTGGCCCAAACAAATTCTTACTATTGCCTTTATGCTCAGCACCAACAACATAAGCCTTTTCTTCAAAAATTTGCGAAAATGAGTCCAAAAACGCCAATTTTGAAGTGTCTAAATCATAAATACCAATCAAATTCACAACTTTCCAAACAATTCGAACACAAACATAACGAAAGATTGTTCCTTTCCTTTCCTTATTGAGGTTGGACGGAGGTGAGTCAGGTGGAGTGGAGGCGAGTCGGGTCTGATGGAGGCAAGTCGTCGATGGGTTTCGGTGTCGAGTTCGGGAGGCAACAATTCAACCCATCAACAACAACAATCCAGCAATTGAACCTGATGGGAGGAGATCGACCATTTGGGAGCTCTTCCGAGATGGAGACGGCAACAGAGGGAGATGGTGACCTCGGGGGCGCGGCTGAGCTCGGAGATGGAGATGTTTGAGCCGACTGCCGAGGGCCTTGAGGACGTTGCCGAGCTCGATTGGTTCTCTTCCACGGCGGCGCCGCCCAGCTGCCCGTGAAGACAGGATGGCGAGGATTGAGGTCGCGGAGCTCTCGGTGAAGAAGAGAAATGAGAAAAATAAAAATAAAAAAAAGGTGTGGACTGAAATGGAAAGGGAAAAAAAAAAATTAAATAAATATTAATTATATCGGATCGGGTCAGGTACCCATCGGGTTTCAACTTTTAAGCCCGAACCTGAACCCTATATTTGTCGGGTCGGGCAAAAAACTCAATTTTTCGGATCGGGCAAAAATCGAATTGGGCAAAATTGAAATTGGGCATGGGTTGGGCATCGGGTCGGGTCGGGTTGGTCGGGTTCTTTTGCCATCCCTAGTTTAAAGTTTTCAACTCTCAACATGGAAAATAGTAGTACATGTCATATTCCCCAAAGGAAACAACTGAGAACCAGCAGGTGGCCAATCTGGTGAGTAGATAATATTAGCAAATGTGATTTTAGTCCTCGAATACTAACAAATTTTAGTAAAAACCCTGATATTTTCATTTCAGCCCATTGATCACAAGTCCACGTAAGCAAATAGTCTTGTTTTTCCAATTTTATCCTTGACCTTCTTATGGTAATCTTTTCAAGATCAAATTCATACTAATCTGTTTTTTTTTTAACAATGGATTCTTTTATGAAGGTATTTAATTATCTTTAATGTCTTCCACATTTCAAATTTTTTTCATCTCATTATATATCTATACTACCTTTCTCTCCTTTTGATCTACGCATTCTTAATTTGTCTCTATTATTTTTAGGCTTTTAGCTCATATTATTGAATTGTTTTCTATATATGTTGTCATCTCTCCCTCATCTTCTATCTTATTGATGTTCAAGGTATATTATTTCGGATCTACACTTTTTTTCCTAGTTTGAAGTTACATAATTTTGTTGTATTCTCCCTTTTTTTTCTATGTTGATTGAATGTATATTATTTTGGATCATCATTCAGATAGGCACTCAATTCATTTTAATTCTTCCTCTTCCGAAGGGAAAATATATACATGTAATCTATTTGTATTTTTCTTCTACCTCTTTCAAAGGTATACTACATACATATGTAATTCGTTTTTGTATTCTTCATCTTGCGAAGGTAATTCCTTCTACCTTTTTTGAAGGTTTAATATATATATATATATATATATATATGAACATCATTTCCTATTGGGTAGGTTTGTCTTTTATACTACCTTTTTGTATTCTTGTTCCACCTCTTTGAAAGGTACATTTAATTGTTTTTGTATCTTTCTGTTATGAAGTTACAATACATATGCAGTTTATTTTACCTTGTTTCTAGGTGTGTACATCGTTTTCCTCTTGAGTAGGTTTGTTTTTTCATGTTGTTTTTTGTTTTTACTTACTTGTAACTTTTCCTATTTAAATTTCTTATTTAAGTTTTAAAATTTCAAGAAAACAGCTGCATAAATTAAGGCTTTTAATTAGTTCATATAATAAATTAAGGGGTAAAATTGGCATAAAAATTAGCTAGGACTACTTATAAAATATATAGTGTTGATTGGGCTAAACGCGGTTGAAATGGTCAAATCTGGTGAGCCTTCCATCCTCGGATCATTTTTTTCAACATCCTGGGATCATTTTAATGCAGAGGAAGAGGCGACCGAGACCTGGTTTATATATCAACCGCCTCGAGACAGATGGCAATTTATATAAGGGCACTGGTCAATGATTTTGATTAGGAAACTTACATTACGGTTGACTGGACAATGGGAAAAGAATACAAAACACTAGATTGAAAGAAAATCAGAACTCGGCATCATACTATGCGGTGATTACCTTCGTATAAACAGCCTGTCTTCCGACTCTTGATCAAAGGTTAGAACTACTGATCATGGGGTTTATTCCTTCAAAGTAGGTTTCCCGTTTCCTGTGTCCATGGAAAGTAGTATCCCATAGAAGAAAATCACCAGAAAACCAAAATTGGGCCTTTCCACAAGAATTATGCCGTCGCTTTTCCCTGGATGAAATCAAGGCAGCAACTCGATGTTTCGATGATAGCTTATTAATTGGTGATGGTGGCTTTGGCAACGTTTATAAAGGGTATGTTAATGTCGACAAGAATAGTACAGAGGTGGTTGCAATCAAGCGCTTTTTACGAAAGTCAAAGCCCGCGCGCGACGAGTTCAGGGCGGAGGTGCAATTACTATGTCAGCTGCGCCACCCGAACCTGATTTCTCTCGTGGGATTCTGTGAAGAAGAAAGAGAGCGCATCATTGTTCACAACTACATGCCTAATGGTTCCCTCTCCAGTTACCTTTACCCCAATAATGCCATGAATCCTCAGTACAGAGGTCCACTACTTTGGAAGCAAAGATTGGAAATATGTATTGCGATGGCGAGCGCAATCCACCACCTCCACACAGGGGTTAAGTATACCATCATCCACCGGGATGTGAAATGTGCTAACATCCTGCTGGACGACAGCTTGGAGCCTAAGCTTGTCGACTTTTACCTGTCCGAGATGGGTCCTCCTAGCTTGTCAAATGCATTAGCCAAAACAATGGATACATTAGTAGCTGGTACACCGGGCTACGCTGATCCAGAGTATGTTGCTTCTGGCAAACTAAGCGAAAAGTCTGATGTGTACTCATTTGGGAGAGTGCTAACTGAAGTACTGTGTGGGAAACAAATTTTAATAGTCCTAACGGGTGGATACAGAGAATGGTGTGATCATGTTAGGAGTATTACCTTACTTGATATTTTGGATCCATTTCTGGTCGGAAGAGTAGCGCCAGATAGCTTGAAAAGGTTTATGAACATAGTTGCTAGATGTGTGCGTGACAGGGGAGTTGAACGACCCACAATGGGTGAAGTGCAGGTGGAGCTTGAGTGTGCACTCGCGCTGCAGGAGAGAGCAGACACCGACAAAGAGAGGGGGGCGGCTATTGCTTCTTCTGTTGATTATGCTGGTGGTTACACCTATAACGACGAGGCATCATTTAATGAAATTCAGGATATTTTCGGGTTCCTGAATTCTGCAGTTCCTTTCAGCGTTGATGTATCACCTGTACCATCACCTATACCACCTATGTCACCATGCTCCCTTTCTTTCTCGTCGTGTGAGGAAGGTAGGTGAGATACGTACTGTTGCATCTGATAATGAGCAATCAATCCATAGGAATTACCAGTTCAAGCGCTGGCCCTAGAACTATTAATTGAATTTGTTATAGGTAGCTATTTTGTGAAGAAAGGATGTCAAGCTTTAGTTATGTTTTGAAGCAATGAATAACATTCAGTTTGAGTTCATTTTTATCACTTTCTGTCATGCTCAGCATATAAGAGTATGTAATATAATTGATAAAATATGAGAAGTGTGGGTTATAATTCGATAATCATTCGAGGTTATGTATTGATGTGTATATAGGCTTACAACAGAGAAATCAAAGGCTTTTCTGCCCAAATTAATTCTATACAAAATATACAGAAAATGATAAATTGTAATTGATGGTCGCTGCTAGAATTTATCTGCTTGATTTCTGAGAAATGAAGCCGTAAAAACTACCAAGATTTATGTGGCGGATTTGCTGATTCCTGAGAAGTGATTGCAGATCATGGGAATCGAGCGAGTCAAATTCATTCTATTTTTTTTTTGCCAGAAGTCAAATTCATTCCATTAACAGCCCAACACTACTATTTTAGTAGATGCACATAGTACCATACGGTGATTGAATAAACGACTGCAAATATTTGCTCGACTCAGTGGTCATACTTTTTTTTTTGTGGGACCAACTCAGTGGTCATAGTAGGCGGCAGACATTAAAATCTAAAATCATGTAACTTTGTATGGATACAAACGCCCTGTTTGTTTTTTACCCAGTGATTCCTTCTTTAGAAAAGACTGTAAATGATAACCTTTAATGAACATGTCCGGCATGCACAAACAATGACAACAGTCCGGCTCTCTGCCGGACCCCCTTAGTGTCGGACTGCACCGGACCGAGAATTTTCAACAATGACGGAAAACACAATATAACAAAGAACCACGAGAAACACACCATACCAGCACAAACAATAGTTTTAAGTTCTTAACCATATGGATTGCAGCCAGCTTATTCAGGATGATACAAAGCTAAATCTAATGGGTTGGCCACGCCACATCCGTTAACATTTCGAAGTACTTAATCACATGGATACTACATATTTGTTTAATGTACTCAATAGCAGAGCAGCAGATATTTGGGTACTTTACCCATTCGGTACAACATTTTTTATCTAAGGTAAGAATCTTGGACAATGATCATCAAGGGGAGGCTGCAGGGTGGCGGTTTATCTACACAAGATTTTTACAAGGGGAACTAGAGAATCTCCCATTCGGATTCAGAAAAACCAGGAGCTGGTGATATCTTTGACTCCTCTGCATTAATAGAATGCAATACACTGTCTTCATTTGCGACATATGATTTTTCATCATTTCCATACCATAATGCAAGCTGCTCATATTCTTGCTTCCTTGCTGATCTCATTCTTGATGAAAAGGCTCTCTGAATTTTCTATAAAAGGCGCCTTAATTAAAGCCAGCTAAAGTAGGGAGAAGAGAGGGTGGGAAGGGCACAGAGAGAGAGTACCTTGTACGGGCTACGCTTGCCTTCCAAGTGAGGAACAAATTGAACATCCTCACCAGTCACAATCACACAAGTCTCCTCCATCTTTGACTTGTCAGAATTTAGAATGGTTTCAATTTCTCGCTCAGCCACAGTGTTACACTCAATTGCATCCAAAATGCAGTTACGAGATTCCCCTGCAAAACTTGACAATGATTTGTTACTATGTACACATGGATGATGGACATTGTTAAAATTTTCACCAACCAGTACACAATCTTGGAAACCCATATAAGTGCAGTAAATAAGTCTGCATGTAGAAAAGAACACGCCAATAGACCAGTCTGGATTTCACATGATCAATGTGCCGTTCTTATTTGCAAAATCAATTTCTATTCACCACTAGCCATTATGAAAGCCAACATCAACAAAAGTTTGGCTCAACTAAGAAAGTTAATGTAAATCTCAGAAAGAAGTAATCATTAGTACCAGGATGGGATGCAGGGACGTCCTCGTCCGCATATCTCGCATACTGTACATGTCCACTTGGGGAGGATCCTACCAGAGAAATCACCTCATTCGTCGAACAGATATCTACATGCCAAACCGAAAGTCAAATAGAGAACAAGCAGCAAGATTGGTAAAAAATAAAATAAAATAATAATACTATTAATAATACACTTTTACAGGGTAGAAAAATAGTCACCGTCTGATTCTACTGATGAGCCTCTAGAGGATCGATCTAATATTTCCTTCCATTGTTTGTCGTCCAGTTTATTCCAAAGAATCATATCAGATGAGTGGTAGTCAATTGAAGCATCCGCTGTACATTGGTTTGCATTTGCAATCATACAATTTTCCCTCGTGGAGCCACATGCCCCAGCTACAGAAGGGTTTGTAAGTTGGTCAGTATGCTTGTGTGAAGCTTGAAGGGTTTCACGGCCTGATGAGGATTGTCCACTCAAATCCTTGTCAACATGAGGAGTAGCACATGGAAATTTGTTTTTGATAGGAGCTTCTTTGACTTCCAAGTTTTGAGCATGCAATATACTCTGATCACCGTCTTGCCGTGAGTACAAGTCACAGCATGCTTCTTCCACACAATCATCTGAAGACAGCTTGCGGTACTCATACATGTGCTCTCCATGTAACCGTGGTTTATTGTCAGCATCCTTATTCAAAACAGAAATCACCTCCGAATCCCCATTTAATTCTTTACCATCAACCTTCCCAAGCTCTTTTTTTCTGTTAATCTTTGGCTTTTTTGAATTACCAAGATCAAAATTATATTGTACTGGAAACCCACAGGCTAACATTTTCTCTGGATCCATAGAAGAATCAGACATCAAATCTTGCATTACATCTTCATAGAACTTTTTAACACTTTCTCCAACAGTATCTACCTGATTCTCAACAAATTTGACTGTGTCCTGTCCCAAATAATAAAATGAGCAAAAATATAAGCTTACAGAACGAAATTATAAGAGCCACTCAGCCAAGAAATTAACAAGACCACTGTCTCAGATGAGCACAGAATGACATAAAAACCCATATTTGGCATAGGGCACCCGTTTACTTGATAACAGAACAGATATAGTTTTAAACTGAAAAACCAAAATAAGAACCAGTATACACAAGAAAGTCAAGAACTAAAAGTAGGAAGATGAAGAGGAAGAATATGTTTAAATCCAGCTAGCAGTCTATGTCATTGTCATCATTCCATCTGTATAACTAAAGAGATAAGGACCTTCAATTAGGAATCCTGGGAGACAGAAAAAGGAAGATAACCTGAAAGGAATTACCTGATACATATTTTCTTCCACCTCCAAGCACATAGTTTCGAACTTCTGGTATATACCGCCAACCCAGGCGATACCATTTACATCCATAGTGATCATAAGTGTACCTGTACAGAGTTGGTGGATGTCTTCTCAGCTCTTATATCAACCTGGCACACTCACCTGCAAGAAATCATGTCATACTTAGAAGAAGCTTACAACATTACATACACATGCCTCTTGTCAAAAGAGGGAAAACTGAACCAACAATGTTGTCGGAAGGTTCTACCCCCTTATCTGGCTTTGTACCACGTGTAGCTTATCTTAAGTTCACCACAGCATGTGCATACCAATTTTCCACCTACGGGTGTGTTAAAACTGCAATCGACATACAAACTGAAAAGGTTCACCACTTAGTTAACACCATCTGCTTCATAACACATTAAACTTAGCATACCTTTGATAACCCAGTAATTATATCTAACATACATAGACTGATCATTTAAAATATTAACTGATCTTGACCTGCTGAATGCTAGAACTCAATACCCAAAAAAAAGTCACTGGTCCGATACAGATGCTGTCAGAACTGTCACCATTACTACAGCACATCTCTCTGACCACCATAATCAGCACGCCCATAGCCACCGTCACGATGAGTCTGTGATCATCACTTAACCCTCCTTACTAGTAGAAAAGGCTGCACATTAACACCACCACTTTCACCTCCCGCTCAACATCGACACAACTAAATCCAGACTTTCAGCACCACCATCATTGGTGCAACAATCATCATCACCACAATCATCTTGTTATTAACTTTCCCACAATATAATTAATCAAAAACCCAGCTTCTAATCAAAATCCCTCACTAAAACCAAAGAGCGTGATCATGGAACAAAGGAGACATTCAGACTCAGTAAACTTCACCAAAAAGACCCAACATCCTCTAACTACTTCGAAAGCGAAACCAACAGCACCAGTACTTGAGAGACCATAACCGATACCAACAGGCAAGAGCACAACAAACGATGCTTAACTTGAATAGCAAAAACAAAACCATCCATCTACAATTAACCGAACCCACCTAGAATAAACCCTTCAATAACTTGGCAGTTCATCCACAACTAATTTAAGCCACCTAGAGTAAACCCTTCAATTAATTTACCACCTCTATCTTACTACGCAGAAATTCAAGCAGAAAATGAATAAAAACAGCTACTTTATATGTTTTCCCAGCTATAATATCAAACAACTATGCAATTCTTTCAGCTATCACAAATCAACTTTCAAAAACAGATATCAGCAGAACCTTAATTCGATGATCAATATCAAAATTTGAAGTTTGAGAACTTACTGGTTGTGAATTTGTGAGAAACGACGATGCAAAGAATCTTGGGAAGGCAGAAGAAGCTTGACAAGTTGGGGATTTCGTGTTAGAGATAAACCCCAATTCAGTTTTTGGGTTTGCTTAAAAAGGTTGTGACAGAAGAAGCCTAGAAGAAACAAACAGTAAACTCAAGACACGGAACACAAAAGAAATATGAAGGAGAGAGGTGCAAGAAAAGAAACGTGATGACGGACTTCCTTGGCTTCGCCTTTGGTCCACCCTCCACCTGTTATCTTAATTTTAAGTTAATCCGGTATTAATATGTATCGAACAACAATAATATAACGCAAAGTGAAAAAAAAACCCATCAAACGATTAATTTGATGACCATTTGTGAGACGACGGTTTAAGATGGTGCTCTCTACAAAAACATACGATTTCTTTTCTGAAAAAATATCAGCAGAATGATCAAAAGGAGAAGAGTAGAATTGGGGGAGAATATTACAAAACATTAGGCAATAGCTTCACCAATAGTGACTTCCCTTTCGAAATTCAAAATGCCATTGAAATTCAAAATGCCATTGATGTGCTCTCCTTCGTATTGTGCACACGTGTGTCCCTTAGGGGCAACTTGCTCATTATTTCGCCATATTTGCTTATAAAGGAGAATCCAAAATCCGAATTGGGAATGACAATCAGGAGTGGAAATGGAATACTCACTGGGTATCTGATTCTCATTCTTTAGGGGTTTTTTGTTCGAAATTGGAGTATGGCCCACTAAATTTTGATTTCTAAGTACTTTAGTAAACGTCAAAAAAGGAAAGAAGCGGAATCATTCACATTCCACCCATTGTCTAATTTCATTTCTGTTTCAGACAATTTTGTGCTTTTTTTTTTATAAAGTAATAAATAAAAATGTGTAATGTAACGTTATTAATGTTATCACATATAACATCACATGATATTGATAATACCAACTTTAAAGAGAACGTCTCATGGTATAGTAGCTATGAGGTCATCCACTTATGTAATTGTCCGGAAAAAGTCTAATGCTCTTCTTCTACTTTCTCAACTTTTCGGAGATGGTATATAGCCTCGGATCGGATTGATTCTTGCTTTCGATTTCCATGCGCAATGTGAGTTCCTTCTTGCTTCAGCATTGGATTGCTTTGCTGCAGCTACTTTCTGTTTTTCTCTCAAGTGCTTGCTTTACTCGTATGACTACCAGTCGACAACGATGTCCACGTCACAGAGCAAACAATCAATTTCTAGCAATGTTTGCTAAAATAAACCACGCACAAAGTCAAGCGCCAACTGATTTATGGGTTGATGAGAAACTTTTTCATTTTTGTTCTGTTGTCGAGATGTTTCTGTCAGCGCACTTTCAAACTAAGCCACCGCTGAAGTCGACCAGATTGAGCATAGCTTACAACAGGTGAATAGCACAATGTGAGTAATCAAACCGTTAAATCGGAACTGAGAAACCTGCATTGTATTTGAAGCAACCATCGTTCCGTAGAGCCTTCTCATTCTGTCGATGTAGTTGCATGAAAACTACACACTTCCTGAGTAACAAGACCAAAAATGAAAACAAATAAAACGCTACAACGAGAGAAAAACATTATCTCCATTTGCACGGTTTTGCTTTCTAGTAACTTCGCATCAGTAATTTTAGGTGTAAATAAAATTTAAACCATCGCACACCCCAAGCGATCAAAGCAAAAAGACATATTAAGGTATTTCAGTATAAACATCTCCTCAGAGTTTATAACTTTCTATTAAACAGCTGCCTGAAAGTCCCCAAAATCATCATCAGGGACATCTTGAGTGGTTTGATTTCCAGAAGGATTTGTTTCTTTTGAACACTCGTCTGTTGAATCCGAGGCCTCGTGTTCAGAATTTTTCTCAAGATTGAGATTTGGCGGAAAATTGGAGTTAGACTTCTGAACAGTGCTAGAAGGTGAAAGAGGTGATGGGGGAGGTGGTGGTGGTTTGATACAAATCACCAGCTCTTTTTGGTTTGCCTTTTTCTCGGGTGAGGAGTTGTTCAAACCCTGCTCGGAGAGCTTGGGCTTCACAATTTCAGCAGTTTTCTGTTGACAACAAACTGAGATAAGACCACCCCGGAAAGTAGATGAGCCATTGAACAAACTTGACAACAAACTGCAGATACACTTACACTTTTTAATTGCAGTACAATAGTCTCCCCCTCTTTTAAGCTGTAATCAACTGAGGAAGTATTCTGAAATTTTTCTTCCATTTCTTCTGCAGTTTTCTTTTTGTCCAGATAACTTCAAAACGATTTGTAAGGTACATGAGTATGAAGGAATACTGATGGAAATCCATCGTCTAACACATATGCATTAGAAATCGAATTACAGATTCTAAAATGATGTAGGTGAAATGAAGAAGAGAAAAATTTTAAGAACTGTACATAGAGGACATACTTCATGTGGTCATGCAAGGCTGCTTGAAAATCATAAGCTTCTGTTCTTTCTCGAAATCCGACACCAATGAAAGCATGCCGAAGCCGACCATCTGCATTAATCTCAAAGTAATTAGCATCATAAATGAACAAAGGACAAGTGATCAAAACACGAACAAGTGAAAATGAAAAATTGTACCACTCCAGAAAAATTGTTAAGCAGGAATCATAGTGAGCTATAGAAGAAGTAGAGAAAACAAAATGAAGCAAAAGGAGTGGCGTAGTACTTCTATATAAAACAGAATGACAGTTATTGGTCTATGGTTGCGTGACTTATAACCCGATGGTGGTAGCACTATTAACCTTCAGGCTACCACAAAGAAAATGTCTTTTGTCCCTCTTTCAAAAATTCGACTGCAATATGAGGCTCCTTCCAGCCAGATTGACTCTTGGTTTGCATAGGCCTCTTTCATTCAGTACCTATGCATCTAATCACCAACTATACTAGCCTGGCCCTGTATAAGCATTCCAGTTCTCGTTTCTGAGAAACCATTTACAAATGGGGAAATTGTATAGCCATCATCAATACCATGGTCTGCAAATGCATTCTGTTTTCCATTGGAAAATTCTTTTGGCAGCCAGGTTTTCAAGGTCGACTGATACCATCTCCAGTAATATTTGTTCAAACCAGTGTGTGTACAAATGGAAATCTTTTAAGTACTTGCTCTCTCACTTCTGTGGCATTTTTTTTCCTAACCTTTTCTTGGTTTCTCTTGAACTATGTCACTTGCTCTCCTAATATCTTCCACATATGAATCATAGGTCAATACACAGGAGTAAAATGGACAAGAGGGCCGATCTACATCAGGGACGGAAATCTAAGCTAAAGCAGTTATTGAATTGTTCCAAAAAATAGGCTTCAATTCAAGAGATTTAAAGAACAAAGGAAGTCTTGAAGCTCACCTATGTTCTCCTCAACCCGTAGAACAAAATATCTGCAGAACCAAAGATCAGCTTCTAAGATACACTGTAGATACTAATCAAACTTCAAAATTTTGAACTTCAAATACAACGCTGAATTTAACTACACTCAATGTAAAGGTGCCTTCATGTGAGTATGTAGTGGCATGATTCTTTAACATTAGGAACCCAATAAAGATTAACTCAAGATTAGTGAAAAATATAAGAAACCTGCTGCTATCGATTACAGGTTCCACTGGATGAGGCTCTCCTTTCTCAAAAATGCCCGAGCATATAGTTCACCTGTGAAGGATATGTCATACTTAGTAGAAGAAACAAAACCCCTCATAGTACAGAACGAAGACAAACAACACAAATAAAATCTATAATAACTAAAATATTCTCACTGGTGTTCTTATCTTCAAGTCTGATAATGCACTCTTCTCCCTTGCTGATTACTTTCAATATCCCTTCCCACGCCCATTTGTTTACATCCCATTCATCAGCCCTGGAATAAACTTCAAAGACTCAAAACTCATCTGAAACACATGCAATGAAAAGTTCCAGCAGTAATCACCGCGAACAGATACAGTCCTCTTCTTTTCATCTGTTCATTCTATGATAGAAAACACCCAATCTCACGAAGGAACTCATCTCCATTTGCCTTTCATTTTCTAACGATCTGTGCATTAAGTAGTTTATAAAAATCGACACGAGCTACTCCAAACGTAAACTTAACTACGAGGTGACGATGTGTAGAGCAGACGCATCAATGTTACCAGAACATCATATCAGCCGGCGAAAACAGAAGGCAGTGTAACAAATTAATCCATAAATAGGCTCTGAGATCATCCATATCACATTTTTTTACAGCAATGAGTTGAGAAAAAAACCTGTATGAAGCTGCGCTTTTCCTCGGCGGTATCTGCACAAACAGCATAATCACTTAGCTAGACATCGACATTCACTTCATCAACTCCACATTTCATCATTATTGAATTAATTACTCGTAATTCAAAACCCATGAATTAATAACTTGAATTAATTTGGTCATGCTAATTAATTCACTCAAAACAACATGCATTGAGATAATCACTGCAAAAAATTCAGGAAAAGCGAGCGGAGTCGATGAAAACGAAACGTACCAAGTAAACGTAACATTCGGGAACTTGAAAAAGAACGAGCTCCAGCGGTTCGGCTTCAATCTCTTCCTGATCGCTCGGCACCGTCGTCGGTTGCTTCTCCATGCTCTCTTGTGAAAAGACGGAGCGACCCAGATTGGGATCACAACTCCGTAATCGATAGGAAGCTGAATCTAAGTTTCGGAGCGTTGGGGACTTAACGGGAATTTGATGAAGTTGATTCGGGTTATTTGCGATCCAAGGAGGTTGATGGTGAGCAGGTGTCTAGTCCCTCTCAGTTTCCTTTCTCTGTAAACCCGACCCGCATTGTTGTTGTTTCACCAGAAAAGGCGATCGCACAGGAACCGTTGGATTAGGTTATTTTTCTTCTCGGTTTCGCGTCAATCTACGGCTACCTGTATTGCCTCTCGATGGATGAAGTCAACCAAATTGGGCCGGGAAGACCGAAAGGGGTCATTTCGTTTGTTAGGCCATCCACCACCTTTTAAGAGAGCTTGATACTTATAAATAAAATTTAGATTATTTTGGTATAATTCATATAGCACTCGTGCTATTGTAATATGAGTCTCCTATAATGAGCGCTATACTTTTTTAAATTTACACAAATTTTTTTAATTGGTTGATCACATGTATTCTTGATTATGATTGATCTTCATCATTATAAATATCACACTCACCAGTATGAGTCATTATTTAGCCCAAAATTTAAAGGGACAAAGCCCGATCTAACCCATTCTTAAGCCAACAAGGCCACTCCTTTGTTGGTTTGGATCAAGCTTGAATTGAGGATATGAAGTTTTGGATCCGCCCACAGCCCACCCTATTTGAGCCTATAGGGCTTAGTCAAGTCCAGCCTATTTGAGCTCGTCTTGCCTATTTAAGCCTATATGTAATGAATTTAGTACAATTTACATCTTATTTCAAAGATTTACTTTAGCCACTAGTAATTTTACTAAGAAAATTCGTCTTTTGACTAATTTGATTTGAAGCTCAATAATAAATTTCATCATTCATGGTTCAGGAGCATCAATTAATTTATCAAAAGAATATTAAACCGTCCATTAAAATCTTATATTGGTCTAGTCTGATTCGACCCAAATGGGCCAGTCTAGTCCAGCCCAATTCAACCTAAACGGCCCAATCCAAATGGTCAAGCTTAGGCCAAGTGCTTGAAATTTTGGCCCATCACAACCCAACCCAAAATTTTTTTTTTTTTTTAAAAAAAAAATCTAAAAGACTCGTCCAAATCTAGTCCAACTCAGCTCATATGGACTAGGCAGTGCAAATGATGAGCCATGCTCTTGAGTTTCATATATGAAACTCACAAATCGAACTCATGGGTATGATACTCAAATTTTTCTTCTGATTGTGTAAGAGTGATGTTTATATATGGCCACGACACTCAAATTATTTGGCCCACTATGGGAGGCCTTATAGCTTTATATAATCGAGCTCTGTATTCGTTTATATATCATAAATTGTTTATGTTCTAATTAATTTTCACCTTTAGTTTTATTATGCCAGATAGGGATTTCATTGATACAATTGGATTACATATACACAAGCCTTCCTTGCTCTACAAGGAAACTAATTAACTAGGGAAACCGACTATGGTAACAAACCCGAATAGAGACCGAATACAATCTACTTTCCTAACTATACAAGAAGACTTTTAACAGTAAGAACTGTCACCATTACTACAGCACATCTCTCTGACCACCACAATCAGCACGCCCGTAGCAACCGTCACTATGAGTCTGTGATTATCACTTAAGCCCTTCTTACTAGTGGAAGAAGCTGCACTTGAATTAACATTAACACCACCACTTTCACGGGTATCAGCCGTGATATTGGAGTTGGACTTCTGAACAGTTGTCAACTTGTTGTTTGCTTGACCCCATGTGAGTTATGTTTTCAATCAGCAGGTCCCCAAGCCTTTGAACAACAAAAGACACCACAAACTCCGCCAATGGTAAGTTTTTGAAACATACATTATACCCCTGTTAACTGGTGTACTGCAGTTTAAAAGTTTTCTAACTCTGAACTTGAAAAATAGTACAGTAAAACCTTTATATAAGAATACTCTATAATGGAATAACCTCCATATAATTATAAAATTTCTTGGTCTTAGCTCGGGACCAGTTATATTTTGGAATAACCTCCATATTGTCATATTCCATGTGTTTTTGAAATCCCATTCTTTTAAATTTATCTCCATATAGTCATAATTACAATAAGATGAAAAATATAGTACTTAATGTTACAATGAAAATTAAAGATGAAGTTAAATATATATCCATTGTTACTAGGGATCGGAGTTCACTTAGGTGTCTTGGCTGCTTTTCTAGAAAGAAAAGTGAAAAAACATAATGATAATTGATGTCAAGTAATATAATAGAGATTTACCCCCAAAAAAAAAAAAAAAAAAACAAAATAGGGGGGGTGGAGGAAAAAACCTTAGAAAAAATCAATTAAGTAAAAAATTAATTTTGCTAGTCATACCTCTCTTAAAGAATGACCTCCTTATAGTCATAAAAATTATGCAATCCCAACCTTATGATTATATAGAAGTTTTACTGTAGTACATTCGAAATCAATATTAATATAAAATATGGTATAGACACAAATTTCATATTCCCCCAAAGGAAACAACCGAGAACCAGCAGGTGGCCAATCTGGTGAGTATATAATATTAATACGCGGTTAAAAATTAAAATGGTCCAATTTGGTGTTTGTTCCTTCCTTGGATATTCTTTTTTGTAGATTTAGCAACCGGCTCGAGACAGATGGCAATTTCTGTAAGGGAACTAGTCAATGATTTTGACTAAGGAAACTTCATTACCGTTGACTGGACAGTGGGAAAACAATACAAAACACTAGATTGAAAGAAAATGAGAACTCGGCATCATACTATGCGGTGATTACCTTCGTATGAACAGCCTGTCTTCGACTCTTGATCAAAGGATAGAACCACTGATCATGGGGTTTATTTCTTCAAAGTATGTTTCACGTTTCCTTTGTCCGTGGAAAGTAGTATCCCATAGAGGAAAATCACCAGAAAACCAAAATTGGACCTTTCCAGAAGAATTATGCCGTCGGTTCTCCCTGGATGAAATCAAGGCAGCAACTCAATGTTTCGATGATAGCTTATGTATTGGTCAGAGTCACTTTAGCAAAGTGTACAAAGGGTATGTTTATGTCGACCAGAATAGTACAGACGTGGTTGCAATCAAGTGCTTTTTGGGAGATTCATATAGTTTGAGAGTGCGCGAGTTCAGGGCGGAGGTGCAATTACTATGTCAGCTGCGCCACCGGAACCTGATTTTTCTCATGGGATTCTGTGAAGAAAAAGGAGAGTATATCACTGTTTACAACTACATGCCTAGTGGTTCCCTCTCTAGTTACCTTCACCCCAATAATGCCATGGATCCTCAGTACAGAGGTCCACTGCTTTGGAAGCAAAGATTGGAAATATGTATTGCGATGGCAAGGGCAATCCACCACCTCCACACAGGGGTTAAGTATACTATCATCCACCGGAATGTGAAATGTGATAACATCCTGCTGGACGACAGCTTGGAGCCTAAGCTTTGCGACTTTCGCCTGTCTGTGATGGGTCCTCGTAGTTTGTCAAATGCATTAACCAAAATAATGGATACATATACAGCTGAAAGTGGCTTCATTCATCCAATGGATACATATACAGCTTGTACATTTGGCTTCATTGATCCAGAGTATGTTTCTTCTCGCATACTAAGCGAAAAGTCTGATGTGTTCTCATTTGGGAGAGTGCTAACTGAGGTACTGTGTGGGAAACAAATATCAGTAGTCCTGAGTGAATACAGAGAAAGGTATGGTCATGTTAGGAGTAGTACCTTACCTGATATTTTGGATCCATTTCTGGTCGGAAGAGTAGCACCAGATAGCTTGAAAAGATTTATAAACATAACTGCTAGATGTGTGCGTGCCACGGGAGTTGAACGACCCACAATGGGTGAAGTGCAGGTGGAGCTTGAGTGTGCACTCGCGCTGCAGGAGAGAGCAGACGCCGACAAAGAGAGGGAGGCGGCTAGTGCTACTTCTGTTGATTATGTTGGTGGCTACACCTATAACGACGAGGCATCATTTAATGAAATTCATGATATTTTCTCGTTCGAGACATATGAAGTTCCTTCCAGCGTTGATGTATCACGTATATCACCTATGTCACCATGCTCCCGTATATCACCTATGTCACCATGCTCCCTTTCTTTCTCGTCGTGTGATGAAGGTAGATGAGATACGTATTGTTGCATCTGATGATGAGCAATCAACTGCTCCAGAGGAATTACCAGTTCAAGCGCTGGCCCTAGAACTATTAATTGAATTTGTTATAGGTAGTTATTTTGTGAAGAAAGATGTCAAGCTTTAGTTATGTTTTAAAGCAATGAATAATATTTAGTTGAGTTCATTTTTGATCATTTTCTGTCATGCTCAGCATATAAGAGTATAAAATATAATTGTTAAAATATGGGAATTGTGGGTTAATGTTCGATAATCATTCTAGGTTCTGTATTGATGTATATATAGGCTTACATTAGAGATATCAATGGCTCGATTGCCCAGATTAATTCTATACAAATATACAGAAAATGGTAAATTGTAATTGATGGTGATTGATACGATTGATTTGCTTGATTTCGGAGAAATGGAGCCGTAAATAACTGCTAGGGTTATGTGGAGGATTTGCTGATTCCTGAGAAGTGATGCCGCAGATCATAGGAATTGAGCGAGTCAAATTCCTGCTAGGGTTATGTGGAGGATTTGCTCAACTCAGTGGTGATACTTTCTTTTCTTTTTTTGGGACCAACTCAGTGGTCATACTTAAGTGTGTCGAACACTTGTTGAAGCTTTGCGGACACCATGTTGTCCAAGATCAAACGTACAGGAGATGTAGCTACATCAAAACTAATAACTTAAACAGCTGCAATCCCACTAGGTGGCGGACATTAAAATCTCAAATCATGTAATTTTGTATAGATGCAAAAGCCCTGTTTGTTCTTTAAAGAGATTTGAAGAACGAAAGTATTGAAGCTCACCTATGTTCTCCTCAACCCGTAGAACAAAATATCTGCAGAACGAAAGATCAGCTTCTAAGATACACTGTAGATACTAATCAAACTTCAAAATTTTGAACTTCAAATAAAACGCTGAATTTAACTACACTCAATGTAAAGGTGCCTTCATGTGAGTATGTAGTGGCACGATTCTTTAACATTAGGAACCCAATAAAGATTAACTCAAGATTAGTGAAAAATATAAGAAACCTGCTGTTTACATCCCATTCATCAGCCCTGGAATAAACTTCAAAGACTCAAAACTCATCTGAAACACATGCAATGAAAAGTTCCAGCAGTAATCACCGCGAACAGATACAGTCCTCTTCTTTTCATCTGTTCATTCTATGATAGAAAACACCCAGAAAATCATATCAGCCGGCGAAAACAGAAGGCAGTGTAACAAATTAATCCATAAATAGGCTCTGAGATCATCCATATCACATTTTTTTACAGCAATGAGTTGAGAAAAAAACCTGTATGAAGCGACCCAGATTGGGATCACAACTCCGTAATTGATAGGAAGCTGAATCTAAGTTTCGGAGCGTTGGGGACTTAACGGGAATTTGATGAATTTGATTCGGGTTATTTGCGATCCAAGGAGGTTGATGGTGAGCAGGTGTCTAGTCCCTCTCAGTTTCCTTTCTCTGTAAACCCGACCCGCATTGTTGTTGTTTCACCAGAAAAGACGATCGCACAGGAACCGTTGGATTAGGTTATTTTCTCGGGTTTGCGTCAATCTACGGCTACCTGTATTGCCTCTCGATGGATGAAGTCAACCAAATTGGGCCGGGAAGACCGAAAGGGGTCATTTCGTTTGTTAGGCCATCCACCACCTTTTAAGAGAGCTTGATGCTTACAAGTAAAATTCAAATTATTAAAGTTTAATTCATATAGCACTCGTGCTATAGTAAATATGAGTCTCCTATAATGAGCGCTATACTTTTTTAAGTTTACACATTTTTTGACTATGATTGATCTTCATCGTTATAAATATCACACTCACAGGTATGAGTCATTAGTTAGCCCAAAATTTAAAGGGACAAAGCCCGATCTAACCCATTCTTAAGCCAACAAGGCCACTCCATTGTTGGTTTGGATCAAGATTGAATTGAGGATATGAAGTTTTGGATCCGCCCACAGCCCACCCTATTTGAGCCTATAAGGCTTAGTCAAGTCCAGCCCATTTGAGCCCGTCTTGCCTATTTAAGCCTATATGTAATGAGTTTAGTACAATTTATATCTTATTTCAAAGATTTACTTTAGCCACTAGTAATTTTACTAAGAAAATTCATCTTTTGACTAATTTGATTTGAAGCTCAATAATAAATTTCATCATTCATGGTTCAGGAGCATCAATTAATTTATCAAAAGTATATTAAACCCTTCATTAAAATCTTATATTGGCCTAGTCTAATTCGACCCAAATGGGTCAGTCTAGTCCAGCCCAATTCAACTTAAACGGCCCAATCCAAATGGTCAAGCTTAGGCCAAGTGCTTGAAGTTTTGGCCCATCACAACCCAACCCAAAATATTTTTTTAAATAAAAAAATCTAAAAGACTCGTCCAAATCTAGTCCAACTTAGCTCGTATGGACCAGGCAGTGCAAATGATGAGCCATACTCATGAGTTTCATATATGAAACTCACAAAGCGAACTCATGGGTATGATACTCAAATTTTTCATCTGATTGTGTAAGAGTGATGTTTATATATGGCCACGACACTCAAATTATTTGACCCACTATGGGAGGCCTTATAGCTTTATATAATCGAGCTTTGTATTCGTTTATATATCATAAATTGTTTATGTGCTAATTAATTTTCACCTTTGGTTTTACTTTATCACCATTAATTGACGTAATAATAATTTTTTATGTGCATTTTAACAACAACAAAAAAAAATCTAATTTCGACATGATAAGATTTCCTCACTGGACCATATTCTTTTAACTTCGATTTCACCCAGTTCAACATCAGATAAGATATATAAGATGTCATCTTATACCAACCGTTGGATCAGATTTTCTCCTCTCACTTTTATACTTCAGATCATTATCTCCAATATCACTCATTCTCTTTAAATATGAAGTCCTCTAGCTTTTTAGAATCACCCAAATTTAGAATCGGTCTCATTTCCTATTATAATGGTACAACAATGGAACGATAGTTCATCTTCCGATGAGGAGAATGTTGCAGAAGAGATTTTGGTGGCAAGATACCATCCCTTGAAAGCATGTGTTGAGGTTGTTCAACATGGCGCGCAGACCCGACATGAGGGGACATCATCACGACGAAATTCATATAATGAGATTAGGTACGTGCTAATTATCAACTTTACAGTGATTATCTTAGTGAACTTACTTTACAGTGATTATCTTAGTGAACTTACTTGTATCCACCTTGTGAATTCAATAATAAGAGATGCATGAGTCGTGAACTATTCTTCAAGATCATATCAGTTATTGTCCAATTTGACAACAACTTCGAGCAATGCTCTTGGTTTCTCACTACATGTGAAGATAATAGTGGAACTTTGTATGCTTGTGTACTTAATGCCAGCAAGTTGCCCAAGATAATTATTTATAGATAAGGAGACAAAGAACCTATGATGCTTGCGGACATGTTTGCAGTGCTGTCAACGACGTCCTCGGTCCACACTACTTGCATGAGGGTTTTCGGGGAAGATAGGCAGCTTAGATTGCACATACTAGGGGTGGAAGAATCACCCAGTAGCCTGATCTTCTTGAGGGACGTACTCTTATTGTTTGTTACACTATAAATGGTGTAGAATACAACTAAAAAAATATTATCTTATGGATGGGATCTATCCCGAGTGGTCTCGTCCAATCCATTAGGAATGAGATAAATAAATGTTCCCTAGATAGTACGAGTCTAATATTAAGAATGGGTGACAGGTTATCGCATAGTCATAAACAATTGATACATTGTTGAGAGTGCACATGGATAGAAAGTGGAGTGCAACTCTTACAGGGCCATTGAAGATGATGTAGAATACATGATTCGATGAGAAGAATTTTGAGTTTTGAAGAAAAATGAGTGTTGCAATGCTAGCATTTAAATTCATCACGATGATAGTTGGATTTGTTTGTTGTTTGCCTCTCTTGGCAAAGAAAAAGAATGTTTTTATCTATTATTCTTTGTTAGTAGCCATGAAAGGTTGAAAATATTTCTTGTGGTAATTTAGTATGATTATTCAAAAATCTCTATTGGTACTGTGAGAGAAACAGAGAAAGCTCCTCTGATAAAAAATGAAGAAATTTCCAGTGAAGAAGTTGGGTGAATGGACTTTTAGTGAGGATGCAATCCGCAAAGCTGTTGTTGCAAAGTTCCCCATAATTGATAAGTTTGGCAACGTCAATAGATTTAATTTGGTCGTGTCTCATCCTTCTTTCCTGAAAATACCACTCGTCAGTGCAAGGCGAGGATGTTTGAACATAAGTAGCAAACTTGTGAGGATAGTGATTTTCTTCTATTTTACACAAAGAGATATCCCACTAAGTTGTGGCTAAACAAATTGTGGGACGCATATTTGGCCAGTGTGCTTATTAAAGTACATGAAGCTTGTTGAATCAACCCCATCTCAGTAAGAAACTTTGTAAATTTCGAAGAAATCTGCATCAAAAGAATCTGCAAAATTTCTGCTTCAAAATAATCGTCTACCCAGCTCTTTACTGCTGAAGATGCAGTAGATTTTCTCATTTAATTTGTTGCATGAGCTGTATAAGAAGTGGATATTTAAGGATCTCTTACAGAAGTGAATTGCACCTTATTAAAATCTCAAAATCTGATGTGAAAAGACTACTTATTCGGCAGTGGATACAGTAGTAGGAAACGATACCCCTCTATGTTTAGTTTGACATGTGTTGTACTAGTTAATTTCCTAAGTTTCATTTGGTTAATTGTGTCTTTGGATTATATATCTTTGGTGGTGCTACATCCTTATGTGCATCTTTAGCTTTTGTACACAACTTATTTCGATTAGGATAGATCGAATGCTGCTAATTCCTTACGTTTTATTTGTTTAACTGTACCTTTTTTACAAAAAAAAAAAAAAAAAAGGAAAAAAAAAGCCTAGTTTGGTAGGCCATGCACGACATGGTTATTTAAGTTAAAATGATATTGTAACATATTCTTTGTTTATTTAATGGAAAAAATTGGTTGGTAGTCGATGAATTGCAAAATGCAACAATAAGAATCAAAATGCGAAATAGAAAACGGTTAATTTCTTTAATGGTATCCAATGTTTGTCAAAGAAGACATTTAGATACCCAATATTTAAAACCCATTGTATTACTCCGTTAGGCACTTCAGTACCTCTTTGAAGTGGCATGGATAATATTGTACTTTTTCAATTAAGCATTCTTTAAATCCCAAATACACTATAGATCTTATCTCTTCAGTAGAGAGAGTGTTCTAAATTCCATAACTATGATTTGCGAAGGCTTTAAAGAAATATTGAGATTGAGATAATCAGAGCAGACACAAAATTCAGTTTTGGAGCACAGAACAAATTAAAACACTCACTAACCTTGCCGAAAGTGGAGCAAAGGCTGGCTAGTGAATGACTCCGAGAACGTTCTTCCCTCGGTCAATTAGTACACTACCACTGCCTTCATCTCGAACCTTACCCCAGGAGTTTTGAATTCCCAAAATGGAATTCCATTTGATATCTCCCCCATGGCAACGCAAACCATGGCGTAATATCCAGATCCACATCCACTGAAGCATTACTTCCACCTGAGCTACACATTGGACTCCACCCACGTATACCTTCTTCCCATACTCCTGCAAATGAAAGTGTTCTCTTTAAGACAACATCCACAATCTTATATGGGGAGTGTTTTCATTAAGACAATATCCAAAATCTTATACCTAACCAGTAAACTATAATTTCAAGTTAATCTTACCTGTATGGGGTTAGCCTTCCCCCAAGGCCAATCAGTCGCCAAATAAGCTACATGTTTCTCAATAAATTCAAAAGCCTCCTTCGAATAATTTCCCCTTGGATTGTTTGCATTGTTTGGATCAATAGATTCAGCAAAATCAAAGGATGAAAGAACCTCCTTCTCGTCGGTCTCAATGTAATACAAACCCTCTGTAGCTTTTGATGGTGCAGTTGCATAACAGTAACCTAAAACCAGTGTTCTAAAAATCGGCCTGGGTAGCCGCCTAGGCCCCACCTAGGCGCTGGAAGGTACATCACCGCCCCGATTTTGGCATAATCGGTAAAAAAATCGGCCTGGGGGTTTCAACGAAAAGTCGGGCGCCCAGGAGCCGCCTAGGCGGGCTGGGAGGAGAGCTGGGCGGACAAGTCGGGCTGGGCGTTTTGTTATAAAAAAAAAAAAAGAAGAAAATTTTCTGTTTAGGGTTTAGAAGCCGCTCATTACTCACAATCCGCGAACTCCGTCTCTGTAAAACAGAGATTGAGTCTTCTTTTGCGACGCCACCAATCTGCCTCCATCGCACGCCACCCAGGAACCTCCCGTCGCGCCACCCATCTGCCTCCATCGCACGCCTCCGTCGCCAGCCTCCCATCAATTTCGCACGCCTCCATCGCTGACCCCATCAAGAATTCGCGTTACCCAGGTGTGTCTCCTGCGAAATTGATGATGTGAATGCCTCTGTTTGATGTTGCTTGGTTGTGAATATGCACTTCTAGTTATCAACTATAAAATATACATGAAAATCATCCATTTCCAAACTTTAGCAGACATTCAATAGACAGAAGAATTCAACCCATATTTGCAGGCTACCATCATCTAATTTAATCAAAAGACTCTGCTGATCACCTAAGTTACTTTCTCTATATCTGCCCTTTGTTGGATGTTGCTTTTGTTGTGTTTTTCTGTTGTTTCGGTGATTAATTGTTTCGGAGCCGACAACTTGTACTCATTTGTATATTAGTTCAATAAAATAGTAGAAATATTTCAACACATTGTTGCATTGCATATTCGGTCTTCATCTATACAAGCTGTACAGTTCCATGTTAGATTAAGATGATTTGTTCTCATGAAATTAGAGTGTTACATTTGATTATGAAATTGTGATTTTGCTAGACCCGTTAAATTGTGATTAGTTTGTTGATTTGGTTATTTTATATTTTATTTATGGTTGATTGTTGAATTAGTTTGGCATTTGGATATGTAGATCGATTATTTGCAATTATTTTTCAGATCATCTTATGGCTGCACATGAATCTTCTGGCGCATCTAATTCAATGGCATCTTCCGACAATTCGTTGAAACGTAATTCAAATGATGTGGGGTGGGAGTTTGCGGTATTGGCGGATCCTAATAATCCGGATAAGTTGAAGTGTAAGTTTTGCATGAAAGTGGTTAGTGGTGGAATATATAGAATGAAGCAACACATAGCCAGTATCAAGGGAATGTTAGAAGTAATCTATATGCAATTAGCCTTAACATATTAGGTCACTAACTATAAGCATTGGTTAGAAATTCTGCAGAGGGAGTGCAGAATTGCGGATGTTTGCACACCAAGAAAGCTACTGCTTACCGTTGCCTGCCATTGATATTGATCTGGTCTTCCTTTCTCAGCATTCAGTAATTGATGGCTCTCAATAGGACAAGCACTGTTGATGCCCAAAAATGACTCGGGTCAACGGTCAATGAAAGTGTATGGATCCTCGTTCGGATTGGAGTGTGAACTTCCGGGAGCTGAGAGGCTAGCTCCGGATGATGGCTTCCGGGAGGGCCCGGAAGGTGACTTTCTGGAAAGGTATGTCCGGATGAGGGGTGATGTCTTCTGCCTAGGCCCGACCTGGGGCGGAAAGGTGGCTCCGGGGAAGGACTCCGGGATACCTGCACACAAAGAGAGGTAAGCACGGAAGGGCACCGGTGTGGTACCGGCCTAGATCCTCCGATGCTTAAGTCAGCCGGGAAGAAGGGGTCTCTACAGTAGAGGGGATTTTAGAGAGAGTGAGGGATGACCTTGTTTTTGGGACCCTTTACCCTTTGGAGGGTGAAGGGTATTTATAGAAGAGGGCGATGGCGCCCTTGTAATTAGTGGCAATGTAGGGTAGATTCCCCACATTGCCCCCCTTCTTGGAGGCTTGTGGAAGGCATGTGTCACCAAGGCATTGGTTGCCCTGGTGGGCTTCTAGGAGCTTTGGTGGGCCTCTGGGGGCCTTGTTGGTGCGATCTGGGCCTGAGTCGGCATGAAGGTAGGCTTCTGGGGAAGGACTTCCGGGAAGGGACTTCCGGGGAAGGGCTTCCGGGAAGGGTTTCCGGGAATCCGGGGGGATGCGCTCCCGGAAGAGAGGAGTTGTCTGCGTAGCCTCCTTCTCCCGAGTGACATGTGACCGGTTCGGGTATGGTATCAACAAGCACGATATCAAGTTAATGTGAGAATGGGGACCCTGATCATGAACTTATACAAGGAAGCAGTTGCCACAATCCTATCAGAATGACAACTGCCTTCATCAGTTTTTTTTTAGCAGTTATGGAGATGTGTCTTGCTACACATCTCCCATCGGTTTTCCATTTGCCTTATTCAATATAAAACCTCTTCTAATATTGTTAATCACAATATTGCCCCATTTGTATATTTAAACCGGTACAAACATGTGCAGATTGAATGACTCACATTTACTAATAAAACTAACATCCTCCCACATGAGTCTTTCAATCTGTTCTAATCAGTTTATATCAATTTACATATACAGAAGTGATCTTGAGCTGTATTGTAACTAACAAAGGTTTTAACAACTAACCAAAGTACACAATGAATTGAATCTTGGAAAACTTGACACTGTTAATTCGTACCAGCACTCCAAGATTACAGATTCATTGCACAATTTGTAAACAGCTGTTGACATGGATTCATCAGAAGTGTGAGTTTGGTACCATAAAACTCCCACATGTCAAAAGGTCCTATAATGCCATGAACATTATAATATCAATCATGATTTCCAGAAATTAATCTGAACAACTTAATAAACCAGAACCAAATGAACAATAACATTCTGCAGATTGAAAATTACTCATTGTCTGGCTAATACAGTTTAACAGAAATACATAAATAAACAAGTACCTTACTCCCACATATCAAATGTGTTCAATTGATTCTCTAATTCCCATCTGAGGCACCAATCTTTGAAAAACAGTCACATGTAACCCTTTAGTTAATGGATCTGCAATCATATGAGTAGTGCTCAGATGTTCAAGATCTATTAGGCCTTCTCTGATTTTATCTTGAACTATCAGGTACTTGATGTCCATAAGCCTTGAGGCATCTGATCTCTTGTTGTTTTTGGCAAAGAATATTGCTGAAGTGTTGTCACAATACAATCTAATAGGCCTTTCAATAGTTCTGACTAACTTCATACCCTGAATCAAATTCTTCAACCACTGAATCTGTCTAGTTGCTGCTAGCATGAAAATGTAGCCACTTGTAGACATTCTATCATCTGTGCAACCTCCATGATCAGCATCAGTGTATCCTATCAGCTCCAATGTATCAACATGATGATATGACAGAACATGAGATCTTGTCTTTTTGAGATATCTAACAACTTTCTTTCCTGCATTCCAGTGTGCAAGCCCTGGATTTGATTGAAACCTGCCCAAAACACTTAGTGCAAATCCCAAATCTGGTCTTGTGCGGACTTGTGCATACATCAAGCTACCAACCATTGAAGCATAAGGCTTATCTTTCATTTTATTAATCTCAAAATCTGTTTGAGGACCCTGCTTTTTGGAAAACTTATCACCTTTAATGATCGGAGCATCATCAGCATTAGCTCCTCGTCAATGTAGTTTTGCTGAGATAATCCCAAAACCCTCTGTGATCTATTTCTAATAACTTCAATGCCAAGAACATAGTGAGCTTCTCCCAAATCTTTCATATCAAAACTATTTGAGAGCATTTCCTTAGTCTGCTGCATAAGTTGAACATCAGAACTTGCTAGAATAATGTCATCCATATAGAGAACCAGAAAGATAAAATTTGACTTATGATTCTTCATGTAGATGCAATTATCAAATCTGTTTTCCACAAAGCCAAATGATGTTACAACTTCATCAAAACGCAGATACCACTGTCTTGAAGCTTGCTTAAGGCCATAAATGGACTTATTCAATTTGCACAGAAAGTTCTCCTTCCCCCTTTCAACAAATCCAGTAGGCTGCTTCATATAAATATCTTCTTTTAGATATCCATTAAGGAATGCAGTTTTAACATCCATCTGATGCAATTCAAGATCAAAGTGTGCTGTCAAGGCCATTATGATTCTGAAAGAGTCTTTAGTGGATACTGGAGAAAATGTTTCTGAGTAGTCAATGCCCTCCCTTTGAGTAAAACCTTTTGCTACAAGTCTTGCTTTTAATCTTTCTACTCTTCCTTGTGCGTCACGCTTAGTTTTATACACCCATTTGCAGCCAATTGGTTTTATACCTTCTTTGGTTTCAACTAAGGTCCAGACATTGTTTTTCTCCATAGAAGACAGTTCTTCTTGCATGGCAGAATACCACAAAGAAGATTGAGCAGTTGACATTGCTTGATTGTAAGAGACTGGATCATCATAGTCACCAACATCAAACTCCATTTCCTGCAGGTAACACATATAATCTGCTGGTATAGCAGATCTTTTAGGCCTTGAAGATCTTCTAAGAGCTTATTGAGGATTTTCTTCATTTTGTGGTGGAATGAACACTTCAGGAGCTGGTGCTGGTTCTGGAAGTTCATTGGTACCTACATTGTCTGCTTGAACTGGTGGAACAACATTTTCTGCATTTTGGGAGTTACTGGGGTTTCTGGGAAATACAGGAACTAAGGGAATTGAAGCTGGAACATCGACATTTGTGCTGGAGGATGACACGTCAGTTTCTCCTACTTCTTCAAACACATATGAGTTATTGGAATGTGAATAAGAAGTGTTAAAATCTTCAATGAATTTAGCATTGTTGGTTTCTGCAATTCTGGTATAAGCATTTGGACAGTAAAATTTGAAACCTTTGGATTTTTCTGAATATCCCACAAAGAAGCAACTAGTAGTCCTCATGTCCAGTTTCTTTTCTGTGGGATTATACAACCTAGCTTCTGATCTACAACCCCAGGTGTGGAAATGAGAGAAGCTTGGTTTTCTTCCAGTCCAAATCTCAAAAGATGTTGAAGCAACTGACTTAGTTGGAACTCGGTTCAGTATATAATTTGCTGTTTTGATTGCTTCCCCCCACAAAAACTCTGGTAACTGAGAATTAGAAAGCATGCTTCTAACCATATCTTTCAAGGTTCTATTTCTGCGTTCTGCTACTCCATTCTATTGGGGAGTCCCAGGTGTGGTGTACTGTGCAGTAATACCTTGTTCTTGAAGATAAAGAGCAAAAGGCCTTTTCTGTTGTCCAGCTTCTGTGTACCTGCCAAAATACTCACCACCACGGTCTGATCTCACTATTTTTATTGTTCTTTCAAGTTGATTTTCGACCTCTAGCTTAAAGACTTTAAAACAGTTAAGAACCTGAGATTTTTCAGAAATCAAGTAGAGGTATGAAAATCTGGAAAAATCATCTATAAAGAGAACAAAGTATAGATTTCCACATATTGTTTTAGTTGGAAATGGACCACAACGTCTGTATGAATGATCTCTAATAGTTTAGTACTTCTAGTTGCTGTTAATTTTCTGGTGCTTGTTGTTTTTCCTTTAAAGCAGTGAATGCAGGTTTCAAAATCAGAAAAGTCCAACTCAGGCAACGATTTACTTTTGATTAAGCGTTCCATTCTGTCCCTCGATATATGCCCCAATCTTTTATGCCATAACATAGAAGACTTATCATTACTGAGCATTCTTTTAGGAGCAGTTTCTTCCACATTGAAACTCTCATGAAAATAATTACATTGTAGTTGCCATAAGTGACCATTAATAAAACAGTAACCAAGCAAGTTATCAAACTTATTTTTATAATAGATACGAATAGAGTCATCATCTCCAACATAAGAAAAACCATCCTTTACAATTTTGGTAGCAGAAAGCAAATTCCTTCTCATAGAAGGTACATAGAGAACATTATTCAACTTTAAAATAAAACCAGTAGATAGTTCTAAACTGACTGAACCGACTGACTCCACAACAACTTTTGTTCCATTTCCAATATAAACATTGTAGTTCTCTCTACTTTGCCTCGTTTGGTTTGATAATCCCTGCAAAGATTTGTAATATGCACAGTACATCCAGTGTCAAACCACCATGAGTTTTGAGGAATAAAAACTAAATTTGACTCAACTGTAACATAAACATTGACAATTTCATTACCTTTCCTAATCATCCATTGCTTAAATGCAGGGCAATTCTTCCTAATATGCTCAGTGGACTGAAAGTGAAAGCACTTTTTCAGGTTGGTTTTGTTGGCTTTGAGATCAGATTTAGTGGAATTATGAGTATTCTTAGCAGATCCACCAGAGTTATGGAAATTTTTCTTAAACTTTGAATTAGAACCTGGTTTGGATCCTTCTCCTTTGCGAAAGTAGGATGGTGGTCCTGATTTATTAGGAGCAGCATGCATCTTTCCTTTCCCTTTTCCTGTTCCAGTGCTCACAAGGTTCACAAAATCAGCCTTTTCTTCATTCATACGCTCTTCTTCTTCACAGCAGATTGCAATCACATCATTTATATCCCAAGCATCCTTCTGAGTGCTATAATTGGCCTTCACATGCTCAAAAGTGTCTGGAAGAGACTTGAGAGCAGTGTAAACCAACCATCGATCATCCACCACCATCCCTGAGCTTGTTAGCTTGTTTGCAGCATTGACCAGCTTCATTAAGTGCCCTCTGACACTGCCATTTCCATCATACTTAGTGTTCATCATCACTCCCATGTTGTAGCTGATTTCAACCTTTTCTGATCTATGGAACTTTTCAGCAATAGCAGTCAGATAATCACTAGCCAATTCACAATCTTTGATACCACCTCTGATGTGATCCTCCATTGAACTTTGGATAATGACTTTAGACAGGTCATTAGCCCTAGTCCATTCTTTGAAAGGCCTCTGCTCTTCCTCAATAGCATCTTCTGCTGGTACTTCAGGCCTTGGTTGTTTGAAGATGAAGTTGAACTCCAGCAAGGCCAAATTTATATCAAGCTGGCGCTTCCATGCCTTTTAATTTGTGCCATTCAGACGATCAACATTGATCAAATTCAGAAAATTGAACCCTGCCACAATGAATAGCACAATCATAAATTATAGAATCAGATATCACCTTTGGGCAAGATATCATTCTATACAATTTTGTGGACTGTGAATTGCATAGCCAAATATAAGAGACTGAAATCAACAAAGAATCAACACCTTTGGGCAAGTTGACTATGTGTTAACTCAGATTCCCATATCCACTAGACATTAGTTCATAATCTTCAAATCAGTGAATGATTATCTCTTTGGAAATAACATTCACCTTTATAATGCTTATGAACTACTTATCTGAGTTTATCAACAACATTTCATAGAGTGTTTGATCAAATAAACCACTTTGGCAGTTTAAATATCTATTCATCTATAAAATTTCCCAGATTCATCATATTTGGTCAGATCACAGTTAAGCAAGATGTGATCACCAAGGTTTACGATTTAACACTAGATTTAGTTATCAAGATCACACAATGTACAGAAAAAGACATAATAGTACGTGTATGACAGTTAGGAGCATTAAATCTACAGTAGCAAATTCCCAGAAAATCTCCAGAAAATTCAGAAACTTTCTGATGAAGAATTTAAAATATAAACTTGCTTTCATACTAGATCACTTGTTGAAATAACCGTTTATTACAAAGATTACAACAATCAACAAGTAATAACAACATTCTACTACTTCAGATCTTATCAAGTAAAAAGACAGTTAAGTCAAATAAAGCAGAAGAACAAAGAAAAAGAAAAAAAAAACACGATGAAAAAAAAAAAACTTTTTTTAATTATTAGCAAGAGATAAGACCCTAATTCTGTGCCCCTACAACAACTGTTAGAAGTAATCTATATGCAATTAGCCTTAACATATTAGGTCACTAACTATAAGCATTGGTTAGCAATTCTGCAGAGGGAGTGCAGAATTGCGGATGTTTGCACACCAAGAAAACTACTGCTTACCGTTGCCTGCCATTGATATTGATCTGGTCTTCCTTTCTCAGCATTCAGTAATTGATGGCTCTCAATAGGACAAGCACGATATCAAGTTAATGTGAGAATGGGGACCCTGATCATGAACTTATACAAGGAAGCAGTTGCCACAATCCTATCAGAATGACAACTGCCTTCATCAGTTTTTTTTTAGCAGTTATGGAGATGTGTCTTGCTACACATCTCCTATCGGTTTTCCATTTGCCTTATTCAATATAAAACCTCTTCTAATATTGTTAATCACAATATTGCCCCATTTGTATATTTAAACCGGTACAAGCATGTGCAGATTGAATGACTCACATTTACTAATAAAACTAACAGGGAAATGTATCTGCATGTACAATGTATACGGATGAGGCTAAAGCCAAATGCAAAGCGGCAATAGAAGAAAGAAAAAGAAAGAAAAAAGAGAAAAAAAAAGAGGAGTGGGAGAAAAGGAAAAAAATATAATATCACCATTGAAGAAGAAAGAGAAGAAAATAAAAATGGAGGAGGGAGAAAAAAAAAGAGGCCCCGCGGGGGGGGGGAGAAAAAAAATACATATCTTAACCCAACCCTAAAGCCGGAGCGCGTGCGCCCACGGGAAAAAAAAACACAAAAACTAAAAGAAAAAAAAAAAAAAGAAGAAAGGCGAATGGGAATAGGGAAGAAGGGTGGGAGGGGCGGGAAACCCAACAAATGCTAAGAAAAATGTAATATATAATAAGGAAGCGGTTGGTATCTATGGCAAGGGTTATCGACCTCCAAGCCAATATGAATTAAGGGAGCCACTATTGAAGGAGGAAGTTGAGAGAACTAAAGAAATTATTAAGGACCATGAAAAAGAGTGGAAAGTCAATGGTTGCTCAATCATGACCGATGTTTGGTCGGATCAAAAAAGAAGAAGTATTATGAATCTATGTGTGAATTCTAGCAAAGGCACAATTTTCCTTTCTTCTAAGGAAGAGTTCGAAGAAGCACACACCGGGCCATATATCTTTCACTATGTCAACAAGTGCATTGAAGAAGTTGGACCACAAAGAGTAGTTCAAGTGGTCACGGACAATGCTTCTAACAATATGGCGGCGGCAACATTATTGGAAGAAAGAAGACCGTCTATATTTTGGACTTCATGTGCCACACACACATTAAACCTCATGCTTCAAGGAATAGGGAACCTACCTAGATTCAAAGGAGTAATTGACAAGGCAAAGGCATGCACTATCTTCATCTACGCACATCACAAAACGTTAGCATTGATGAGAAAGTACACGAAGAAAAGAGACATAGTAAGGCCGGGAGTTACAAGATTTGCAACTTCTTTTCTATCATTGCAAAGCTTAATGGAGAAGAAAAGTGAGTTGAGAACTATGTTTGCTAGTAGTGATTGGGATAAATGCAAGCATTCCCAATCTACGAAAGGGAGAGCGACCTATTCAACCATTATGAATGTGGGGTTTTGGACGGGGGTAGGGTTGTGCTTGAAGGTATTTTCTCCTTTGGTTAGGGTGCTTCGCCTTGTTAATGGGGATAAAAAACCATCAATGGGATTTGTGTATGGAGAACTTGTACAAGCAAAGGAAGAGATTAAAGAAGCATTGAAGAATCAAGAGACCCTTTACCGAGAAGTCCTAGAAATTATTGAAACAAAAGCTCGTGATAGACTTGATCGTCCATTACATTTGGCGGCATACATCTTGAATCCTTATTATTTCTACAAAGAGGAAATGATACAAAGCAATTCACTTGTCATGGATGGGCTACTTGAATGTGTTGAGAAATTTTTCCCCGATCTTGATGTTCAAAGTGAAGTGTTGAATGATGAATTGTTGAAGTATAAAAATAAAGAAGGTAGCTTTGGGAGATCGGCGGCCAAGATGGGGTGCACTAAACCCATTGATACGTTTGATCCGGGTATGCATATTCACACCTCTTTATTTAGGATTTTTATCACCAATTGATATATAGTTTTTTTCTAATATTGTTCAATTTTGTGCTTTCTTAGTTGGTTGGTGGGGCACTTATGGAAATAGTGTACCAAAATTGCAAAGAATGGCAAGAAGGATCCTCTCATTAACATCAAGTTCATCCGGATGTGAGAGAAATTGGAGCACATTTGAGGGTATACATACAAAGAAAAGAAATAGACTAGATACAACAAGGTTAAACAATTTAGTCTATATCCAATTCAATGCCAAGATGAAGGAGAAGAGGGAAAAGGTGAAGACTATGGGAAGAGATGTACTTCTTGCTAATGAAGCTAGTAAGGCTCAAGGGTGGATTGTAGAGGGTGGTGATGAAGATGTTGAGGAAGAGGGAATGATTGGAGAATTGGATAGCTCTAGAAGAAGTAATAGAAATTTTCAAGTAAGATAGCTTCATGAAGAAGATTTTATTTTGGATGAGGAAGAAGATGAAGAAGAGGTTGAGTTTGAGCCGGATACGGAAAGAGTCTTGGAGGGCTTTCAAGAAGAGATAGAGGCCTAAGCTTTCCATTTCTATATTTAATTTTGTTATGCTTGACATTTTTATTGTAAGTTTTCATTTTAGAGTTGTTTGGAAGTTGATGTATTGAAGAATTGATTGTTGATTTGGTTGGTTGTTGATCTATTTAAGTTTATATGGATGTTTTTATGATAAGTTTTTGTTTTAGAGTTGTTTGGAAGTTGATGTATCATTATTTGGTTGTTGATGGATTGATTGTTGACTTGGTTGGTAATATATTTTGATGTCAATCATTTATTAGGGTATTATATATAATAAGAAATTATATTATAAATATTATTTTCTTTTAAATAGGCAAAACCGCCTAGGCCCTCTGGGCGCTAGAAGGTGGGTGTCCGCCCGACTACCGCCTAGCGTTTTTTAGAACCTTGCCTAAAACCAACATACATTAGTAGATTTATAGTCACCACAGTATGTATCAATTTATGGTGTGGCCTAGTATATGGTGAACATACTGTAGTATAATTATAGCCACCAGCATGTATCAATCTATGGCTTAGGTATACTCACCGTACAATCTTTGATCACAAATAGGGCCAATCCATTATCTCCAATCGACAATATATTTTCTTTCCTTAGGATCATCGATGAAGACATTTTCTGCCTTTTGAAAAAAATTAATTATGTTAGAGTTTAAAGCTTACATGCTGAGGGAGTCCCTCCCTCTCTTTCTAAAATAAATACAATATTCTCATTTTCAGTTTGCAAATCAACATTTCAGTGTTGGCTACAATGTATTTCTAGAGGGGAAGAATTGTCCCTAGCATTTGTATCTCAAACAAACAGGTATGGGTACCTCTAAATCAGAAGATCAATTCTCATTTTCACCACATGTAAGATCAAGTGTAGTTTCATTTAAAGGGTCTTAGGATTCGTAGGTGTGAAAGTTACAATGATAAACATCGAGCACTTTTAATACAAAGTATTAGTACTCACAATAAATCCACTGGACACCAGGGTTGTATCATACAAAGGATCAGTAACTCTTACAACATCTTCATCATCCGGGTTAATCTTGCTTGCAGCCTGAAAAAGAAAATTACTATGTTAATATACTTGCAAATACCATCAAATTTTACATGGTTAAGAGAGTAACTTCTATGTGCAAACATACATTCAAGTTTTTTAATGATTGGGTGCTCGGGATTGATCTCAAACACCCTACCACCTCTCATAAACTCCATGCTAGAAGTATCATCAACAATTTGTGCCTTCATCAACCTAAAAAATCCAATGACACATTTAGAGGATAACAATAAGTTTTGTATGTTAAATATATTTCCAATAAATCATCGAGAGTGTCTCCAAGGTGCTATTTTTTGTGAAATATAAAATGGTTAATTCCTTCAATGGTACCAATGTTTGTCAAATAACATACTTTGGTACCTAATATTTAAAAGTGGACAAATTGATACACATTGTATTACTCCGTTAGACATTTCAATTCCTCCATCCAATTTGCCGTTACAAAATGAGGGTATTTTCATCTTTCTCTTTGAAATGGCATGGGTAATATTGTAATTTTACGATTAAGTGTTATTTGAATCCCAAATATACGAGAGACTCTCTTCAGTAGAGAGAGTGTTTTCAATTCCATAGCCACGATTTGTGAAGGCTTTGAAGAAATCAAACAATATAGATTTTCCATTTTAAATGTATTTCCAAAAAATTATCGTGAGTGTCGATTCTATTTTTGTAAAAATACTCAGTTGAGCACACTTCAAGGCCCTCACTTTAACACCTTAACATCTCTTTCATCTCCCATACTTGAAAGCTTGAAACAAGGCATAAAATTGAAGAGGAAGAAAACGTTACTTTTGGGAAATAGCTGGAGTCGACAAAACTCCAACGAATAAAACAAGATTTTCATTTAGCTGAGACAAACTATCGCCATCCAGCGCCAATCACACTGATGTAATCCGATTTTGGTTATCAAATCGTTTCGACGACCACACAATTGAACTCATAAAGCTCCGTCTTTGGATCTAAGACAACACCGATGCCCTCCCACGCGAGCTTTCTCTGTCACTGCCTTAGTTTATTGATAGCAACCCACATGTCTCCATGTTTCATTGTTTAATCACTCTAAGGCTGTAAATGGAAAAATATTCAACATCTTTGATCACTTATTAATCGGCAAACACGAAGATATCTTTTTTTAAAGGATAAATTAGATTGAGGTGCTTAAATGTCTAATAGAGTAATAGAATGAGTATCAATTTATCCACTTTTAAATATTATGTACCAAAGTGTCTTATTTGACGAACATTGGGTATCGTTGAAGGAATTGACCCAATAAAAAAATGCAAGCAAGAAAATGAAAATTCAAGTAAAGTACATGAAACATTAACTCCATTAATTGACAAGTTACAACCAAAGCATGTTGCATGGCTGACATGTGATTAAAAATTGGCAAGTGGATGGTCAAATTTGAGTCAAAAGAAACTTGCAAAAGAATATTGACAACTCATAAATGCAAGATTAAAATTATCAATAACCAACTAGGATGATGAAAGATATATACAAATTAACAAAGAGAAAAAGTTACCATTTCAATTGATAAAAATTCAAGAGGAAGCAGATTGATCAACTACTGAGACGACAGACTGTGGTGGTCACAACTCCGGAAAGGTGACGCTTTCTAGCAGTGGTGGTTGGTTATATGGAAACCAAAGGTTATTCGCTATAAGTCTTCATTATTAGTTTTATTTTATCTGCGTGCATCCTAAAGTCAATTGTCTCATTCATCTTCTAACTCATTTTGCCCTTTAGATTAGTAATGACTATAATTGATTAGGAACCTCCTCGTTGCGTGCATCCTAAAGTCAATTGTCTCATCCATCATCTAACTCATTTTGCTCTTTAGATTGGAAATGTCTATAATTGATTAGGAACCTCCTCATATTATCATGCACGTTTTGATTGAGGGTTTGTTTTTTAGCTTTTTTTTTTGGTATAAGTTGGTGTCAAAATATATATTGTGTATTGGTTGTGTCTCTAATATTATTGATGAAAATACCTTGCTCCGCAAATTTAAATCTTGTTTTCAAAACTTGAAGCCATATATTTATATCTTAATTTCATGACCGAAATCATATATTTTATAAATAAACCTTGGAAACATTATTTGTGCAAAAAGTCCATCTCTAATTGTTTAAAAACAAGTGGTCGATATTGATAGAAGTGCAATTTTTGTTACAATTTGTCGAGTTAATTTACATAATTAGACAACTAAACAATCTTAGAGTTAATTTATTATTTGTAAAGATGAAATTTATATTGTATCTATAAATTGAAAGGCTTTGATTATATTCCGATCATATCGTTACAAGTATATTGTCCTAAGCTATTTATTATTTGCTAAAAGCCTTAAATAACCTTATTTTAAATCGACTGTTTTCCCTCCAATTTCCATTTGATTTAGGCTTCTCTTCAAGAGTTGTGGTACTCAATGTAACTTTGTTTGTGAACCTGACATCTGATATAAAAGTTGAGGTTTTGTCAGAGCTTGAGGAGGTCATGATGCAAAATCCATTTTTGCTCAAGCTTGAGGAAGATCTTCTTGGGATATTGTCCAAAAAAGATAATACAGCGATCAAAGAATCAGCCCATGGGAAGGACTGTTACTCTCATAACACAATGCTTCTTGATAATCGACATGCAAAATTGGAGCTTGAAGAACTCAGAGTTGGTGATCGATCTTTACTCCAAACTAGAGACCTTAAAGAAGAAGCAAACCACAAAGGAGACCTTGAAGACATAGAAAAAGAGGAAGAATATGATGATGGCAATGACGATGAAAAAGAAGAACATGATGCGGAAGAAGAAGAAGAAGAAGAAGAAGAAGAAGAATATGAAGAATATGATGATGGCGATGACGACGAAGAAGAAGAACATGATGCGGAAGAAGAAAAAGAACAAGATGATGAAGAAGAAGAGCTATCGCCATTTGCTTAATACTAAGAGTACGTACTAAAAAACTATGGCTTTACTTAGCTAGAATTAAGATTTACTTTTCTGTTTCTACTCAGGTTAAGATAACTTTCCACCTTGTAGTAGGATTTGTTTAAGTGCTTTGTGATTCGATAAAGTTAAACTTGATGAATGATTGAAGTTTTCTTTTCTGATCTAATTTCTTGATTCTCTGTCTTCTAAACAGTTATAATCTCCAGCATTTAATATCACATTCTTAAGTACTCTTCATGTATATTGATTCAATAATAAAGATTATGGTCCTCGAAAAGTGAAGAGAAGATGTTCTTGAAAAGTCAGCAAATGAGCCGGAGATTAGAAATCCATTTTCACTCCAACTCAAGGAACTTATTGAGAAAGTATCCGAAAAGGAAAAAGAGGCGATGCGAGGAAAAAGGACAATTGGGGATGATAACTACTATGAAATAATGTTTATTCGTAACCCATTTACAAAGTCAAAGCTTGAATAATGTTTACTCACTCCTTAAAAGACCCTACTGTGATAAAACTATGAAGTAGTAAATATGGAGATGTGGAGAAGATAAGCTTTACAGGTTGAAAACGGAGAGAAAAAAATGGGGAGGATAGCAACTTCCAAGTTTTAAAGAAACACAAAGAAAGACTTATGAGTCATGACAACATGAAACTTTGGTGAAAAAAATTCCTTTTGGGGCACGTCCAAGAGAGATGGTGCTATTATATCTCTTATTTAAGTTGCATTCTTATTAACTTTGGAGTAGAAACATATTCCAACAACATGGTATAACTTGTTCATCTCAGACTATAAATATGGATATTAGCCTTTGGTGTAGTGGCCAGAGTCATGCTATTGGTGAAATTGCTCCACATCTTTATGAAATTGTCGCTATTTCCAATATGATAGCTCTAGAATCTGATGTAAATCGAAAGTTGCAATGATAGATGCATTGAGATTGTTAGTAACAATGAATTGACAAATTACTGTTGCCCTCATAGACAATGATTTTGTACCATATCCATAAAACAGTCCGACTTTCGTGTTCATAAAAACCAAAACATTGTATACATTATCGAACCTTCACTCTTCAACTACAATCATTTTCAGAGTCATGGCTCCACCTGAAAGAATAACTTTGGCAAAATTTGATCCTCATCCTTTCCTTGGTATCACCAAAAACCTCATTTAAGGACTGCCCAGTTAAAGATGTAATAATACTATTCACTCCCTACTCTCATGGATGAACCTATCCTCCATCAAACCTACACTCACCCAGTCGCACTTCACTCGAAAAAGGAAAAGTAATTTGGAAACCATCAACATTGCCTAGGAAATGTTATAAATTGAATACTAGACAATTTAAGCTGTAAATCTTTCAAGCAAAATCGGTACAAATAAAAGCTCTTTTTGTACTATGAAATTGATTCTACAAAAGCTAGCCCACCATTACCTCCTTTGTTTCTCAATAGAATTACTAAGAAAGTGCCTAATGTTGGCAAGAAAACACAATATAGAATTAAAACCAAGAAACTTTGTTATCAATGGCCTTGCAGGATTGGTGAATTAAGTGGCTAGTCAAGAAAGAGGTGACCCTGAAAGCATACAATTTGCAGGATGTCAATTTTGAGGCTACACCAAGAGAGATCACAATTATTGTTGGTCCAAGTGGAGCTGGAAAGGCGATGTTGCTAGAAATAGTAGCACGAATGATCCTTCTAAACAGAATTACTAGCCAAGTGGTTTTCAATGATAATGAATGCTCAATATTTTTGGACACTATCCAATTATGTCACACAAGAAGAAGCTTTCTCCCACATCTTACAATTGAAGAAACAAGTGTACAATGTCTGATTGAGGTTTGATAGCGCAAAAAGACCATATCTAGAGTGAGTTAGCTACTGGAGGGAGCTTGGACTACAACATATTGTCAATTTAAGAATTGGTAATGAGTCAAATAATGGGATTTCAGGTGGTGAAAAGTGGAGTCTTAATTAGAGCTGATCTAGTACATGACTCGGTTGTTTTACTATTTGATGAATTTACCTTAGGGTTGGACTTGTCTTTTGTGCTTGATGTAGCCTTACTACTTAAATCCATAACTGCTATGCAAAGTAAGACAATTCTCGAGATGTTGGATCAAATTATGTTACTGTCGAATGGAACTGTGGTTCACAATGGTCCGCTGTATATACTTGAGCAGTGGCTTAGATACTTAGGTCATTCAATTCCTCAACGTGTTATGGTAGATTTAGTCATACATCTGGGAGATAGTAAAATAAAGATGATTGAATAAATGAACAATTTAAGAATTGTTAGGCCAAATATGATCAGAGCTAATGTACATTAAGATGAAATCTTCTATGTCAATCCTTAGTACACTAAGGTTTTCATACTAGGACATAGATTCTGCAACAACATTTGCAAAAGTAAAGAGCTCTTCGGGACACGAATAATGCAAGCCATACTTGCAGGATTTGTGCTTGGTACTATTTTTATGAATGCGTCAAATGATCCGAGAAGAGCGAAATTATAAACATAAATCGGGGTTTTTGCATAAACTACATGAAATACATAGGAAAACAAAAAAAAACTTCCAAGTACACTTTATGCTATTTCATGTATGATGTGAGTATATGAAGTTGTATTCACATACTCGTCTATAATTTCCAACATAATCAAGTTGGAAATTGTATGGAAGTTTTTCTTTGTAATCATGTATAATAAAAGTTTTTACTCAACATACGCATAAATCAAAACAATAGAGAAAAAAATATTTTGATTTGTTATCAAGAATCAATAAATTTCTAATACTGGAATAGATTGATTTATGGTCAAAAACTAATTGACAATGGAAGCTAGCAAGATGAGGGACTAGCCTTATCCAAGCCTCAAGAGGGTACTCTGGTCTTGGTTTTATTTTGTCTCTCGAGATGAAATGTTTTTTCCCACTCACGACGCTCATGTAGAACATTCATATACTAGGCTAGAGATTTTCAAGTAACATTTATAAGACCAAGCATCTTTGTTGTAAAAACAATACAAGCATACTAGCTGCATTTGTTTTTTCTTTGGTCAAAGATAACTGATTTTATCCGAGCATAAAATTGGATAGAAACATTAGCATCCTCGACCAAAACATCAAAAAGCTAAATTGGGTATCATCATCCCAATGACTATTACAAGAATGAGGTGTAACATAAAAAGCAACCAAGTGAGCGGCTTTGTTATAATCCCACGGAACGTAACCAAACGAAACCGACTCAAAATTGGACGCCAAAATATTTATATCAAAGACAATGTTCTCGAGAGCCATCTCATGACACACTCCACTGCGAAAAATATCCATAATCACCTTAGAATAATATTCCACGATCACCTTCTTGTAGGCCCAATCCAAGCAATCAATCATACTTTCGCGAATAGCTTTACAATCTGCTACAAGAACCGATAACAAAGCAACACCTCCAATGCCGTCATCTCCAATACACCACCTAGTGAAGTCTCAAATCACCCAACCAAGCCCTCATATGCTATTGGACACCCTTCAAGAAGCATCACAATTTATCTTAAGAATTCCATGAGGATGCTTTGTCCAATTCATAACAAGCGCAATAACTATCATTCCACCCACATTACAATTAAGTGGTTCATTCACTTCCTCCACAACCTTGCAATTAACCCATATTCATGTTGTTGTGTAATAAGCAATTGCACAACCATATCGGGGATTATATCCTCTTGAAAGATGGCTTGATTCTTGCACTTCCATATCCAAAGACCAAACGCAACCAACTGAAAGGCTCCCTATGAGGATGACCATTATAATATTTCACTAAATGCATCCAAAGATCAATAAAATTTACCTCTTCACTGACGCCGGTTGGGAGTTTCAAGGGAGATTCAAACCAAAAGAGAGTAGCATTCTCAGATTTGAAGAAAACATGAATCACTGTCTACACTTCAGTTTTGCAAAGTGGGCAATACTCCTCTACTCGAGCACCACGTCTCCGTAAACTTATCCTCAAGGCCAAAGCAATTGAGCAACATTTCCATATAAAATGTCTAATTTTGTTTGGGACATCCAAACTCCATAGTGGCCACAATGTTTCATAAACAGATGGAGTGATTGCCATGCCGCCATCCCTATGAGTCAACATAGTATTCCAATGTAATATCATGACTATATAATATCCAGACTTTACAATATAACAATCATGCATAGTAAAGTGTCATATCAATTTATCCAAGGAAACCCATAAAACTCACAGGCGTAGCTAGAACCTTTTGCGCTTCCTTCGGTATAAAAAGATCTTTCACTAACTCTGCAGTGCAACCCTGTATCTCTTGATCAGATAAATTTGCCACATTAAATCATGTCGTGATCGTGGTTTAAATGTATAGGGAAATGGACGCCAATAGTCATGATAGATAAAAACCTAATGCCCATCCTATATCCTCCACCGCAACTTTGCAAGCAAAATCTTTCGACCTTCCAAAATACTTCACCCACCCCCCATGAAGGTCTTTGACTGAGGTATGCCTCCCTAAACCCCTGGAAGGAAACTATTTGGCTTTCTACAGTCTTGCCAGCAAAGAATTTGGGTCCATGGTTAAACTCCATCTCACCTTAGCAATATTAGAGTGAGTCAAGACTCTAAATCCATGTCCCCCTATTTTCTTACCACAAGTCATCTAGTCCCAAGCCACCCACAATATTCCTCGCTTAATCATCAAAGTGGTCCACCAAAATTGAGTCAGAATACTCTAAATATTTTTACACGGGCCAATAGGCAATTTGAAACACGACATGATATAAACGAGAAGCGCCATTACCACCAACTTCAATAAAACCTCCTTCCCCGCAAAAGATAGAAATCTCTCTGCCCACCCACCAACTAGATCCTCAACGCGCTTCCAAATATCATCAAATACATGTTTCTTTGATTGCCCGAAATCTGATTGAAGACCAAGATATTTACCAAACCCATCCCAAATTGGAGTATATAAAATCTCTGCAAGTGTTCTTCGTGACTCAACAAGGCAGTATGCACTAAAGTAAAGAGAGCTTTTCTCGAAGTTTGTTCGCTGACCAGAGCATGCATAGTAGGAGGAAAAAATGTTCAACAACTCAGTAGCTTCCACTTCATGATCTTTATAAAACAAAATTTAGTCATCCAAAAAGACTAGATGAGATATTGAGATACCAGTCCCAACCTGTTGCACACCATGTATAGCCCCCGCTAGCTTGTCGAGCTTGAAGTAATGTTGTTAAGCCTTCCACACATAACAAAAACAAAAATAGTGAGAGTGGATCACCTTGACGAAGGCCCTTAGTAGGCTGAAACTACTCAAGGTTCACAGTTGATAAGCACACTATAAGAAACAATTGAGATACATTCATGGACCCGCTGACACAACTTTTCATTGAATCCCAACCTTCGCATAACTGCCATAAAAATGTCCACCCTACCCGATCATAAACTTTCACCATATCTAGTTTGAGCGCCCGTCATTCCCATGTTATCTATTCATAGTATGCAAGATTTCATGAACACCCATTATTCTTTCTGATATTTATCTTCCCCCAACAAATGCATATTGATAATCACTAATCACCGTCGGTAATACATTCTTCAGCCTATTTGTAAGAACCTTAAAAATCAGTTTATAAATGACATTGTGAAAGAAATAGGCCACCACTCTGTCATTTTTCTAGGATTCAAGACTTTCAGAATTAACACAATATTTGCATGATTCACCTTGCGTAGCATCCTTCCCCTTGTAGAAAATTCTTGTACCATTGAAATGATCTCCAGACCCACAATAACCCAGTGGTTTTGAAGGAAATTACTAGTGAAACCTGTAAAATCGGACACCCCGAATTCAATGTTAGTATAGAGTTATTTCGTAGTGCACAAGTAACCGAACCGTTGTATCACTTCTAACTCAGATTCCTTGTCAAAAGATGTTACTGACTTTGGCATGGAGAGGGTCACTCTTATGTAGCCAATATCACGTTGGTTACAAGGTTGTTTATGATGAACATAAATAGGCAATTAAGGGAATGTTAATTCTTTATGGGAGGATTAATGTGACCTAATTGTTAACCTATATAATGTGCAATAGGTCCCTACCAGCCACTCTCCTGAATCACCAATCTTCGCCCCATAGAGAAGGATTCAATAGTGTGCTGTGTAGAAGACTTGGAGCAACACCATGACTTCTAACAGAGGTATTGGTTTAGACTATTGTTTATGTTCATGTATATGATTATGCTAATGACAATTGTGTCTATGTGTTCATAAACTTCTCATAAAGTTTACAGTTGGTATCAGAGCCAACGTTTATGAGGCATAGATCGATTGATTTTGTTTTGAGTCTAAATTCGGATTGTGTTGGATTGAATTGAACACAAATTTTTGGTTAAGAGCTGCTGGGTTTGTGATATATGGTTTAAATATAAAATAATAAAATGTTTTTGGGTCAAGTTTTGACCCATATGTAGACACAAAAGGATCCACATAGAAAACACGCGGATCCTAGTGACCTGACTTCAAATTTAAAGGGGGTTTTCTTACTGGGTACAAAGGAACCGTATTTTTCCGAAAAATTAAAATTGGGGTTTTGGGTTCATATTGAGTGCGATATCAAATCTTCAATTTCTGCTCGTTTTTGGTCGAATTGGTTTTGGAGCTTCTGTTTGTATGCAAGTTTTCGGTTTCTCTGTAAATGATTTTGGGATAATTATGCTTCCGCTCACACATAAAGATGCGTACTTGGACCTCCAGATAAGTTTTTCGAGCAACCTTGAAGAATCATCAATTGAATTTATGTTTTTCAGCAAGAGTTATATGCTAGAGTGTTCGTCAGGGGGCACGCGTAGGTCTGAAAGCATGGATGGCCCTGAATAGCATAGGCTTTTGAAATTATGATTAATTGATGATGATTGATATCGGTTGAATGCTTGAGTATGTTTGTATGATTTCAATTTTCAGTTTACATACATGCTTTAGCTTCTGTGTTGCGTTCATTCAATAACAAAACACAAAATATCTCCCAAATTTAAGATTACTTGCAAGTTTTATCTGACAAGTAAAATCAGAATGGGTTCATGACTATGAGCTTTGCTCAGTCATGGACGTTAGGATTCCATTTTTATGCTGAATTTCGGATTAGTGAGGAGGTCCATTGTGTCATATTGCCATAGCAAGCTCACATTGGGTTACTCTTGCTATTCATTAGGAATCGAAGTCAGCACCTGCATCTTTATTTTATTGGCTATTACTACATGCTTCTACCACATGAGGTCTAGTTAAGGGTTGCAATATTATAAAGATGGCATATTGTGAATACTGTTAGTGCACGTTCAGGTTCAGTATCAGTGTTATCTTGCAACTTATGTGTTACCTGATACTAAACAGTGTGTATTTGACTGTATTTGGCTATATGGTTTGATTGATATCTCATTCTATTGCCTTAGGCTAGATGAGGTTATGTTATGCAGTTATGGGGTAATTAAAAATTCAAGAAAACCTTAAACGTTTACTTGATTGATTGTTTGCTAAGGTTTTTTTTTTTTTTTTTCAGATTTTAGTTCCTATTAGGTTTTCTAAAAACAAACACTTAGCAAACCCTTCCATCGTGTTTCAGCTGTTAATAACTCCAACATTACTCTTCTAAACGGAACGAATTTTAAGAAGTGGAAGAGAGATATAGAATACGCTATTGCCCTAGATGAATTTGATCTCGCTTTCACTGATGATAAGCCACCTGCACCAACTGAAGAGTCCACTGAAGCTGATAAGGCGGCTTACAAGAAATGGTCTCATGCCAATAAGATGAGTCTGCTGTTTATGAAGAGCAAAATAGAGGATGCAATTGTTGATGGTATTGAGGACTCAAGCAGTGCTAAAGAGTACATGGAGAACATTGCTGAGAGATTTGAAGAATCAAACAATGGCCGAATGACTGAGCTGTTTAGTGAGATGATGGGACTCACTTATGATGGGAATGGTGTTCGCAACTACATTATGAAGAAACTAGACTATGCAGCCAAGCTGAGAGCACTGAAGATGCGTTTGGACGAGAAGTTCATTGTCTGCCATGTTTTGGACACGCTGCCTGATTCTTTTGGCAAGTTGAAGAGTAACTACAACTCAAATGGACAGAAATGGGATGCTAATACTCTGATTTCAGTTGCGGTTGCTGAAGAGACTTTAATCAAGAAGGAAAAGGGGAAGGGTGCAGTGGTTAACCTGGTGACTACTGCAAACAAACCTCATTTCAAGAAATCTGGGAATTTTTCTAAGGACAAATTCAAGAAGAGTTCATCTGGGCCGGGCTCTACTTCTGGAAAGAAGGCTTTCAATCATCCCAAGGCAAACCACAACCCTAAACCGCAAGAAAAGGAGACTGATAAGGATAAGAAATCTGACAGATGCTTCCACTGTGACAAAGTTGGTCACATTAAGAAGAATTGTAGGCAGTTTAAGGAGTGGTTAGCCAAACGAGGTAATATGATTTATATTCCTCTTATTCCTTTCACTGTTGAAGTCAATTTAGTCTCTGTTTCACCAAACTCTTGGTGGCTAGACAGTGGTTCACCCATCCATATTTCCAATACCCTACAGGGATTCAGTGGAAGGAGAACACCAAGTAGAGATGAGCTGAATGTAGCAGCTGGGAATGGAGCTAGAGTAGCAGTGAAGGCGATTGGAGAAGTCAAGCTATCTCTAGATTTAGGTTTCGATTTGGTTTTGAAGAATGTTTATTGCATTCCTTCGATGAAGAGGAGTTTGATTTCTGTTTCTTGTTTTGCCATGGATGGCAGTACTTTTTCTGGAGATTTGAATTCTATGAGTTTATTCAATAAAAATTCCCAGCACATTGGTTCAGCTACTATGATTCAAGGTTATTATCGTTTGAATTGTTCCTATTCCAAAGAGGTTTTTGCTATAGAATCTGTGGGGCATAAAAGGATTAGAATTGATGAAAACTCTGCTGATTTATGGCATAGAAGGATGGGGCACATTTCCAAAGAAAGGTTGCAGCTAATGGTGAAGAACAACTTGATAACTGGTTTGGATTTTAGTGATTTGCATGACTGTGTTGAATGTGCGAAAGGAAAAATGACTAATACTAGGAAGAAAGGATCAGTTAGAAGCACAGAACTCTTAGAGTTAATTCACACAGATATTTGTGGTCCTTTTCAGATCAGAAGTATTTGTGGGAGTTACTATTTCATCACTTTCATTGATGATTTTTCCCGATATTGTCATGTGTTTCTCATTTCTGAGAAATCACAATCCTTAGAGAAATTCAAAATCTTTAAAGCTGAAGCTGAAAAGTACCTAGGGAAGCAGATCAAGGTGGTCAGATCAGACAGAGGTGGTGAATTTTATGGAAAATATAATGAAGCTGGTCAGCATAAGGGTCATTTTGCACAATTTTTGGAACAAGAAGGCATCAAGGCTCAGTATACTACTCCTGGTACACCTGAGCAAAATGGAGTTGAGAGAGACGTAATCGTACTTACTTGAACATGGTCAGAAGTATGATGTGTACTTCTGGTTTACCATTGTTCTTGTGGGGGGATGCATTGAAGACTGCAAATTATCTGACCAACAGAACTCCAAGTAAATCTGTAAACAAAACTCCTTTTCAGTTATGGCATGGAAACAAACCAGGACTTTCACATTTGCATGTTTGGGGCTGCAAGGCAGAGGCAAGACCATACAATCCGCAGGAGAAGAAGTTGGATGAAAAGACTGTCAGTTCATATTTCATTGGATATGCTGAAAATTCCAAGGGTTACCGATTTTATTGTCCTAGTCACTCACTCCGGATAATTGAAACCAACAAGGCTAAATTCTTTGATGAAGCATATCTCAATGATACTGCAAATGTTTCCGCTTACACTCTTGAAGAAATTCCAGAATCTTCAACTTCTACTGGTTCTGCGAATGCAATTCCTGTTATTCCCACTTCTACTATTTCAAGTCCAGTTATTCAGGCAACTCCACTTGAGCAAAATTTGATGGATCAGGACAATCAAATTCAGGGGGAAGTTATTCCACTTTGTGATCCTTCTGACAATTTGTCAGATCATGAACCGCAACTTCATGAAAATAATGATGTTCAACAGGAAAATGTTGAACAAACTCCAGCTCAGGATGATATTATTCCTGTTCAAGGTTTACGAAGATCTAGTCGTCCTGCAGTACCTAAGAACAAAGACCCTGCGTTTGAATTTTACTCGGTTGAAGCTGAATTCGATTGGGGGGAAGATGAAGATCCAACTACTTTTGCTCAAGCTGTGTCTAGTTATCAGAGTAAATCATGGTTGGAAGCTATGAATGCTGAAATTAAATCGATGGATGACAATCAAGTATGGGAGCTAGCTGAACCTGTTAACAATCACAAGGCTATTGGATGCAAATGGGTGTTCAAGACCAAAAGAAATTCAGATGGAAGTATTGAAAGATACAAGGCAAGGCTGGTTGCTAAGGGTTTTACACAGAAGGAAGGAATTGATTATACTGAAATTTTTTCCCCAGTTTCGACTAAGGATAGTTTCAGGATAATTATGGCATTCGTAGCACATTTCAATCTGGAGCTGCATCAGATGGATGTGAAGACAGCTTTTCTCAATGGACATTTAGAAGAAGAAATTTATATGAAGCAGCCAGAGGGATTCATTCAACCTGGGAATGAACACTTAGTGTGCAAATTAAAGAAGTCAATCTATGGTTTGAAACAAGCCTCAAGACAGTGGAATTTGAAGTTTGAATCAGTCATAGTCACTGATGGCTTCATATCCAATGCTGTAGATCCTTGCATTTACCAGAAAATCACTAAAAGTGGTTTTATCTTCTTGGTTTTATATGTGGATGATATACTACTTGCCAGCAATAGTATTAATCTTTTACATAGAACCAAAACTTTTTTGTCAAAGCATTTTGACATGAAGGACCTGGGGGAAGCTTCTTATGTTTTGGGAATTGAAATCTCAAGAGACAGACATAAGAAGCTACTTGGCTTGTCACAGAGTGCCTACATAAGGAAGGTTCTGAAAAGGTTTAACATGAGTATGTGTAACCCAGGCGATGCTCCAATGTCAAAAGGTGATAAGCTACACAAAGAACAATGCCCAAAGAATGATTTGGAGAAAGAAAACATGAAGAAGCTGCCTTATGCTCGTATGGTTGGTAGCATCATGTATGCACAAGTTTGTACAAGGCCTGATTTGGCTTATGCAGTTGGGATCTTATCTAGATTCCAGTCAAATCCAGGAAAAAGTCATTGGGATGGAGGCAAGAAAGTACTCAGATATCTTCAGAAGACTAAAGATTACTCACTGGTTTATAGAAGAGTGAATAACTTGGAGGTCATAGGTTACGTAGATGCTGATTATGCTGGCAGCTATCCTGGAACTGGGAAATCAACTTCAGGATATGTTTTCTTGATGGCTGGAGGTGCAATCTCGTGGAAAAGTGTGAAACAAAGTATCCATTCAACCTCAACGATGCAGTCAGAGTTTATGGCGTTTTATCTAGGATCCAGTCAGGTCACTTGGCTTAGGAACTTTATTTCGCAGATGCATTTGGTTGATTCGATTTCGAGGCCTCTCACTGTTTATTGTGATAACGAAGCTGCTATATGCTTTACCAAGAATTACAAGATTACTGAAAGTTCAAAGCATATAGAGTTGAAGTATTTAAGTGTGAGAGATAAGGTGAAAGACAAGCAGATAGATATTGTGAAGATTGGTACCTTAGCACAACTTGCTGATTCTTTCACCAAAGCACTAGAACCCAAGTTTTTTATCGAGCATATAGGAAATATAGGGATTTTACCATCTCTAGATGCTTAGGTTCAGTGGGAGTAAATAACTGAAACATTGTTTTGAAACACTTTTTCAGTTTCTATTTTTCAGTTGTGAAGTTTTTAGTTTATGTGGGAATTCTGCAGTTTCATTTGCGGAATCTTTGTTTTGGTTGTAAAACCACTCAGTTGAATAAATCCATGGTATTAAGTTTGAATTCAGTTTTCTATTATGAGTTGGTTACAATTTCAGTTTTCCTAAAAGAAATTACATGTGTCCAATCTGTTATATATAGTAGCCAATTGAGACTTGTTTATTTTATCTGCTGCAGTCTTTTTACAGTTAGGAGTATTGAAAATAGCTATTTACATTTAGATTGGACCTTGTCCAAATATAGAAATTAAGACATCAAAGTGTAGGTTCAGTTTCTGCATTTTTATGAAGGACCATGTATATTGAAACACTTAAGTTATCAGTACATTCAGGTGACAATACAGAAGCAACCTTTGATGTTCATGTCAGTTAGTGAAATGTTATCTGGTGGCAATTGAGTGACTGTGTTCGAAAAGTTTTCTTACACAGATTCTTTCCCTTGTCCTGTAACAGTTCATTGAATGATATGGATAATGTAGTGATGAGAAGATACTTTGGTTCATTGCGCAAATTCAGTTCAGAACTTGAACACTATGAATAACCTTAATGCTGCTTGAATTAGTGGGAGTCCGAGTGGGAGAATGTAAAATCGGACACCCCGAATTCAATGTTAGTATAGAGTTATTTCGTAGTGCACAAGTAACCGAACCGTTGTATCACTTCTAACTCAGATTCCTTGTCAAAAGATGTTACTGACTTTGGCATGGAGAGGGTCACTCTTATGTAGCCAATATCACGTTGGTTACAAGGTTGTTTATGATGAACATAAATAGGCAATTAAGGGAATGTTAATTCTTTATGGGAGGATTAATGTGACCTAATTGTTAACCTATATAATGTGCAATAGGTCCCTACCAGCCACTCTCCTGAATCACCAATCTTCGCCCCATAGAGAAGGATTCAATAGTGTGCTGTGTAGAAGACTTGGAGCAACACCATGACTTCTAACAGAGATATTGGTTTAGACTATTGTTTATGTTCATGTATATGATTATGCTAATGACAATTGTGTCTATGTGTTCATAAACTTCTCATAAAGTTTACAAAACCGTCTGACCCTGGTGATTTATTCGGATTCATCTGGAAAAGTGCAGCAGTAACTTCCTCCCTAGTGACTGGTGCTGAAAGTTGCACATTTGTGCTATCTATAACTTTTGGCTGAACATACACCAAGATATCCTCAAAGTGTCGAGGGTTTTAGGAGAAGAATAAAATCTAAAAGTAAAGTAAAGTAATCAACCACAATTCTCTTAAAACCATTCTCTTCAACATACCACACACCAGAGTTGTCTTATAATCCTCTAATCCAGTTGATCATTCGACGCTTGATGGTTTGAGCATGAAAATACTTTGTGTTTCGGTCCCCTTCCTTCAGCCATTGGACTCGATACTTGGTTTTCCAAAACACTTTTTCTTTAATCAATCCATGGAGCTCATTTTCTTTGCCGCGAATAAGTTATTGGTCAAAGATAGGCGCTTAACATGCATCCCTGAGTTCTTGTTAAATATTAACAATTTGAGTACTGATATTCCTCCCAGACCTCCGCCTCCATTCGATCAGACCCCATCGCATATCTCCCTTAGTTTCTCCGTAACCAAGAAGCTCTTTGTGCCCCGTACCACATAATTTCATTTATGCACCACCACATCTCTATAGTCACGGCTCCACCTTGAATCATAGAAGAAAGAAATTACTGGCACTTGTTACATTTGTTTATGGCACTTGTTACATTTGTTTATGACACTCATGGAGTTTCCGCCTTAAGCCTAGCCAAAATAAATATATGGACAACCCCATATTAACTAAAACTGTACCTCGGCATACAGTACAAAGAGGTGAGCTCTAGGGTTGTATTATGATACACAACGCGATTTTGTTTTCGTTACTATTTCGTAATCATGTTAGGGTTTCTAAAAGGGATTAGCACATCTAGGTATTAGTTTATTGAAAGAAAAAAAGGAATCTTACCTCTTGAGCTTAATTTGGAGTTAAGAGTGATTAGAAAAATGGAACTTGTCGAGAGTGTGATGAAATTACTCGAAGTTGTGGTTCCTATTAATTTTGTTCTTTGGTTGGGTTTTTTTTTCATAAGATAAAAAGATAAAATGAAGGACTTTTCCTCCAAAACCTACTAAACTGAGAAAACGACAAAACAAAAGAACACAATCTAAGCACCCGGCGCAGGTTAGCCGTATCAAACCCAAACACCTCGACTATAAAATGGCACTCAAAACACACCGACGAGTCTCAACCCTCACTGCACTTTGCCCCTCTTGTGTTTCCCCTACTTCGAGTCATCAATGGCGGCGGCTACTTCCTCCTTCTCTCCAGCCCTCTCTGCCCCAGCATCGTCGGCGGCGGCGTCCAAAACCCATGCCGCTCCGTCCACTCTAGGGTTTTCCTCCGCCGTGTCGAAATCCCTAGCCCCTCTTAGAGCCAGAGCTGCTCGCCTCGTTGCTAATGCCACTGGCGGCGGCTCGGCCCTCGGAGCTCGGATGGTCTCAATGCCGACCATTAAGCCCCCGCTCTCTCTCGATTTCGAGACCTCCGTTTTCAACAAGGAGAAAGTCAATCTCGCCGGTCACGACGAGGTCTATTTCTGTCTCTCTATTAGTTCAACTTCAATTTTTTGTATTTTTATTGTATTGGTTAATTTCCTAGTTAATTTACTCTCTGGATTGTTGGGTTTTGTTGATCAATGAGCTTGGGGAAGAAAGGTGGGAACTTTTTATACTGCGTGCTCATTTCTGTGTATGTTCTGTTCACGAAAATACCTAATTGAAGGCTAAGCAAACAAATTACGGGGGAAATGCTGAAGCAATGTGCTCCATCTGTTGATATAAGATACATGTGCATTGTCTGTTTGTGTAACTATATTCATATTGTTTATAATGTTTGTGAAATGATAAGTGTTTCGGTTTTTGAATGATTATTTTCGCTTACTGCAGTACATTGTGAGGGGAGGGAGAGATCTCTTCCACTTGCTGCCCGATGCATTTAAGGGTATTAAGCAGATTGGTGTTATCGGTTGGGGCTCTCAGGTGAGTTATTTGCTCTCGTTTTGTAGTCACTCAATGGTTTTGTTAAACTAACATATGGGGTTGTGCAGTAGTTCATAATCTACTCACACTAGCTTTGAGTTTGAAACTGAAAACCAAAAAAACTTTGAAAAGTTTCAAACTGTGCGTGTTTTCCTGTAAGCTGCACCTAAACAGATGTCTGTTCCTATTTTGTTTTCCTGTCTCATATTATTTTTTCTTGGTTTATAACCGATTATTTTTTTCAGGGGCCTGCTCAAGCTCAGAATTTAAGAGATTCTCTAGTTGAAGCAAAGTCTGATATTGTGGTCAAGGTAATTTCTTTTCTTTCACTGAAAGTTCCATTTCGAAATATTTAATACCTACTTGTTTACATTTTTTTCAGTTAACACTGCTGTGGATTTTTACAGATTGGGCTCAGAAAGGGCTCCCGCTCGTTTTTGGAAGCTCGTGAAGCCGGTTTCACTGAGGAGAATGGGACTTTGGGTGATTTATGGGAAACAGTCTCAGGAAGCGATCTTGTGTTGCTTCTAATTTCAGATTCTGCACAGGTCTGGTGATTGCTCTTTTGGAAATAGTAATCTTGCTGTGATTGACTCTAACTTTTAGCTGTCTGTCTTTTAAATTATGTACCATGTCAGAAGTTCATAAGTCAGTTTAGTTTATAGCAAACTAAAGTGGTCATCTCTTAAAATTATTCTGTATTACTTGTTTCGGTCGTTCAAAAATGCTTTACATTATTTAAATGTAAGTTAAGTTTTCCTGGTGAGGTTTGAGAATCCTTTCAGGTTTAAGAAACTAATGTAATTTGAGTGAAATACTGTGGGTGTTGATGATGACGTTTTGTTTTGCGTTTTGTTTTTTTGGGTACATATCAGAGAATTTTGGTTATGACAAGGTTTAATTTTTGTCTTGTCTTGCAGGCAGACAATTATGAGAAGATATTCTCACACATGAAACCAAATAGCATACTTGGTCTGTCCCATGGTTTTCTTCTAGGCCATTTGCAGTCTGTGGGACTTGACTTTCCCAAGAATATGAGTGTAATTGCTGTATGTCCGAAGGGGATGGGTCCCTCTGTAAGAAGACTTTATGTTCAAGGCAAAGAGATAAATGGAGCAGGAATTAATTCCAGTTTTGCTGTCCACCAGGTTAGTTTTCTCTCGCCGGTCCGGAGGAGTATTTCCTGGTCTTGTATTACTGTTTTCGTAGATCTAAATGCCTTTTATTTGAACAGGATGTTGATGGCAGAGCCACAGATGTGGCCCTAGGCTGGTCGGTTGCCCTTGGTTCCCCTTTCACATTCGCCACCACGCTAGAGCAGGAATACAAAAGTGATATCTTTGGCGAACGAGGTAAGTTCAATGCCCCATCTTTATCTCTTCCTTAGTTTTGGGTTAAATTTAGTAAACTTAATTCGTCATCTTTGCTTTGCTTGGTAGGCATTTTACTTGGTGCTGTTCATGGACTGGTGGAGTCCCTGTTCAGAAGGTACACCGAAGATGGGATGAGTGAAGATGTGGCTTATAAATCCACTGTTGAATGTGTAACTGGAATTGTGTCCAGGACCATCTCGACCAAGGTTCTTACTTTGAATCTTATTATTACTTTTGCATCTGTGTCAGAGCGCCCATGGGTGCTTGTAGATGGAATTGGGAACATATTTACTTATGGTTTTTGTTCCGTTTCCCTACAGGGTATGTTGGAAATATACAACGCTTTGTCTGCAGATGGAAAGAAGGAATTTGAGACTGCATACAGCGCCTCATATTATCCCTGCATGGACATCTTGTATGAATGCTATGAAGATGTAGCCAGTGGTAGTGAAATCCGTAGTGTTGTCTTGGCTGGCCGTCGCTTCTATGTATGTTTTTCCTAGTTGTTTGCACTTTTCATAATAGTCTTTAAAGTGTGGTTTTTTGTATTAAGTTTAAAATTGAATATTGTTACTTTGATCTTTATGATCCTCATTGTTTTTGAACACTTTTAGCTGCTGTATTATCAATGATGATCTGCTAATTATAATGAAAATGGTTTTGTTTACAGGAGAAAGAGGGTCTGCCTGCATTCCCAATGGGTAAAATTGATCAGACCCGTATGTGGAAGGTTGGTGAGCGTGTCCGGTCATCACGACCTGCTGGTGATCTGGGCCCATTACACCCTTTTACTGCTGGTGTTTTTGTTGCATTAATGATGGCACAGGTATGAGCCTAACCTTCACCGTTTAACTTACTAGAATTTTCAGAAAACCAACTTTGTTCCAATGCATATACAGTATTTTGATCATGAGTAATTGATATATTCTCAGTTTCTTTAATTTCTAGATGAATAATTAAAGTTTATAGGTAGCATAAGAGAAGAATTTTGTGCATTTGTAATCATTAATTTACATGAAAAAGAATAAAATAAACTAATCAAAAGGTCCATGGTGGAAGCAGTGCTGCATTTGCCTGAAAGATAAAAGACCAATTCAGTCTTCCCTGGTTGAATATTAGCCAAAAGAAGTGGTTATGAAACTATTTTAATGTCTTTATAAAGGGATATTTTAGCTGTCAATACTGGACATAAAACTAAATGTCTCAATTACTTATTTGAAGTTGTCAACTGTTGGAGGGTCTATCATAGTTGAGGAACACGTGCTTGGTGTGCCATGATGTAAATTGTTGGTTCTATCATTTTAAACTTGGGTACCTTGCATCTCGAACCTCATAATGGGTTTGGATTGTTAGAGGCTTGTGGTCATGTTATTTCTCTGCTTATAGCTCGGGAAAATTTTTTTTCTGCATGTGGTTTGAACTCTTGTCTCTTTCACTTGTTATATGAATATCCAGATCGAAGTGTTGAGGAAGAAAGGGCATTCTTATTCAGAGATCATTAATGAAAGTGTTATTGAGGCAGTGGATTCTTTAAATCCTTTCATGCATGCTCGGGGGGTTGCTTTCATGGTCGATAATTGCTCGACAACAGCTCGATTGGGGTCAAGGAAATGGGCTCCACGATTCGATTACATCCTTACTCAGCAGGCCTTTGTTTCTGTAGACAATCATGCACCCATCAACCAAGACCTCATCAGCAATTTCGTGTCCGATCCGGTGCATGGAGCCATTAAAGTATGCGCGGAACTGAGACCTACGGTTGATATTTCAGTGCCTGCCAATGCAGACTTTGTGCGACCGGAGTTGCGTCAGTCCAGCAATTAAAATTGAAGAGTCCACTGCCTGAGCTGATCTGAAAATCCTGTCTGGCACAATATTTAATCATCTGCTGTAGTTTTATCTAGTTTATTACCCGTTTACGTTGTGTGCATTTTGGATTCCAAGTTGTGTTTGACGATGAATGGTGTACTAATAAATTTCGGTAATGAGTTCAGTTTTGTTGTTTCGAGTCCGTTGTACTGGACTGGTGGTTCAGGGTTCGGATGCATGCAGTTTGGGAGGGATTAAAAACCATTAAGCAATTAGGCCCTGGTTCCATTTAAGGACTGGTTTATTGGTTATATGCTAGACGTGGTCCATTCTCTCTACTAAATCGACCTGTTAACTTTGGTATGTTCTCCGTTGCTTATTTGGATAATGCCTATGTTGTAGAGTACGGAAGATCGATCATGAGGGTCATAAGGGTCTATTGCTAGTCGTATAGCTAATAGATCATTGTCGAATTGGAAAGTTTCCTTATCTTGCTAATGATTACTCTTGAGGGTAGTAAACCTCAGAAGCAGTGGCCAAAAGTATTAAGAGTAACAATCAAATTCCCCGGGCTTGAATGACCATGAAAGATGAAACCATTCTATCAGACAGACACAAACCATCAGCGAGTAACTTTGTTTTACTTTAGTCATTGGAAGGTCTGTCCATCAAGTGGCTAAATTCAACAGAAGTAAACAATTGATTCAACTGAAAGAAAACTGAAAATTAATTTAGCAATTTCAAATTAAAGTCAGCACATGCAATACAACGCATGGTAGGTGTTTGATTTATTTTGATATGTGGTGAAACTTTTTAAGCAGTAGGGTAAGAGGCTTCCGTGGCAACGCCACAAAGACCTTCTTTAGCCTCAACATCTCTTTGCATCCGCATGTACCCCTCTTCACCCCATTCACTGCTCCACGAGTTCTTCAACAACCAATACTTGGTGCCATCGTAAGTAACCCCATAACCAACTGCGGTAACACAATGGTCGATTTCTAGTCCACAGTCTCCTGTGAAGACTCCACCTCCATAATGCATGAAATCATCGCATCCGGCGTCAATGCAAACAGTGACAGGTTGATTAGCAACGGCTTTAAGTAGTGATTCTTCACTGCTTTCAGGCACGTCTTCGTAGCCAGTTATAATATGGCTGCGGGTGGGGCTTGGGCATTGCAAGTACCATCAACACCTTTGTACGTGTAATTAGCTTCTGAGCTAATCCCGTTATTCTTGATGATGTAGCCAAAAGCACCGTTTGGGTAGCCACCCTCGCAACCCCCGTCTTGGCCCCCGGTGTCACAATCAACCACTTATTGCTCTGACAAAGAGATCAACTTACCAGTTGTAAGCCCAACAACTCCTTCCACGGCTGCCACTGCTGCAAAAGCCCAACAACTTCCTACAAAATACAAAAGAAAAATATTTTTTATTCCAAATTAAATAGTTTTCCACATATACATAAATGATCAATCAGGAAAAGAAATGTAGATGCTAATTAAGTTACCACAATCGCCTTGGTCCTTCATGGGCGTTACGGTTCCTTTCTCTCTCCAATTCATTATAGATGGCACTAGCGTAACATTTTCATATTTGAAAGAAGTCGTCCTTGGGGAATACTCACGCCCCTTGAAGCCATTTCTTGAAGCTTTGACTTCTTCTTTTGTGCGGTCTGCAAATTGATTGACTCTTAGTTTATAAGATTTAGTTGCATCATTGTTGGAAGATTCTACATATGCCACATTCTTCTGGAATATCTCGAAACGTTTCTCCTTCTCTATATTATCGCCGTACACGCGCCCATAGCGAACTATCCATTGCTCGAACCTTTCAGACATGGATGCACCGTTGAGGTTGCGGGAGGTGGCTTCACAAGAAGACCAAACCCCCAACATAAGGATCAAGGCCAAGCAAATGCATTTCCGAAGCTGGCTAATGAACTGATCCATAGTATAGGTATAGCTTGTACACGAAGCAGTTGGATTTGGTACATTGAAATAGAAGAATGATGTACGTTGATTTTATAATGATTGGCCTTCATGTCCGAAATCTTGTTTGGTCGCCGAGAAAAAGCTGTGAAATATGTAAATCTAGCTGTCAGATTAATAATGACAATGGTGAAGGACCCTAAGCTGTGAAGGACAATAGTTCACATCCAAAATCCCCATGTTTTCGCATTGTTTTTACAAACCCTTTTATCCTCTATTTTTGGCAACTTCCTTTTATCTTCATCAAAAAAGCTCAAATCTTTCTTTTAAAATTACAAAAATTTCATGAAAATTCTCGCAAATGCTATAATATGGAATGCTGGACACAAGTCAAACAACGATATTGTCCATAATACAGAATAAACTTGATTACATTAGTCAATTTGCCTTTTCTCCTTCTAAATTAGCGTCGCCTGGAGGAGGTTGATATGACACGTTATTACTAAATTGAGTCCCTTGTAAATACAACTATTACACAATAATGACATACCGACCCAATTTCATTTTTTGTCAACGAGCAAATTTCATCATCAAATATGTTATTTGTATATGCATATGATCAAATTGGTCTAATGGTATTTCCGCTCCACGATTTACAGTTGTGAGTATCAGTTTTTGACTCGCTATAAAGTTTATCAGTATATTAGATGAACCGGCTCAAATGACCAAAGAGGGTCACTTGGAGTCACATAGGGGCAAAAGTGGGATTTGAGCATAGTCTCTCAGTGGGCTGAGCAGTCCAAAAGCCGTTCAATAAAACGAAGCCCATTTAAACATGATCTCACATGCCTTAAAGACTCTAGCAATGGAATTTAGGGTAATTTAACCATTATTAGGCTCATTTTTCTGTAAAAAAATCATATTTAGCAATGGGGTGGCTAAAAGGTTAAAAAACTACTAAAAGGGCTAAAGGGCTTGAGGGATGACTACATTTAGCCATTTAGGTAGCCTTTTAGCCTCTTTTTTTTTGGGGTGCTTACACCATATTTGCCAAACCTACACACAAGCCCCTCTCAACCACTAAAAATAAATGAATTTAGGGGTAGTCCAAATCTTAAAAAACTATTTTTTAGATGGCTAAAATTTAACCATATATCCCTTTAGTTCTTTTATTGCTAAAGATAACCTCATAACAAAACCCGAAGAAATTACACGGAAATTAATTTTAAAAGTGCAATGGTGATAATGCAAGGAAACTTCGTCCATATATAAAGGAAAGTTTTTCGTAAAAGGCACTCAAACTTGTATTTTGAATAACCTCTTGCACAATCAGCATGAAAGAGGCCAACCATTTTAAACTGTGTGTCGTTAATGTGATTGTGATTTCCGTCTTCCACAGTACTCTTGGCATTGAATCATAAAAGGTGACTCTCCCTCGCAAGGTCAAGTCCTTTGTTTACGACTATTTGTCATCAACAGTTGCTTTGTCTAGAAATGCCTATGTATGTATTAAAGTTGTAGAGTATACAATAACTTAGATCATAAGGATCAATTTCTTCCAGTCTTATATGGTACTTTTGTAAATCACTTTCCATATGATCTTTCAGTTCATGGATATATACCCGATCATATCTTTGATTTGAAAGTTTAGTTAAGCGAAATGAATTTCTATAATCTTGCGGATATATTAAGATGAAGCTCTTAAAAAAGGAAACAAATCGATCAAGTTGATTCTAAAACAATTCATTTTTCATTCAACTTTGCATTATAGCAAAATAAGGTCCCTCAATTTTCTTATGCGGACGTACAAATACAAATATATCTAACCAATGGGGTAAGAGCCGTACATGGCAACCCCGCAGATACCTTCTTTTGCCTCAACGTCTCTTTGCATCCTCATGTAGCCACCCTCCCCCCATTCCGTGCTCCACGAGTTCTTCAACAACCAATACTTGTCGCCCTCGTAAGTAACCCCGTATCCAACAGCGGTAACACAATGGTCAATGTTCAGTCCACACGATCCCGTAAAGATTCCACCTCCGTAACGCATGAAATCCTCGCATCCGGCGTCGATGCAAACAGACACAGGTTGATTAGCAACGGCCTTAAGAAGTGATTCTTCACTGCTTTGAGGCACGTCTTCGTAATCAGTTATAGTGGCTGCGAGGGGTGCGTCGATATTGCATTCACCGTTGGCGGCTTTGTACGTGTAATTGGTTTCAGAGCTGATCCCGTGATTTTTGACGACGTACTCAAAGGCACCGTCCGGGTAGCCACCCCCACAACCTAGGTCTTGTCCACCGGCTATGTCACAGTCAATCACTTGTTGCTCCGACAAAGCGATCAATTTACCAGTTGTAAGCCCAACAACTCCTTCCATCGCTGCCACCGCTGCAAAAGCCCAACAACTTCCTACAAATATCCCAATGTTTTGTTAACCACAATAGAAATGATTAATTAGAGACATGACATAACATTGACCATTTGAAAAAAGTTTATAATTAAATTCAAGATGCTAATTAATGAACTTACCACAAGAGCCTTGATCCTTCATGGGCGTTACGGCTCCTTTGTCTCTCCAATCCATTACAGCTGGCACGACCGTAACGTTCTCATATTTGAAAGACACCCGCTTTGTGGAATATTCGTTGACCTTGAATCCATTTCTCGAGGCTTTGACTTCCTCTTTTGTGAGGTCTGCAAATTGGTTGACACTTAATTTATAAGATTTGTTTGCATCATTATTGGAGGATTCTACATATGCCACATTCTTTTGGAATATCTCAAAACGCTTCTCCTTCTCATTTGCATCGCTGTATACTCGTCCATGCTGAACCATCCATTGCTCGAACCTTTCAGACATCAATGCACCGTTGAGGTCGCGCGAGGTGGCTTCAGAAGAATGCCAATCGCCCAACATAAGGATCAAGGCCAAGCAAATGCATTTGCACAGTTGGTTTGCGAAATCCATGGTGTAGTATAGTTGGGATTTGGTAAAGTAATAGAAGTATACTGAAAAGCAGATGGTACACTGAAATAGAAGAGTGGTACGTTGTTTATATAGTGATTGACCTTAGCATCTTTAATTTTGCTTGGTCGTCGAGAAATCGTTTTATAATCTTGCAAACTAGCAGAACAATAGTAAATAATGGTGAAGGACCCTAGGCTGTTAAGGACAAAAGTTTCTGCATTGTTTTCACAAACCTTCTTCCGTCTCTTTTTGGCAAATTCCTTTTGTCTTCAACCCGGAAAGCTCAAACTCCACATTAAGGCCTCAAGTGCAATGATATGGAAATGCTGGACACAACGATATATAGGTCCATAATATGGTATAATCTACTTATTCATCAAAGTGTTGCAATATTGCTGGATTTGTGTTTAATTACTGAACAAGTTTCTTGTCGTGAGCGGCCCCCGCTGGCAAAATATAGAGAAGACGAATTCGACTAATTGGAAGAGAAATGAAGCCCAAACTGAAGAGGCCCGAAAGTTTCCTCTATGAAATGAAATAGCTGATTACCATCCTCTTCTACAACAAGTTTACTTACCAGCTTCAAAGATTTTTCAAAGCTGGAAGGTATTCGTGTTGTTGCATTATCACCAATGTATTCAGTGCAAAATTAACTTTTGGTGTAAACTGAAAAACCTTCACGAAATACAAATACGCTAGTTTTCTTGTGGCCAATATGTCTTACAAGTATTTTACATACAAGTTCATAGATATCATACATATTACATATATAGTACCTACAAGCACATTTATATAGTAGGCATTGATGTTCTTTGATTTTATATACAACAAGTAAACTAAGCAGTCGGGTAAGAGGCCTCCATCGCAATGCCACAAAGACCTTCTGCTGCATCAACATCTCTTTGCATCCTTATGTACCCTTCTTCACCCCATTCGGCACCCCATGAGTTTTTCACCAACCAAAACTTGGTCCCGTCGTCACTCACTCCATAACCAACCGCAGTAACACCATGATCTAAGCTCGTCCCACATGATCCGGTAAAGACACCACTTGAGTAGAACTGGAAATCAGAACCACTAGCATCAATTGCAACCGACACAGGTTGATGGGCAACCGCGGTAAGAAGGGCGCTTTCGCTGTTTGCAGGCACATCTTCATAGCCAGTTATCTTGGCAGCAATTATGGCTTCCTTCTTGGCATTGCATGTACCATCAGTACCACTGTAGGGGTAATTCGCTTCCGAACCAAGACCGTGGTTTTGTTGGATGAACTGAAAGGCATCATCCATAAGTCCACCCTCACAACCTTGGTCTTCACCGCTAGTGTCACAATCGACAAGCTCTTGTTCAGACAAAGATATCAATTTACCAGTTGTAAGTTGAGTAATTCCTTCAGTGGCAGCAACCGCAGAGAAAGCCCAGCAACATCCTATATTGCAGTTGATATATAATTCGTGGTTAGATTTACAAGATACATGGATAATTTAAATAGAACAAAGTTCTCTAAAAGATTAACAAAAAGATCAATTACCACATTGGCCTTGATCTTTGATAGGAGTAACAGCTCCTTTCTTTCTCCAGTCCATTGTAGCCGGCACTGGTGCTGTAACATTTTCGTATTTGAAAGAAGTTGTCTTTGTGGAGCACTCATGCCCCTTGAATCCGTTCCTCGAGGCTTTGAACTCCTCATTCGTAAGGTCTGCAAACTGATTGACACTTAACTTGTACGGCTTCGTTGCATCATTATTGGAAGCATCAATGAATGCCACATTTTCCTTGAATATCTTGAAACGAGTCTCCTTTTCATTAGCATCGTTATATACTCGACCATAACGTGCCATCCATTGCTCGTACCTCCCGTACATTGTTACATCCTGGAGACTGCGAGAAGTGGCTTGACAAGACCAAGCCCCCACCATGAGGATCAAGCCAAAAACAATACATTTCGACAACTTCAGGTTAATAAACTCCATTGTATCTAGCTAGAGTACTAGAATTTTGAAGCAACTAGAAATGGTATGGTAGAGAGGTTGCTAGGAGCTGGAATACTCAAGTGGTAGATTGCTCCATAGTTTTATAGCACTCATGAAATATGGGAATGCATGCTGGCTACCGTACAATCTCCGTGCCTTAAAAGATGATATGCCATCATTAATCTACGTGCCCTGGAAAATAGTCTGATATGGACCTGAGATATTAACTAGTAAATAGCTCGTCCATCACAATTGATTGAGATAAGATAATTATGCTTCTTTGATTTTTGTTTTGTTTTGTTCGGAAGGTATAGAATTCATACTCCGTCCGACTATTGTTTTGTTTCTCTATGTTTGAATTTTGAAGATCTATTGGGCTGTATAATAGACCGTAAGCGGACTACTGTTCTTTGGGCCTCAAATAAGTGGACCCAGTTTTAATAGGTAAGCCCTCACCAAAAATTGTCCAAGTTGGAAGGAGTAGATGGATTACTCATCATGAATAAAACTTCTAGAACTATCAATGATCTTCTAGATTTATGCACGTTTTCTATCAATCAAGTTTCTAATACATTGCTAACCTCTCATACGCATTCTGTCCATTAAGAAGACGAGTATGACTGTAAGAGAAATTACAATGAGTGAGAGAGTTTCCATTACATAGAGAAACAAATGTGCCTTAGAGGACCACTCAACTAGCCCAAATGAAATAAGCTAATTATTTATTTTTATTTTGAAATTTTGTTACTCTAAAATATTCACCGTATAAATTTATGAAATGTATAATGAACCTTTTTAAACTTATAATAGCATTTCCTTATATTGTTTAGTACCAGCAAAAAATAACACTTCAATTTTTGGGGCTAACTGATTGCTCTTCAAACGTCTTGCCTGTGTAAAGGAGGTTTGATGGATCTCCTTTACCATAATTTCTCAGCTCCCTTTTATGCAGCAGCTGACATCTTTATTCTAATTGTCTTCCAGATTAAGGACATAAGATGCCTACACTTTAATTACTCAGAGGTAGATCACCAAGTAATAATTCACCCACTTTAGGCTAGGCGGAGTTTCTTGAATGGCCACAGCCATGAGTGGCTTCACCATCTCCACCATTGATTTCAAATCAATGACTGGGATTTGGTGACTTGGTGACCTGCTATAGCCATAAAAGAAACATATTGCTCATATTTTGGTTGACTCAAAACAACGGCGAAAGACATAGATGTTGTCCCCGTCAAATATTGTTGAAAGAGGCACACTATCTCTCTCTATTGCTTGTTTTTCAGTGGAGATTTTCATAAAAGAAACATATTCGAAGTAATTATGTGTTCATTCATATAGAGTTTCTTATTAGTTTACAAGAAATTTATGTATTCATATATAGTTAGCTGAAGAAACTAACAAGAAATTATTGAATTATAGAATTTTGATTTTCATAACAATTATAGTCACTATGATATTACATAACTACAAAGTTCTGCAAAATTATAGAATTTTGATTTTCATAACAATTTCGACAGTGTCCAAAAAATATAACAAAAATAGCTAGATCGAAAAAATCTTCAAGAAGGACGTCTTGCACAAATGCTACTCTCAAATGCATATTGAGCTAAGATAAAGAATTTAGGGTTTTGGTTTATTGATGTGGATTACAGAAGAAAATCTAAAAGACAAATTGTTGAAATTTTTTTATGAGTTGAGACTGAGACACACAGTGTGCAGGGCACGATGTCCCCAATAATTTCACAGGAGAGAATTATTGCCAGTACATAGTGGGCTGTAATGCAGTCCTAGGGCGTTGGGCGTCGGAGTGGCTGGGTGTCGGCGTGGGTAGACGACGCCGGGCGTTGGGTGTCAGAGTAGCCGGATGTCGGAGTCGTTGGGTGTCGTTGGGCAGAGGCGAGCGGCACTGTGGGGTCGTGAGGGAGGCAACGGCACCGTGCTATTTAGAGAGCTGCTTTTGCAGCTCGCTATTTAGAGCGAGCTAATCCCCTCAAATGAAAACACGGGTGCTATTTAGCACCATTTAAAATAGTCCGGTTGTACACCAAACACAGGCTATTGGACAATTTAAGAATTGTGCAGTCCAGTACCAGGTAGTGAAGCCTACCAAATAGGCCCTAAGAGACTATGGGAGATTATAAGGAACTATGGCCGCACCATGGGCGCACTATGAGGGACTATGAACGCGTTGATGAATTACAACGAATATGTACTCGAAATACTATGAGGGACTATGAGGAACTATGGCCGCACCATGGGCGCACTATGAGGGACTATGAACGTATGGATGAATTACAACGATTCTGTACTCGAAAGACTATGAGGGTCTATGGCCGCACCATAGCCGCACTATTATACCCAGGGATTGAACTGTAAAATACTGTTCACAATTTGCCTAGTGAAGAAATGACCGCTGCCCGTTGCCTAGTTTAGCACACAAGTTTCTCCATGGGCCTATTTTAGCCAATTTCCAAAGAAAGAAAATGAAACATGAGCCCAAGTTTGGAACATTGTTAGGGCCCATTTTGTTATATGAGCTACTTGTTGGCCCAAGTTTGGTCCAACTCCAAATTGTACCAAGTCGAATGGGCTCTAGTTTGCAAGCCGAGCGATCCGTTCCAAAGAACCATGATTGCCGACTTACTCTTGCAGCCAAACTGCGCCGTTGCCAATGGCGGCGTCACCCCAATCCCTTACGCCAACAGTGGCAGAGAGCGATGATGATGTCAAGGAGAACAATCGGTGGGGAACAATCGGTGGCATCACTCTCTGTCGTTGTGTTTCTTAACTCAATTGGGTAATTTTGGGTTAGTTACTTTTCGTTCTCAGATTTCTATAAGACTGTTCTAAATGCTTGATTGCAACAATTGTTTATAAATAAGAGGTTCGAAAAGAGTAGAACCGAGCCGATTGTGATGCGTTAATTATGGGTCAATAATAGAAAACGTTGTACATTGATTTATTGTAGCATAGAATCTCAAAAAATCTCTGCAAGGATAAAAAAGAGAGCATAATCAAACTACCGGTCCCTTGCCAGCTCTAAAGCATCTGAATAATTCAAGTGTGATGGTTAAAGTGTGTTTAGATGAGTGCCCACCACCCACACAAAATTTCCATTGCAATTGCTTACCTTTTTCCTGTTGTTTTCACTCCAAGAACAAATGGTCGAACTAATCACAATCACTTGAAAAATTTAGCATTTTCTCACTTCTTAATTTCCCAGTAATCTTTATGCAAGCAGTGGGAATCATCTTCTCCATCTCAGTGTCCTGCGGCGATGCCATTCTTGATTCAACAGTTGTTTATAGCAAATAAGGGACCAAATGCTTCAGATAAAATTCGAAAAGACTAGTAGTACTACTACTACTACCGAGAGCGTTACACTGGCATTTGTTTCATTAAGCTATAATAGAAAAGTTGTACAGTTTTTTTTGTTGCATTGCATGTGATCTTAAGAAATCTGTACAATGATATAAAAGAGGAATTGTTGAAGTCGTTGTAATCCCGACACTCCCCGGCCCCTTGCCCCCACAATTAAAGCATCTAAATAATTAAAGCAGATGTGGATGGCTAAACTTTGTTTGGATGAGTTCCCACCACTCACATTTTCCCAATTCGATTGATGATCTTTTTCACTCCAAAGGCCGGGCTAATCACAATCCCTTGAAAATTTAGCATTTTCTCTCAGAATCTCTCTTTAAGCAATGGGAAACATCTTCTCCATTTCATTGTCTTGCGGCGATGCCATTCTTTCTCGCTGCTTGGATTCCCTCCTTCCGCGGGCTGCGTATGTACGGAAGCTCGAGGACAACATTCAAGCTTTGAGGACATCTTTAGTGGATCTAACATCCTTAAAGAACGATGTGAATACAAAGGTTGAGAATGCTGAGCGGCAGAGTAACATGAAGCGGCTGGAGAAGGTTGACCGGTGGATTAAAAGTGTGGAAACAATCGAGACTCAAGTCACTCAACTGGTCAGCGATAGTGCTCAAGAAATTGAGAAGCTATGCTGTGGAGGTTGTTGTTCAAAAAACTACTTGTCCAGCTATAAGTATGGGAAAACAGTGGCTAAAGCGTTGGCGGAAGTCAAGTACTTCAAGGACGAGGGAAAGTTTGAAGAAGTTGCGGAAAAAAACTTCGATTCAGCTCAAGAAATATCGACCGAGCCGACTGTGGCCATGGATTCCATGCTTGATAAGGCTTGGAAGCATGTTGAAGATGAACAAGTGGGAATCATTGGCTTGTACGGAATGGGAGGGGTGGGGAAAACCACCCTCCTTACCCAAATCCACAACAAAGTCGTCAATAGTACTCCTCCTAATGATTTCAGTCCAATGATCTGGGTAGTGGTATCTAAGGATCATAAACTTGGAACTGTCCAGGACAAGATTGGTGAAAAAATTGGGTTTTCCAATGATCAATGGAAAGGCAAACAGCATGAAGAAAAAGCTGAAGACATCAACAGGGTCTTGACCAAGAAGAAGTTTGTGCTACTGTTGGATGACATTTGGGAACCGGTGGACACAATAAAGATAGGGGTTCCGATTCCAGACAAACGAAACAAGTCCAAGATAATCTTCACTACTCGGTCCGAGGATGTATGCGGTCGTATGGATGCTCAAAAGAAGGTCAAAGTGGAGTGTTTAAAATGGGAGAATGCTTGGATCTTATTTCAAGAGAAGGTTGGGAAGGAAATACTTTCTGGCCATCCAGATATCCCAAAACTTGCTGAAAGCGTGGCAAAAGAGTGTGCTGGTTTGCCACTGGCATTAAAAGTGGTTGGCCGAGCCATGGCTTGCAACAAGACACCCGAAGAGTGGAAATATGCACTTCATATGCTGAAGAAGTCTGCGGCGGAATTTTCAGGTATGGAAGAGGCATTCCCTCTTTTAAAATTCAGTTACGATAATCTACCTAGTGAGAAACTCAGGTCATGCTTTTTATATTGTGCTTTGTTTCCGGAAGATTCTTGCATACGTAAAGAGAATTTGTTGTACTATTGGATGTGTGAAGAAATACTAGATGATGAATATGGGAATGTCGACCAAGCGAAAAATGAGGCTTATAGTATTATCGGAACTCTTGTTAAGGCATGTTTGTTGGAAGATGGTGGAAATGTTAATGTAAAAATGCATGATGTGATTCGTGACATGGCATTGTGGATAGCTCGTGACTGTGGGAAAGACAACGAAAGGGTCCTGTTATATGCAGCTGACCATGGCACACCAGATGTCAAAAGATGGAAGAGCACCACAAACCGAGTGTCATTCTATTCTTACAATATGGGACGTCTAGATGAGGCACCAACCTCTCCAAATTTGTTGACTTTATTCATTTACGAAACAGGTTGTTTGACTGAGATTGCTGATGGATTCTTTAATTCCATGCGTAGTCTTCGAGTGTTGGACTTGTCATATAATCGGAGCTTAGCTGCACTGCCATCTGGAGTTTCAAAACTGCTCTCTTTGCAATATTTGAACTTGTCACATACTGGTATAAGAGAGTTGCCAGTTGAGCTACAGGCTTGTGCAAGACTAAAGTATTTGAATTTGGATTGGACACGACAGCTGGATTTTGTTCCACCGAATATAATATCTAGTTTTGAGATGCTCAAAGTCTTAAGAATGTATCACTGTGGTTTTGGTGACAAGATTTTGTTCGATGGTGAGGAAGCTTTGATAGAGGAAATACAGGGTCTGAAGCACCTTGATGTGTTGCACTTGTGTGTAAGAAGCACCTCTTGTTTTCAGAAATTTTTGAGCTACCACACATTAGTGAAGTGCACCCGTGTTCTATACGTGTCCGATAGCGAGAACCAGTACACTATCGTTTTAGATATATCGTCTATGGTGAACATGGAGCATCTAAGTTCCCTTTATATTGAATATTATCCTAAATTGGAAGCGATAAAGATCTCTTGTGAAGGACGAGTGCCTACTATTTATCCCCAAAAGTCAATGATAGGAAACCAAAGTTCTCTCCTTGGCCTTCAAAACGTACATGTATACAATTGCCGGAATCTCAAGGACTTGACTTGGCTCATTTTTGCTCCAAAGCTTAGCTTTTTATCGGTGGATGACTGCGATGAAATGGAGAAGATAATAGATTTGGAAAAACTGGGTGGAGAGGAAAAGGTGGAAAGAGAACGGAGCGCATTTGAGAAACTTAGATCTCTGCGTTTGGATACTCTACCAGCGTTGAATAGCGTATATGACAGCGCCCTGCCCTTTCCGTATCTGGATAAGATCCAAGTAATTAGATGTCCACAGCTGAAGAAGCTGCCGCTCAACTCGACATCTGCCCAAAATCGTAAGGTGATTATCGAAGGAGAGGAATCCTGGTGGAATGGATTAGAGTGGGAGGACCAAGTTTCTCGAGATGCATTTCGTCCCTGCTTCAGAGGTTGAAGGGGCCCTTGAGTTTTGCGGCAGAAAACAAGCACCCGCCAAGACGATGGGCAAATCCATAATCTTCAAGGTGCGATCTTGATTTGATTTATCCCCCAAATCGATTTCAATTTTCTGAAATTTTGGCCTAATTTTTCTTTTCTGGTGGAATTTGCAGGTCAAAGATGAGCTTTTCGAGAGAAGGCAGAGAGGGAGGGAGGGAGGCGCGTTGGACTTGGGCGAGGAGGCACTCTTGTGGGCGGCACTGAAGAGCGGAGCAATCTTCCTAGCCGCACGATTCATCCAATGGCCAGCAGCATTCAAGGTCCTGTTTTAGTTTTCTGCCGGACGGATCATCTCGACAGAGAACAAAACTGTGTTGTTTGTTGATTGACTTGGAGAAACTTCTATTTACATTTCAAAATTTTCATTTGTTTTCTGTTTTTGTGGTTCAAGAATCGAAGTTTTAATTTGTTTTCAGTTTTTGTGGTTCAAGAATCAAAGTTTGTGTTGTGGGGATGCATCTGATATTAAGTTTTGATATCTTGTGATCATTCTTGTTGTTTTGGCATTCAGAGACTCTACATGATGATTTTTGGACATCCTCAGATATTTTGTGTTCGTAATATATCTATTCTGTTTTATAATTTGATTTGATTTGATTTTTCCCCCAAATCGAATTTCAATTTCTGAAATTTTTGGCCTCATTTTTTCGTGGAATTTATAAACAAGGAAGATGAGCTTTCGAGAGAAGGCAGAGAGGGAGGCGCGTTGGACTTGGGGGAGGCTCTCCTGTGGGCCCACCTGAAACAATTATTAAGCAATCTTCCAAGCCGCACGATTCATCCAATGGCCATCCATCATTCAAGGTTCTGTTTTTCTTTTCTGCTGGACGGACCGGCATAGCAAAACTGTGTTGTTGATAAAGTTAAAAGAAAGTGTGTGCTGTCTGAAGCTCTTGAACATGCTATTATTTTCTGTTTTGCATTACTATATAGTTTTGATATCATTCTTCTTGTTTTGGCAGTCATTCCAACCCCCCCGGTAGAGACTGTACATGATGATTTTTGGACATCCTCAGTTTGATATCTTGTTTTCGTATTACTATATAATTTTTTTTAAAAAATATAAAATGTGCTATCTATTCTGTTCTCTAATTCAAGAATCAGAGTTTGTGGGTGACACAACATCACTGGCGATTGCAAAATGTATAATGCCATCGAGAATGATGATTTTTGGCATCCATCGGTACTGAACACTTTTGCAAAACTTACTTTCACGAGGCTGGGCTGGTCTGCCAAGTTTGAAGAGCATATATGACAATACTCTACTATTCTGCCTGTTCCTTCTCTGAACAAGATTTAAGGTGTTTGAAGAACCAGTGATGACGAAGCTGCCATTTTACTCTGTAAGCGCCAAATCTGTAATCTGATAATCGAGGGTGAGAGGAATGGCGGTGGAATGGCTTAGAGTGGAATGACTAATTTGCTCCAAATGTTTTTCTTCCCTGCATCAGACTGGTCCAGGGAGTGAGATTGCCCGCAGGGCTTAGTAACTTCTATTGCTTTGTTCCATGGTCACTTTGCAGTTGGTATGTAGCAGTCCATACATAGTAACGGCACAAAAGATGTACGAAGTTGCAATGGCCATCATCCAATGGCATCATTCAAGGTTCTGTTTTTCTTTTCTGCTGGACGGACCACCGGCAGAGCAAAACTGTGTTGTTGTTTGAACATGCTATTATTTTCTGTTTTGCATTACTGTAAATACATTTCGAAATTTTCATTTCTTCTTGTTGGATGTATCATTTCTTTTCTTTTTCTCTGGTTCAAGAGTCAAAGTTTGTGGGATGCATCTGATATTAAGTTTGGATTTCTTTGTTGAGAAGGGACAGAAAGTGTACAATGTTGAAAAAACACGCAGGAAAGATAATAGCATTTATGTACATATGTAAATCTAAATAGTGGCACCATGCTTTGTTCAGCAAGTTTTAAGTTTCAAAAAAGTTGATAAAAAAAAGTGTTTATGAAACTGCTTCTGAAACCACTCGTTGTCAATGAACTTCAACATGCATCGAAAAAAAAATATATATATGAACTTCAACATGAGCTGCAACAAACCACAAAAAATTGTAAGCTTTAAGTTTGCAGGTACTGTGATTCTGTTATTCAGGTGCAGAAATCTATCTAAAAGTGATTGATTCTTGAAGAAACTGAAACTTAAAATCACATTAACTTGAGACATAGGGAAACAGGGAAATTAAACAACTCTCTGAGTACAATCTGAAACAGGGAAATACCTAACCGAGCTTTAAGTTGGAGGACACAATCAGTGCAATATGTAACCAATCTCTAATAGAATTGTTTTCTGTAGAAAATTAGAAAGATAATAAAAGAATCAATCAAACCCATTCCAGCAGTTGAACAATAAGCTATACATATTCACTGCTATCATCTTTCAGTTTAGAAGCTGCCTCAAATGATTTCTTCACAGAAAACCAGAAACTGCAATTAAACAACATAAATAGAAATTAGAAGGCAAACATGTATAAAATTTACACAAAAAACTTCCATGAATTTGCGAAACTTTCAATCGAATCCCAAGAAATTTTGGAAACCGTCAATCTGTTTCAATCCATTCGACTCTTCTGAATAAATAAGTAACTTAAAACTCACACTTTGCATATAGGCAATGCATCATTCCCTTTTCCAAGTCTAACTGCATAAAGCGAAATTTAAACAACCATCAAATTATGACCGATGAAGAATTTTCTACCACTCTATAGCTTTCTTTAGCTTATGGAAAAGGAACTTCAACCACAAATACAAAATGTCTAAGTTTTTGCCTTGATCAAGTCAACACAAATTCTACGTGAGAAAAGCATGTGGAGCAAACAATTAGTATCAAACACTGACCTTATTCTGAATAGAGAAATTGATGAAATTGGTTTCGACCAAACCCGACAAGGCGCTCCCAACGCAGTGTTGTGCTTGAAGAAAACCCGAAGAAACATTTGACCTAAATTACATAGCCAAAAGTAATCATGCTAAACCAAAAAAATAACCATAACTACCAAATCATAATTAACACTTCAAAATCACAACAACTTACACATTTGATTTCATACAAAATTATATCTTTTTAATCAAAACCTAGAGTTGCAATACAAAATCTCAATACTTCAGACACCATAGCCAATCAGCCCAGATAATTCAGCAATTCACTCACTACCCGATACCGAAATTTCCATTATCCCTAACCACAAATCCGTTAGCAAGCAAAATTCCATAAATATTTCATCTTTCACAAACATAATGGCTTGAAAGGGACTGATAAAATGTAGATAATATTTTAGCCAGGGAAAGAGCAAAAGGGCTAAATAAAATGAAAACTCAATGAATGAATAAACGTTGGATATCAACTCTCACTACTTAACAGCAACAGCCACAATACTTAATAATTAAACCTAGGCATTATGCTGCATAACATGGCCACTTTATACATGTCATACTCTATCTGGTTAATTCAAGTTCCCTGCCTATCATTTTTGAATACATGAGTCGCTTTCAATAACTTAATCACCAACAGCAGGATCCGCATAGGTAATGAACTTACCCAAATTCCCTAGGTCCATTGGTTTGCCGGTCTTTCATGATCACAGAGTCGATTATCTCCCCATACTTTCGAAAGTAATCATTGAAGGCCTCTGCCAAAGAATAAAACCCCAAAAGCATTGTAACCATGTCAGCAAATTGAAGAAAGCCCATAAAAAATATCATATCAAATCAAACTTAGAAGCTGTTTTGTTATAGAGATATTAATTCAAATAAAGACTAGCATTTTCTTGTGTTTTATTTGGTGCCATTTTGTATTATTCGATTCACACTTTTGACAAGTCTGAATCAAATGACTGGCAAACTACTGGAAATCCATGGGTTACTTTCTGAAAAAAGCATTCTGCTGCATGTGAGTAAAGATTTGAGATTAATCACTGTAGTGCATATATAAGTTTAAAAGTAGTTACAACAGAACTTGCATCCTATTAAACAATACTCAACAGAAAATATACAAAACTAATGATGCTGCAAGTTTCCTTCATGTCTCCACATCTCGAACTGGCATTCACATCCTATGATATCCCCTATCCTATGCCGACTTGTAAAAATGGGGAAAATAGGGCTGACAAGCCTCTCAGCATTTCTCATGAATTCTAGTAACTTACATTCACAGAAGTAGGCCGTTACAGAGGTTAATCTCTACCTTCCTATTCTAGCCACATAATGACAAAAGCGGGAAATTAGCTGTCCAAATGTCTGTCCAGGAAACTGTAATAGTAACTTACATTCACAGAAGTAGGCTGTTTAATTCCGCAGAAGAAGTACCTTCCTGTTCTTTTCGCAATATCTACTTCGATTTCGAATGCGTCCATCTCCCCATTTGCATTGTCGATTTCATATACATTCAGAAACTTCTTGCGCTAATTGCTTCACATTTTCTGGAAAACAATGTAGGCCAGTGAAAGCAACTTGTCAGATTGAACTTGCTAATATAAAGAAACAATATGAACATGAGACAGGAAGCGATCTTATTCTATTCTATATAGTGGACAAAAGATAGTTCTGACATTCTGGAAGGCTCAAAACAGACCAAAAAATTACTACTAAAACTCGAAAAGTAGGTTCACACATCAACCAGGTAATTCAATTTTGACGTTTCAACAAAATTTATAGAACTCCCATCAGTAGGTGAAACAAAAATGGGATTTGATTTATCCATTTTTGACGTAAACTGATTGCCTAAACATTTGAGCCATCACAAATACAATGTTACATAAAGTTGGCAAAGAGAAACTTGCAAGGTGTTTTCTGAGGCTAGGAGGTCAAAATGGATGGCATATGAACAGTAGTACCGGATCAACTTTCTATATTGCAACAGTGGCATTATAAGTATATAGTAAAGGAGAGAAAACTCACCAGGGATCACTCTACCAGAATATCCTTCGCAAACTTTATACAAAGGCAGCAAAATTTCATATGCATAAAGCAAGCAGTCTTCCAGACTCAATTCAGATGAAATCTTTCCAAAACTATCAAAGACAACTTTCATCTGCATGGAACAATTACAATGTCATCTTTTTGTAGGAAAAGAAAAGCATGCAAAACATACTTGGTTTACGATTCAGTGGGAGGGAATCCCCGCATCAATCCTAGTCCTAATCCATTACCTTACTTTCCTTCACCACTTGGGATAACCCCAAAGGCTTAGCAAAAAACCAAAGGAAACAAAATGCCCCTAACTAAATGTCTACAAATGATTTCCGGATATCGATCATTCAATACGAACCGGATATCAATTTACCAGTTGTAAGTTGAGTAATTCCTTCAGTGGCAGCAACCGCAGAGAAAGCCCAGCAACATCCTATATTGCAGTTGATATATAATTCGTGGTTAGATTTACAAGATACATAGATAATTTAAATAGAACAAAGTTCTCTGAAAGATTAACAAAAAGATCAATTACCACATTGGCCTTGATCTTTGATAGGAGTAACAGCTCCTTTCTTTCTCCAGTCCATTGTAGCCGGCACTGGTGCTGTAACATTTTCGTATTTGAAAGAAGTTGTCTTTGTGGAGCACTCATGCCCCTTGAATCCGTTCCTCGAGGCTTTGAACTCCTCATTCGTAAGGTCTGCAAACTGATTGACACTTAACTTGTAAGGCTTCGTTGCATCATTATTGGAAGCATCAATGAATGCCACATTTTCCTTGAATATCTTGAAACGAGTCTCCTTTTCATTAGCATCGTTATATACTCGACCATAACGTGCCATCCATTGTTCGTACCTCCCGTACATTGTTACATCCTGGAGACTGCGAGAAGTGGCTTGACAAGACCAAGCCCCCACCATGAGGATCAAGCCAAAAACAATACATTTCGACAACTTCAGGTTAATAAACTCCATTGTATCTAGCTAGAGTACTAGAATTTTGAAGCAACTAGAAATGGTATGGTAGAGAGGTTGCTAGGAGCTGGAATACTCAAGTGGTAGATTGCTCCATAGTTTTATAGCACTCATGAAATATGGGAATGCATGCTGGCTACCGTACAATCTCCGTGCCTTAAAAGATGATATGCCATCATTAATCTACGTGCCCTGGAAAATAAGTCTGATATGGACCTGAGATATTAACTAGTAAATAGCTCGTCCATCACAATTGATTGAGATAAGATAATTATGCTTCTTTGATTTTTGTTTTGTTTTGTTCGGAAGGTATAGAATTCATACTCCGTCCGACTATTGTTTTGTTTCTCTATATTCGAATTTTGAAGATCTATTGGGCTGTATAATAGACCATAAGTGGACTACTGTTTTTTGGGCCTCAAATAAGTGGACCCAGTTTTAATTGGTAAGCCCTCACCAAAAATTGTCCAAGTTGGAAGGAGTAGATGGATTACTCATCATGAATAAAACTTCTAGAACTATCAATGATCTTCTAGATTTATGCACGTTTTCTATCAATCAAGTTTCTAATACATTGCTAACCTCTCATACGCATTCTGTCCATTAAGAAGACGAGTATGACTGTAAGAGAAATTACAATGAGTGAGAGAGTTTCCATTACATAGAGAAACAAATGTGCCTTAGAGGACCACTCAACTAGCCCAAATGAAATAAGCTAATTATTTATTTTTATTTTGAAATTTTGTTACTCTAAAATATTCACCGTATAAATTTATGAAATGTATAATGAACCTTTTTAAACTTATAATAGCATTTCCTTATATTGTTTAGTACCAGCAAAAAATAACACTTCAATTTTTGGGGCTAACTGATTGCTCTTCAAACGTCTTGCCTGTGTAAAGGAGGTTTGATGGATCTCCTTTACCATAATTTCTCAGCTCCCTTTTATGCAGCAGCTGACATCTTTATTCTAATTGTCTTCCAGATTAAGGACATAAGATGCCTACACTTTAATTACTCAGAGGTAGATCACCAAGTAATAATTCACCCACTTTAGGCGGAGTTTCTTGAATGGCCACAGCCATGAGTGGCTTCACCATCTCCACCATTGATTTCAAATCAATAACTGGGATTTGGTGACTTGGTGACCTGCTATAGCCATAGAAGAAACACATTGCTCATATTTTGCTTGACTCAAAACAACGGCGAAAGACATAGTTGTTGTCTCCGTCAAATATTGTTGAAAGAGGCACACTATCTCTCTCTATTGCTTGTTTTTCAGTGGAAATTTTCATAAAAGAAACATATTCAAAGTAATTATGTGTTCATTCATATAGAGTTTCTTATTAGTTTACAAGAAATTTATGTATTCATATATAGTTAGCTGAAGAAACTAACAAGAAATTATAGAATTATAGAATTTTGATTTTCTTAACAATTATAGTCACTATGATATTACATAACTACAAAGTTCTGCAAAATTATAGAATTTTGATTTTCATAACAATTTCGACAGTGTCCGAAAAATATAACAAAAATAGCTAGATCGAAAAAATCTTCAAGAAGGACGTCTTGCACAAATGCTACTCTCAAATGCTTATTGAGCTAAGATAAAGAATTTAGGGTTTTGGTTTATTGATGTGGATTACAGAAGAAAATCTAAAAGACAAATTGTAGAAATTTTTTATGAGTTGAGACTGAGACACACTGTGTGCAGGGCACGATGTCCCCAATAATTTCACAAGAGAGAATTATTGCCAGTACATAGTGGGCTGTAATGCAGTCTTAGGGCATTTGGGGCTACTTTGGTAATTTCGGTAACTGAAGGGTTGGTATCATCCAATTGTTCGAAGCCTTCCCAAATGAGAGAAATCCCAGGAGTACGGCATGCATTGAATGGTGTGTAAACAAGTTAGTTTTGGGTAAATCCACGTCAGCCCATAATTAGCACCATAATGAAAGTGGCATGTTCCCCAAGGCCACCAGCTCACTATATAAAAACAATTGGATTCTGACTTTTCCTCTTCTCTAAACCTTTTTTAACTGATTTTGTAATTCAGTTAATTAAATTAATTGTATTTGTCACACGTGTTTTGGATTTAATTGTACAAGCACATTACAGTAAAAATGAAAAGAAACGAGTTAATGCTTCAAAGTTTCTATTCCGTTTGCAATTCGGAATGCCAATTTTCATGAATGAGACAACTGCATAAAAATTAAAAAATTAAAAAAAACCCAGTTTTCTCAATTTTTTGTTATTTACATTTACGTTTTCTATTTTCCCATTTCAATGCCTACGGTGCCATTTGGCTTTCCAATTGAGGGGGTTACTAAATTTGGAGAGGAAATTAAAGAAATCAAATAATGTGGCATTTTAGGAGGGGAAAGCCTTTCTATATAAGTTCGATGATATTTTGATTTTAGAAAATAAATCACATAACCAAATTAAGAATAAGTGTAGAGTGAGTCCATAAATTTTCCTTCTTACAATTCTCTTTTATAAAAACAAGCTCGTTCGTTGACACGATACATTGTCCAAAAAATAGTACATAAGAAGTATAAGTGCGGCTTGTACCTTATCTGGTTAACAGTATCTTCATCGAAGGAGGTCTATTTTCAAATTAATCTCTTCACCTCCAACTGAGAAAATTGCTTTTGAGGTTTCATTTTATTTTTATATATATGACACAACAAAGTCAAGAAGCTAGGAAAGCTTTCTATCTAGATATTTTTGTGTATAATTTCCTAATTAGGGACTTTGGTTTGTTTATTTTCTAATAGGTTAAATTGAGCTACCCAACTTCTCTAGAAATAATAATTTTCAACATTGAATCAAAATGGTACGTTATCCAAATTTATGCTAACCACCACTAGTTTCGGCTAGCAGAAAAAGAATATATGGGTATATAATCAAAATTTAACAGTACATTGAAGGCTATTAAATATGTCAAACAAATATTTATAAATAGACAGCTCAGGCAAAGATAGTAGTAAAGATTACACTAGAGTAATCCAATTATCCAAAACCTAATCCAAGTTTTTAATTGTTTGTTTTTTGGCAAGTAATCTGCAATCTAATCTTTACCTAATTGGGAGAAGCAAACCCAAAAAAACAAAAACAAAAAACAAATCATCTTCCATTTTTAATTTTTAATTTTTCAAAGGAAAAAACAAGGGGCAAAATCTCTCCCTATCATTCAGTCATTCTTTGCTTGCTCCTTTTAACATCACGGGATCCCCATCCCCTTGTTTCTCTCTTTCTATTCTCCTCCTCCTCACCACCACCACCACCACCACCACCACCTGAAACTCCATCTCTGTTTTCTCTCCGACCAGACACAAGCATTGACTCAGTGAAGCAACAGACAAAGCTCAAACTACTTACTTAGTTGACAAAATCTGTCGTGCTTTGTGTGGGTTCAAATGCCCGACAGTTGTGGCAAATCAATGCAAGAAATGGGCTTTGATTCCCTCACGAACCGGTTCCGCGACTCGAACATCCACAACAACAAGCCCGATTTCAAGCAACTCGATCTGGGTTCGCCCGTCTCGCCACTGATGACCCGGAGCTCAGCCAATGGCGGCGGTGCTCAGGGAGGTGGGGCGGCGGGGACCACTTCGAGCTGCAGCTCGGGTACTTCTTCCGGCTCGGTTTCCAGCAAAACCAGCAATGCCCAGCTGGGTGGTCGGAGATCGGACGGCAAACCCAGCAACCACTCCGGCGAGCTCTCCGTCACATCGGATATGAGCCCGGTAGTCCCGGAGGCCGCCCGATCCGGGACCACGCCGCGGAATTGGAAGCCGGTTCACCGGAGATCGGTCTCTGCCGGGCAGCCGTTGATCTACTCCGGCGGCAGCTTTGCTACTTCTATGAGTACTAATGCGAGTGCTAATTCAGCAACTTCGTCTTCGTCTTCGGTCGCCCCGACAACCACCGTGTTTCCGAGCGGGAACATATGCCCATCTGGCAAAATCGCAAAGTCCGGAATGGTCTGCAGAGCTGGCAACAAGACCGATGTTTTAGGGTCTGGCAGCGGAAATTACGGCCACGGCAGCATTGTGAGAGGCGGCGGTGCGAAATTGGATTCGAATGCGAATGCGAATGCGAATGTGAGTGGCGGCAGTGTACAGTTTGGTGGTGCTGAGGAGGTGAAAAACGCTGGGAATGAGCTCTATAAAAGAGGCCATTTTGCAGAGGCATTGGCATTGTATGATCGTGCTATAGCGTTGTCACCGGAGAATGCCGCCTACAGGAGTAACAGGGCGGCGGCATTGACGGCGCTGGGAAGGTTTCCGGAGGCAGTGAGGGAGTGTGAGGAGGCTGTCAGGTTGGACCCCGGTTATGGGCGGGCGCACCAGCGGTTGGGTGCGCTATATCTCCGGTGAGTAGTGCTGCAAACTGAGTCCTCATCAGTTAGAACTAGGCCTTTTTTTTTGTCTGATTGCTGTGTTTGTCTGATTCTGTTATTTTGGGAGTTTATTTGTTTTTCACTCCTCGAATTCGATTGGTCTGTGTTGTGGTTAAAGTGTGTTTCCTGTTGGCATTGGTAAACTTGATGCGGGTCGTCTGGATGTGCCAATTGGTTTTCATCCCACATGCCTGGTGTTTGTTTCAGTTTTCTATGGTTTGGATTTGTGTAAGAACTTTTGATGCCATTGTTTTCTGCTGATGACAGCCTGAGTGGTTTTTAGAGCACCCTGGTTGTTACTTCTGTAGGTATCATTGTTCTCGGTTTTGTTCTTTCAGTTTTGCTGTGCTAAGGAGTTCAGGTGTCTAATGTTTCTGCTGCCCCATCCTTGGCATACCTAGTTTGTGGAGGCTTTTGGATATTTGTTTGCAGCTTGCTGCTTTCAGTTTCAACTTTGAAAAAATCAAAAGTTATTTCCTTGATGGATGCAAGACTACATTCTTTGGTGATTTATTTGCCTAGTTCTTATCCCTCCATTTACTTCTGGGGTTTGTATAAGTTTTCCCCCTGTTTATGTTTGTGTTAAGTCATGTCAATGTTGCATCATACTTGGAACTAATCATCCGTAACATGGAACTTCACAGTTTTGGCCAAGTCGAGAAAGCCTACCATCACCTCTCTATTCCCGGGCAACAGCCGGGTCATTCGGAGTTACAGAAGTTGAAGTCATTGGAGAAGCATCTGAAACAATGTGAAGATGCACGTAAACTTGGTGATTGGAAAAGTGCGCTTAGGGAAGCTGAGGCAGCCATCGCAACTGGAGCAGAGTCCTCTCCTCAGGTACTTCTTAGTTTCGTAAAATGATGTGAAAGATACTTTTTGAAATCGCTTAAACTAATATGAATTAAACTACAGATTGTTGCCTGTAAAGCGGAAGCTCTGTTGAAGCTCCATCAACTAGAAGATGCGGAATCCAGCCTATCAAATATAGCAAAGTTTGAAAATTACCCTTCATCTTGTTTGCAAACCAAGTTCTTTGGTATCCTTGTTGAAGCTTATGTACTCTATGTGAGAGCCCAGGTTGAGATGGCATTGGGAAGGTAAGTACTGAATTGGAAACTTATAAACACACTAGCTATGTATTTTAGATTGAGTTAAAAAAGATGATAGATAATTAGACATTTTGCAGGTTTGAGAATGCAAGAGCAGTGGCAGAGAAGGCTGGACTGATTGACGACAGTAATGTTGAAGTGATGAGGGTCTCAAATAAAGTGAAGAAAGTTGCAAATGCTCGTTCTCAGGGCAACAATCTTTTTAGCTCTGGAAGATTTGGGGAAGCCTGCTCTGCTTATGGGGAGGGCCTCAAGTATGATAATTCAAACTATGTTCTCTATTGCAATAGAGCAGTTTGCCGGTCTAAGCTCGGACAATGGGAACAGTCTGTTGAAGATTGCAACCAAGCCCTCAAGATTCAACCTAATTATATGAAAGCCCTCCTTAGAAGAGCTGTCTCAAATGCAAAGGTAAACTGTTCTGTAATGTGCCTGTGTGTGGAGCTCATTTTTGCGACTTTTTTGTTTTTTGATTTGTATGTGATTGTTTGTGTCCTTTCTTGCGAAATTTATAGCTTGAACGATGGGCAGAGGCAGTGAGAGATTATGAGACCTTGAGAAAGAACCTTCCTGGAGACAATGAAGTTGCTGAGTCTCTACAAAGGGCAAGAGTTGCATTGAGGAAGTCTCGTGGGGAGGAACTTCATAAAGTAAAGTTTGGTGGTGAAGTGGAACAAGTTTCCAGTTTGGATAAGTTTAAAGCTGCAATATCATCACCCGGTAAGCTTCATCCTTCTGTATCGCCTAATCAATAAGTAGCTGGTCTCTTATCTAACTAAAGACTTGAAATTTCAGGTGTTTCTGTCATGCATTTCAAAATTGAATCCAATGACCAATGTGAAGAAATCTCCCCATTCATAAATATGCTTTGTGTTCGATACCAGCACGTTAATTTCTTTAAGGTATGCAATCTTTTCTTTGCCATATATTCACCGTATGTTCATGAGATAATTCTTCTGTATTCCTGCCATTTCCGATGAGACTTATACTCCATTTCACATTAATTCATTTTAACAGTTCATAGGGAGGAAGTAGGTTTTGTTGGCCATTTGTTTCTCTTGCCGGGACATATTTTGTGTTGTTTTCTGATCGTGTCTGCATTACCAGAATGACTCGTGCTTATTTAGCATCATCTGCATCTATTGAGGGATTGACATTTAAGTTTGTTGTTTGATTTGTAGGTGGATGTGGAAGAGAGCTTATCCATAGCAAAAGCTGAGAGCATAAGAACTGTTCCATCATTTAAAATCTACAAGAACGGAGAAAAGGTGAAGGAGATGGTCTGTCCAACCCACCAGTTTTTGGAGGACTCGGTGAGAGCCTGCAGTCTCTAACGGACATGCCCATCTGGTCTGTCCACCATATACTCTATGGTAACTCCCCTAGTATTCACCATCAATCGTTTCGTACTGGGATTACCATTTTTACCTATGACATAATCGTCAATTGTTTCAGAGTTCCAAGGCAGATCATTCCTGCAGAGAGAGATTTGTTAGTCCACATAATTATATACATATTATTCTTTTTATTAATTTTCTCTTGTAGAGTTCGTTGCCTTCGGATTCCATTGGCTACTCCTTTTTTAATTCTTTTGCTTCAGAATGCCAGCCTCCTATTTGTATCCATGTTCCTTATTTTTCAGTCAAGGAGTTGAGACAAGTGTACAGTTAATTATAATGCTTCTTTGGCTGAGTATTTTGGAGAGACATAGCAGGGCAGAGAGATGTTGGTTGGTAAGTGGCATTATGTAAGATCATTGTTACATAACATTTTTTAAATATCAACATATACCTCTTTTTTCCTCAGCATTGCATAATTTTTGTATGTTACGGGTAATAGCGCAGCGTGGTTTTTGATTATCGACTTATGTATAGCTTAATCTTTGTTATAAGATCTCCTCTTCCTTGCCTTGACAATTTTTGGTTCTGATAGATGGTAAAGAAAGATCTTTGTTAACTTGTCTGGTAAATCCAAAGTCGGCTGGACTTTGCATTCCCACACCTGTTTCATGAAAGTAAAGTTCTTACTTCTGAACAGGAGACAATTTGCAGTCGAAGGACTGCGCAATTCCAGCTAGTTTGTAGTCAAAGAACTGACTAAAACCATACACAACCTACAAGTGTATAAACCTCACTCCCTTGAGCTTCTCGATCCTCCGCGAATTCGGCCTCTGTGTCATATATAATGAATTCTGGATTTCTCGCTTCTGAGGCCTAGATGAGGAGAGCTAGTAAGCTCCCAAACAACTGGTGAAGCAAACTCAGTTTGCAAAAATGAGTCACATTGTCTAGCCCATTGACTAGATACATACATGTTTGCAACTAGTGAAATATACCTATGGTTAAATTTTAAAAAATTTTTAAAATATTTTGGGTTTTTTTTTTTTAAAAAAAAGGATTTTTTTTAAAAAAAAATTAACTTAAAAGAAAAAAAAAAAAAAAAAAAAAAAAAAAAAAAAAAAAAAAACCGCGCCCCGCAACAAAAAAAAAAAAAAAAAAAGAGAGGGGGGGGGAGGGCACAAAACTAAAAAAAAAAAAAAATAAGCATTCGAAAAAAAGCATTTGGAAAAAACGAACGTATTCAATTCCAATTAGAGATGAATCAAATGATACACAATATCCAAACAGGAATTTACTTGTTTCATCTCACCCGCTCCACTGAAAAGATATTTTATCTCTTCTAGATCGTTCTAAGATTTAACCTGTACAATAAAAAAGAAAATGAAATTTAAATTGAAGTGGACTCCTATATAAACAGAAGAGTAGCCGATAAAAATTCGAAAGAGAAAGTTGAGAGCTCAGAAATGGAGATGGTGAAAGCAAGCAAAGCGAAGGCGAGAGGCCACCAGAGCGACCGCATGTCCCTTGAAGATTACCTCCTCCTTGTTCAATCTCGCTCTCACCACCACCTCACCGTCCCGCATCTCAATCAGGTTCTTCATCGTCGTCTTCTTCATCAATCTCGATCTGATTTTTTATTTACTTTTTTTTTTTTTTTTTAATTTGGGCTATATCCCCTTTTTTTTTTCGAACCCCCGTTTGTCAAGCCGCCTGGCCCCACGGAAAAAAGAAGCCCCCAAAAGCCCCCAAAGGGGAACCCCCCCCCTTATTCCCCTTCTTTCTTTTTGGCCCGGAAAAAAAGTGGGTTTTTTTCCCTCCAAATCTCCCGGAAAACAAAAAAGCCGCACCCCCCCCCCCATCTTCTCCCCTTTTTGGAGAAAGGGGAAGCGCCCCGGGGGCGGGGCCGGCGCGCCGCCGGCGCCGCCCGCCCCGCCCCCGCCGCCCCCCTCCCCCCCCCCCCCCGTGATCACCACGCTGGAGGACGTGGTCGCCGACCTCAACGACCTCAACTGGCAAGAGTGCTGCGTCACCTCCATCGAAACCCTCAGCTCCTGGAAGCACGCGCACTCCTCCGCCTCCTCCGCTTCTCCTCTGACCGGCCCTCGCGACGACGTCGTCCAGTACAGCGTGCAGAATCAGCAATCGGCGCCGGCGGCCCCCGATTCCAGTGCCTACGGCGGCGATTCAACTCACGGCGGTGCTTCCATGCTGTCCGGGGCTTCCGTCACCGCTTCTCCGCCCAAGAAACTGGCCGACCAAGAGGAAGAGGAAGATGAGGCCGGTGATGGGCGGTCTCGATCAATCTGTTTCGTACGGATCGTGCTGACGTCACGGGTAATGGATCGGCACCTTTTGTGTGTACCTTTTTAAATTTTATTTTAAAATTTTTTGGTTTATTCGCTTTGGATTCCGTTTCCTATTTTCTCGGTGTCTGAAATTCTGTTTCCGTTTTCCGGTTTCTGTTTTCAGAGTGCGCTCTGCTGGCGGGAGTCTGGCACGCAATTGGTGCTCGCAGCGATGTTCAGTGGTAGATCTGTGGTATTTGTCAAATGCAAGGGGTATTTCAGTACGTTCATCTCGAACAGAGTGGTAGATTTGTGTTTCTCAGGTAGTCTTATGGGTATTTCAGTCTTTTGGGGGTCTGTTGAGGCTGTTACAATTTACAAAGCTGGTAGTGGTAAACTGTGAGTCTGTTTCCTTTTCAGTACAATTAGAATTAGTACACTTGTTTTGGTTAGTAGACACAACTGATAATAAGTATGACAAAATTGCTATGGAATTTCATCACAGATTGATATTAGTATTGAGTTTTATGAGTTTGCTGACTATTATCTTACTCAATGAAAATGGGATTTCATCATTTGTTTGTTATGTGTGATCTATGTGCTATCTCGTTGCATTGATGTGAAACTCTTAGAGCCAAACACAGATGGCTGAATACAAATTCGGTCAGTGCCAATGTGTCCAATAATGCATGCGCCATTATCGGACACATTTTTAAGGGGGTGTTTGTATTGCTTGAAAATCAAATGGACCTTAGATACACCTAATGAGACAATTTTCTGAAATTTTGGAGGATTTATGGCTTTTCTCCATTGTAATCGGGTATATATCCTCATGTTTCTATAACCCTTGTCACATAGATTCTAGGATTTCTGACATAGCATCCTTTAGGAGCCATTAGTATAGCCCCGGACACAATTTTCTCCAATCCATTTATACCAAAAGTTGCCTAATGTTGAAGGTGTAAACAATTCGATTTCAATTCCCTTCAAGCAGTGCTGCAGTAGTGCTAGAAATGCAGTGCTATGGGATCTTGAATTGATTTTCATTGTACTCAAAAGTCTCAAACAACGAACCACAAACTAATCGAGACAGAAAACACAAGATTTGTGTTTTTGTGCATGTATTGTATTTCTTTTACCGCAACACACCAAGATAGGACATTGAAATTACGACGAGACTGATGAGAAATCAATCCCGGAACGTAACAATTACAGAAACAACACCTCACACATGTGGCAAATTTATCTGAAACCCATTCGGAGAGACTTGGAGTTGAAGCTGGTGACTCCAACCGGATGAAAGTCCTCAATCGATTTTCTTTTCCGAGAATTGGATGTAGAGCCAGAGAGGGCGGAAGAGAAACAAGGGCCTGCGCTTGGTACATGAATCAAACTTGATTGAACAGAATTGCTGTAATTGGAGATGTAGAGATTGGTGATATCAGCAAGAGGCCTCCTCCTCCTCGACCTCACCATCTTCTTATTACACTTCTTGGCAGAGGACAACCCATTTCCAGAAACCTGGTTGGCCAGATTTGGATCTGCAGAGAATAGAGGAATGTTCTCTTTGTTGCTGTCGTCAAGGCAAGCAATGTCCTCCATTCTCAGTTTTGTTTAGGTCGCTACAAAGGGAAATGAGAAAATGAGAAAATGGAGAAAATTTCTTGTGTTGGGCAAGAAATGAGTGAGCTATTTGTAATGTTTGTGCGATGGGGGTTTTAAATGTGTAATCTAATTTTGGAGGGATGTTTGAATCTCTTTTCTCTTTCGTTATTTTTGTTCTCCAGCTGAAAATTTTGGGGGTTTGAATTTTGTTTTGGAGGAGGGAGGGAAATTTGGAGATTTTGAGGTGGCAACGGGCACGTGCCAAAATGTTGAAATAGTTTTTCAATTCCCGCAAATGCCAAATTGTACAAAAAAGTGGAAACTTTTGGCGGGGAGTGAAGCCAAGGAGCCAAATCCCAAAATGAAAACGTTGCAGAAATCTAAATAAACTGGCTTCGATTCTCTTTTATGGTTTTCAATTGGCGCCATAAACAAATGTGATCAGCACGCACAAGAAAGCATGCCAGGGTGACGGGTTGAAAACTTGTGAGCAACATTGACATTAATCAACAAAAGGTTTTGAAATTGGATGAGCGGATCCCTTTCTAAAATTGACAATCCTCACAACTAATGTCCTAAAAAAAATTCGGGCATCAATCAACTAAGATTTGGTGGTCATCTGAATGAGTAGTCTTTCTCTCCACCAGTTGGTTCACCCGGATGATCCGGTAGAAAATTCTATCGAACTTAACTTTACGGTTGTTGGATCAAGATGAGGATCGTCTGGTGGAGAAAAAATTCGTCAAAATGGGTCTGGTAATCACTACGAGGGAAAGGGTCATCGGTTCAAGTTAGGTTTTTACCAAATTCGAAGTAAGATGGTGATGAGTTAGGTTGTCGTCGAGTTGGGTTCGGCGATCATTGGGTCAAGTTCAAAAGTCGCCCAATTCAAGTAATGTGTTTCGACACATGGTCAAGGGGCAGGGATTTGGAGGCCGACACAGGCACTTTTTCAAGTCTCATGGTCACTGTGGGCAATGAGTAAATCCATTTGCTATAAACCGTGATTCCTAAACTACAGAACTTTAAAGTCACACCTACTAAGGTAGAACTTCAAAACTGCAAGCCCCACTATGATAATATACTTCATTCTTGTGTCAAAATTCACAACATACTAGTATTGTTGTTTGATTTCAAGCTGCCTCAATGCCTCACCTCGTCACTCATCAGTCATTATCGAGGAATAGACAAACTGTTCAGCCTATTCCCACATTGTTTGGTACCTGCATTGTCACATCACATGAAGAAGAACTATCTCTCAAGCCTTAAAGTGGTAGCTCATTCTCATTGGCATCAAATTACATCCTATTGGGAAATGACCTGAGCTTTTACTGAATATTCACCATTTACGTGCCATTAACAGAAGTCGGAAATTTTCACTTGGAGAAGTCCATACTAAAAGAAACATAATAATCCTAAAAACGTATGTTTTTATTCATTGGGTATGAATTTGTATTCGTTTCACAACAGCGAAACATGAATCTGAACTGTAACAATCAGAAAATTTCGAAATGAACCAAGAAGAACAAATTGTAGATCAAACACACAGGCGATAAATCAATCATCTGAAGCCCATCCTTAGAGACTTGGAGCTGGAGCTGGCCCCTCGGTTCGTGCAAACCTCACCAATCGGTTTCCTTTTTCTAGAGTTGGATGCACAGACAGCCACAGAGGAAGAGAATGGAAGACTCGATCTTGGTACTTGACCCGAATTCGATACGGCCGAACCATTGCCGATGTAAAAGTTGGTGATATCAGCAAGAGGCTTCCTCCTCAATCTCGGCTTATTGCATTTCTTGGCACATGACGACCCAATTTTTGCGGGGAAGAAGGGAGGGAGGTTCTCTTTGTTGTTGTGGTCAAGGAAAGCAATGGCCTCCATTGGTAGTAAGTGATAGAGTTGGGACTTTTGCAGAGAATTGGAGATGTCGATTGTGCTCTGAAATTTTTCTACGGTTGTTTTGTTTGTTGGGGTGGTGGGTGTGGAGTGAGCTATTTATAATGTTCGGGCGGATGGGTTCGAAATTTCTAATTCAATTTTGGAGGGATTTTTGAATCTTTTCTTCTTTTTTGTTCATCTTAGGTTTCTTTCAGTTTCAGGTGAAAATATCTGGGTTGGGTGTTTGAGTTTTTAATTTCGAGGGAATTGGACTTAATTTGGGAATTGGTTTTCGAATTTTGAGGTGAATATGCCAAAAATGTGAGGTTAAAAAATGGGGGGGTTTATGAGCTGCGCGCGTCTTTGAGTTGTGGAAAGTTTGGGCGGGTAGTGGAAGGAGCCAAATCCCAAAACATGTTACCCAAAATTTTCGTTATGCTTTTTAATTGGCGGTTTTCTGTTAAGACTATAAAATTGGCGCCATTATCAAATGAGAACAACTAAATAAATTAATGCAGGAGATATTCACATTTGTTATTACTTTTGGGCTTGATTCAATGGTAAATGGGCAAAAAAACTACCAAGAATTTACACGTCGTTCTTGTATGAGGGTACTATCAATGGCGGATCTAAAAAATATAGTGAGGAGTCACTCCACACTGAATAAGGTAGAGATGAAACAAATTAATGTAATAATATGAAAAATTAGCTAATAAAATGGATATTTTATTATATATTTACTATAATTTTAGAAAATACATCATGAAAATCCTTATAAAAAACAACAACAAAAATTTGAGATGGGGCCCTTTGGTATCTCCCCAGTGGGTACTATTACAAAGTGAAAAAAATATATATTAAACTCATACTATGTAGCAAAGTTATCAAAACATCTTAATTTTATATAAAATTTAAATATAGTCTCTCATACGCATGACACAAATCAAGCATGGACAAAAATCAATCAAATAATGAAATTAAGTGAAAGACTATAACACTAAAACACGAAAGAAAAAAGAAGAGAAATATTTGCAAATCTTAAAATGTTAATCAATTGAATTGGTTAAATATTTGATTCAAATTCAAGTTAAGAGTTCGTAAAGAGGGAGAGCAGAGAACAAAGGGAAAGTACAGTAGAAGAGCAGGAAGAGAGTAAGTGGGGATGAGGATTTATATTAACTAAAATTTGAGGGGGTTATATTAAAAAGAAGTGTTTGAAAAATTATTTCTACAACATATACTACTTTTTTTCCTTTGAAAAGTACTGGGGGCTCAGTCTACCTAAGTCCTTCCCAACTGCCTTGAACAAATGACGTACCAAAAGAAAGTTCGTGATCTGGTTATTTTTTGTGCCAGTTTTCTATGGCCGAGTTAGTGTGAGGTGGTCGAGTTAAGTGATTATTGAGTTCGATGTCATTATGTATGTGAGGTCTGTTTAGATCTAGTGGCACATTTACTAACCTAAAATCAGAGTGAGCAGGAGTCGGAGTGAGCATGAATCGTAGTGAGCAGGAATCGAAATGAGCAGTAATCGGAGTGAAGCACTCCCATTGAAGAGTTTACTAAATATCTAGATTGGAATGAAAATTAAGTTGATTGCCATTATGAATCGGAATGAAAATCAATGAAATTACTAAAATACCCTTAATATAAAATTTTAGTTTTTTCAACGTAAAAATCAAAATTAAAGTTTCAAGTACAAGTATCCCCTATCACCGAACATTTGCTACTTTGTTCTATATAAGCAATATTACTAAGACAAAAGGCGTGAGAAGAGGAAACGAACATATCTACTTGGGTTTGTTTCTTATACGCAGCTATAATAATTTTTTTTTTTTGCGTTGGTAGAAGTGTTTTGCAGATTATTAGATTTTGAAGGATATTTTAGGTATAAAATTTTCATTCTTGGTGGAATCAATCTTCAGGAATCCCAATACCATCTCAACCCAGGGAGTCTCATTCATTGAAAATCAAGAATCACATTCCTAATTTTATAGTGGGTCCCACCACAAATTTGATTTCCAAATTTTAGTAAACACATGAATCACCAAAAGAGAGAATGACTCCTAGTAGTTTCATTCCCATTCCAAGTTAGCAAAGTGAGCACGTAATTAAGAGACAGCAGGACTTGAGCGCAAGAAGGGCTAGTTCTACGGTTGATGGGCCATGTCATCTATCAATGAATACTGGCCCGAGGGCCAAAGTGAGACTCATGGGGATCTTGGTGTGTTGTGGGTTTGTTTGCTCATGGCACTCAACAATACCAACTTGTCTCTGCCTACTTACTATCTGAGTACTGAGCTAACTACAATTTCAGAGTAGGGTACAGAGTTATTCTCTACTCCAAAGGGTTTCGAGACCGTACTTGTACTCAATGGCTAATCGGAAAAAGTAAGCGACTACACATCCATTCATCAGATGAATCACATATTTTGCCATCTTGCTTTTCATGATAACTAATCACAATCCTCGGCTGGAAAACGTTTTGAAACAACAATCTTAAGAGCATAATTCAGATCTACTGATGAACATTAGCAACAAGAATGCACAAAGTGATGGTTTAAACAATGAACACAACATAGCAACTGGGATCTATCTTGGCCTTGTGATCATACAAAATGCAAGCTTGCCCTTTGAGTAGAATGAAAGTGATTATCAACATGGATTTAATGGGCTTGAAATCCTTCCTGTTTATAGTTCATGTGTTTTAAGATCAAAGGCATACATTTTGCTTAACATACGACTTGAGAATGAAATGTTGGGCAATATGCTGTCAGAAGTCATTCACCACTTGCATACAAACGAGTCCACTCCTTCGCTGCATCAATCAAGGGAAAAAAAATCATTACAAGTGACAAATATTCTGTGTAAATGCAGGCTAAGATTTAGAATTCATAGTCAACAAATCGAGTGAGGAATATTCAAGAGGCCAGAGGCGCTGTGCTGCCATCAGCCATAGAAGTTTCCCGATTAAATCGCCAAGGCCCAGACATAAACCAAACGAGAATGTTTGAACTTAATTGATAGTATACCTGTCTCAACAGCTTCTGTTTCATTTGTCTTCCAGTGCTTTGCAACGTTCTCAGAAAGTGGATCATCAGGATTTGGAGCACTAAGAAGTGCTTGGATGCTGATCCGGTGAAACATAACGAACTCTGTTAGTCGGTAATATATTGGATGACAATGATGTGATACTGTGTACTGTAATTTTCTAAAACGATTAACTTCAGTACATGCCATAGCAAAAGGTTGAGATTTGGGTAAATATTGAATACTCTCTAGTATAGCAGAATGCAAAATTTTCATTTTTCTTTTTCTCATCAAGTTAAGCTACAATTATCTATGAAAAAAGTTGTGTTGTGGAAATGTAAAATGTCACCTCAGTAGCACTGTTCGGATTTGGAGGGCTGGACTCCATTTGTCTTTCAGAATATCAAGACATATTCTCCCAAGCTGTCAAAAGAAAATGCCTACCACTCAGAAACGTCAAAATTGAAACAAAAAGGATTGAAGGGAGTGAAAGGAGAAAGCAACTTGCCTTATCAATGTTAGGATGATATATTTTGGTCAGGAAGCGAACCTAGGCAACACAAAAATAGAGAATGAGAGATTGTTCAGAATTTGGCATTACAACACCTATTATGAGCTAACATAGTACCACAAAAGAAATATTCTTAAGGAACCAAAACTAACTCTCTATTTACAAATATTTCAAATATTATCTATAGCAAAAGCATGAAACCAGTAACCGAAGATAAGATACGTACAATAACAGTTTCAATGGAGTTACTAGTAAACACCTTTGTACTAAAATATACACGTAGAACAACATTATATGACACACGCAAAAAAGAATTGGCACTCCCTGTGATTTTCAGGGTAACTTGTAAAAATCTTAAGGGCAGGCAAGTGCCCTTTTTTTCTTTCCAAAACTAGACAACAATATGGATCAATAGGAGTAGAATGACTTAGACTTACAAAAATTTCAAGTATCAAACAGTAAGCATGTACAAAAAATAATAATCAACTGATGATACAACGTTATACCTAATTGCATATTTACCTTGGGAGGTGCCATTGGATATTCTTCAGGCAAAAACAACTCCAACTTGAAAACCCCACCTAAGTAAATTGGCAAATAAAGACATATGAACATGGCATACCAACATGGCAAAAATAAGCCAAATCACCATGCCACAAACAATGCGATACCAAATCATTTGTACAACTGCATATTCAAAGTTCAAGTGTAGATACAACATATTGCATCCGGTTACCAGCCAAGCACTTGCAAAAGTTAACCTTCAAGATAGTAAAATGATCAATTCAATTTTAAAGAGTTGCCTAAATAAATAATGATCTCTGACTAGTAGATTAGTATAACTTTTACAAGTATCACCTGTATAACCAAAAGAACTTTTGAACCAAAATAAGAATAACATATAATCTACCTTATATAGTCAATTGGCACATACAGCTTTATTATAAGCCAGGCCTTAGTTATTTCTAACGACAAGGGAAGGAAAACTAAAAGGGAAAGACTAGCTGTATTACGTAACCCCGCATTTTGCCTGCCATATTCCTGAAGAACGGTGTAATACAAATCTAAAGTTCCATAAAACCTTTTTCATGAAAACCTAAGTTGTAAGGATGTTAGTCTTGTTGAGTCACTTTCACTGGTTCTGTGAGGACCACCCAATAAGTCCAGACTCAAGAAATACTTTAAAAGTTCAATACACACAGAAATTTCAAGCTTTAAAGTTCAAGTAAATATTGGGAAGAAACATAAAGATATAAAGATGCCATAGCTACATTCATGATTCGAAAGCTAAACACTAAGGGGTAAATCCTTGAATAGAAAAGAAAATAAATTAGAGAAGAATTGTGTACCTACCTTCATAAGGAGATTGTGATGGACCAAGAATCATTACGTTAAAATATCGCATGTTTTCTTCTGAAGGAGAAGCACTAATTCCAGGAGCTGCAGAACAACATCATTAACTTCATGAAGCACTACAACAATATCATAAGTTGACAACCCTCGACTAGGATGCTCAAGTAATATTGCCATCATTTTTTTTCCCACTCTTCAAGATATATGTGAGGTTCGACACTACCTAACTAGAAGTATTGCAAGATAGAGAATCATTTACTAGCCTAGCCACAACAAGGCTGATCCAATGCATCCAAAGTTAGGCGACAATACGCCATATAAAAGTTAAAAAGTGTTTCTATCATACTGTGCTCTCTAAAAGGATTACCAGCATTCACAAAAAAACCACCATTTTTCCAAAATCATAGGTACGTTCCCCGAATTCTTTCGACAAGTAGGATGGGGACGTGACAACCGTTCAAACGGATTCAATTTTAAGTTTGTTAAAAGAAATGCAAACAGAAGCACAACCTATAACAAGAAATCTAAGCAAATTAGTCCCAACTGAAAAAAGCACTTCACATTAAAGCTAATTCCAAAACGACCCATGATTATCCCTAATTACAAAATTAAGTGAAAACCTAAAAATTGAACAACTCTAAACCTCAACAATTTTAGCCATAATTGAAAGTGTAGGAAAGTGCAATTTAGTACCTGGTTCGCTGAGCAGCCTCTGCGTCTCCTGATGAATCAAAATCGCAACACACGCAAAACGCAAAATCGAAACCAGAAAACGAAACGTGATTAGCAAATAAACTATTCAGGTAACCTAACTAAAAAAGGAGATCGGAGGGTTAAGAAGCGAACCTTGATGATTCTGCGGGGCAGATTACTGTTCGCCATCTCAAGCCCACTTCTTCTTCTGCGCGAAGATTTGCAGATGCGGAAAGAGAGGCAGCCGGAAGAGAAGAAGACCAGAGATGAAGAAAACGGTGAATCTCTCTGGTGGGAATGGCGTACAGAATAATAGAATATGAGTTTTTATCATAAATAACAAAAAATTGACCCAACTTTCAAAAATCACTTTTTTTTCTTTTTTTTTTTTCAAAACTTTCCATTAGAATAGAAAAGCTTTTTATCAGAACTATACAAAAATTAATTCCCAATTTTAAAAATATTATTTTTTTAATAAATTTTCAATTTTATTCAATTTCTCACTTAAATTCACTTAGATGCACTTCATTTAATTCAAAACAGCTTTTAATTAGGTTATAACATATATGAGTTTTATTTTGACATGAATTTTTTATTTTCGGGCTAACTCAAGTGTGATCACATAGTGACCAACTTGTAAAGAAAGTTGAATATCATATCGAGTTCCATTGAACATAAAATTATGTTCATGTTTTCTCAAATCCACAAATTTATATGCAATTGAAACCGAAATGCACCTGAATTGAAGAACTGTGTTCTTATGAGAGTAGAAACGTTGTTCTTCTTGACAGTAGAAGCGTCGTTAGAGAGAAGAAACGTCGAAGGGCGAGGGGGATGAGGGGGAGGGTTGGGAGTAGGGTTTTGATTATTAAGTTTGCCTAACATTGAATTGAATGAATGGCATTTGAATCAATTTAAGTGAGAAGTTATATAGAATTGAAAGTTTTATTAAAAAAGACATTTTTAAAATTGTGGGTCACTTTTTGTATAGTTTTGATAAAAACTTCATTTGAATAGACTTAGATACCCTCAACCTAAAACATAATTATAGCCTCAACCAAACTGATGGCACAAGTAGCTCGTTCTCGTTCTCTTTAGCCACCACCACTAAGCTCTAGCTGTTTCACAGTGTCGAAATCTTGTCTTCCTTGCAGTTGGATTCCTTGATTTAAGTAATTAATTTGAATTTTTGAAATCTGCAGATTAGCCAAATGATGAGATTTGTAATGGATTGATTTGAAATGCACAGATTCAGAAACTGTATACAATTCAAATTTCTTTAATCCAAACTTCCCCTTAAGGTTTTATTATGGGTTTAGAATTGGGATGAAAGCGGTAATGATGAATTTGTTGGTCCTATAAGGTTGTAAATAAAATAACAAATAAAGAGGCAACTACCCCATCAATTTTATGTCCAAAAACTATTATATCACCTTTATTATATCCAAAAACACTATCCCATCAATTTTATTATCATATCATACTACTATTTCAAAAGCCCGCTAAAAATCCATTCTTCCACTAACAGCAGTTGTAATTGCTATTCCCTCCCATCGATACCCTACCCCTCCAGTTGGCAACTAAATTTGAAAAATCCAGTGACACGCGTACATTATTTCTTCAAATTTGAAGGTGTTCCTTCAAATGTGAAAGTGTTCCTTCAATTTGAAAGACATGTTCCTTCAAATTGAAGGATATGTTCTTTCAAATCTGAAGGATATGTTCTTTCAATTCTGAATGATATGTTCCTTCAAATTTGAAGGAGCTGTTCCTTTAAATTTGCAGGTGTTCCTTTAAAATTGAAGGAGATGTTCCTTTAAATTTGCAGATGTTCCTTTAAATTTGCAATCGTTCTTTCAAATTTGAAAGAGATGTTCCTTTGCAGGTGTTCCTTCAAATTTTCAAAGTGCTTGAGTTAAAAGGGTTTGACTAATTAAATCATGTCATGTGTCAAGATAATATTATTTTGTAATGTTTCACTTGCGATAACCTTTTGAGGTATTTTGTCTTTTAAGTAGTATCATTTTGTAATTATCTGTAGAAAAATTACTGTTTAACAAACATATCATTATTTTATAATTCTAAAGTTTCCTTAAGAAAGTGTAAGGATGAACATCAATAGGAAGTGGTCAAAGGAACCCTGAAAATTTGAAGGCTTCCATATGGTGTTCATAAACAGAGAAGACTGCAAATCTTTCGGCTGTTTTTTGTCTTGAAGACATTTAAGTATATTTACAGGGTTTTCTACTATAAATGAAAATTTTGAAAAAACAAATGACATTTGTAAAAATTGAGATCAAATTTACTATTTATGATAAAAACTTGAATAATAGTTCGGAGATAACTCTTCAATTTATAACTCGCCTTCGCAATTATTAAATCTGCATCACCCGCCGTGGGTTGCTAATTCTGCTGACTAACCAATGAAGTTGGTTTGTCTCTTCTTTTTTGTTTACTAAAAGAACAATTATGTGCTGCTGAAATGATACATTGAAGGCTTCCACACTAACACAAATCACGATCCGAACCGTTCACTTTATTTATTACTCAGTAAAGATCATCTCTGCAAAAAATCAATTCAATCGGAGATCGTTCGGGTTATCTAAATGTGTCAAACATACGAACGATTTAATTAACGTCTAAGTAAACCATTCGTATGTTTGACGCATTTAGATAACCCGAACGATCTCTGATTGAATTGATTTTTTGCAGAGATGATCTTTACTGAGTAATAAATAAAGTGAACGGTTCGGATCGTGATTTGCGTTAGTGTGAAAGCCTTCAATGTATCATTTCAGCAGCGCATAATTGTCCTTACTAAAAAGCTTTGCGTGGTAAAAAGTTTCTACCCCATGCACGTTGAAGTAGATATAAAATATTTAAATTATGAAAACTAACATCTTATACGCATGCCTTGTGCTAATTTACTTTCCGACTTTAATGGTGTATGAAATTGAAATATAAAATAATAAAAATTATTAAGATGCTCTCATTTTAGTGATATCTTTGATTCTTGAGTAATTTTGAGAAATACTAATTTGATCACATTGAATTATGTACATTCAAATATTTGCGTAAATATATAAATAGATGCGTCCAATTACATAAAGATTTGGGGGGTGATTCTCAAAGTGGACCACAACTTTAGTTTGGTCATATTCCACTCCGAGGTTTTGAGATGGTGCCAATGTATATAAACTGTTAATGGTTGATGTGGCTGAGATGATGGGAGGTTTGTGTGCATATGAGCGAGATAGATACATAGGTGCATTGATCTCGTAACACAGAAGTTTCGGGGATATATAACAAATCATGTGATCAAAATTTCAGCACAGTATGGGATTAAAAAGTGTTGTGTTCATCGGATCATCATTCAAGATGTGAGCTATGGGATTATGTAATTTGTGCAACATACCCTACAAAGCTGTGCATGCCGCATTTGAAATTATGGAAATAAATAAGAAGACAAAAGCCTTTATGATTCCCACTATTGAATCAGTGGTGAATGTATCATCAAAGTAGTAATAGAGTACATGATCACTTTTTCTCTCTCATTGGAGGAGGAAGAAAGCTCGAGTATATCAGTATTGTTCTTCTATCTCATCACTGGCAATCATGTCTTCCACAGAAAAAGGTTCTGGATACAGAGGCACAGAATCATGGTGACTGAATATTGGCAAATCCAATGAAGCAGTGGCAATAGATTTGCATTCCTTGAGTGTGTCTGCATCCATCGATGTTATTTCCTGCACACATGCATAAAGTTGGTTAGTTGTGATCACAAGCAGTTATTGTACAACACTAACTTTTTTCGTACAAGCTACTTCAGTTTTCAAGCAAAAATTCTGCTGCAAGATACAGTTCGGATGGCATGAGGGAATGATCAAGTTCATTTGTTCTTAGACTTAAGATCGACCTCTATGCTAAAATGGATTATACTGGTCATGGAACATTGCAGAGAAGCTGAATACATGTCTTTTTTGTCACAATTATCTGTTTCGGAGATCAAATATTTCATTCATTTTACAAATATGCTGTTACCTTGATATTCAATCTGCGGATGTAGCCGACAATCAGCAGTTTCATTTGCTGATTTGATATACAGCAGCTGCTTGCATCAGCCATATATACTTTCTACATCAAAGGACAAAAAGGTCTCCATCAATATGAATTTTTGCATAAACAAAAAGATAGCGGATATCGAAATCTAACCCGCTAATTTTAGAGATCAACGGTTTTGATAATGTTGGAATACCACAAGTTATGAAGAGACAACATAACTTGAGTAGTTGCGGTAGGTTACTCACAATGTTTTTATTGGGAGAACATGAACCGTGGTCAAATCCAATGCATACCACTACCCTGTGGGTTGTCTCTGTATCGGCTACAGCCCAACCAAAGAAAACTCCCCAAACTTGGTCGGCAAGAGTAGATCTTCCATCCTCTGGTTATTTTTAGAGTGCTGATTAAATTTCATACAAACTCCCACAAATCTTAACCATACACGTTGAATTTAGTAAAACTCCTACTCAGTCAACCAACCTGATGAACAGATATCTAATACCATGCCTATTTATACTATAAGAAATTCACCAACCTGTGATTTCACTGAGAAACCCATTGACATAGAAACCATTCAAATAAAATGGTTCGATTGGAAGTGCCTTATCTACCCCTGCAACCATTAATCAAGTAGTTATTGACCAGGGATGGCCAAATACATTTGTCTGGAAGAAAACATGAAAAACATGGTAAACTCTATAGATAGGGGTATACAATCTTCAAATGGGGGAAGATCCCAGTGCTCGGGCTGAAACTCCAAAAGACAATGAAGCACAGTATTTGCAAGGGAAGAACAGCCAGCAGCTTCGCCATGGGGTGGAATAGCCACTACTTCCATTCCGGCAGCATTGGCAGCTTTAACGCCCACCCTGTTAAACTATATTGGTTAAATACAAATATTTATGAATGATATAACATCAGGAACATGAATAGCTGGAAGCACATGCTCTAACAGTAACCACCCTTTGAATGGTAAGTAAATGAAAAAGCAGCAAAATGTAGTCTCCAAATACCTACTTTTACTTAATATGCAATAACATCTAATAGAAATTCAGTACGAATGAAACAAAATCCAGTTCAGATGTCTATGCTCGTGACAATCTTACAATGAGTCTTCAACCACAAGGCAGTGAACTGCATCCACACCCAGCTGCTTTGCTGCCTCTTTAAATCTGTAAACAATTTGGAATGTCTGTTACTACCATGACAATCCAGGAATATGATATCCGGTGGACTATCCGGTGTAAATGGTATCACTGCATCATAATACACTTGTACATGTAATCATTTATAATAAAGAATGTAATCATGCTAATAGAATAGCCTGTGGAAATTTTCCGTAGAATTTGTGGATAATTTTATAACTTTCTGTAAACGAGGTTCCAATTTAATCCTGCCATCACTGCAGCAGATGCACTTTATATGAAGTATATTTTTTACTGCTTCCAAGGAAATAGTCAGGCCCATGAACGTTTTACAGGTTGAGAAATGGGTGGGGAATTCTAAAGTTCTGGTTGTCTGTGTCCAAGGAAGCCTTATTTTTGGTTTCCATGAATTCACTTACAAATCTGGAGCGGGCTTCCCTGCTTTAACCTGGTCACTGCCAAGAATTACCGAAAACCGCTCCTTCCACCCTATATAGATGATAAAATAAGTTAATGAGATATGAGAAATCAGAGTCCATCATATTATTCAGAAAATTGCCCTGAGAGTAACACAGAACAAAGCTAATTGGGAACAATTTAACATAGTGGCATTGAGAGAGATCCATGTAATTTCAGTTGTTTACATTGTCACTGGTTTGTCCTAACAAATGCATGACACTTCTTTGTCAAGTAAATAACAGCAGCAATCAAATTTTTTTTTTTAATGAATTGGCAACAGTAGCTTCAGTATAAGTTAATCAGCGACAACGGCTTTTCATGTTATTGAAATTTTTTTTGCTTGGCAGGGTGATAATATATTGGTTATAGAGTAACAGCAATCTAAATGTTTAACACATTTGGTCTAAGCTAACATATAGTATGCCAGCAAAGGAAAGGAAAAGTTTTAAAAAACCTCTATGGGGAGCGATCTTTGCTTCTATGTACTCTCGTAAGGAGTTGGAAGCAAGAGCTATAGGTACTCCATGGTCATAGAAATGTTTGATAATGCGATCAGCACCAGGAAGAGCTTTCGCATACATCCACCTAAAAGTACACAGTTGTGACAACTTAGCATAAGGCGAAAATACAAAAGCAGCACCAGCAGATACACTTACAAGATGACCATAAATTAGAATGCATTAGTGTTATCACAAAGGTCTTCTGCGTGCCTTCACTGTGTTAACCAGCTAATGCTAACTGCTCGAATGCGAAATAGTAATACAGATTGAAAAAACTCAGAAAAACTTAGTGAAATATGATTATAACTATGAGAGGCTTACTTTTGTTGATACATGGGGATGATTTCTTGGATGAACTGATCAGAGGTCAATGGGAGATCATAGTCCTCAACAACAGAAGCTGCTGAGTCTTTGAGTGTCATTCCCAGCTTCTTCTTCTCTTCCCTCTCTTTATCCAAAACCTTCCCATACTTCGCCAAGAACTCCCCGAAAACGCCCTTTGTAGCCCACTCTGGACCACAATGACACACACAACAAGAGTTAGGAAATTAAGCTAAAAGGAGAACAACCCATAACGCCAAAACAAATGGGTTTGTGAATTTGAGACCTGTGTCCAAAAGGGTCCCATCCAAATCGAAAATGACAGCCAAAATCTTGGGTTTTGGGGTGTCTCCATTGCAGCAGCTCATGGCTGAGGCTAAAGGGTAAGGCGGCTTTTCCGAGTACAATCAGAAATTATAAAGAGAAATGGCAAATCAAAAGAGATTGAATTGGAAGTGATGATTTCTCTCTATTCATGGGGTTTGATTATATAAAGCATCCGCAGGGCAGGTTGTAAATAACCCAGTATCTTTAATGGTGTTGTGAGGAGGGAGCTGGGTTATAATCTTGTCTGCAGAATTATGGGAATTCGAATGGCATTGTTCTAATGTGCTTCCGGCTGCCAGTGGCTCATAACAACTTTCTTTTGATAGAAAGAGATGTTTGGAATGTCCGGGAATTAAATTCGGCACTTCGCATGCAGTGGCAAAAGCTTTTAATCAACTAAGCTACGAGAACGGAAAGAGACGAGATAATGTGCAAATTGAAGAAAAAAGGCAGATTGATTCCCGTCTTCGTTTGCTCTGCGGAATAGAACAGTTTTGAAAAACGAAGTCTTCTTAATCTTAAACGCACCAGAGGCTTTCAGCTCGCTAGCTAGTGAATTGACGTTAATGGCGGATTCGCATATGCTTTTTCTGTGTTTTGACACCTGCTTGCTCACGGATGAGACTACGAACACGACATACAGCAACCCAAACTAACATGGATAGGTCATGACAAGACAAATACACGACCAGAAGAACTAGCAACACGGACGAAAAAATAACACCGTCAAATGATCTTCTTTTTCTATAGTTCAACCGATACTGGTGTCCGAGTGCTAATACAAACAAAAATATTTTAAAGGGATTTCGCGATTTGTGGAAGAAGTTTAGATAGATTACTGAATAGGATTCCTAAAGCACTTATAAATTAAAATTTAGTAGATTTTACTTCAATTTAGGAAAAAAAATATCCCCTAAAGAATGAGAATCGAATATCTAAGGGGGACTTGAATATCCGATTCTCATTCCCAATTATTCATATTTCCGATTCACTTTTATAAATAAGTATGCTCTATAAAAGTGTAAAACCAATATGATTTCTACGCTACACGTAAGTACAATATTTTACTCTACTAGAATTCTAACTCACGGTGTACGCTCCTATAGTTGCCAATTCCTTGTTAACAATCATGCAAAAAATTATTTCATTGTTAACAAAATAGATAGCGTTTTGTGCTGATTGATATGATTTAAGTTACTCGTTCTGCACGATAAACTTCATAAATACCACTCTTGTAATCCTGTTGACCCCTAATTTGAACCAGCAATATTTGTAGCAATGCCCCTTAAAACTAAGTTTTTCCCATTTTTTCGTGAAACTCAAAATGCTATGCACCTTGAAAATCACTTCTATCGTTGCCCCTTATAAGTTAACATCGTTAAGTTGCAACTACTTATTTAGAAGAATGTCTCTGAAACTCTCAAATTGTCTCATTTTCCTTTGAAAATCTCAAAATGTCTCATTTTCCTCTCTAAAACTCACTTCCTTCACCTACTTTGCATAATTTTAGTTACCTCTGTTTATTTTGCTAATGTTAAATTATATGGGATCCACTTATGTCTTTTGATAATGCCTTATGAAGCACAAAAGCGCCACTCACCCCGTGTTTCACGTTTTGAAAACCATTTCCGTTACGAAACACGATCGAAACACCCCGTATCAATTCGTTATTCTCATGTAGTGGAAAAAAATTAATTTAGAAAAAATCCATAAGACCTAACTAGGTGCTTTGTTTTTCGTCTTCCATGAGTAGACAGAGAAGTAAAGCATGTGGTAGACTGGTCACTTTTGGTGGCAGAGATTTAGAGGTGGAAAGAAGATGATAGTTAGATTGGGTTTCGAGAAGGGGGCTGGAGGAATGGATAAGCGAAGGATATTTAGAGGGTTAAGCGACTCATATTATGTTTTAAGAGGAAAAGTGAGACAATTTGAGAGTTTTAAGAGGTATTCCTCCAAATAAGTAATTGTAACATAACAATATTAACTTCATGGGACATCATATGTGATGGAAAAGAATTTCAAGGAATGAAATGACTTATTTTGAGGTTTAGGAAGGAAGTGAGATAAAGTTTGAATTTCATTAGACCTTGCTAAAAATAAGCATATAAATCCAGTGTATAAGTCGGTTGCCGTTTTGAAGATAGGTATTGTTCAATTATTCGGTAAAGCTCCTTTCCCATGAAATCTGAGAATAATATGTTTCTGAAGCCTACAAGCACTAGCAGTCCATTTCAAAAGTATGCACCACTTATGAATATTGATTGGCCTCCTCAACATGGAGGGCATGGACGAATCATCTTTATTGCAATTTCCCACTCCAAACAACCACCTATGCACAATCACCGGAGCAACTTGTCCATCCCTACAACCCGCGTAAAAGATGAAGCCTTTTAAAAAGGTTGAGAACAGGCATCGGAACTATGCTTGGGGCATATACTGTAAGAAGTCACTCTATTCACAAAAACTTTTGCCTAAAGCTTCAACATAATATGTATACCAAGGTGCTTGGGAACACACTTTTTTGACGAAATGGCATACACACTTATTTCTTCCAAACATAACAGAACCACTATCTATGGATTAAAGCATTCCCAAACAAGCCCTTGATTAAAGACGAAGGGTGGAGTACAACCGAAATTGGTGGGTGGGCTCAGACGGACCATACCAGTATGCGATTATGGAACTGGTTATAGTCAGGGAAAAAACTGGTATATAACAACATCACGGCGAGTCCTGTGTACTGGCAACTTCCCTTCCCAGTACAGCATAGTGGGTACTATCCTCACAACATGACAACATTAAACAATCCACTAAAGAGCTCTATTTCCACTCTAAAATCCAATCCACAGCTATAAACATAAGAACGCATTCAGAAGCAAGAAGACCGTAGGCTCTTGATATAGTATCATAAACATACAACAAGGTTGATAGTAATAGTAAACCAAACAGCACATATCAGTATAAATCAATCCATCTGGGCTGCGGCATTTTCACTAAAAGATGAAAATAAGCCTAACCAATCAGGTCAATCCTCTATGCTCCATCCAAATATTACTGGGAAAAACCAGTGCAAATGATATAACGCTGCGATAAACCACACCAACACAGAACTCGACTCGAGAGAGAGAGGGGGGGTGGGGAAGCAGAAGAGTACAGATATAAGAACAAGCTAAACAATAAACTCCTAATTTTGTCCAGCACCAAGGTAATACTTTACCCAGTATTACCATAATACATGCAAGCACATCCTAAGGTGCTACCTGCATCACTGCAAGAGAGAAACAAATGAGCAGAGTAGCCAAACACCCAAATACTGAAGACATCCAAGAAATAAGTGAGATACTCACAGTAGATTCTTCCCCTCCAGTCTTGGAAGTTCCATTCACCTTCTGGGAATCTTCTGCACAAGAAATATGAATACAATAATAAGATTAAAGATGATGTCTGGTATTAGAAAAAGATAAATCTACTATCTATCAACCATATTCAGAAATTCATACTTGATTTATTTGAAAGCACATCTCTATACTAATTTTCTTGCAGCCTGTCAGTGGTAGCTAGAAAGTTTTAGGAAGAAAAATGGCACCATGTGCCATCATCTATCTCATTACTGAACTGTGCATGAGCTCTGACATTTAGAGGAGTGCTGAAATAATTGTCTACTTTTTATGTAATGAGTCATCTATAGCAGGTCAATTTTCTATAACGTGGCTTCTAATTAAAAGAAGTTTGGTGCCTTCAATGCTACAAAATAAAAAGGGATTGTTCTTTTGGTCCGAATGGCCAAGAAGAACGTTACACATTAAAGAAAAATGACAGTCCTAAACATTTCATATCATTTCCTGCTCAGACAAGCAAATATAAACTAAATGCATTTTTAATCTTAATTATCTTAATCATAAAACAAAGTGAAAGGAGATCTTATAAAAAGTCTTAACTGAAAGCTTGTCTAGGTGTGAAACTGCATCCAGTCATTAAGTCGTAATAAGAGACAAATCAGAGACAAAAGTTGTCCAACAAGCAGCCATATTCATAAGGAGTGCCACCAGTACATACATTGTTAGCACACAATCACATATTCACTGACATCCTATTTCCACCAGTACAAAAAGCCTGCTTGAACCGTTCGCATTTAAAGTAGTGCCACCAGAAACTTCTAGACTAACCAATGTACATTTCTTCCAGAGAAAGTTTAGAAATTGCTAGGTGTTTGAATTTTCACAATGATGGTAGATTGTAATCACAACAGAAAATACTCTTGTCAAGTATTTATATGAGATCACTGTTTGGAACGTTTATGTATTCTACAAACCTTTTTTTGTACATCTACAAGTGTACAACCGAAAAACAACTCCCAAGATCAACAAAACTACAAAATGTACCATCCTCGAATCTTGATTTCCAAAAAGAAACCACAGCCTATATTACATTAAATTTGTAGTGACCACATTTTGTTGAAGTTTTAACTTGTTCGCATAAACTCTTGTAAGAACTGCATATTTGTTTCTTAAAGTCCTTTTTCTCCATAATGTTGATCTCCTTCGTTCTGGCTGACTGGTAAGTTGCACAAGATGCAACTCACTAAAAAGATAATACCAACAGACCTATATTGGCCAAAGAATATTTGCTACCAGAACATTTGGCCATTACTTACAGCCAAATGCAGATTTTGAGATTCACTCTAAACTTATGAAAGGAGCAATTCCTTTGAAGGTATCTCATTCTGCGAGCATCAATCCCAAACTAGAGGTTCACCTCTTCTGCTAGATATAATTAAGCCATGAGCCAGGATTCGTGTGGGTTTTCAGGCCAAGGCAGTTTGTGTAAACTACTGGAATACAACGTAAATGAACCCTTTGCTGCAGTGGCAATCATTTCGTTCCAATTAAACTGAAAAAAGGGCTGTTTTAGAAAACAAGTTCAGCTCTACAAGAGCATGCTTTACTGTACAAATAATATTGCATTCACAAGCCAAATGAGATTTCGCTAACCACCAATATGCTAAATTTATCAGACACCAAACTACCAGACTTTGGTGAGAAATCATATTTGCGATGCATGTTACACAACCACTTTTTCCCATGCAGTCTAAATTATATCAGAAAATCCATTAAAATTTATTGGTTTTCTTTCCATCCTTGCATAGTAAAGTTTCACGAAATGTAAATTTGCCCAGAAAAATTTAAACAATACTTGGAATGTTGATTGTTGACTACTCAGCTCCTTTGATGTTAAACCATATCAGTTAACAATAAAGGCCATAATCTCAACTGACTTTTGCAATCTTTCTAAGAGATTAATCTTTCAAGAGTGAGCTAGACTTGGGCAACCACTACACCATTCTTTTACCTTTAAGAGAGAATGAAAAGTTTCACAAACCACAAGCATGAGAAAGGCACCTCATGAAACTTTATAAATGCATTAAGTAAACGGCGACAACATCCACTAAAACAGCCTAAAATGCAAATAAGTTTAAAACCAATTCAACCAATGAACAAGCAATCAAAGTGAATAGCCTGCAGCGATCCCGAAAAGGTGGTGAGAGGAAGGAAAAAAGGGAGGGGCAATTGAATACTTTAATAGAAGAAACTAATCCTCAAAACTATACTATACAGCGAAACTGTGTGCATAATTAACTTTTAAAATAAGTATTGCTATCACCTCCATCCTCTGGAAGGTCAGAAGTCCACAAAGTAAGGTTGTCCCTTAGAAGCTGCATGATCAAGGTGCTATCTTTGTATGAATCCTCATTCAGCGAGTCAAGCTCAGCAATAGCTTCATCGAAAGCTATCTTTGCAAGGTGGCAGGCCCTGGAAAACATCATTCACATCAAGAAGCGTAGAACATACAATAACACTTTTTTTAATCAACCAAAATCCAATTACACTAATCAACCTAAAGATAAAATCCCACAAACCTTTCTGGAGTATTCAGGATCTCATAATAGAAGACTGAGAAATTCAAAGCCAGTCCCAAACGAATGGGATGGGTAGGAGGCAATTCAGCTTCAGCAGTAGTGGTGGCAGTCTGCATCATGTCACTAAAAATATGAGGGTAGAAAGAGAGAGATTGTGGAGACACTTCTTTCAGTGGCAATGTTTAACACATTAAGCAGCTGAACAGAACTGTAGGTGAACACTGGAAATATGCAAAAATTAGTCTGCCAAACAATAAGTAATGCACCAATGTACATATAAATTTTTTAATCAACCAAAAATGAGTTAACGTCAAAGATAATTCCTATGAGAAGAAAGTAGAAACATTACTATAAATTGACAGAGCAACAAAAATGAAGATGCCAACCTGTATTCCATGAGTCGAATAAGGAAGCAAGCTCACAAAATATACTAGCGTTTAAATATAAAACTAAAAGTGTTTACTCAATTTTTGTAGCTAGAGGACTGCCACAACAAACCAATTTTTGCCCCGTCGAGCAATCATACAACAAAGGGAAAAAGTGTACCATTTCATAAGAGCCATTGCAGAACAATTTTCCTGAATTATACCATTCTCTCTTAAAAAGAACCAAAACCAACCTCTCTTCAAGAACACAAAAAAAAGCGGTTTCAAATGTCCAAATTCTAACCTCGCGAAACAAAACACTGGATGACCAGCAGTAGAATTACATCAGCTTATTGAAATGCCAAAATATAAGCTCAGGAAAGAAAACATGAGATGACCAGAACTAGAATTATTAAAGCTTATAGAGCACAGAACCCAAACAACAAACAAGGAAGTAAAAGAAGTAAAAAATTTCCGGACAATATCCAGTGAACCAACGTACTGAACAGAAGTGCGTACTTAATTTTCAAGAAAAACATCGCCACTAGATGAAGACTCGTGAAAAGAAATTGTCAGAGCCCTATATGTCTAAAAAATAGGGGACGAGGAAAGAGACCTTGTCAGACAAAAGATAATAGTAACAGACATGAGACAACAATTTCATAGATCAGACAGAGAAAGAGAGAGTAACCTCATATGCTTTCTTCGACTCTTCAGCAGCCTCTTTTTTATCTTCACCACTCTTGAATTCAGCAAGGTACCTATAATAATCTCCTTTCCTAAAACCAATCGGTCAATGTCAACATTTAGTTACTTACAGGACGCTCACTCCAACCAAATAATATAAGAGATGATGAATCAGTTGGGTTTGGAGAAATTAGTCTCACATCTTATAATAGAAAACAGTTGATTCACCCATAGCTGAAGGAATGAGATGCTCATCAATCACTTTCATGATATCAATACAAATGGTTGAGAGCTCCGATTCAACCTTCTGCCTGTACTCTTTCAGTTGCTTCACATGAGCCTCATTTCCTTTTGCTTCCTCTTTCTGTTCGATGGATGATAGGATCCTCCATGATGCTCGACGAGCACCAACAACATTCTTGTAGCCAACAGAGAGCAAGTTTCTCTCTTCAATTGTCAGTTCAACATTCAGATTCGCAACCTTCTTCATTGCATCCACCATCTCTGTTGAAATTCAGAGGGCATGTCCGAAACAACAATCACGTTTGCAATCAGTGCTCAAGTAAACTGATACTCTTTCTTTCGAAACTACGAAAAAATAAGGACAGTAGAGAGATAGTAAATGCTTTATTTAGCCTAGACCATACTCAATAGACATATTATTAGTTAACCCATCAAAAGAAATTATACAAAAAACTAACATTATATGTTCCCAGAAAATATATAAATTGTCCAGCAGCAATCACCACTCCATTAACTAAATTAATTAACCTCGATCTTTAGTTCAGATCAGCGCAAAACCCAAAATTGGAACACACTTTCCTTCATTTCTCACCAACCAAACACTCATTTCACCACTCGGCACAATTAAACAAGAGAAAATTACATTAAATTGCAGAAATGCACAAACACAAAGCGGAAGCAGCAAACTGTATTGGAGGGAGAAACCCTAACCATCGTAGCGCTCGGCCTGCTCGGCGAGCTTGGCGAGGTAGACGAAGTTCTCACGTTCTGTGGCCATGGCGGATCTTGAAGTGACGCTGAGAGAATCAAAGATTTAGGGTTTTCGAATTTCTCACTCTTTTGATCGCACAACACTCGCAGTCGCAGAACGCGCAAGCTTGGTTTTCCACACAGCACTTATAGAAAACGATACTGTCCGAAAATTAATTAATTTTTTTTATTATTGAGTCCCTAATTTATTTATTTATTTATTTATTTTAATTTATATCCTTTTATTATCGCTAGAATTGGAGTTTCGAGTCACGAAAGGACTCTCACGTAGTAGATGCCGATACGCGGACAGCGTTTTTTGGGACGTGCAGCCTATGAAAACTCTCCGCGTGTAATTAGAGACGAAAAATAGGAGGTTTGGTGAGACAGTACGCCGGCGGGTCTTGTTTTTGTATGGTGTGGGTATTTCCTTTCTCCTGTTCTATGTTTTTGTTTATAGTTTATGATGTTTTTTGTTGTTTTGGTTGGGTGTTTGGTACCCTTTGCCATATTGTTGATTTGGTTTGTTTGGTGTGTGGTGGCATGTATTTATTTTATATTGTTATGCTTCTTCTAGTTGATTGTTGTATTTGAGTGTTTGGGTACCTTTTGCATTGGTGATTTGGTTTGTTTGTGAGTGGTGGGATCCGTCAGTCTCTTGTTTTTACTGTGTATGTATATGTTCATCTTGGTTGGTTCTTCTTTTGGGTGGATTTATGTTAAACAAGATTCCTTTAGTATTTTCCCTTGTTTGTTTGGTTTTTGGTAGTTTTTATGTCTATTTAGAATATCGCTTCAATGCATATCTTATTGTAGCTTTAATGTGTTTCACTGAGGTGGAGAAGAGCTTAGCTCTGTTTTGTATTTTGTATTTTGTTTACGTTTTATTGAAGTGTTATTCATGTCATTTGTAATTATAGCCTTATAGTCGTCTGTTCGTCTTTGAAGAGCAAACCCCCTTCTCAACTTTAGGAGTTAGCCTCTCATGATCTTTTAGTACTTTGATGTTAGATGGGAAATAGTATCTTTGTCTTTCAGGCATTTTAAAAGGATCACTCACATCTATATTTCTCTGGTTTCTTAGTTCCATATATTTACTGAATCTTTACTTCTTTCGGTTTCTTTGATCTTAGCAGACTTGGTTTGTTCTATTTTGTTTTTATTGATTCGAGGGCGTGAGAGATAGGATTATCGTAATAGGATTATGCTAAGATCGGAAGCTCTTTTTCCTCTTCTTTTTTAGTCTTATGTTATCTTATGTTATCAAGAAATCATCTCTTGCCTTTTCAATCGTTGTGTTATGTTATTCTTATGTATGCAATAGCAAGCAAGGGTGTGCGCGGTTTTGATTATATGCTGGACTTTTGTTGCAGGGTTTATGACCAAATGCCTGAGCCTAGATGGGTCATCTCAATGGGAAGCTGTGCAAATGGAGGTGGTTACTATCACTACTCCTATTTCGTTATTAGGAGGAGTTGTGACATGATAGTCCCTGTTGATATCTACGTTCCCGGTTGCCCTCCCACTGCTGAAGCTTTCTGCATATTTCTATTGTTTTGGAGCTATAATAGTAGCCACAGATTCTGTAAAACTGTTGCTCTGTTGTTAAGCTGGGTGCTTGAACTCTCTGCCATTGTTAATCTAGTTCTAAATAAAAAACAAAACAATTAAAATATTAAAAAATTTAAAAAAAAAAAAAAAAAAAAAAAAAAAATTTTATAAAAAAAAAATTTAAAAAAAAAAAAAAAAAAAAAAAAAAATAAAAAAAAAAAAAAAAAAAATAAAAAAAAAAAAAAAAAAAAAAAAATATAAAAAATAATAAATTAAAAAAAAAAAATTGGTGAGACACGTTAAAACAAGCCACGTACATGCCGTCCACCAGTCAGTGCGGATTATATTTTGCTTGTTTCATGTTGGTTTTCTTTGGGCCGTGGTAGCAGTATCTATAAAACGGTTAAAATATTTAATTTTTTATTTGATTTCGAGAATCTAGTTCTTTTATTTTTTCGTGCAGATTATATTTGATCACTTGCAGATTTCACACACATATATATTAGCGGGTGGACTTAACTATGCAGTTGGGTAAGATGCGGACATAGCAATGCCACAAAGTCCTTGAGGTGCAGCAACATCTCTTTGCATTCTAATGTATCCCTCTTCACCCCATTCCGCACCCCATGAGTTCTTCACTAACCAATACTTAGTCCCATCATCACTCACACCATAACCAACAGCTGTAACACCATGATCGAGGCTCGTTCCACACGATCCTGTAAAGACTCCACTTGAGTAGAATTGGAAATCGGAACCGCTGGCATCAATTGCAACAGAAACTGGTTGATGAGCAACGACGGTAAGAAGGGCCTTTTCGCTGTTTGCTGGAACATCTTCGAAGCCAGTTATCTTTGCTGCAATGCTTGCTGCCTCCTTGTTGGGTAACTAGCTTCGGTACTAATCCCATGATTTTGTTGGATGAACTGAAAGGCATCGTCCATAAGGCCACCCGCGCAACCTTGATCTTGACGTCTGGTGTTACAATCAACAAGTTCTTGCTCAGACAAAGAGATCATCTTACCAGTTGTGAGTTGAGTTATCCCTTCTGTAGCTGCCAAGGCTGAAAACGCCCAACAACATCCTATATTTTGGTTGCAATAAAAAGTAGTTAAAATAACAAAAATGATCTATATATAAAGTCTTCCAAGCAGAGAGTTTTATATGTTAATGAAAATAAGCTAGATGAATATGTACCACATTGGCCTTGGTCTTTGCTAGGGGTTACAGCTCCTTTCTTTCTCCAGTCCATCGAAGCTGGCAGTGTTGCTGTGATATTCTCGTATTTGAAAGAAGTAGTTCTAGTGGAACATTCATGCCCTTTGAATCCATTTCTGGATGCTCTGAATTCCTCATTTGTAAGGTCTGCAAATTGATTGATGCTTAATTTGTGTAATTTGCTTGCATCCCCATTGGAGGAATCTATAAATGCCACATTTTCCTTGAATATGTTGAACCGCTTCTCCTTCTCATGAACGTTGTTATATGCACGACCATGACGAGCTAGCCATTGCTAGTATCTTTCATACATTGATGCATCTTGGAGAGTACTACGAGAAGTGGCTTCACTAGACCAAACCCGAGGATAAGGATCAAACGCAAACAAATGCATAATTTGCACAGCTGGTTGGTAATCAACTCCATGGAATCTAGTAGAATATGATCAGCTGGGCTTTGGTAAAGTAAAAAGTTCTTGATGAGCAGGTGGTTTGAAATTGTAGACTGCAATACACTATTTATATAGAGAAGATATGATAGCCGTGCCCTGAAAAATGATTTGTTGTTGAGATTTAAGATTAATATAACTCATATGTCATGGGAAGTTACTTGCTAAATACCTAATATATGGGACAAAATGCTAATGAGTTGATACTGCGGAATGCTGTGGTGAATGTTTTTCCTTAAATCAAAACAGAGTTCGGTAGATTAAAGTATAATGTTCAATGGCATTGAGTTACCATGGGGTATTCATCGTCTATAACTATATTATTGGTTGAGTTACATAATTGACTATGTTAATATAGTTTGTTGACTAACAATTTTCTCGTATATTTAAATATTAAGCCATATCAACTATTTGTTTCGATCATTGCAATAAAATTCATTAAATCTCATGAACTAAACAAGTTTTGCTGATTTCAAATTATGGCAACTGGCAATTGCACTCTTTTGAAGACAATTGGCGATTAAAATGCTAATTGAGATCAAAATTGCAGTTGCTCTCTCTAAAAGGCCAACTCAAAAGGATAACAGTGAAGGTGAAAACCAAAAGGCCTAATGGACAGCTGAAAACCCTACCAACACTTCTTAATTTCAAACGTTTTGGTGGAGTAAGGGAGGTAAGAAAGGTATTCCCTGGAAAAAATGGAGCTATATGTGCCAGCACAAAGAGGAGGGTGGCTTAGGATTTCGTGATTTTAAATGCTTTAATCAAGCCATGTTAGCTAAGTTGGCATGGCGCATTCATACCGAACCCGACCTTCTTGTAACAAAGATTTTGAAGGCGAAGTATTGTGACAACGTGGAGTTCTTATATGTCCGGCCAAAGAGTGGAGGTTCTTATATTTGGAAGTCGATCTTATGGGGAAGGGAGTTACTCAAACGGGGATTAATAAGGCGAATTGGCAATGGGAAAGAATTAAGTGTGGTGGATGATTGGGGATACCGATTGGACAAAATTACAAGCTTGATGGTGCTGCTCTAATACCACTTAATTGGAAGGTATGTCATCCTATAACTGAGTCAGGTGAATGGGATGATACATTGTTGCATGATTATTTTAGTAGAGATGAAGTGTTAGCTATCTTTTTTTATTTATTTATTTATCTGAAAGTGATATAATAAAACCAAAGGCAAACCAAACTACAACGTCACCAACGACCTAAAGCCAAGCCGAAGAGGCAGAGGCAAAAACAACTAAAAGGAGTTTGGAGTGAAATAAAAACAACCAAACTCCCAGGAAAACCAAAAAGATTACACCGGAGGACAAGGCAAACCATCCGAAGTTAGAACATTAACAAGGAGAGATGGAGGGCGATTAGTCCAAGCACCGAAAACATCCCTCGACGAGCTAGCGAAGCAACGGCATCAGAAGACCGATTTGCTTTTCTAGGAATCCAAGACCACATAACATGCATTATCGAAGACTTGAGGTTCCACATATCTTGAAGAATCGGGAATAAAGCCCAAGGGCAATCAGAGAGTCGACCCTTAACTGCTTTAATTGCAATCTGGGAATTAGACTCAATACTCAAATTGGATACTCCCAATTCCACAGCAACTTGTAATCTAACCTTAATGGCAGAGACTTCAGCAACAAGAGCACTAGATGATACAATAGTTGTAGCTCTCCCACCTAAACAATGAGCAGAAGCATCCCTACAAACAACACCAATTCTTGTCCGCTCAAAAGAGGAGGTCCACGAAGCATCAATGTTAATCTTCACACAATCGAATGGCGGGGGAAGCCAGTGAGTTGGATGTATAAAAGAAACATGAGGATGATAAACTGCATGTGTATTCAAAGTTGTACGATTCTCAAACTCAAAAAGAGCATCAAAGGCCATCTTAGCAACAATATCAGGATAAAATGTCTTACCCTCATAAACAAAGCTACATCTTGCGTTCCAGATCTACCAGCAAGTGAAAGCAACAAAAGCAATCATGCGAGATGAAGAGCCATTCACAACAGATCTGTCACCAGCCAAGTCACAAAGCCAAGCATCAAAATTAGTGATAGATTGGAGATTGATTTAGTAACCAAATGATTTAGTAACCAAAAGAACCCCCAAACCAAACGCACCTGGTCCAAGGACAAAGTAGTAGAATATTCAATTGTTTCTGGATAATCAAGACAAATGGGGCAGAGGGGGTTAGAATTACGCTTCTTGTAAAACAAGCTTTCCATTGTTGGTAGAGCTCTGCTAACAACCTTCCAGAAAAAAGTGTTTTATTTTTTGTAAAGCCAACATATTCCATATGATCTTCCAAGTATCCTCTGAAGTAATATGAGAATTATGGTTAGGGACAGAAGGAACAAGAGGAATGTACATGTATGCAATCCAATTATATCCACCTCATCACAGTGCCTACCACCAATTGAAATAGAGAGGATTGCATCCTCTTCAACTTTGGAAATTAAATGACGGATAGAAAACAAGTTCCAGGTGTAAGTTTCCCAATCAATAAGGGAGCTAAAAAGAGTAGGACAATCAACATAAATAGGATGAAGAGGTAGGACAATCAACATAAATAGGATGAAGAGGCGAAGGTAACCACCTGATTCCCGGAATCCATTTATCAATCCATATTTGAATTGAGGAGCCACTTAAAATCTGCCACCTTGCACCATCCAAAATAATGTCTCTTCCAACCAGTAAACTACTCCAACCCCAAGAAGCATGATAGCCTTTATCAGCCTCAAGAAAACTACAATCCGGGAAGTAAATCCCCTTCAAAATTCTAACCCATAAAGCACTTGGATTTGAAATAACCCTCCAAGCCTGTCTTGCAAGCAAAGCATTATTAAAGAAAGCAAAATTTCAGAAGCCCATATCCCCAACAGATTTGGGTTGTCTCATATGTTTCCAGGTTTTCCAATGCATTTTGTTGCCCCCATTTGGATTAATTCCCCACCAAAAAGTTGATATAATAGAATCCAGATGCTGAGTTAAGGTGACAGACAACTTAAAACAAGACATAGGAAATGTTGGTATAGAATAAAGCACAACCTTGATTAAAACCTATTTGCCACCGGAGACAAGTGTTTTCCCTTCCATCCACTTATCTTACCCATCATTCTTTTCTTAATATGGTTCAACGCTTCACATTTAGACTGCCCCCAAATCGGTGGAAGTCCCAATATTTCCTAAGATTCACAGCTTCAAGAATGCCAAAAATATCACAAAGGTTAGATCTCAAGTCCACAGGAGTAGTAGGACTAAAATAAATGTTGGACTTGTCCAAATTGAATGCAATGTGCCAACCACAAACAAGACAGAACCAGACGCTGCAAAATATCATCCATCAGGAAACAGTTTGAGTGAGTAGCTTGCATAAACAACAAGGAATCCTCCACAAAAAACAAATGAGTCAGACGGGGGCATTGAGCATGTAAGTACAGCCCCTTAATCTCTTGTACCTTGTTGCGATGGTTAATCATATGAGAAAGCACGTTACAAACAATGAGGAATAAATAAGGGGATAATGGGTCACCCTGTCGGAGTCCCCTAGTTGGAGTAAAAGAATCTCTTGGCTTGCCGTTAAGCATAATAGCAAAAGAGACAATAGAAACACAATTCATCACCAGATTGACCCATCTCAAATTGAACCCCATCTTGATAAGACCTGCTCGAAGAAAGTCCCATTCAATTTTGTCATATGCTTTATTCATATCCAATTTCATAGCCATAGCAAAAGATCTCTTGCTCATATTCAATCTGATATAGTGAAACGCCTCATGTCCTAGCATGATATTGTCTGGAATTTGCCTACCAGCCACAAAATTATTTTGATTAGGGGTCACAATAAAAGGCAACACCGCTTTGAGTCTGTTTGCAAGAATCTTGGCCAGAATCTTGTAGTTGTTGTTGCATAAAGGAATTGGTCGAAAGTGACCCACCTTGTCCGGGTTGGGAACTTTAGGAATTAGTACAATGTGGGTTTTATTGAGCTCCACAATGTCTTGACCAAAATAAATGAAGTCCACAGCAGCCCCAAAAACAGTACCATGTATTGTGTCCCAATATCTTTGATAAAACATACCCGGAAATCCATCTGGTCCTGATGCCTTTAACCCACCAAGTTAGAAAGCAGCAGATCTAACATCAGCAAGCTCCAGCTTTGCCCCTAAGGCTCGATTCATATCATCCGTAATCATGTTTGAGGCGTGTGCTACAACACTAGCCCAATCTCTGTCCCCACTAGTTGTAAACAACTCCTGAAAATGGGCATTAAGCTTCTCCAAAATAGTATGTTCCTCATGAATCCAAGTATCCTCTTCAATCTTCAGTTTTGAGATTTTGTTGTGTTGTCTTCTACTCAAAGTGGATATATGAAAGAACTTCGAGTTTTTATCACCCACATTGAGCCACCGAACTCTCGATCTTTGGTGCCAAAACATTTCCTCAAGTTCCCAAAGATGCTCAATATTAGCAGTAATATTTTTCACCTCAATTCTGACATGTGTTTCTTCCAAATTATCCTGAACATTCGATAACTGAAGATACAATTTGTCAATAAGTAGTCGACAGTCTTTGAAAACAGTTTTGCTCTAGTTAGTTAATTCCTTTTGGCAATTCTTCAACTTCTTAACTAGGAGAGCATTAGCATTAGCATCAACCAAAATCTCCCATCCCTTCTTGACACAGCGGAAATTATAAAACAGGCTCAGACAAGCGTCTAGAACCACGAACACACACTAGAATCCACTAGCACTCCAGAATCCACCAGAAAAGATAGAGAAAACTCTCAAATATATTATATCAAACAAGTCTATCTAAAATACAAGCATAGTTGCGCCTTTATATAGGCGATGAATCTAAATCCTACTAAGGATTGGATTCCTAATTAACAAGGGAAAATAAAGAGAAGTCCTAATAAGCTAGGGAAATAAAACACCTAATCCTTAATCGAAAGGGAAACATTAATCCTAATCTTTCCTAAATCTTCCATCCTTGAATATCCTTACGCGACTCGAAAATCCCAACAATATGCCTTATGATCCTTTCTTGCCCAATACTTGTCATTCGGACGCAACTTTCCGTTCTTGCAAGCTTGTTTAATTGTTCTAAACCACTTTCGTAATTTTGACATTTTCCATGTGAGTTTACCCATATTTTATCCTACATCACTTCTGCAAAATGCCAAGACAATCCCTATGCTCAGTCCACAAAGATTCAAAACAAAAAGGTTTCTTACTCTTGAGTTGATTAGGACAAGTGTCTACCATAATTGGGCAATGATCAGAACCAATCATAGGGTAGTGAATTACTTGTGTCTGAGGCCAAGCAATTAGCCATATATCATTTATTAGTCCCCGGTCCAACCTTTCCTGAATGAAAGTAGCAGCATCATTTCCATTTTTCCAAGTGAATCTCTGCCCCTTAAAGCCTGGATCCAAAAGAGCATTTGAATCCATGAATTTTTGTAGATAATGGATTGAGCAGTGTCTGATATGATTTCCCCCACTTTTCTCATGACTCCATAAATTTTCGTTGAAATTACCAGCTACGAGCCACTCCGAACCATCAAACCATGAAAAGATATTCAAATTATCCCCAAAACAAGCTTTATCTCTCCAGTGTGGAGGGCCATAAAACCAAGAAGACCTGTAAGATTTAGTGCCATTCATTGGCTTTACAATAGTATCTATTATAGTCTTTGAGGCAGACAAAATTTCTACATCAACCTCCCCATTCCACCAAATACAAACACCACCAGACATCCCAATAACAGCCACTCCACTACCCGAATTGTACCCACAGGCAACCCTCACCTCTTCCATACCTCCCAAGGATTTCTTGGTTTCACGCAAGAACACAATTTGAGCACGAAGACGGTGAATCAGCTCTTTGAGTGAGTCAATAGTTAGGGACGAGCCCCATCCCTGACAATTCCAGATTAGGTGTATCATGTCGATGATGTAGCTGTTGAAGGCAAGCCGCCACTGCCTGAGGGAAAGGGTCCCTCACCCACTGTATCTATTGTTACCACCTCAATTGGGTAGTCATTCTCCGTCAGCAAATACCCATCAAACAGACCTTCATTCACACCTCGCCCACTGCGAGACTAGCTAGCTGATCTTCCGCTATGACCACTGACAACTTTCCCCTTTCCCCTCCACCTCGAGTCTTAGTAATGACCCGAATTGGAGCGATGGCATTGGCAATGGATAAAGTGTTCGAGCGTCACACTTTTTTGATTAGCGGCAACTCTTCCAAAATTGACTCCTCATCGATTCTCTTCTTTTGTTGAAAGGATAGGAGGGATACCACTTCCCTCACTTCTTCCATAATCTTTTCATTTTTTGGTAAAGGGCCAAATGACCCGAACGACTCATGAGACCCAAAAGACCCAAATGGCAGAGTCAAAGGGTTATTGTTCATCTCCAAGATATCCATTCCTCCGACTTCAGTTGAACTATTTTGGCCAAGTTGGCCTAGAGTTTCAAGGCCCAACATCCCATGAATAGTATTTATAGAAAAGGGCTCAGTGAGAGGAATAATTTCATGACCCAATAAAAAAGTGCTAGCTGAAATTTGCGAGCAGCTGCCCACTTCCACCTGTCTCTGCATAGACAATGACGTGTTGCCCATATCAATTCCCATATCTACTCTTCTACTTTCAATAGGGCCATTAAATGCTGGAGGGATATTGATAACAGGAGGGGCATTACTGGGTTGAGGAGAATTTATGTGAAGACAACTTGATGAAATGGTGTCGGGAAAAGTGTGGTCGCTTGGGACCCTCCTGAAAGGCACTCTTTCACGAACCACATGTGGAGTGCGAACCCCCATCAAGGCGGCAAGAGGCAGGGCTCGCCCGACAATCATCCATTTACCAAATAATTGGGGTAATCCCTCCTGCATCTCCGGGGTGACAAAAACACATGAACGTTCCGCGTGGCCCAATCTTCCACAAGAAAAGCATAGACTAGAAAGCTCTTCATAACAAAGATGAACCCATGTTTGTGTACCATGTAACCTTGGAACGTAAAAGCCCGGGAGGATTGGTTTACGAGTATCAATATGGACTTCGAGGTGAACAAAACCCCTGATACAAGCAGCAAGAGCAGGACCTTCTACCTCCAAAACTTCACCTGCAAAATTGCCAATCATCTGAGCTCTGTCTGTCTGAAGAAATTTCTTCAGGGCATGTGCTCGGACCCATACAGGAATAGTGTGAAAAACCACCTCTTTGAGAGCGAGTTCATCAGCCCACGGTTGAATTGAGATGGTATCTGCCCCCACAGACCAAGGACCATCATCTAGAATTGATCTGGTAATCTCGGGATCATCCGCCGAAATTGTGTACAAGTTTTCTTCAACTTTAACAATAGTGACAGGACCATTGCCCTTTCATGCTTTGGCGAGGATGCTTTTGATGGCTGTACGATGTGGTGGACTATCAGCTATCATGTGGCCCGCCAGGATTGTCGTTTCTGTGGTGGGTTCAAGGATTAACCCATCCTCCAAACGTAGGACCAACTGATCAGGTGTGATTATATTATCATTCATGTTTGGATTCTAGGTAGGAAAGCGTTTAGGAATAAAGAACTGGATCTGAAAAGGACAGGGACTAATGGAATAAAAAACTTTTGGTTGTTTTTTGACTTTTCGAAGAAGAAAGTGAGGTAAATTTCGGTGATAAGAAGAAGACAGAGTACAAAAGGGAAGATTTTCAGAGAAAGGTAAGAAGGTAAGAGAATGTGGGAATGAATATGGAGAAAACAGTCAGAAAAAACAGAGGAAACAGGGTAATAATTGTTGGGGAATAATCAAAGTAAGAGTTATTAGGGTGGAAGGGGGTGGTTGTAAGGCCGAAATTGATGAGATGGTGAGTCAGGTAGGGTAGCTACAGAAAAACTACATGGGTTTGGAACTCTCAAAAAGAGAGAGAAAATATCACCGTGGATATGGGACTTTTCGTGCACCACCAGACCATTATAAAAGAAGAGCATCTAAAAGTGTTAGCTATCAAGTCTTTAACTATTTCTCAGCAACATAGGGACAATTTGAGTTGGTTTTTTGAAGAGAAAGGGAGCTATAATGTCAAGTCTGGTTATAGAGTAGCTTTAACCTCTGCTAAGCATATGCATGATCTTGGCGCAGCTTCATGTCCAAGAGAAATGAAAGCTTTCTGGAAGAGAGTTGGAGTTGTGATGTCCCTCCAAAAATTAGACACTTTTTGTGGAAAGCATGTCAGAATGTTCTCTCAACAAAAAAGAATTTGGTACGAAGAAATATACATATTTTATGTCACAGCTGTCACAAGCAATCAGAGAGCACATTCATGCTATCTAGGATTGCAAGAGAAGCAAGGAAATTTGGAGGCTTACGGATTTCAATCATTACATGGAGATGGAGTGGGGTAGTTTTGATGCTTTAATGGAGTGTATATGGCAGCAAGGGGGACCACAAAGTGTATGTTTGTTTGCTTTCTTCTTTTCAAATATATGGTATGAAAGAAACAAAGTGTTGTATGGGGATTCGGCATTTACACCAGAGAGATTAGTGGAAAAAGTTCTTGAACTAAAGGACGAGCATGATCGAGTGGCAAAAAGCAACAGGGTGAAACATGTTGTGGTTACAGAAGTATGGAGACCTCCTTCTAGGGGAGGCTTGAAACTCAATATTAATGGCGTAGCTGACCAAGAGAAGTGCAGAAGTGGGTATGGTGCGATCATGCGTAACGATGAAGGTAATCTTGTGTGCGCAGCAATGGAGCCAGGTCCAGCTAAATGTTTTCCGTTAGTGAGTGAATTGATGAGCTTGAGAATGGGTTTAAGCATATGCATAAGTAAGGGGACAATACCAAGTGAGGTTGTGACCGATTCAGTTGAAGTAGCACAGTGTATCAATCTAAAATGCGCTGATTGGCACCCTTATGCAGCTCTAATCATGGAGATTAAAGGTTTGTGTAAAAGTCTAGGGGTAAGGATGATCGTACAACAGCAGCGTACATCTAGCAAAGTGGTACATAGTCTTGCATGGGAAGCAACTGTTACACAAGTTGGGAACTTTTGGAATGGGGATGGACCCTCTTGGCTCGCAGAAATGATTAGAGATGAAATGCAAGTCGAGTAGTTCTTTGAATGCAATGTCTAGCCTGGGCCTAATTCCCTTAGATAGTTAGGCCGTAAGGAGGTTGACTAGGTTTCTGTCCTTTCTCCTGATGGCTTTGCCATAAGGGGGCAGGTTTCGGGCTAGACTCTATGCTCAATCTACTATGTTTTCGATTGCACATTTGTTTAGTATAGGAGTATTTGACGCTCTTTTCCCGCGTATATTACGAGGGTTTTTAACAAGACCCTTAGGGCCTGTTTGGTAGGCTTCACTACCTGGTACTGGACTGGACAATTATTAAATTGTCCAATAACCTGTGTTTGGTGCACAACCGGACTATTTTAAATGGTGCTAAATAGCACCCGTGTTTTCATTTGAGGGGATTAGCTCACTCTAAATAGCGAGCTACAAAAGCAGCTCACTAAATAGCACGGTGTCGTTGCCTCCCTCATGACCCCACAATGCCGCTCGCCTATGCCCAATGACACCCAACTACTCCGACGTCCGGCGACTCCGACACCCAACGCCCGGCGTCGTCTACCCACGTCGACACCCACTCCGAGGTCCAATGCCGAAGTCGTCTCGCCACGTCGACACCAAACAACGTTGACACCCAAACTCCCGACGTCGTCTCCACAGTCTGCTTGCAGTTTTTACTTAGAGCCAAGGTTTGTTTGTTTTCTCAAATTTGTTATTGTTTAGCGATTTTAGTTTTCGATTAGATCCCAGGCCTGTTTGGTTTCCGAGAAATTTGTGGTTTATTTGTATTTGGTGTAGCGAGTGGGCAGTATTGGTTGGGAGAATTGAAATTGATGTGGGATTTGATTTATGGGTTGAATTGATGTAGAATTTGATATAGGTGGAAGTTGATTTCTGGGTTATAAGGATTGTGGGAGGTGGCAGACTTGGTGGCAGCGTGTTGATGGTGAATGCGGCAGACTTGGTGGCGGCAGACTTGGTGGCAGCGTGGCGTTGGTGGCGGCAGACATAGTCCAGTTCCAAATCACCAAACGTGGGATGGGATTGAATCCACCCTAAGCCAGTCCAAGCCAATACCTCTTAGTCCAATGACATAATCCTCTCACTAATAATCCGGAGTGCCAAACGAGCACTTAAAGCTGTCTTTTCATATATTGTTTTTGTATTCCTTTTGATAAATATAAGTGCATTCCTTTTGATAAAAAAAAAAAAAAAAAAAAAAAACTCTCCTTCACTTGCATTACATTTCACTACATTGACATAGAACGAGCAATTACTATAATTTTATAAACTAGAGTTTCTCATTTGCATTGAAATTTCCAGAAGAAGAAACTACAAGGCTTTTACTCCTCTCAACCTGCTTCTTCCAGCATTGGTGCTTCCAACACTGGCATTGCCTCTTCTTCTTCCCCTTCACCACTCCTCCTTCCACTCGAAACCGCTGTCACCAACTCCTTCTCCTCCTCGTCCTCCTCCTTACTCTTCACCCACGAACTCCCTCATAATGTTCTCCCTAACCTCACACCCCTTCTCCTCATGCCCCTCACCGCCACAAAACCCGCATTCAATCCGAATAGTCCTCACTTGCTCCAACCCGAAAGCAAGCCTTAACGCATCGTTCAAAGAACCCGACTTGTCCACAACAATCCAGTCCCTGAATTCTTCCTTCAACCCATCTACAAATACCCCCTTAATCACATTGTCCTCTAGCCCATGCTCCGGCCACCACCTCAAAATCCACTGCAATCTCAGGAAATAAGAATGCACTGACTCGTTTCTATCCTGCTTGATCATTATCAACTCTGTCGATTACTTGTTCAAATTGCTTCTAATTATTTGTTGATTAACTGTCATTTAACTTTTTAACTTTTGGTAATTTGGTGTTTTGTAGGTGTGGCTTTTAAGATTAAACATGTCACTGTTGGGGGTAAAAAGTTGATGATTGTAATTTGGGACACAGGTAAATCAATTTTGTTATTTTTTATAAAGATTGACTTCATTGTGTAATATTGTGATGTCCAATCAGAACATGGTTTTTCGATTTGATATTGTTTGCAAGTGCGTATAAATTGATTGAGATCCAAAACGGTTAACCATGCAACTGGGTAGGAACGATTTAGGACTCTTACTAGTTCATACTAGAGAGGAGCTCAAGGGATAATAATGGGTATGTTTCTTTTCTATTTATCTTCTGTTGGTTTTAGTCTTTAGCTGTTGCTTGAGAATCTATGTGACATTTTAGTTGTTTCTGTTTATTGACTAGTGTACCGTATGATGTGACGATTGGGGAAGCCCATTCAGAAGCTCAGGTCGGAGAGGAAGGTCTCAAGCGGGCCGAAGATGACGATTGGGGAAGACGGTGTCGATGGGAGGAGTCAAAATGAGGTGCGGTGCTCATTGTGCTTCACATTTTCAATTTTCCAATGAAATCATGCCATGTGGCAATTTTCAAAACCAAGCTAACAGATTTTGAATGAGGAGATAACGGAATACTCAAAATGGGGTTGTTACACCGCATCCCAGAAAGTGGGCCCGAGATGTACGACTAACACCCGGAGGGTGACGAAGCCTAAACTCGAACACACCCAACGACAAAACAAGGAAATAAAATCACAAAAACATAACTGGGCCCATAACAATCACACAATACAAACACAACCATATCAGCGCATCTACGACGAGAGAATGGAAACTGTAGAAACAACTGACAATCTGAACTAAACAGGAGATGTCCCTACATTCTCGGGGAGATGCAGAGCCTTCGAATTGCCTCTCCTCGCGTCTCTGGTCAACTCAGCCACTATTCCCTGAAGGGGCGCAAAACCAAAAGGGTGAGTGGATGGAAAAATAAATAATCCTTTAAAAATATTTCTGAAAATAATATAAGTAACCCCCTGCTGTAAAAACATGTACTGTACTGAAATACTAAAAATATGGTAACATACTCTAGTCAGCGCCGGTCGAGTGCACGTAGCATATCACACCCAGTGCCCTGGAAATGAGCAGGGCACCGCTATGTACAGCGGAATGTATAAACCCATGTGTACTCCCCCTCACAGATTACTCACAGTGCCTTGGAAATGCGCAGGGCACCGCTAGCACTGGAATAAGTAAAGCTAGCAAGTGGGGCCTTTGGTGCAGGCAACAACACTGTGAGAGCTGTGTCCTATGACCGTAGCCCGAGCACTAATAGTGTACGTGTGATTCTAGGTGCACTAGAAAACTGAGCTACTAAAAACTGATACTTATATATATATATATATATATATATATATATATATATATATATATATATATATATATATATATGTATTTGTATATTATTGCCATGTACTGAACTTTAATAAAACCATCACTTTAAGAAAACAAAACCCATCCACTCACAGTGATTCTGAGCTGTCGAACTCGTTTGCCTATATTGCTTGACTGTGGCGTCTCACCGGTACTCGGATACCTACAAAGTGTTCCATGTATCAACCGTCAAGAAATCTATAATTAAACACCACCTCTAAACCCTAATTTCCATGTTTTGCTCAATCAAGGTTCAATCGTATCTCAGATGGCTAAACGGTGCTCTCCATTGGATCTGGAATGTCGTTTCCACTCGGAAAAGTTACCGGTCAACACTGGTCAACAGCTGCTGACGTCAGCACCCATGTGGCGCTAATGTGGTGACCACGTGGCCCTGACGTGGTGTCCACGTAGCGATGACTTGGCACCCACGTGGCCCAAACATGGCACTAACGTCACCGGTGTGGGCGCCGCCACCGGTGACACTATTCCGGCCGATTCCAAAATTTCCCAAAATCTTCATTTCTCAACCATTTTCAATGATACATATGTGAAATTTCCATCTACTCAATCCCAGTAACTCAAAAATCAAGGTTTGAAGGCTTACCAATGTCGGACTTGGCAGGAAATCACGCCCGAAAGTTCGGCCTTCAAAACTCCTTCGCCGTCGCTTGCTCTGTGGGTTTCTCGGGACGCTATCGGTGGGAGGTTGATCACAATGTCGTGGGGAACCCGATCCAGGTGGTGGCCGGAAGTGGGTCGTCGACGGTGAGGAAGATGACGGCTTAAGCTTTCCAAATGAGGAAAGCTTGGGCCAAATCAGTTTTTATCAACCGCCCAGCTTCCATAAATATCTAGCCCCTTCCACCCAATCACGGGCTGCCACGTGGCAGCCCCACTACACCATAATTCCGTTTTTCCTTCGTAATGCCTTCAATACAGCTCTGAATTCGATTCCGTCTTGACGAATGCGTTCGTATCATCGAGTTCTTTGAATAGAGTCCAATATTGGATATGTAATTCCCTACGGCCCTAAAGTCAATGGTTTGACCTACAAGGGCATTTTGGTCAATTTACAGAATATCTTGGGACGGGTCCTAACAGGGGTGGTAGAGGGCACAGTGAGTCAATTGAAGTTATAGAGGTCAAAGTGAAACTGAAGTAAAGTGGCCGAGGGCATTTACAGAAATAAGTGGTAGACTTATTAAGGCCTCATACTCACCTTGTTCCGGAAGAACATTTTTGAGTTATAAGGATATTTGATTTAACAATTACCATGTTGAAACTCTTGCAGAAAACGATGAGGAATATCTTTGCATTACCTCCTACTTATATGTCTATAAGTATTGGAGTAGTTGGAATGCCTCCCAAATGAGTCGTATCACATAACCATTTGCTCAATCGAGGCGCACCATGTAGCTAGAAGCTAGCCAACTCGAGCATTTATTTGCTTGGGCACGACCGTTTGGGACATCCTGGTCAAGATGTGATGCCCCGTATCCTCAACAGACATCCTTGTGTTAATAAAGATCTTGTGTATTTAAATATACTTTGCCAAGCATATGCTCGTTGGGAATATAGTATACTCTACCTTCCCTTGCAAAGACACTTAATGCTCTCCTTATTTTCTACAACAGATTTAAGGGGAAGTTTGTGGACAAATCCAATCAATATGCGGACCATTTAAAGATTTTTTAGTTTTGGTTGATGCACCGACTCGCTGGTCACATGTCTATGGTCCACACAAATCATTGCTTTTGCTAAACTCCTAGCCCACATTGCAGGTTCATCATCCCGGTTATCAATTGAAGTCTACAAGACTAGATAATGCTGGAGAGTTTATATCAAAGACTTTCAATAATTATTGCATGCTTCTTGTGATTGTAGTTGAACATCATGACCCCCATGCTTCATAAAGCGCCTTTCATTGATAGTAAGGACCTGGTAATGTGCACCAAGCTTTCTGTTTATGCGTGGGGCTCTGCAATTCTGCATGTAGCTGTTTGGTTAGCTTGAGGCCCACCTCCACACAACCCTTTTTGGCGTTACAGTTGGTTACTGGGTACGACTATGCAATTTCGTACTTACGCATTTTTAGGTGTGTAGTTTATGTGCCAATTGCGCCGCCGCAATGCACCAAATTGTGACCTCAATAGAGGCTCAGAATCTATGTCGGTTATGAATCCCCCTCCATTATGTGCTTTTACAAGCCATTTATAGGCGATCTTCTTCTCGCATATTTGTGAATTGTCACTTTGATGAGACAGTCTTCCCGTCGTTAAGGGGAGATAAGAGCGTCAACCTTCCTGATGAACGACGCTAATTGACATGGATTGTACCCACTCTGTCTAATCCTGATCCCCGTACCACACAGTGTGATAAGAAAGTGCGATGTATTCTAGGTCTTCAGAGTGTTGCATATGCATGCCAGACGCCCTCTCTGATCTAGCTAGAGTGATGAGATCACATATACCAGCTACAAACATGCCTGTAAGAATGAATGCCATCCTAGAAAGACAGCATATACCAGCGGTTAGCCAATCATCTGTCCTAGGCCAGAGGCGAGGTAGATAACTCAGTTCAAAGGATTCACTCCCTAGAAGAGGAGAACTATGGCACAACCGAATCCTACCGCTATCTCAACCGATCCAACTCATGATATTGTTCAGGATTATGAAAGTATCCTGGGAGACTGCAGATCCTACTCCTGAGAATAGAGAGATCTCGGTCCATTATACTTGTTTTGGATGAGTTCTGTAACTGGATTAAGATAATCATCGATGATATGTTTGCATATGCAGTGACCACTAATATTATAAAATGCGACAATATCGAACCGCGTTCTATTGATGGATGTTGAAGTAGAACTGATTGGTCAAAATGGAAATAAACAACGTAGGTCGAAGTAGATTCCTTAGTAAAGTGAAAGGTGTTTGGACTTGAAGTTTCCACACCTCCCAATATGAACCCTGTAGGTTGGTTACATGTAGGACACTCGTAAGGAAGCTTAATGAGAAGAATGAAATAGTGTGATATAAGGCACGCCTCGTGGTGCAAGGCTTCTCTCATTAGCCCTGGCATTGATTACAATGAGACGTATTCTCTCGTAATGGACGTAATAACGTTTTGCTGCCTTGTCAATTTGGTAGTTTCCCAGGAACTGAATATGTAGCCTATGGATGTGGTTACAGTTTATCTCTATGGGGGATCTTAATACAGAGATATAGATGAGAGTCCTAGAAGGACTTAAGCTGACTAAGTCAAACAGTTCTAAACCACGGAACACCTCTCAATTCGATTGAGGCGTTCAATTTACGGATTGAAATAATCCGGGCAGATGTGGTATAACCCTCTAAGTGAACATTTGATCATTAAGGGATATGTGAATAATGAATGATGCCTCTGCGTGTTTATCAAGAAATCATATTCTAGATTCGCGATAGTTGCAGTCTATGTCGATGACATGAATCTCATTAGTACTCCAGAAGAGCTTGAGATTATTGCCTCGCACTTGAAGTCGGAATTTGAGATGAAGGACCTAGGGAAAACTTGATTTTGTCTCGGCCTTGAGCTTGAGCATTGCACTGATGGTATTCTAGTTCATCAGTCGAATTACACCCACAAGGTGTTACAACGCTTTAATGAGGATAAAGTGAAGCCCTAGATTACGCCCATGGTCGTTCGAATGTTAGATGCTAAATGAGACCCATTTCATCCTAACGAGGATGATGAAGAGTTATTGGAACCAGAAGTTCCATACCTAAGTGCAATCGGCTCTTTATTGTACTTAGCTGAATGCACTAGGTCGGATACTTCATTTGTTGTGAATTTGTTAGCTCGGTATAGCAGCACGCCGCCATTGGAATGTTGTTAAAGACATTTTCGGTTACCTTAAGGGTACTAAGGATATGAGCTTATTCTATCCCTATGGATCTCATGATGGATCATGCCCCCTTGATCTTCGGAGTGATGCTTGCCTTGTTAGTTATGCTAACGCAGGTTACTTATTAGACCAGCACAAGGCACGTTCCCAAATTGGTTATGTCTTTACCATGGGGAATACCGCGATATCTTGGAGGTGTAAGAAGCAGCCATAGTTGCGAATTCTTCGAATCATGCTGAACTCATCGCTCTTCATGAAGCCACACGTGAGTGTGTTTGGCTACGAGCTGTCATTTGACCATATTCGCCAGACTAGCAGATTGTCTTTCGTTAGTACTGTCCCGATAACTATCTAGGAAGACACTGCATGTATCAACCAGGTAAAGAAAGTATATATTAAAGGAGACAACACCAGGCACATCGCACTGAAATTTTTCTTCTCTCGTCAACAACAAGAGCATCAGAAGATTGAAGTCAAGAAGATCCGATCGCAAGACAACCTCGCAGATTTATTCACCAAGTCTCTGTCGAAGGCTACTTTCCAAAAGCTCGTTCATGGAATCAGATTACGTCGACTGTCAGATTTGAAATGTAGTCTTTAGGGGGAACTTTGTCGACTTTAAGGGGAGTATACTTACTTGATCTTAATGTACTATTTTTCCCTTAGCACAGGTCAACTTTTTTTCTCACTGGGTTTTGTTGCATGGCAAGGTTTGTAACGAGGCACCCGCTTTGGGTTAGTTATACCTCTGAATGCTTATTGCATCATGCAGATGCTAAGTATCGACATATGCATGCTCACTTTTTCCCTTCGCTTTGGCTTTTACCCATTGAGTTTTCCTTGGCAAGGTTTTGGTGTTAGCATATCCTTGAATGGATCCCTTTTGGACATACGTATCCCCAAGTGCCTACTATAATGACTTCATCAACAGCCTACGAAGATCTTGTGCGACTATTTCTTGAGTTCTACACATTCAAGGGGGAGTGTTGTAAACTGTATACCAGTTTTGACTGTGTAAATTAGAAGTAGGAATACATGCACATGCATAATACAAGGGGCTGAACACATATTCAGAGATCAATCCTCTATTTCCAAAATCTCTTTCACTCTCTCTCCTTGGCCATAATATTCTACAACAAAACCTATATTGTGACAAGATTGTGACAAAACTATTTGATAATAAGATTGTCACAAAACTATTTGATAATAAGATTGTCACAAAATTAATTTGTGATGAAGTTGTCGTAAAAAGGATGGTTTAGCATCGAATAAAAGTGGCTACGTTTGATGCTTGTCATGTTGTCAACGGTTTTCCTGCTTTTGTGATGGCTTTGTACTTCGATAAATCTATATAGCTCATGAGTTTTGATACCGAGCTACATTGAGCGCCAAATACAAACGGCGCAGAGAGTTGAAGAAGATGATTTAAATTCCAAAATTACAGTACTTACATACTTACAAACAAGCAGTACTATAGATAAGCCACCAAAGAACGTACAATAATAATAATATATTTGATAGATTAAAATAAAATAAAAAAGAGACAAGTCGAGTCATCACAGTAAATACATTAGATAAGTCGTAAATAAACAAGCATTAATTATACATGGATTAGTCACGACAGTAGACACATACTAACAGTACCTTTGATACACATAAACAAGTTCGGCACAAGTCATCATATTACATACAATAATTTTTTCCAAGATAGATGGCCACAAACAAGTTGGGGAAGTCACTGATCAAAAGTAGGAACATACTAGATATGAAATAGAGCCCTCATTATAAGCAAGTCCTAACAACCCGTTTCCTCTGAGGAGTACTTGCCATCATCAAACTTTGGCTCTTCACGTACCTTCATAACCCGTCTTGGACCACCTCTTCCGTCATACATACCACCATCTCTAATATTATATATCTGACCCGAAGTGTCAACTAGTACCACCGGAGTATCAGGTTCAAGATGCGCGCCTTCCGGGTAGTATTGGAAGTAGGGGCACAACAGACTTGAATGGTCACCCCTTTTGCCGCAAATATTACATTTATCATCCCAAGTAAGGGACCCAGTCTCAACCTCTGTCCAATCCTCATCATTTTCCGAATCTGTTTGTTCATGTTAAAACGCCATCAAACGAAAAAGCAACACCCATTTGTCCAACTAATAATTCTCATAGATAATATATGATTTTGACAGATATATTTTAAATAAGGGAGGAACTTACGTGCTCTTGAGCACCCAACCATGCTCAATTCCTTTTATTCTTTCCATCGTACGATTGTATATCATGATCCGAACCGTTCATTCATTTAGTTCTGTAATAAAGATCATTTCCTCAAAAAATCAATCTAATTTGAGGTCGTTTGGTCATTTAAAGGTACCAAATATATAGACGGCTCGTATTATCGATTTTGCACCGTTCATATGTTTTGCACAATTAGATAATCAAACGATCTCAAATTTAATTGATTTTTTTAGGAGATGATCTTTAATACGTAAATTATAAAATAAACGGTTTCGATTATGGTATGAAATCATATAATAAAAAAAATAAAAAGAATTGAACATGATTGAGTTGAGCACCTAAGTTCCTCCCTTTAAATAATGTTGCTCAGACAGATACTACCAAACAAAAAGCATACCAGTGTCCCCCGGCAGCTTCAGCTTCTTAAATCTAAGAGTACCATCTGCGGTTAACAAACATGGATATAATTGAGACATAATAAATAGCTCAAAAAAGATTACGCAAGCCGAAATTAAGGGCCGGAGTCAAGAACTGGTGTTGTGGGAGAAAGTGCATCTCAACATATACATGTAAAAATTGACCAGTAACTACTGCATATTAAGAACAAACTAAACAATATACATGGCGCAGAAACCACAAAACATGAACTTACTAGGATCCCGCGGCCCAGTCAGGTCATGGATTGACAGCTTCAGATCCTCATTTGAGAGAGCTGCAATTTACAAACACGACGAGATGTTATGTCATGCGAAGAACAAAAAATCAGTAACTATGCAAACCGAAATCGAGGGACTCAAAAACTCGTGCTGGGAAAGAAAGTGTATCTCCATGCGCACAGCTAAGGTTGTACAAATTAGGCAGAAATTAATACATATTAGATCAAATACATAATCTAGTTTTCTACTAAGCCTGTCTCCTCATGAAGTTGTTCCTGATATTCCTTTTCTGCATTCCCCACCCACTACTTGAAATCCAACGACACATCTTTCCAGTTAATACTCACAAATGCTAAAGCAAAAATCAAAAAGCAGTTTGCCACAAAATCACACCCACCCCAAGAGCCCAGCTAATTCCGGATATAATCCTTGATTAAAATCTTAAAACAAAGATCAAAAGCATATGTACCAGGGGCCTCATTAATGTGTTTGATGATTATCTCTTCTAACAGTGTATGTGGCGGCTCTGAGGAATTTCCCATGGCCCTGACTTGAAGAGGAATTCCTCCTCTAACAGTGTGAGCTGTGGCGCTCTTCATGGAAGTCAGGGGAAGATGATTTGCTTTCTGCCAGCTCATGACAACTATAGGAATATGAAGCAAGATATATATCAGTTCCCCAATAATACTTTTTATTACAAATGACATAATACTTTCTAGTCTGCCGCAAAATACACCAACCGCGGGAGCCCAAACTAATTACAGATATTATTCGTCGATCGACTCTCCTAAAACAACAATCAAAAGCTCATGTACCTCGATTTGCAATTTTGTACTTGATTTTGCCATGACCGATGCCGAAGCCTGATCCGGCAGAGAGAGAGAGAGTGAGAGAGATTGCATATCTTCTAGGGTTTGAAATATGGATCTCAAACTAATTGAAGAGAAGATGAATACTGGTTGGGGTTTTATGATATAGGTTTTTAAGTACTAGTTTATCGGACTCTATTTTTTTGGCGAACTTTGTTAGACAATTAACTTTGTTTATTAGGAATGCAATTGTAATTAGAGATTATTTACCTTTTATATTCCTTAATTGTTGAGTCAGACTCCTTGTATGTAAAGGAAAGAACTTGTATAAATCTTTTGTAACCATTCAGAATAAAAACATTCATCTTGGTGAATCCAATTTCACATGGTATCGAGAGCTAGGGAACAAACCTTAGCCAAATAAATCTCTTGCCGCACTATATTCATTGTGCCGCATCCATCAGCCGCCAGCCACCATGAGTGACATATCCGGCGACTCTAACATCAATTCCAATTGGGCCGGCCTATCCGACCTTCAATTCCAACAGATCCTTGCCATCATGAATGAGAGAGGAAATAGACAGAATCATCAAGTCAATGCCGTTGGTGACAATAAAGGTTTGTCCCATGTACCGTTCCAAAGATTGATTATTGACAGTGGTGCGACAAACCATATTGCTTCTTTTCCCAAGTCATTCATTAATTGTGATGATAACCATTATATACCACCGGTTCGCATGCCTAGTGGAGAAAAGGCATCCATAACTGTCACAGGGACTTTGCCATTGAATTCCACATACTCTTTGCATAATGTGTTATGTGTTCCCACTTTCACTGTGAATTTATTGTCTGTGAGTCAAGTTACAGCACCCCAATCCTTCATCATCACCACACCCCACACCCACATCACCACCGGATCCCACCCCCCCCCCCCCCCCCCCCCCTTTGTCCAACCCGGACACCACCATCTCTTTTGGACCTGACCCCCCATCTGCTTCCCCAGTAGAGAACACAATTCACCCAGAAATCATTCCCGATCCCGTACTCGCTCCACCACCCCTCCCGGATAACAACATCCCTTTTGAACCGCACCTTCGTCGCTCTACACGCATCACTGCGCCACCTGTTCGACTCCGAGATTATGTTTGCAATCAAGTCACGCAGCCCATCCCAAATCCATCGTCTTCTTTGTTGCGGGGTCCAAACAAAGGCACCCGCTATCCGCTTTGCAACTTCTTGTCGTATCACCGCTACTCTCCGAAACATCTATCATTTGTGGCCCAGATCAGTCAGGACATTGAGCCGCGCACCTATGACCTATGCTGAAGCTGCTGCACATCCACAATGGCAAGCAGCAATGGAATCTGAGTTAGAGCCTCTTCAGGCTAATGATACGTGGTCTCTTAGTCCCTTACCTCCAGGCAAGAAACCCATTGGTTGTCGTTGGGTTTACCAAATTAAACATCGTTCTGACGGTTCTGTTGAGCGTTATAAAGCTCGCTTGGTGGCTAAGGGCTTTACACAGCATAAAGGGGTTGATTACCATGAGACCTTTTCCCCTACTGCCAAAATCATTTCGGTCCGTTGTCTGCTAGCATTGGCCGCTGCCAAAGCAATGGCCCCTTCACCAATTAGATGTCAACAATGCTTTTCTTCATGGTGATCTTCATGAGGAGATTTATATGTCACCTCCTCCTGGCCTTTCGCGACAGGGGGAGAATTTGGTATGTCGCCTCAATAAGTCCCTATATGGTTTAAAGCAAGCCTCTCATCAATGGTTTGCAAAGTTTTCGGATTCCATTCATTTTGCAGGTTATATTCAATCGAAGGCAGATTATTCCTTATTCACAATACAAAGGGGAAATTCTTTCACTGCTCTCTTGATTTATGTGGATGATATTTTGATCACAGGGAATGATCCAGATAGTATCTCGACATTAAAAGAATTTCTTCATAGTCGTTTTCGTATTAAGGAGCTTGGGGATTTGAAATATTTTCTTGGCATTGAGGTATCTCGTTCCCAAAGTGGTATCTTCATTTCTCAACGAAAGTACGCTTTGGAAATTATAAAAGATGTGGGCTTATTGTATCTTCATTTCTCAACGAAAGTACGCTTTGGAAATTATAAAAGATGTGGGCTTATTGGGTGCAGCACCTGAACATCTTCCTATGGAGCAAGGTCTTAAGCTTTGTGACAAAGGTGATTTGCTTAAAGATCCATCTCGTTATAGACGGCTTGTGGGACGACTCATCTATCTTACCATTACAAGGCCCGATATAACATATTCAGTTCATGTTTTAAGTCATATAACATATTCAGTTCATGTTTTAAGTCGATTTATGCATGCTCCAAGAAAGCCTCATATGGAAACAGCTCTTCGTGTAGTCCACTATCTTAAGAGCACTCCAGGAAAAGGCCCCTTTTTCTCTTCACAGAGTGACCTTACCTTGCATGCCTATTGCGATTCAGACTGGGGAGGTTGTCGTAATACGAGAAGATCTACTATAGGCTATTGTGTTTTTTTGGGATCCTCTTTGATTTCTTGGAGGTCCAAAAGACAACATACTATGTCATTATCATCAGCTGAAGCGGAATATAGAGCCATGGCAGGTACTTGTCAAGAATTGTCATGGCTTCGATATCTTCTTACAGATTTGCGCATACCTCATCCTAAACCTGCTTTGTTATTTTGCGATAATAAAGCAGCGATATATATTGCTGCAAATCCTATTTTTCATGAAAGAACTAGACATATTGAAATGGATTGCCATTTTATTAGAGATAAAGTTCAAGATGGTTCAATTGTTACAAGGCATGTGCGATCTTCCTATCAGTTGGCGGATGTCCTAACAAAGGCTCTAGGAAAAGAAGACTTCATTCCTATTGTTTCCAAGTTGGGAGTTCTTGATATTCACTCTCCAACTTGAGGGGGAGTGTTAGACAATTAACTTTGTTTATTAGGAATGCAATTGTAATTAGAGATTATTTACCTTTTATATTCCTTAATTGTAGAGTCAGACTCCTTGTATGTAAAGGAAAGAACTTGTATAAATCTCTTGTAACCATTCAGAATAAAAACGTTCATCTTGGTGAATCCAATTTCACAAACTTTTAATGAGTGGTAAATTTGGTTGGCATACGGCTCATGGGTTTAATAACCCATGAACCAACCTCCCTTTTTCGTTCTTCCTAAGAGCATTTGCACCGCGCATGGAAAGGGCAGGGGCCTTGGGGCAATCTGCCGACGTGTCGCCCCTCACCCCAAAAATGGAGTGGAAGGAGGGGCAGGTGGCTATTGTAGCGGATGGGTGGGGCGGAGAGGCGGGCAGCCAGCGATTTGTTGCTTCTGCGCTTGCCTGTGAGGCAGCTGGCGCATGCAGCTGCACTGGCGAAGGCGAGCGAGTGAAGCCTGGGGAGAAACAAATTGATTTTGAGTGCGGGCCATGTGTCTCATTTGGGCCGTCGATCTTCACGTTCAACGACCCTTTTTATTTTTTTTGTAAAAAATGTATAAAACAAGCCCGAACAAATTCAAAAATTATGGAGAAATGCAAAAAAAAAAATGAAAACTACGAAAAAATTTCAATAAATGTTGTAATGTTTTGATGAGCTTTTAAATAAAAGTTGTATTAATTTTAGTACCAAAGCACCAAAATTTAGGATTATTTGTGGGTGAAAACATACCCAAAAAAACCCTAACTATATTATTGGTTGAGTTATGGATTCTATTAATATAGTTTGTTGGCTGACAATTATTCTAGTATAAATCAGATCAACTGTCTATTTATATAATTGCAATCAGGGAACTAAACTTCGACCGAAATACCAAAATTTCGGTATATTTGGAGTCCCGAAAATTGAATTGGGGTATGTATCAATATCAGCAGAAAAATACCGAAATTTCGGTAATTTCGATAGTTTCAGTAAATTTCGGACTGAGATTCTTGAAAATGAATGATATTACCGAAATTTCAATGGAAATTTCGGTAATATTTCGATTTACATAGCTCTCTTTTGACTTTCTTACATTGAATGAGTTGTTACTTTCAATAATGCTTCTTTTGAGCTCTGACCTTCAATAATGCTTCTTAAATCTTTCATGATGTGTGTAATTCTAATGTATTATATTCCTCAAAACTCTTATGTTATATTGTAATGTTAATGTAATGGTTAGTGTATGTTTCCTGAGCTTTACTTTAAGATATTATGCTGATTGATAGCTTAATGGAATATAAAACACAAATTCTTCTCTTTTATGTATATAAAAGTTAATCCATATGGACAATGCTATATTGCTTATATGTTAAATTACATTATTTGTTGATTTTAGAGATTAGAGAAAATAGAGATATTAATTTATAAGTTTTCTAATATGTTTTTCATCTTCTCTTTTTTTAACCGAAATTTCCATCGAAACAGAAATTTTATTACTTGATTGAAATAAACTTCATTGAATCTCATGAAGTAAAACCAGTTTTGCCCATTTCGAATTATGGCAACTGACAATTGCACTCTTTTGAAGAAAATTGGTGATTACAATTTAAAATGCTAACTGAGAACAGAATTGCATTTGCTTTCTCTAAAACATTTTGATTTACATCTCAAGTTCAACAAATTCGATTACAATTGTCTTACTCTCTATACTCTCCTTCACTTGCATTACATTAAAATACATTGACATACAACAATAAATGCTATTACTATAATTTATAAACTAAAATTTCTCATTTGCATTAAAATTTCCAGAAGAAGAAACTACAAGGCTTTTACTCCTCTCCAGCTTCTTCTTCCAGCATTGGTGCTTCCAGCACTGGCACTGCCTCTTCTTCTTGCCATCTTCCTCTTCTTCCCCTTCACCACTTCTCCTTCGACCCGAAACCGCCGTCACCAACTCCTTCTCCTCCTTCTCCTCCTTACTCTTCGACCACAACTCCCTCATCCTCTCCCTAACCTCACACCCCTTCTCCTCATGCCCCTCACCGCCACAAAACCCACATTCAATCCGAATAGTCCTCACTTGCTCCAACCCGAAAGCAAGCCTTAACGCATCGTTCAACGACCCCGGCTTCTCCGCAACAATCCAGTCCCTAAACTCTTCCCTCAACCCATCTACAAATACCCCCTTAATCACATTGTCCTCTAGCCCATGCTCCGGCCACTGCCTCAAAATCCACTGTAATTTCAGGAAATAAGAACGCACTGACTCGTTTCTGTCCTGCTTGATCATCATCAAATCTGTTCGCAATTGGTCAATCGATTCGATCTGATCATACGCCTGCAAGAACAGCGATCTGATTTCTTCCCAAGTGAATGAAGGGTAGGGATCGATGTTCAGATCGTACCACAGCGCCGCCTCGTTCTCGAGCGTCACCGGGAAGATTCTCATCATTAAGTCCGTGGACGGATGACTGAAATTTGCGCGGCAAAATTTGTTGAACCGGCTGAGATGGGTGAGTGGGCACTCGTTTGAACCGCCGAGGAAGATAGGCAGCGGCGCGATGGGGATATAGGGAGGTGTTTGATGACTACTACTCGGTTCGAGTTGATTGGTTGGAGAAAATTGGGGACTTGGAGACTTGGGCTCTGATTCTGATTCAGATGGGATGTCTATAGATTCGGGTTGTGATTGCGAGGCGTCGCTGTAATCGTTGTTGGAGTTTTTTGGGGTGGATTTGCGATGGTGTCGAGATTTCAGTGAACGGCAAGAACTTCTCTTCGTTCTACGAGTCATTTTTTCTGATTTTTTTTTCGAAGGGGAGCTTTAGTTCAATTTATTTTGTTGGAAATGGGAATTGGGAGGCTCTCAAAAGTGAACGACGGTTGTGAAGGAGTTCATATTTTTTGCAGTTTTTGTGTAGGCGGGAATGGTGACGGTTTGAGACCATTGAGGCTCTTCAGGGAGTATAGTTTTGACCGTTGGATCAGATCTCTATTGGCAGTAAAGTACCACGTGGACCATACGATTGGAAACTCATGATAGTAACGCTGCACCTCATTTCTTAAGAGGCATACTTCCCAGTTGCGCTTGACCAAACTAATGTTCTAGTTAGCAAAATACATGAGACTATCAGGGTTGACAACGACGGAGATGAAGATGGGTCTTCTGCCATTCAGGTGGGTAAATCAGACGAAGCAGGGCCTTCCTTTTGGCAATTAACATAAAGAAGCTGTCGATTCTTTCGGCAATTGAGACGGGTTTGGATGGCAGTGAAGTCAGTTAACGGATACGGCGGCAATCGAAACGACATCGCTGTTTAGGGCAAAAGCGTGTATGAGACAAGCGACGAGAAACGGTACAACTGGAAAGGCTCGAAAACAACCCAGAAATGTTTGACTCTTGGCCTTGAGTCCCGGAAAGAAAACTCTACAGTGAAGTTCAATGAGAAAAACAGTTAGAATTAAATGGCATGCACATAGCTAAATGGAACCTTCGTCTGGACAAAAGTTGTGAAAACAGTGAGTAAATTGAAACTGTATTCAAAGTCAAAATTATGTAATCTTTGCATGTAAAATAAACCATTAGCTTTTGTCCGGACAAACCATTAGCATTTGCACAAATAAAATATGAACCAATACACACATGAGAACGAGGACACATATTTAGGCCTTTACCTTACCGTGATAACAAAATCATGTTAATTGTTTGAGTTTTATATTAGCCTCTTCGAGGTATATAGCAGTATTATATCAATATAGCAAATGACTTTTTGGGGCACGCAGATGCATAACAAACAATGCTATTGTCTAATGTCTTCTCTATATAAACTATGGAGCCTTCTACATTTCAGTATACCTTCTCAGCAGTTAATTCATTTACCTGATCAAATCCTAACTCCTTCCAATAGCTTCCATATGGAGTCCATTAGCAATCAGCTATGCAAATTGTGTATTTGTTTGGCTTTGATTTTCGTGTTAGGGACTTGGTCTTCTGAAGCCACTTCTCGTAGTCTCCAAGATGCAGCAATGTATGGGAGATACGAGCAGTGGCTCGCTCGTTATGGCCGAGTATATAACGACAACAACGAGAAGGAGACTCGCTTCAAGATTTTCAAACAAAATGTGGCATTTATTGATTCCTCCAATGCCGATGCGACAAAGTCATATAAGTTGAGCGTCAACCACTTTGCAGATCTTACGAATGAAGAATTTAAAGCCACGAGAAATGGATTCAAGGGACATGAATGTTCCTCAAAGACGACTTCGTTCAAGTACGAGAATGCTACGTCAGCAGTCCCCGCAACAATGGATTGGAGAAAGAAAGGAGCTGTAACACCAATCAAGGACCAAGGACAATGTGGTAATAATTTAATTAGGAGTATATATATATAGTTGTTCTTCATTAACTTCGCAAATTCTGTATATATAAAACCTGCATGTTCTAAACTAGCATGAATTGCAAAATGTAAATGTAGGATGTTGTTGGGCGTTTTCAGCCGTGGCAGCTACAGAAGGGATAACTCAGCTGACAACTGGCAAATTGATCTCTTTGTCTGAGCAAGAACTTGTTGATTGTGACACCAGCGGTCAAGACCAAGGTTGTGAGGGTGGACTAATGGACGATGCTTTTCAGTTCATCCAACAAAATCATGGGATTAGTACAGAAGCTAATTACCCGTACAGCGGTACTGATGGTACTTGCAACACCAAGGATGAAGCTAACATTGCAGCAAAGATATCTGGCTTCGAAGATGTTCCAGCAAACAGTGAAAAGGCCCTTCTTACTGCTGTTGCTCATCAACCTGTTTCTGTTGCCATTGATGCTAGTGGTTCCGATTTCCAATTCTACTCAAGTGGAGTCTTTACAGGATCGTGTGGAACGAGCCTCGACCATGGTGTTACGGCTGTTGGTTATGGTGTGAGTGATGATGGGACTAAGTTTTGGTTGGTGAAAAACTCATGGGGTGCGGAATGGGGAGAGGAGGGATACATAAGAATGCAAAGAGATGTTGCTGCAGCTGAAGGACTTTGTGGCATTGCTATGTCTGCCTCTTACCCAACTGCTTAATTAGTCCCTTTCGTTTTCTTATCAACTTATGTATCAATTCCCAGAATGTGTATACCTTTCCAGGTATAACAAATGATAAATACTTGCTTGGTTAAAACTGACAAACATCTTTAACTTCCATTATTTGAAGAGCACATTTACTAACTCGGAAAAAAATAATATAAACAAGTCGTAGGCAACTCAATGAATTCAGAATGTGCATATATATATATATATATATATATATGCAAATGAACTTTGATCCATCTGATTACGTAAAGAGAAATGGAAAACTCCAAGCAATATGTCAAAATATTACATTATGGAACAGGCATGAGGGTTGTCATCACTAAAGGCAGAAGTGGTTTGATACGCTGCATAACTACTGCTGGAGCTTGTCGAATAGCTGTACGCGGAAGAGTCGTAGCCATGCTTGTAGTAGTTGTAAGACGAGGAAGGCGGAGGTGCGTAGCTGTTGAGTGGCCCGTTACATTGTTGTTGGGTGATATATTGGTCAGTACTGAAGTTATTGTACTCGGAAATAGGCAGGAATTGCCACAGCTCGGCCCTCCGACCGGTTTTCCGGACTGTCTTGAGAACCTTCTTTTGGTCTGCCCATCCGGTGACTGTCACCTTTTGCAAGGCCATGTCTATTTCAACGGTGTCTACCCCTAAATAAAATCATCAAAATGCATTTAATTAGATTGGGAGCTGTTATTTCCTGCACTACTATATGATCAAGTGTCTGTCACCAATCGGTTACCTTTTAGCTTTTGCAACGTACTTCTAACCTTGCTTTCACATCCGGGGCAGTCCATGTGCACTCTCATCTCTATTATCGTCTGTGTAAAATGAAAGCATAATGTTATATGTACGACTTACCGGTGATCACCAAAATCTTTCTCTAAAGGGATCCTGCACTATTTGAAAAGTACAAACATTCTATTTTTGATGAAGGGGTTGAAGTTCCGCTTCAAAATCAATTGAACGGAAGGAGTAGCTCAAATTCATATAAACACTTGCAATGCCCCTTTTCTATCAAATATGGGAAAACACCTCACATCCTCAACAATTTTGACTGTTAGATTTCTACACCAAGATTATCCTAGCAATCACGATTGTATTCTTGAGGGGAAAGATTTTGTAAATTTAAACAAAATTTTCAAAAATTTGTTTGGAAACTGATTGACAATTAGAAAAACAAAAGAACGCATGCATTTGGTTAAGAACAGCTAGAAACACGAAACAAAACTATTCAGCAACAAGTCTAGGGCGGGAGACCCCTAACAGTGCTGTAACTCTCTCTATCGATCACATATGTATATAGTACTAGGGAAGATTAATCCAAAATAAACAGTGGCTAAACCATTGAAACACACACACGATCGAAAACACTGGTTGTCTTACCGTCATTCTGCTTAATTTCTTCAAATGGTTGAACAAATCTTTATGAAGTTTCTGTGAATTGCTGTGTATGTGAATTCCAAGAGAGGGGATATCTATTGAGTTTTGTCAATATGAACAAGAAAGAATGGTGAAGTATACTCCTGCCTCTCTTTGATCCTCGATTTATAATCTTCCTCGCATTTTTAGTTATTCAAATCTAATTATAAATTGACCTTTCTTGGTCTACAGACTACGCGCGTAGTGGTAGTGGTCATAGTTTATTAATTTCACGCACCGTCTCTAATTTTCTTCTAAACTGTCTTGCAGAGGTTACAGATCATATGGTAGGGAGATGGTATCTTCAAGCAAAGAGGAAGATTAATTCCTTTCCAAGTATCCTCATTGGCCATTTTCGGACCAATAACATGTTCGCACGTGTTGCATTAGCGTCAATGTAGAAGTAGTAGAACCCACCCTTCTCTTGTATGGGCGTCCACTGCAAGTTAGTACAGGGTTCCCACAGATGCCCATTGACTTTGAGCTTAATTAAATTAGTCATTAATTAGCATTCTTTGGCATGTTTGACCGTTGGAGCAGGGAAAATGGAATGTAAGTCTTAACGAATGCACATGCTCTATAGCAACCTAAAGAGCCGGACCATGTTTAGTGCACGCTGTTGGTTGCGATACCTTTCAGACTTTGAAGTTCATAGTTTCAATTCAAACACTGCAAAAATGGAGGTTTTATGAGGAGGATGGTGTTGCCGGCCTCGAATTTGCAAGGTTTTGGGCTCAAAGTTCTAATGGACTTGGAGTTGGTACAGTTTTGGGGGCCCAAGTTTGATGAGGATGAATTGTCCTTGAAACCACTTGCTTTCCTAGGGAAGTGAAAAGCTAGACTACTGTAGAAGTTAAAGGTACGGTGACTTTGCCTTGCTCATGTTATAAAAAAAACCCTACTTCTATGTAGGAATATTATTTCCTTTAAAAAAAAAAGTAGGAATATTGCGCTAATATCTGTAATTGCTTGTGTTGGTTGAGAAATCTTGGCGGTTATGTTCGATGACCAGTAGGCCACATTTTGAAAGGGTTCCCAAACTTGCCAAACTTTCCATGGGACGTTTGGTTCACAGAATTGGGGTTTGGGAATGAGAATCTAATTCACTTTCCATGTTTGGTAAGGGAGGGAATGAGAGGGAATGGGAAAGTGGAGGGAATATGATGGGTTTAGGATTCCCATGCATGTGGGAATCATATTCCCATCCCCCCCCATAGGAATAGATTTTGTTTCCTAGGAATTAAAAATTATTGGACAAAAATATCCTTAGAAAAATCTACAAATTACACATATTACCCTTTAGACACTCTTGAATTTAAAATCATTCTAAGGGCATTATTGAAAATATCAACCAAACATGATTCCTATTACTTGATGTACCAAACATGGAAATGGAAAAAATTATTGTTTTCCAATCATGATTCCTTGCTCTATCCAAACATGGGAAAGGAATCTTGAATTCCATTCCCCCGGGAAAATACATAGGAATCCTATTCCCGGGGAATATGATTCCGTGAACCAAACGGGCCCTCATAGTTACGCGTGTAAAGACAATGATCTTGAGGAAGAATCATTGTTGAAATACACAACCTAGTAAAGAACCGGAGACTCAACTTTATCATGTATTTGTGCAACTATCGTGCATACTTTAGAGTACTCCAAGGAACTCTATAAGCATAAAAGTCAAATATGTGGTTTAATGGCTAATATGACATTATACTGATTCATTTGTTTGGTGGTTAAAGTTGATCACTCTAAGGAAATAGGCAAATAAATTGAGTCAACTATTATTATATTGTATATGGTACATTTTCAATTTATGGACCTCAATTTGTTAAGTCAAATAGAATATTTCAATATTTTCAATTCATTGTATTGTATGGGTCCATTTTTATAACATTTATTAAAATTTATAAATATACGAATTCTACTAAATTGTAAAATTTGTAGAGCCTCTGTACAATATTTTTTGTAAAACTATTTTACTGACATGACACTGCGAACTCAATTTACAGAGTTTTTTATACAGTCGTTTAGAGATGTTACATCATCTAATGTCGTTGTTCTTGTCTGCGCAACCAGTTTGAGAGTGATTCTACCAAGAATAAAAGTGAGAATGTGAGTTGTTTGTTGTTCCACATTGACTAGTAAAAAATTGCGTTTTGTTTATAAGAAGTTTGGCGATATTTGGAACGCCAAAATACATGCTCCGTTTCTCAAGATTTTTTGTGCTTGTGAATTAGACGCCACATATGTGGAAAAATCACCACCATCTCGAGTCGAGCCTAGAGTGGAAATTGAGACAGAGCAAATCATCACCATTATCGACAACAGAAGAACCAGAAACGATGGCAATTGTGAACTACTGCCTGTCAGTGACGTCGACAGCAGCACCCATCTCTCCAGACTCCGCAACTCCATCTCCACCCGACCCGAGAAAGACCAAGATCCTATTGCCCAAGAAGAAGCCCGAGAAATGGTCCACTGGGGTGGCTCCGGGCGACTACGGCGGCCCACCAACCACAACCAAGCTCCGCAAGTACTGGGGCGGCGAAGTCGACCCGCTAGCCAAAGATGACTTCATGTGGAACAAAGACTTCATGGAGCGCATGCAAAAATTCATTCAGGACCCGGACTCTTCCACTCAAGCCGCTCCTGTTAAGGTTTCCATTTTGGGGTTTTTTGATTGAATATTCATTATTTATCTTTTCATTCATTTGGTGGTTTTGTCGGGGATAATGGGTTTCTTATGTTTGTGTTTTTACTGAGTTTTTGTTGATTTTGATATGACATTGATTCATTAAGTCAGTTTCCAGTCTTGTTGTTGCTTGGACATGGGTTCGATTTGATCACCCGGAAGACTTGTAGGAAGAAAAGAAAGGGGAAATTCGAACATTGCATATTTGGCTGAGTTTGGATTTAATTTGGCCTACTACTTAACAAGAGAGAAAAGATTGCATTGCACTAGAAGATTTCATTCTTCCTTTTGTTGTTACTCTGTAGAAATCGGAAGAGAGATTTGGGGAATGAAGGATTGTGCTCTGTTTTCTGTGAATGTTCTATCCCGTTTTGTTGTCTGATCATGAGTCTTTGTTGTAAACAGGAAAAGCCTTCTGGGTTTCTTAGCTTGAATAGAGTCATGAGCCTTGACAGGTTTGTTTCTCACCAGTAGTTTTCCTTTTTCCATTAAAATGTTATTAAAACCTTGACTGAATTGTGGGCATACAGTGTAGAAGTTGATTTGAGCAAACAGCTCACTGCTGCTCCTCCGCAGCCCAAGTTAAAACAGCATGTGGAGGCTCCAGCTAGAGTATGCTCAATGCCTTTTAAAGTTTCAATGCAAGTACTTTTTCTTTTTCAAGGCAGTTCAGCACTCACAAGTTTCCTTTTCCGGGCATTTGATGATTGGCAGGCTAGCAGCACCCCTACTGTCAAATGGAAACTGGCCCCAACACGGCGTGAGCAAGATAAGTGGGATAGAGCAACTAAGGCTGCAACTGGAGGCTCTGTAAGTCAAATGTTCATCAATAACTTTGCGGCTACTTGATTATCTTTCTCTTCGCCTTTCCAACATATAAAGGCAAATGACGTTTTTTCTCTTTAAAATTAAAACTTTCAGTTCAAATACATTAAAATACATGTCACTTTGAAGACTGTTAGTTGTGTATGTGCTTCTCACTTAGATCTAAACCTGCAGGAAGTGATGTTTCGGGAATTAAGGCGTTCTAAGGAGGACCCTAAATTAATGGCAGAACTGTATAGGAAGCAGTATTTTAAGGTACTTCTCTGCAGTACCTTGGCTATGTTCAGATTCATGGTCCTTCATCACTTCTAGAAATTAAAACTGAAAATAATGATTTTCCGTTGATTTTTGCTTTAACAGTTAAAGAAGAGGTTGCAATTCCTTACACTGGGTTTAGGCGGCGTAGGATTAGTCTCAGCTTATTTTTCATATACCCCTGAAATTACCGCCAGGTATGAATTTACTTTTCATATTTTCTTTTCTATTCTGGTGTAAATTCTAAAGTCCTGTTATCACACAACTGGGGTTTCAAGTTCAATTTCTACTTTTTCATTTTTGCCAGATTTTAGTGAACTGCGTAAGAATCGTCTTAAAAAGATTTCCATCTGCATGTTTTTTGTTGCCTTCTGTTTTCTCTTTATACCCTCAAAGTTCTTATGGCAGTCCTACATTTCCAGTATCTTAGGATTGCCTGTTGCTGCATCTGTGAAGCTTCATCCATGGTTAAGTGAAGTAATAATCAACTTACTTTATGGGTTTGTTATAAGTCAGGGAATGACAGTTAAGCGGCATATAGAGTCTCCTCTGTTCAACAAGTAGAGTATCTCCTGACAGTTATACTTGTGAGCACGCCTCTAATAGAATTTGTTCTTGGTATTTCATTTAGATTATGTTGGTCCTGCTAATGGTTACTTTTTGTTAAATCTAAGGAAATTCACTATTGATAGGTAGTTCATTCGACAATTACAATCTCTCAGTAGATCTAATGATGCTTCGAAGAAATTTTGCTTTTATTAAAGGTTATTGCATTTGATGCTCACCTATCTCGTATACATTCAGCTATGGTGTTGGATTGCTTGGTTCTGTGGCTTACATGCGTATGCTGGGCAGTAGTGTGGATTCCATGGCAGATGGAGCAAGGGGACTTCTCAAGTATGTAAAGAATGAGTATTGCCTGATGTTATGTATGTTTTGTACTGAGTAACTTCTATGCCAAAGTTTAATTACTTAGTGTTTTGCGGATGAGCGCATATTGTTGAGTAGTTCAATATGGACATTAATGATTTTTATTAAAATCCATATACACATGCGTCAAGATCTTCAGAAATTAAGCATTCTGCCATCTTTATAATTCATTGAAGCTTCACATGAAGGTTCCTGCTAGCACCAGTATTGCCTAATGTTTTGCTAGTGTGTCGTACACCTAGGTTTAGGTCTTTTTTGAGCTATCAACTTACAACTCGTTTTTGTAAGCTTCCAATCTTCAGTTCCAGAGTTATACTGCGTGTTGAAGTTATTGAATTGTCCTTACAAATTCGTAAATTTGCTTGAATGAATGATGTTTTGGTTGTGAGCACTTTTTATAAAACAACATTGGATAATGGAGGCTCATAACTCCAGAAATTGTGATATTATTAAGCATCTACGCTCCCCTCAAAAAAATACTGTAAGGATTATTTATACTATTGGTTTCTTGTTGTAGCCATGGAGAGGCATGAAGTTATTTTGTTTCCCCCTTCCCGAGAAAAAATATTACTTAACTTGATGGAATTGTGATGCAGGGGAGCGATTGGGCAACCAAGGCTCTTAGTCCCTGTTGTGTTAGTCATGATCTTTAACAGGTGGAATGGGTAAGTACCGACTCTTCTGTGCTGCTCTTGTCATGTATTTTTACTGTTCTTTATTTGGTTTTACTTCTACATATTGCTTCTGCAAAGTTCTTTGGTAGAAATTATGATTAATTATGCTTATTTGCAGTGGTTGTGCACGAAGCTTTGTATATGGCTGACTTAAGACAACAAATTCAGCAGCTATAATTCTTTGTCAGTGACTAACAACGGTGAGTTTTGATGCAGGATTGCTGTTCCACAATATGGGTTTATGCACCTGGAGTTGATACCTATGTTGGTGGGTTTCTTCACATACAAGATTGCAACTTTCATCCAAGCTATAGAAGAAGCACTCCCTCAAGTAGAGAAAGAGACATAAATTCAAGATAAACCTTCTCATCGTTATACATCGGCATAATATTTCATTGATGGATCTGTTGCTGCTTGCAGAGGTTTGCTTTGATTTTGAAATTGTTGCTAATTTTTCGGTACACTGTCATTTGCCTGAAATTCAACTGGACTATAATGGCCAAAATTTTACCAACTTAAATTTGTCTAGTATGCGCTCTCTGAAAAAGATGGGCAACTCTTCAAACTTTACTGGGATGAAAAATTTCAGTCATATAATGAATCTATTTTCTATTTTGATATGTTCAATCATTTAATTACCTGCGTTTTCAGGTAGTGGGTTGCACTTGATTTGCTGACCGGCTGGTTGGAACTTGAAGGTGAAGATATGTGCAGTGGATTAGAAGAAATTGTTTAGACCATATACACTTTAGGTTTCTCTTGACCAAAAAACATGAATATTGTAAAAGACGGAAATAGTATATTCTTGTCTATATGTTTTTTCTTTTTACTTTCAAATTGTACGGTATCTTTATACTCTTGTTTTTCCTTCTGATGATGATGGTATCTAAATATCAACTATATAAAATTCGTTCGTGGAATCCAATTTAGGTTGAAACGGAATGTGCTACGGAATGTGCTAGTTCCGATCGATGCCCCTATAACAGTATGACAGACTATCTAGCATCTTGATCTAAAGAAGAAAAGACTACTTGCAATCTTTTAAATTCTCTTGTAAGGCAAAGGTTGGAATCTAAGCAAACACCAGAGTCACTTCTGGAGTATATTGTTCCATTATACTGTGTTCCCTGCTGCATTGGAGTATGTTGTTCCATTATATTGTGTTCCCTGCCACTTGTTGAAAAACAAAGACCTTGAGCAATGAATTTCGAGAACATGATAGTAGTTGAGAAAAGGAATTCTGGAACGCCAACCAAAACTCTATTTTTATTGTAACTTATTACAGAAGTATTTATTAGATGGTTTAGAGCACTAATAAACAGAGAGCCGCCATTTCATACAATAGTTCATATGTTCCAACTTATATATACTGAACACCAGATGCTTAAGCTTCAACCGGTATTCTGCATGCCCGCAGCAATACCCTTCATGGTCAAAATAAGTGTGTCTTCCAGACCAGGAGCATACTCGCTCGTTGGGTTGAGTTTTACGAGCTCTGCTGCTGGCTTGCTTGTTGTTTCCATGTATTCCTCTGACAAGTATGGCCTTACTTTAACATGGTAGTTGGGGTCACGGATCTGCTTCAGCGTATAGGCTTGGCACACATTAAGTGTTGTGATATACGAGTCACGAAGGAGGAGCCTCTGCCTCAAGTAAGGATCCCCTTCCAGAGGAGCCCTATGCCCAGCAACCTACAGAAGCAACAGAAAATAAGTTTAGTTTCTATAGATGTATGTGAGACTGTCGCTATTTGTGCAATGAAAAATATTCTACTCAGAGAACAAGAAACCGCTGTCAGCTTGGTAATTTAGTAATAGATTCACTAAGCACTTCACAAACTCTATCCCATTGACTTTTAATTACAGGTGCGAGTACTAATATCTCATGCTCTTCAGAAGGAGGATTTGATCCATCTTTTAAACTAACAACAAGGTACTGTATTTACTAAACTACTTCAGCCCGAAATTCTCGATCATCATACTGACTGGGATAAAAAAGGTTTGGAAGACAGATATAATTGATAAATAAAATCTACGTTGAAAAGAGAAATTAGCCTAAGAGAAATGCTCTTATGTAATTTACGTGCTTCTGCATAGTACTAAGGTGCGCCTAGTGATACGTTACCTGGAGGACATAACACTTAGCTTCTTCATAGTTGGCCCTCAATCGCTCTCCGAATGACCAGAGGTCTTCTGACACCAGAAGCTTGTCATACAAAGAGGCAATACCCGGATCACCCTTGGCAAACACCATCTCAATTAAATCAATTGTAACTCTGAAGAAAGGCCACTGATTATACATCTCTCGAAGCATTTGGAGATTTTTCGCATCCTTGTCAATAACTTGCTTAAATGCTGCGCCAAAGCCAAGCCAAACTGGTAAATGAAACCTTGTCTGGGTCCACGCAAAGATCCATGGAATTGCACGAAGTGATTCAATGCCACCACTTGGTTTTCGTTTCGATGGACGACTCCCAATGTTCATTCTACCATATTCCATCTCTGGTGTTGCCTGCATTGTCGAAGAGGAAAATTATAAATTTGCAAGTTTATGAGTATTAACGCCTCTCAGAAAACTCTTAATAACACTCTTTATCAGCCAAATCTATGATGCAATCAGGACACAAGATAGCTTACATGTAAGAGGAAAGATGACAGAAAAGCAATGGTTTCAACTCCATTTCAGGATTCAACATTGTACGGCTCACATAAAAGATAGAACAATGAACTAATATACTATTGGCCCATAAGACAATCATGATGTTGCAATTGCAGACATCAAGGGGATTTAGTTTTATTGAAATGGAAATGATGTGTGTGTGTGAGTGTGTGAGTGTGTGCACGCTGTGAGTGTGTGAGTGTGTGCACGCTGTGCATGTGTAAATGTAATATATATTCAGAGTTTGGATAAACAGGATACTTACAAGACGAAAGTATTCAACAAAGCGTGGCTCCTGGAAAACAATTGAACGATATTCCTCAGTCGCAATTACGGCCATCTCATCCATGAGTACACGCCATTCTGGCTTTGGTGAAACAGGAGGATGCATTCCGTGCTCAAGTGTAGCTGCTGTGAAGCGCTGGAGTGTTCTAAAGCACAAGTGCTCCTCCCCAAATGATTGTTCAATAACTTCACCTTGAACTGTAACACGAAGGGAACCCTGAATTGTGTCCGGTGGCTGCGACAATATAGCAAGATGTGTTGGCCCACCTCCTCTTCCCACAGTTCCACCTCTGCCGTGAAACATTGTAAGCTTAATCCCGTATTGTTTTGCAACCTTTATGAGCTCTTCTTGAGCTTTGTATAACTGCCATGCCGCAGAGAGACGGCCAGCATCCTTTCCTGAATCTGAGTACCCTATCATGACTTCTTGCTTCCCATTGATCCGGTTTTTGTACCAATCTATTGAAAAGAGACGGCCAACAGCAGCAGGAGCAGCCTCAAGATCAGCAAGCTTCTCAAACAGTGGAACAACCCTTAGTGGTTTCTTCACACCACATTCACGTTGTAAAAGCTCAACAGCAAGCACATCAGATGGGGATGTTGCCATTGAGATGATATAAGCACCAAAATTGTCCGAAGGAAGTTCTGCAATGACATGGAATGTGTCCAGCACATCAGCAATTTCTTCCGTCTTGGGAACATCAGGACCAAAAAGGGGACGCTTGCCACTAAGCTCAGATAAGAGCCATTCTTGCCTTCGTTCCTCGGACCATTCTCGATAAGACCCAATCTCCAGGTGCTTTGTTATAGCATCCATCACGTCAGTGTGCCTGTCTGATTCCTGCCTTATGTCAAGTCTCACAAGAGAGAGCCCAAAAGTAGAAACTTGCCGTAAGAAATCAAGAAGGCTTCCATCAGCAATTGCTCGATCGCCACATGAGCAGAGTGACTGGTAACACAGTTCAAGAGGCTCCAGGAACTACAAAGGGAGAAAAAGACAATATCAGCTCTAGTACAAAACACATATGGATGAGAATGGAAGCTGGGCCATCTTCAAACACGACTTCTGTACTCAACATCTTCTGTAAATTATGCAAAGACTACCCCCAAGTCTTAAGCTAAGCATATCTTAAAATTGGGTAAATTTTGGCAATTAAATTTCTCTAACCAACAAACAAGCTCACAAATCTTGTGGTCAGAATTTACCTGTTCAACATTAGTAAAGGTTGTGTGCTCGGGAATGTCAGAGATTCCATTGGATAATAATTGGCGAGCACGTTCACGTGTATTGTAAAGCTTGTCTCTAACATCACCAAGAATAACGCGATAAGGCTCATTCGCAGGAACTTGCTTCCAAAATTCTGCATCGAAAAACATGGTTAAAAAAATCTATTCTAAACTTGAATAAAGAAAAACAATAATTTTCTGTATTGTGAACCTATGTAGTGTTTGGCATCCTTCTTTGAAGACCTATGCAGTTCATGAGCACGAGCAAGAAGCGCCTCATTGCAGCGCCACATAGATAACTGTGGGGAAGAAAAAGGTAATAAGAAAGATATTATGGAAACTACAAAATTGTTCAAATAAAGTAATGACTATGTTGACACCTCAAACATGAGATCTTCAATCTGGGAGAAATACAAGTTAGCAGCCATCATTCTAGCCAATAAGCATACATCCCGTGTAACTTCTGGAGTCACCCTAGGGTTTCCTGCAGTCCATAACAGGCCAATTAATCAACACAAACAACTAAAGAATGGTGAAGGCGTTCTTCGAGAATTGGTGGGGAGAGAGATGCCATATAACTATAAACAACTCTGTGTGAGGACAAATAAGCTGATCCAGTAAAGCATAAGATGAACATACCATCACGATCTCCACCCATCCAAGAAGAAAATTGAATGAGAGGGGCATTGTAGGGAACACGTTCAGTTATCCCTATGTTCTTCAAAGCAGTGTCAACACGACGTAAAAACTTTGGTACACCTTTCCAAATTGTCTCATGAAAGTAGCTCATTCCTGCCCTCATCTCATCTTGAGGTGTTGGAGGAGTCCTTCGGATTTCATCTGTACGAAATGCAGCTTGAATCTACATGGAAAGAAGAATTATACAAGAATGAGTTTCAAATGAAAATTGAGCATGAATATAAGAAAAATATATAGTATATGCACAAAGTGTCAAATAATCAATGACAGTAAACTATACTACAATATTGGTTTCCACATACCTCCCTTTGCAAAGCCTCATCCAGCTCCTGTTTATCATCAGGTGTAATGTCCTTAGCATACAACTGGGTCAAGCAATTTCTTATCCTGAAAAGGTCAAAAGAACACAGGTCAATAACAGAATAATAAACCGTTAAAGTCTCAAGCCTGCAGAAGATGACATCTCTACTGCCACACAATGTTCTTTTAGCAGTGCAAAGTGGAGTGGGAATAAAGTAAATGTATCCTGAGCAAGTTGTTTAACCAATGGAATTCTGCAATTTGTCCTCTGATATAACAGTAATCAAAAAGGGTAAGTGGAGAATGGACCTGGCATGCTTTTGAAGCAATGACCTTCGAACAGACTGAGTAGGATGTGCCGTTAGAACCAAATCTACAGTCTGGTTCTTCAAGGCATCAAAAACTTCTTGTGGGGACTTTTTCATTTGCCCCACAAGCCTCTTGAGAGTCTCTTCAATGTCCGACTCTGTCGTAGCTGATGCCTCATCAGCAAAGTCTCCCTTCTTCAACTTGATTCTTCTGCGATACGCAATCTGAACCTCCTCTGCCAAATTGGCCAAGTTAAGCATATGGGAAAAGGACTTAGCAATGACGATGGAGTCCCCAGGATCCAAGCTCGTCAACACGTTTCCTAGTTCCTCCAATTTCTGAGGGTCCTGCTTTCTTTCATATTCCGCTGAAAGCTCATAACACTCTTGAACCTAGTCCAAATTAGTTAAAAAAAGTCAACAATCCACTCATTGATTACTACACACTCCAATCACCTCCAAGAAATACCCCATTTATCTTCCATGCAATGAAGTTTCAGGTTAAGATTAAGTCACTAATTTACTCTATAACTACAGATTAAACAAAAAACAGAGCAAGATTACGATCGCGAAAGCAGCGAACTTTTGAGTGTTTCACAATGCAAATAACACTAAAATCTGAAGAATAAGACATAAACTTTCAAAGGAAAGTGCAAGTTGTTATACAAGATAGTATCTGTCAAAATTTCAGAAAATAAGAAAATAGTTAAATAACCCCAAACACGCATTACAAAGACAAAGCGATACTACCAAGGCATGCACCACAAAAACAAAAGCACACATAATAACCACATAAACCAACAAATAAACTTGATGAAAACTAAAACGGATAATTCATGAAACCTGCTTAGCTATCAAACCACATCAATAATCAAATACAAAGATTACAAGCTAATAAATTGATCGAACAGAAGAGTGGATGAAAACCCAATACCGTTTCCCTGAGGCTCTCGCCATGCAAATCGTGAAGAATATCAAGGAACCGATCCAACAACAGAGCATCGTACTCAATCAGCTTGTCGTCCTCGGACACTTTCCCTGGCGCCAACAGCCTCAGCTGGGCGTCGATTGAAGCCATCTTCTCCAAGTTCCTCGCCGCCATGGCCGGCTCCTCTCTCCGCCCTCGTACCTCTCGCTTGCAGTATTTCCGGGTTGCTCTGTTTTTTGGACTCTTCACCCAAAACAAAGCGAATCCAAAGGGACAAAAGAGTACCGAGAAATTGGGGTTTCAAAGGGGATTATGAACCCAATTGGAGTAGGACTCAAACTCTGTGAAAAAAACCTCAATATATATTTTTGGGGAAAATCGAAAAGGATGAAGAGAAGAGTGGGAAACAGGTGGAACCCCGTGAAACCCAGGTGACGACGCAACAGGAAAACGGGTTGCTTATGATGGGAGCACGAGAAAGCAAAATTGGAGTGGAGGGTTTGATTGATCACGAAAGAGGAAGGGGCAGGGAGGGAGTCACAGACAGTGATGAGTGTCTGTTTTAAAGTAGGACTCTGCTTTCTGCGCTGCTGTATTTATAGAGAGAGTGAGAAGTTGGTTTACTATGTTGACTCGGACATGGGGACCTGAAATTTAGTAAATCTGAAATTTCCATCAAAATGGTTTTCCTTTCTTTTTTACAATTCCGGATTTTACTCCTCCTCATGGGTTTCACAACGAGTTAACGGCTCATAATTAATACATGTTTACTTAAGAAAAAATAGAATAGATGGAATATAAATGATTCTAATTCTTATATTTCCATACGTTTATTAACGTATTTGCGAAGGAAATTTTGGTGGGACCCATCATCATTTTCAGAATCATTTCCCTCTAACATAAAGAATTTGATACCCAAGTGGGACTTGGATTCTGATTCCTATATTTACATACATTTACTAAAGCAATTGGAAATGAAATTTTGATGGGACCCTATCATTTTGGGAATCATTCTGCTTCAACATAAATAATTTTTTACTCAAGTGGGATTTGGGTATCCAAGTCCCATTCCGAATTCACTTTTCCTATTCTCATTCTTATTCCCCCTTTGTGAGTAAACATATCATTAGTTATTATCGAACTAATGGCATTATGTCATAGGTAAATATATTCTGTTAAATAATTTTGAGGTGGATGAAGAATTGAACTCGAAATTTCAAGTGAAATGATAAATGATCTTAGGGTGTGATAAAAGTGTAAACTTTTTTTTTTATCCTAAAGTAGTTCCGATAATGTTGTCAAATACATGTGGTGTTGCTCTCTAGTCAGGAATTACCGGATAGTTAAAAAATTACAATTATGTTAAGACAATTTCATTCCTATACATTTCATTTGCCCTTTTGCACACCATGTAATGTTGTCAATTGCATGTTCAATGGCCAAAACGAAGAAATGTGTGCATGAGAAAAAGTGTGTTGTTTGAAAATCAGTTGATTATTAATAGGGTGATTTTATCCACACCCATCAATTTGATCTTTACACCCAATCTTATTTTAAAACTCATCATCAATTTTAGCTAATTTGAATTCTATAACTACACCCATTTTGTGTTTCAAAAATACCCCTTATTTAACATTGAATTTGATTTTTACACCCATCATTAATAACCTCTTACTTACCAAAAAAAATTTCTTTACCAAAGAAAAATGGAGGTGGTTTTGTTAGTCCGATTGTTGCCCTATCCAGGAATACATGAAGTTCGGTCCAGGAGGGAATAGCCATTTCTTCTCCATGTTTGCAGTCCCCATTACCAAACCTTACGATGGGCTGTTCCAATGAACAATGGTCACATATCCATTTTCCTAAATTCGCCAAGCCTATCCTGCAATGTAAATAACCTTTGTTCATATACAGATTGACTCTCCTAAAAAATATTCCAAAATTCAACTTTTTGAGCAGTTGTTGAACGAAACACCATATATTAAAATGAACTCATTGATTCATACATTGTTGCACATAATTCCGGTGAAACAAAGAATATTTTGGAGCTTGTCGTAGACATTTAGTTGAAGAACTGGTGCTAAGAACCGCCAAACGACCAAAATTTAATAATCAAGTAAGGAAATATATGACAGCAACAGATAAGAGTAGCTTAAAAATACACCAAAAGAGACACAAATGATGCATAAAAAAAAATCGAAAAATGAACCAGCAGTGGAGGATTTGAAATAGAAGTTTAAGAGTTGGGTGTAGTGATCAATTTGTTATTTTATTTTAGGTCTTTGAGTGTAATTTTGTATTAGGGTATAATAGTAATTTAATAAATAAAATGAGTGATGGGTGTAAAGATCAAATTGATAGGTGTGGTTAAAATCACCCTTATTAAGATGAAGGAGTACATAAGAAGAGAAGGATATGTGGGATAGAGAAAGTGATGCTCATATGCTCAAGTATGTACGCAAAAAAAAAAAAAAAAAAAAAAAAAAAGAAGCACAATGCTAGTAGAATAAGAATCACTAATATTGCCACAATGTCTAAAATATGTAGAAACGCATTAGAATCAAACGATTTCAAATTACTAAAATTGAAGAATTACTACACATTCGTTATGATGATGAGACAGAAAACCATTAACATACTACAAATAAGAAGATTAATACGCAATGTTCTTTGAAGAGATTCAACACAAGCCATATGTACAAGCCATATGTACGGGACTTCGAGTATGGCTATTCCATAACTTTAACAAAATCTTGGGCCTAAATCTAACGGGCACAATGTCAACTTTGCATAGTTTGGTTTGGGCAATGGTTGTTGAGACGTCCAAGCATTGACAGGTAGAATATGTCAGCGAATACATCCTTATGTGATAAAAAAGATTGTTTAAGTTTGAAAGAGAAAAAAATTTAAGAATACGATGGTTATCTAAGGAGCAATAACCTTTTCTTCTTAAAAATGACAATACTTACGTAATGTAGGAGTATTGTGAGTTTGTAACTAAATACTTGCACTCGTAGAATAGGAGCAATTCGATTCAAGTTGATCAAGGTGGTAAGTTGGGAGTTAATTCTAAGGTCCGGGTTTGGTAAATTATTTTGGTTAAAAAGTAAATTTATCAGTGACCATTTATCGGTGACTATAAGCAACTATTTACAGAAAGATAAGTCATTTTTCCGTCGTTTTCCTTGAAAAAGAAAAATTATTTTCAATATGGTTAGGCAGCAACCTTGAACTGGAATATGCCTAGCATATACCCAAGTAGGAGCTATATGCTTCACTTACGCTGGGATACTTTGGTGCCGGCCTTATGTTGATATTCTAGTAAAGACGTGGAGAAATTGCATTGGTGGAAGGGAATTTCTCTATTAACGAACAAATAATAAATTTCCATCCACTAAGCACTAGGATACACAATATCAAACAAAGTACAGTAGTACAGTACGTAAGAATAAGCCCTTGGAATTCCGTGCGCTAAAATATCCACTAGAGTTGTTATCGTCCCGATTGAGCCAGCCACCTTCCACTACAAATCGCTCGTAGGTGCCAATCCAAATGCGAGAATTAACTTCTTCTTAATACATATCAAAATTTGAAATTACTTATTCATTATTTTTTTTTGTATCTCTAATCTTTTGGTTAATGATTGATCTGAACCGGAATCCAGACGAGACTAATTGAGAATTGAACTCTATCTCTAGGCAATATCAAGTAGATTAGCTTCCATCGTATTTCGAAATGTGAACTTTTTTCTTTTAAAAAAGGCTCATGCGTTTTTCGGTAGACCAACTAATTTTGGTTACTTACTCATTATTAATTTGAGAGATATTTATATTATTATTGATATGAGAAGCAGAAGATGACGAGACCAGGGTTTTCACGGAAACCCACGGACTGATCGACTTCCTAATTCAAGCAATTCAAGACCAGTGCAGATTACATTTTCATGAAGGACAAGGGAACAATACTATAGGACAGTGGAATGGCGAAATATTTGTAATTTATCTTGAAAGGAAAGAAGGAGTACACATAGCTAAACGTTTATTTGATAAACCGAAAATTTTTATCAAAAAAATATGAAATATGACATTGAATTATAAGCAGACATTCAGCCCATAATTAAGAAAGGAAATGCTCATTGAAAGGCTATATGAATGTATACGTGGAAGTTGATATCACTTATCTGATACGCAGATTGAGGATTGATCTATGCCATTCCTTTTCTTCTTCTTCTTCTTTTTGTCAAGTATGGCCATTCGTTTTATAAGTAAGAACTGTAAGATTGTGGAGAACCGTACACCAGTGACCAGTCAAGTGTTATATAAGCGGATAAGAAACATTTGGATGGGAAAGAGTCAAAACTGTACCCGACACTGAACTCGCTCTCGATCGTCCCCTACCTCACTGGATACTTCTGGATAATGCTTGCATGCACTTAATGCCTATGCATTCCACATCCTAACATTTTCCTTCTATATATTTGTTCTCTAGTTAACGATTTGCCAACTGGACACCTATATTTTTATACGAAAAGTTTCTTTTTTTTTAGAGAAAACAAAATTCATTGTATAAAGTTAAGGAGATACATCAACATCTTTCTTCAATAGAGATAACATCTGAAATACACTTAACAGCAAATATAGCTCGCTCATGAGCCATCCTGTTACAATTTCTAGGGATAAAAGAAACCTTGATCTCTCTGAATTGATGTCAAATCTCCTTAGTATCTTGAATGAGATGCCCATTAAAAGCCAGCCTCTCTTCTACATCTGAATTCAAATATGTTACAACTTCTTTTGAATCAGACTCAACACAAAAAGAAGAAAAACCAGCCGCTAAAGATAAACACAACCCTTTGCAAAGCCAAGATTTCAGCATGCTTAGGGGAGATAGTGGTGCGAAGAGGAAGGGCCATTGCCACCATAACTTCCTCTTTGTCGTTTCTGACGACAGCACCAATTCCACCTACACCACTTTCGGGTATAAAAGAAGCATCTACATTCAATTTATATTTGCCAGCAGAAGGTAGGGACCAACTCACCAACTTAGGACCTTGCTTTGAACCTGCTTTCCCAATCACCTCATGATATTCTTCCACCAAATGGACTGCTTTAACCATAACAGTTTCTGCTGGCTGAGCACCATTTTCATGGATAGCCTTGTTCCTGTTCTGCTAGATACTCCAACAAATAACAGTGAAAAGACGTAAATCCTCCATGGAGAGCAATTCAACAGCTACCTCAAATAGACCCATAAAAGAAATAAAAATGTTTCCCTTTGAATAAAGAAAGCATATAATTTAGAAAATTTCCAAACTCTGCGAGCATAAAAACAATGCCAAACAACATGAATAACATTTTCAATATTAACGTTGCAAATTGGGCAATAATCATCAAGAATAACTTTCCTTTGAAAATATTAGCCTTGCATGGAAGCATATCATTTATAACTCTCCAATTAAAGTATTTTATCTTCTCAGGAACATTGAGGGACCAAACCTCCCTCCACAATTCCTTACTAGCACTTGTATCCGAAGTGGAACCAAAGGAAGTTTCCACCTTCCGGTTAAGGTTCATAGCCAATCCATATCCACTTTTTAACGAAAAGTTAATCATCAAATCGGACAGCATTTAACCTTATTACAACGCAAGTGAAACAAAGAATATGTGTGGTGGACAACTAGCTGGTCAGCATATTTTTGGACAAAATCTAATAATAATTGACAACTTGAAATCAGTCATATCCAACTAGTATCTTGAACCAGTGGTATCTCTCTTCACACTTCTATAGAAAAAGTATTATATATACCGGGATAAAAAATAGTTGTGCTAATTAATTCTTTCATTCATAGGTAAGGAGGTAGGGTGAAAATTGATGGTAGAAATAAATTTAGAAATAAAGATTTGACTAAGCCTTTCAGTTAGTCAACGAAAAGACAATTATATTATAATAAAAATAAGGGTTAACTACATATAAGCACACAAACTATAGGGTCAATTTCAAGTTGGTATCCAAACTTGTAAATCTCTACAAACACATATCCAGACTTTACAAAACCTTACAAATTAAGTCATCCGTTAGTAAATCTATCAAAACTGCCATTAATTGCTGACTGGCTTTGCACAGTTGGCAATTTCTTGCCGACGTGGGCTTTTGACTAACCCCTAAGCTTCATTTCCCTGCTCTTCTCCTTTATGTGATGTAATGAATTATCTTATGTGATTATTTTTTTGAGTTGTGTATGAAACTCATTAAGTAGCCATTGATGGAGCCATTTTGAGTTATGTATGGAACTCTTTTGGTGTAGTAATGAAATCAGGTTGTGTTGCATGCACTAATGATCAAAATTGGCCTTTGAGATGCACATCTGTTGTGTATATTGTGTTATTTAATTGTGTAAATAAGGCTTGATAAAAAACATAAAGAAGCTATATTTCATTGTGGGGCTAAATCATAAAGGGCGGGAAAATGAAGCTTTGGGGTCAATCAAAAGCTCACATCAGCAAGAAATTGCCAACCGGGCATAGCCAGTCAGCAATTAATGGCAGTTTTGACTGATTTACTAATGGAAGACTTAATTTGTAAGGTTTTGTAAAGTTTGGATATGTGTTTGTAGAGTTTTACAAGTTTGGGTACCAACTTGAAATTGACCCTATAGTTTGTGTGCGTATATGTAGTTAACCCTAAAAATAATTATCATGCAGGATGTGTATGGTGAAGTCTCTCTCCGAAGCAATTAATTCATTTGAACAATTGGACGTAGAAAATCTTTTAAGGTGGTGGTGATTACCATATACAATAGATTACAATCTATTGTATATGGTATGAGCGTAATCAAAGCCTTTTTGGAAATACTTCTAAGCCGCCTATTGTTGTTTTGCAGTCTATCTTTAGCTTAATTAGGTGCCGTTTATGCACTCTTAAGTTTAGTCCCTCTCCTACTAATGTTAGGGCGGCGGGGGCTTGGAATGTTCCGGTCCCTTAGTCTTTCTGGTTGTTAGGTGGTGGTGAGGTTTGTTTCCTCTGTGTTGCCGGTTTCTGGCTCTTCTGGGCTTCCCAGTGTTGTATTTCGGTCTTAGGGATTCTTCCCTGTTAATACATAATTGATTTACCCAAAAAAAAAATCTTTTAAGGTGTATTGATTTAACAAAAAAATGAAAATCTTTTAAGGTGAAAGGTGCTCATCAAGTACGTGTCATGGTATAGCCATGCCCGCACCGCATGCTAGTTTAGCAGGACGAAACAACAATTATTAACTAATAATTATTCAGAAAACAACAACATGGGGGCCGCATGCAATTTTGTCTCTCACCACGTCAGAGATCATGCCTCTGAGTTTTTAAATTTTTGGGAGACAAAATTGTTGCTACTTATTATGACAAAATGACAATCAAACACAAAGATAGAATAAGCTAATTAATGATCAGTTCTTTTATTTAACTATTTTTCTTGACCCATTAGTTCTAATCTCTCATAGATAATTTTTTTTTTTTGAGAAGGCCACTCATAGATAATTATGAAGTACAATTTGGAAAACATTTTGGCACGGTCGATACCTACGATATAAAAGTTATAGTATATTGTGCATGACTAGTCTCATGTCGAGACCTTGAACCATTGCATTTGCATGCTATTACTATGATTTCATACACATGACGTAATTAATTTTGACTTCTACAGTACACAAGTGATATTCTATATTGGAGAGTATGCAAGCTAAGCTATAGTATCCAATAACCTCATTATTATTATTATTATTATTTTAAGTAAAAGGAGCTTTCTTAACCATATAATTTACAAGAATATATTGGTATATAAACATATCTTTTCGAGAGGGTCATAACATGATCACCAGGAATAAAAGTGCATTGATCGACTTTCCCACATTCCCAGTTGGCGTATACCGTGATCAGAATGATTCATTTTAATAATTATTTTATACAGATAAAATTATCTCTGTAAAAAATCACTCAAATTTGAATTTTTTAGCTATCTAATTTTATAAAATATATAGCTATCTAATTTTATAAAATATATGAACGGTATAATCAAACGTCAAACGAGTACTCTACATATTCCAAAAAATAGATAATTTACAAATAATCTCGAATTTGAAGAATATTTTGTAAAAATAATCTTATTTGTATAATGAATAAAATGAACGATTTCGATCACAGTATGCCTCAACTAAAAGCGTGAAAAATGAGATCAAAGCTAGAGCAGCCAAAGATTATCTTATTTGAAAACTGAATGATAGATCCAAGCTGGTATGAATTAGCTAGTCCCCATGAACAGGGTCAAATAGAAAAGCCAAAATCCCAAATATATACTAGCCCCAGTTCAACTACACCTTCTTTTTCAATACTAATTAGCGATGTCTCTCCAACTGTTTAATTTGACGCCGCACTTGGCTTTCCAGTGGCCTAGGGCAGAAACGAAAACGACCAATTGGAGTTGCCTTAATTTGACGCCGGACCGGACGGAAGTTCGATATGATACGAGTCTAAACAATAGCAACCCTTTTTATAAGGTTAAACAATTTGGGCGGGCTAGGCTTTTTGAAAAAGGATTTGGGCCCTCTCTTCTTTTGGTAGTTCCCTCAGGTTTTTAGTTGCAAATAATGTGTACGTTGCTTAATTTTTGACAAAAGCTTAATGAAGTTGATGCGGGTGACAAGAGTAGAACTTCGCAGCATTCAATAGAAAAATACCACTAGACTTAAGAGCTAATTGGTGTATGTTGCTTGATTTAATTTTGTTTCGGGTAGAACTATTAGGATATTTAGGTTGAAACCTCAACCCATGGTGGTATGTTGAACTTTGATGCTGAAGTTGGGCTTTACGATCTTAATATACAGTACTAGTCTACTAGACTGTTATATGACCTTATTTGGGTGAACCAAAGAGATGCAAAAGTAGGTAAAGCCTTTAGGTTGGAAAAATTTGCTTCGGTTGTTTTAGAAACTTTAGACGAGGAGGTTGCGAGTTTTCATTAACTCGGACAGATAGCGGCGGTAAAAAATGTGGTTACATGAAATAAAGCGAACTTTTTTTGGGTCTAAAAGTGATATAATAAAAGCACGAAGGCAAAGGGCCGAAGGAGGCCAAACCCAAACATATGGTCACCAACGACCCAAAGCCAAGCCGAAGAAGTAGAGGCCAAAACAAGTAGGAGTTTGGAGTGAACACAAAAACAACCAACCCCCAGGAAACAAAGAGAGAGTTTGGAGTGAACACAAAAACAACCATACTCCCCAGGAAACCAAAGAGATGACATCGAAGGACAAAGCAAACCATCCGAAGTAAGAACATGAACAAGGAGAGATGGAGGGCGATGAGTCCAAGCACCCAAAAATATCTCTCGTCGGGCTAGCAAAGCAATGACATCCAAAGACCGATCCGTTTTTCTAGGAATCCAAGACCACATAACCTATGCTGCCAAAGACTTGAGGTACCAAATATCATGAAGAACTGGGAATAAAGCCCAAGGCAATCAGAAAGTCAACCCTTAGAATAAAGCAACTAGTAGTACAATATTGAAACTTTTACAGTATACTCCTACTTTTAAATATAAATACCCAAAAAACTCATTACATAATAGTTTTAACCATTTAGTCTCATTTTGGCATGTGTCAATAAATTATTGGTTGGAACTATTTTGGGTGAAAATATGCGGACAACAAAGCCGACATGTACCCTACTACTGACCTTAACCTCTTCGTCTCAAGTTTCTCCTCGAATCTCAAAGCCAACGACTCCCATAGTGCCGAAATCAACACTAAGGCGGAATCGCACTCGGTAGAACAGAGTCTTGACGGAGAATTTGGCTGCAGTTTCCGATGAGGTGTTTGGATTTTGAGTTAGATTTTTGGATTTGGTTTTGAAATTGGATTTGGTTCTGAAATTGGGGAGTCCCTGTAGAAAAGTAATTTGCCTACAATAATAATTCATTGATACAGAAGATATTTACATATACAAAGATGTTTCCTTGTAGTGCAAGGAACCCTACCATGATTCTAGGATGCAACAAAGGAAAGGATAAAACCTAATCAATTTGCACCCTAACTATCCTATTCGGATACAAAGACTTTCTAACACTCCCCCTCATGTTGGAGAGTGAATATCAAGAACTCCCAACTTGCCTAACATAGAAGAGAACTTGTCCTTGCCAAGAGGCTTAGTGAACATGTCAGCAAGTTGGTGTGCGGAGCCAATGAAACTTGTTACCACAGTTCCATCAATGATCTTATCACGAATGAAGTGGCAGTCCATCTCTATATGTCTCGTTCTTTCATGGAAAACAAGATTTGCAGCAATATATAAAGCAGCTTGATTATCACAAAACATAAGTGACGGACCAACATGTGGCAACTGTAGATCCTCTAGTAAATAACGTAGCCAAGTGACTTCACAACAAGCACCTGCCATTGCCCTATATTCCGCTTCCGCTGATGATCTAGAGACCATTTTCTGTCTCTTTGTTCTCCAAGAAATAAGTGACTTACCAAGGAAAACACAATATCCGCCCGTAGAACAATGAGTGATGGGACATCCTCCCCAGTCAGCATCATAGTAGGTCACCATTTTAAGCACGTTATTAGCTTCAAAAGGAATGCCTTACCCTGGGGTGGATTTGAGCTATCAAACAACTCTCAACGCCGCCTCCCAATGTGGTAAGCGTGGCTCATGCATAAAACTACTCAAAACATGAACTGAATAAGTGACATATGGTCGTGTAATGGTTAAATAAATTAGTCGTCCCACTCAAACAACTTCTCTTCTTCCATTGGGAACTCAACTGGGCGTGCACCCAAGAAGCATGCATCTTTAATGATTTCCAATATGTATTTTCTTTGTGAGATATAGATACCCCACTTGGATGGGGACACTTCAATGCCCAGAAAATACTTAAGATCTCCAAGGTCCTTGATCTGAAACTTGGTTTGCAAGAACTCTTTTAGGGAATTGATTGCCTCTAGATGATTCCCTGTAATGACAATATCATCAACATATATCAATAAAGCAGTGAAGGAGTGTCCATTCATACGTGTGAACAAGGAATAGTCGGCCCTTGATTGAGTAAATCCGACCTCTAGGATGGTCTCGGTGGACTTCCCAAACCATTGCCTAGAAGCTTGTTTAAGTCCATATAGCTACTTGTTGAGGTGACATACTAAGTGCTCCCCCTGTCGCCTTAAACCGGGGGAGGTGACATATGAATCTCCTCCTGTAAATCTCCATGTAAGAAAGCGTTATAGACATCGAGCTATTGGAGGTGCCAATGTTTGCTAGATGCAATGGCAAGTAAACACCGGACAGTGACCATTTTGGCGGTAGGAGAAAAGGTATCATGATAGTCAACGCCTTCAGTTTGAGTGAAGCCTTTGGCGACAAGGCGGGCTTTGTAGCATTCAATGGAACCATCAGTTTGGTGCTTAATTTTGTACAGCCATTTACATTCAGGTGTTGTTAGTAGCAAGCGCATCAAGCTCGTTTTCCATAGCTTGTCGCCACTGAGAGTCTCGATCTGCTTCTGCAAAAGAACAAGGTTCTATACTTCGACTAATATTGGCAACAAAAGAAAGATGAGATGGTGAGTACCGATGATATGAAAGAAAATTACATAATGAGATCAACATTGAATCTAGGTACAATACATCTTTCAATTGTATATAATGTAAATCAACAATGCCTATCGAAGTAATATAAGCTTTTTCTCCGCTTGGCAAAGAAACTGGTGGCATATTAGTTGAGGATGTGCTACTACGTAACAAACGAGAAGACGATGTAATGTGGTCCATAGCTCCACTATCAAGGATCCATTGATCATTGATATTGGAGACTATCGATGACAAACCTTTTGAGAAAGCTCCAACAGAGGAAGGTTGCACTGTGGGGGTGGTTGTGGTATTGGACTCGCTCGCCATCGAAAGTATCTCTTGGTATTGGACATCCGAGAGGTTCGATATCGATGCTTGGATGTCCTGTAGAGTGGTAACGGTGACTTGGTTGGCTCGCGGCCTGCTGCTAGAGCCGTTGCTGCTAGTGGGATGCAAGTTTCCTCCTCCTCCGTTGTTGCTACGTCTCCCACCATTATTGTTGCGATTTCGACTGTTTGGATGCATTGGGTGATCTGTAGGTAGCCGATAATCTTGTAGCATGTCTTTAGGCTGTGTCCATTCCTTTCACATTTTGAGCACCAAAGGGTTGAGCGGCTTTCGGCCCGGGACTTTGAAACTTTGTGGCCTGCAGCTTCAGCTGGTTCACTACGAACTGCCATGGCAGTTGTATCGTTGGAGAAGCGACCCACTTCTCTCTGCTTTTCCTCGTGAGCAATGGAGGCATATGCTTCTCGAACGCTCGGCAATGGCTTCATTAATAGAAGATGTCCTCGTGCGGCACTATTAGTTTCATTCAACCCCATCAAAAAATGCATCAACTTGTTGTTCTCATTCTATGCTCCGCATGTGTAGGAGGAAGCCTCGTTGTAGGACCCCCAACTCGTCCTAAAGCGCCTTGAGTTTTGTATAGTATGCAGCCACAGATGATTGTCCTTGTGAAAGAAGCGCAATATCCCTTTGTATTTGGAATATGCGTGGAGTGTTGCTCTATGAAAAGCGTTCACGAAGCTCCTCCCAAGCTGCGCGAGCCAAGTCAGCATAAATGGTGTTATCGCCAATCTCTGGTTCTACGGCCCCATTAATCCACAACCGCACCATATCATTACATCGCTGCCAAGCCGCGGCATCAAGAGATTTCTTGTCAACGGAAGGCTTCTTAATCATTTCATCGATGAAATCGATTTTGTTCTTTGGGCTCAGTGACATCCTGAAAGCACGAGACCAAGTGTTGTAGGTGTTTGAGCTTCTTGGAAATAAGAAGCAGCCCGGGGTGGTCCGAGTGATGAAGGGAATAGGGATCGGCAATTTGAACACCATTGCAGTCCGAATTCAACGATTAATCATTGCCAGTACCCATTGTTGAGTAGGGAACGGTGGAAAATATTAGAGACTAGGGTTTTGTTATTATTCCTGCTCTGAGGCCATGTAGAAAAGTAATTTGCCTAGAATAATAATTCATTGATACATAAGACGTTTACATATAGAAAGATGTTTCCTTGTAGTGAAAGGAATCCCACCATGATTCTAGGATACAACAAAGGAAAGGATAAAACCTAATCAATTTACATCCTAACTATCCTATTCGGATACAAAGACTTCCTAACATTCCGATCCGCCCAATTACTTCACCTCCATTCTCAAAGCTCGCAAGAACAACATTTCCTTTAACGTTTACTTTGCTTGCTTAATTTCTGCCACAGAAATTCAAAGCAGCGTGTGATCTTCACGAACAAAGGTTTTTAGCTCAAACTAAACCCCTGATTCAACTCAATATTTAATTTGTTGATGAGACTCACAACACAACCTCCCTCGTCTTTTCTGTTACTCTCTCATTTCATCTTCCTTTTTTCACAAAACCCATTTATGAGATTCATGATTTTTCTTCTTCCATTGGATTGTACAGATTCCAGCTGAAAACACGTCTATTCAATTTTCCTTGAACTTTGGTTTCTTTCTGTAAATTTGTGGGACTATAAGACATAAAAATCTCATGGGTCTTTTGGCTTTTGCTTTCTTTTGTAAACTCTCACTTCTAGGTTTGCTGTAGAAATGCGTTATATAGTCTCACTAATATACGCCTTCTTCAATTTTCTGAAGAATTTGAAGAAAAAAAAAGATCTAGGTTGTGAATTTGATGAAACGGGAGATGTTGTTTGGGGGTATGTGAACTCATTTTCCTCTTTTTTTGTCATATATTTAGTGTTAATCTCAATGTACAATTGTCATTCACTTTTAATTTCTTTTAAAATAGATGAAGATTGGGTCTAGTTATTTCTCAATTATTGTTGTTTATTTTATTTTGGTGATTTGATGTTCGGTGATTGATGGAAGCGGTATCTCCACTATTTGAAGACAACGACGACAGATAAGTTTTTGTTTGATTTTAATTTCAAAGATTGTTCCTGCAAAAAGATCCATTGATACTGCAATAATGAGAAACCACTCATGAAAAATGCAGGAACAGTCGTAATGTGAAAAATGTAGGAACAATTGTGAAAAATGCAAGTATAGCCATGAAAAATGCAGGAACAATTATGATGTGAAAAATACAAGAACAGTATTGAAAAATGCAAGAATAGTTTTGAAAAATGCAGGAACGGTTTTGAACATACAAAAACAGTTATGAAAAATGTAGGAACAGTTGTGAAAAAAATATAAAACTAGCAAAAATCAAGAAGCAATTTTGATACTATCCTATGTGAAGAAAGAATGTATATGATAAAAAAAAAGAAAAAAGTAAGTGGATGACATACAAAAAATAAAAATAATCGTGAAGTTTGCAGAAATTGTATCAATATTAATAGAGTAATGCTAGAATGACCACATTATTTTAAACCAACTTTTAAACCATCTGATGTGGCAATAGATCAAACCATTCAATATGTAGTGAGAGAACTACTAATTAAAATCAAATACAATCATTACTTGCCACATAAAGTGGTTTAAGAGATGGTTTACAAAAATATGGTCATCCTAGCATCATTGATATTAATAAGCTCATTAGTATCACAAGTAGCTATTTTGTAGGGGTGGGCACGGGACGGGACGGGATGGGACGGGATGACCTTCATCCCGTCCCGGTCCCGATTATTTCAAACGGGATGGGACGGGACGGGATAAACGTTTTTAAGAATTAGTCCCGTCCCGTCCCGTCCCGAATTTAATCGGGACGGGTTCGGGACGGGACAGGATTATCCTATAAAAACTTTATCAACTTCAAACTAAACAAGCTAACCCAAATATGATAAATCAAAATCTATCTAAATATGCTAAGAGCACTTCACCAAAAGAAACCAAAAACAGATTATTACACAAATAAAAAATTGGGCGTCGACCGTTTTTGTAAAATTCACCAAAATTCAACCCCTCATTAGATGGAGTCGAAAATTTGCAGATCATAAGTAAACATGTGAAACTGACTCCTTCCAAAATCTCAAGTAAAACGGAGTTCAAATGATATGTTCACCCAAAGAAACCAAAAACAGATTATTACACAAATAAAAAACTGGGCGTCGACCGTTTTTGTAAAATTCACCAAAATTCAACCCCTCATGAGATGGAGTCGAAAATTTGCAGTTCATAAGTAAACATGTGAAACTGACTCCTTCCGAAATCTCAAATAAAACGGAGTTCAAATGATATGTTCACCAAAAGAAACCAAAAACAGATTATTACACAAATAAAAAACTAGGCGTCGACCGTTTTTGTAAAATTCATCAAAATTCAACCCCTCATGAGATGGAGTCGAAAATTTGCAGATCATAAGTAAACATGTGAAACTGACTCCTTCCAAAATCTCAAGTAAAACGGAGTTCAAATGATATGTACAATCTTACATGTGATGAGGTACATATTTTTTTTAGTATACACTTGTTTTTGAGCCAATAAAATGGTGACACTTAAGAGGTTTTTATTATTTATTTAATACCATGCATATTATACGGGACGGGACGGGATTTCGGGATAGAAATTTCTCATCCCGTCCAGTCCCCAAAAAATTAAATCGGGACGGGACGGGACGGGATAAGCTAATTTTGAAATTAATCCCGAACGGGACGGGAATTCGGGATACGGGATTTTCGGGATATTTTGCCCGCCCCTACTATTTTGTGTGGTGGTAGGGTGGCTTTTATGTGAACGTGAGGTCCAAGGTTTGAATTCAAATGGAGGTGCCTAGTAAAATATTTTTAGTTAATTAAATAGAGGGTGCTCACTAGTTGTATAAATGTTATCAAGTCAAATAATATAATCGGAGGCTTCTTGGTATGGTGGTAGGGTGCCTTTTGCTCGGGCTTCAGGTCTTCTAAACCTAATGGAAGCGCCCAAATCCTAACAGGAGGCACGTGGAACTCATGTGCATGGGATGCGTGTGTCCATGTTTGGGGCTGCTTGGTTTGGGTTAGAATTTAATGGTATGTTTAGGATAATTTGGTAAGGAATAAAATGGACTAGATATTTTGGCAAAACTTTCCTTTCTCCTAGGACTAAATGGGCACAATCCCGCATATTGGTGTAGGGGGCCCAATTGGAGAATTATTTTTTTAATCACTTAGACCATCTCCAATGGTGTTGTCTCAAACCTAAAAATGATACAAAAAACCTCCCAACAATGGTATATGGATTGTATTTGCAAGGTCAAATATGAAAAAATGTCAAAAATTGGGTCAAATTTGACTAAAAATTTGACACCAATGTCATTTGTGGGTCCCGCATTTTTGTGCACCCATGTGCCCTTTTTGTTGGATTTTTGTGGAGAATAAGATCTCCTATGGTAGCGAGCCAAGCCCACTTACAAAGCTGTGGTTTTGATTTTGTGTTTGTTGGAGATCCAACGGTCATATTAATTTATATATTTCTCTTTTTACTACTTAAATCTGACGATCTTCATTACACCCGCACAAATCTAACGGGTAACAAAAAGTGATCAAACTGCTCAAATTAAAATATATTTATTGAAATGCAATTCAAGACATTATTGACAGAAGATAATCAAGGATGTGAAGTTTAAACAATTCATGCATTCCATACCATTCGTTTTAATTGAATTTTAGGCCGAATGACCAAAAAACAAATTTGTCAGATTTTGAATTTTTTAGGTCGGAATATTCAAAAATTGACTTAAGAAACTCTAAATACAAATTAACTTAAGAAAAAAATTAACTGATAAAAAAATAGGGTTAAACTCAATTAATTAAAATATAGAGTTAAATTTGAGTCGTTCATCATTGGGAGCAATGTCAAATTCATATAGATGAATAGTTGTATTTTGTGATGTCAAATATGAATTATTGGCTCCAACCATTGGAGATGGTCTTATGCATTATACTTTATATTTATACTTTCAGTGAGTTTCGAAATTCCTAATTCTTCCACGTATCAATTCTACTTGATCAGCTAGAGTTCAAGCACTCGGATTCTTATAATACCTAGATAGATACCCTCCAAAAGCTACTTGGCTGAGTATACTCTACATTTCAACATGTTACTATTATTTTAGAAGGCTCGATATATAAACCAAGGTTGTATGATTGGTCATAAAAATTTAGAACGCAGCGTACAATCAGCATCTAAGATACATATGTGGTTAACCAACAATTTTGTGGGGGTGAACAGGGGCGACTTTAAAGAGAAGGTATCATTTTACTTTGGCACACGTTTGTATGTTACCTAACAAGATACATATGTGGTTCAAAAATCAGGGGTAGTTAATTGGTAGCTAGATTGGATCTAGGGCCGGGCCCGGGAGGACACAGTGAGCAAAACAGTTAAAACTTTTGTGTTTGGACAGCAAGCGATCATAATCCTTTCCATTATGCCAATGTTAGTCCAATCATGCAAAATAAAGAGGACTTCGCTATCAACAAAAAAGGAAAATAAAAGGAGATTCGTGGGGTATGTTGTCCTTTATTAGACCCTGCACCAACTTACTAGCTTCCTAGCAAGCCATGATGTCCTCAAGGACAATCCCTTCCCTTGCTTGTTTGCCCAAACAGGAAAGCCACCCACTCTCCATGCAAACCGACAAAAGCTCCTCTGGTGTTGTCCATTAACAAGTGGGTAGATGGTGAACAACCTGATGAGGCAATGAGGTAATAAATGAAGCACTCAAGTTCGTCACATTCAACCTCAAAGACAAAAAAAACAAATATGTCATTGCAGGTTCCAAATCCAATCTAGTCTGTGAACGAATATATACAGAATGACTGTCCGCGCGTTAGTTATTAGGAGATCAGGGCCTGAGAGTATAAAATTGTGGTTTAACTGTCAATTAGGTTTAAGGGCGCAGCTTCAAATTTCACCACAGTATCAAATCCAGGTTACTTATCACGTACGTGTGAAGCTCAACGTCACTTGATTTAGTAAATCAAAATGTAGTAAATCAATCTAGAAAATCAATACTTTCCAACACCCCCCTCAAACTCATCATCATGAGTTTGCAAAGAACCTGTTTGAAAATCCGTAAGGCTTATGCTCTGTTTGCCGTTGTCTGGTGCTGAATCCAATTGGTAGAGTTTTCCTATTGCAGCAGAAGTTTGTGTGAGTGAGTTCTCCACGATTGATCGCAGCTTTGTCCTTCTGAGTTCTTCATCATCGCAGCGGAATTTGTATTTCAGACTTGAGATCCTGATTTGTAAAGGAAAGTTTGAATTTGAACTTTGAGAAAGAAAATTTGAATTTGAGGTTGTAATTTGAGATTTGTTTGAAATTTGTTTGAAATATGATTTGAGATTTGCTGGAGCCAACGCCAGTTTTTCGAGGGCCCAGAGATTTGATTTGAGGTTTTTTTTTTTCAAACCATCAAGGAAAAATATTAAAGGTGTCTAGATGAATTTGCGTTGCTTACTAGTACATTGGAAAGCCAGTGGAGACATTACTACCATAAGAATGAACCTCCTGACTTGGATATATATGTAGTAATAGTATGAGCTGTATTATTAGCATCTCTCGGTACAAAAGTAAATCTTACATTATAAATTTGACTTGATAAATACAAAATATCAAAGACAATACCCTCAATCTCGGTTGCCCCATGTCTAGATGTTGTTGAAAGGAAAACATGTTTTGACATGAAAGGACAAAAATTTGAGGACGGCAACTAGACGGCAACTAAATGGTCATGCTCCAGGAAATTTGATATGAAGAGTTTGAAAGGGAAAAAAAATTTGATATGAAAAGGAAAAAATATTTGAGAGAAAATTAGATAGGAAAGAGAAAAGAAATTGATTTGGAAATTTGGAAAAAAAATTTATATTTGAAGATCGATCTGAGCTTGTGAATTTGTATGAAAGAAGGAATTTTTTGATTTGGGAATTTGGTTTGAGAATTTGAGAAGGTTTAAAGCCCTATGATGAGATTCATGAAGATTGATCTACATGCCGATTTGATTTGTATGTGGGTCTGTATGCCCACGGAGAGTTTTTGAGCTAAATAAAGATAGACTTAGCTCTGATACCAAATTGAAACTTTAGGATTAGCGTAGCCTACCACTAATATAACTGATATTTTTCCCATTTTAACTATCTATTTAATGTGGGGATTTATATCTCAAAAGACTTTAGTGATATTAGGTATAAAACCACTTATCATTAACTATATGTTACTTGTAATTCTCCTCGATGTGTGATAATATTTCATTAATATATTGTCCATGGTGTATTTGCCTTCAGTGACACTATGTGTAAGTGGCCGTGTGTTACTACAATTAACGGATGTTGAATTGCGTGATCATATGGAATTGTCTATTCTGGCTGCGAATCGATCTTTGGTAATTCTCTATGCAGTATTACTATTTCTCATGTAAAAATGTTATTGATAGTTGATAGTTTAGATATCTGTAATGTTACTGAAGAAATACACATGATAACATGAGTGAATTTGTAATGGTAAAAACAAAAAATCTATATAGGTGAAATGACATATTCTCTTCATTGCTTGATTGTTTGATTGTTTGCTTACGTGGTTACTAATCATTTTCACCATTTATGTAGTTAATATAAAAGTATGAAGGGAAATTTATCCACGCCCTACAATCTTATTTCTACACCCATTATGAACATAAATTTCCTATGTGAGCTGCTATGTACACTCAATTTATTTCTTTGGTCACTCATTTTCTTTGTACACTCAACTTCATGTTCCAAAATTTCTTTGGACACTCAATTTTGGTAGAAACTTTCCAATATACCCTTTATTTCCTTTATTCAACAATTTTCCTTCATTCTCAAATCACTATCTCCTCTGCCTTCGCTAGAAGACTTGGAGTTCGGTTGTTCTTCCACTTTTCGCCGTTGTTCACGGCTGTGCCCGACACGAATGAATTCGTCTTTTGTGTTCGGAGAAAATCACATACTAATACTATAATTTATTTTGGTTTGAGGTATTGGAGGGCGTCGCGCTTTTCGTTGCGGACGTCGGATCGGCAAAACCATAAAAATGATCAAAGATTTGATCTTTAACCCATTAAAACTAAGAAACGTCTGGAACCCATCGAAGACCCATATACCACAACAAATTTATCCCATAATTGCAAAAGAAACCTATGCTCACAAAATAGATCTTTTTTTAACCCATTCAAAACCCAGAAACATGTTTAATCCATCGAAAACCAACGCTCAACCAATTTACCCATAATTGAAGAACAAACGAATGGTCACAAAATAGATCTTTAACCCATTCAAAACCCAGAAACATCTTACCCATAATTGAAGAAAAAAGGTTAATACTCACAAAGGGATTGATGGGTTCGAGGTTTTAAAAGGCGTCGTCCTTTTCGTTGCAGACATTGGATCGGCAAAAAATGGAGTTGAATATACTTCCATTTCGGTCCAATGTGAAAAAGCTTCTCCTGATGGTGGGGTATATGTTTTAGATTCTCAAAAATGGACATGTGGCAATGTTTGATTGGGTAGGGAGTGCCACGTAGCTGTGTAGGTTTATATGAACTTAGTACCATATATGTCATTTTACACAAGGGTATTAAAATAATTTCACTTACAAAAAAAAATCAAATAGTGTCTAAAGAAAGAAATTGAGTGTACATGGCAGTCTCTTTCCTATTTTGCTCATAAATCTAACAATTTTCTCTTCACACCCACTATTTAATCACCCGAAGCAATCCAATATCAAAGCCCATCATGGTCGACTTCGGCTATCCTTCCAATGCTAGTCGCCATTCCTCGTTGTCTTGCTCCACCCCAATCCCTTTTCCCCAGCCGCGATGCCCAATTATCCACCTTTTACTATAAACTGAGCAATTCCATCTCAATCAAATAAATTATAATCAAAATTTTATTTAATTAACAAAACCACCGTTGTTTGATGAACATATAGAGGTTATAAGGCTATGAGTACTAGTTCTTCTCCAAGTAGTTTTCCTGATCGATGTTGATAGAAATAGGGCTAGCCTCACTAATGAGTACAATTGAACCAGTCAAACCCTAATTCTACAAGATTACATCTTCAATTAGAGAAATTTTACAAATCACAAAGTATTCGTTGATCTTTTCATGGAGATAGCTATCATTGTTTGAGTATGGTGGAGAGATAAGAAAAAAGGTGGGCATATGGAGTTGGAAGGATTAGTCGAAGTCGACCATGGTGGGCGATGTTGGGTTTTTTTGGGTAATTCAATGGTGGGTGTGAAAAGAAAGTTGTTGACTTTATGGGCAAAATAGGAAGTTTATGTTTATAATGGGTGTATAAATAAGATTGTTGGGTGAGGATAAAATCACCCAAATACGAAGAGCAATTTTCCCCCAAAAATAATGAAAAGGCTAGTTGAGAGTGTTTATGAAAAGGTTAAAAATATATTTTCCAGATATTCAAAAGGGAAATTTTATTTGCACCTCATAAAATGATTAATTCAGACCCTACATCCAAATTTTGATACATAAAGTGTCATTTTTGCCCTCGTAATTTTAATTAAAAAAGAAACTAGAAATACAATTAATTAAGAGTAGCTACCCCAACCTCCGATAGTTGCCGCTCTGATCATGTCCGTCCGCAGACCGGCGGACTTCCTTTTACCACTCACCGTTTTTCCTTTCCCTCCTGCCTTATCCTCACAATCAAACCTATTTCCCCAACTCAATAGCACCACACCTACACCATATGTATACTTCATACCTCTTTCATTTATTATGATGGAGTAGAATTCTTTCTCTAATCCTTTTCTATCTCCAACCTCCTTACAGGGCATATTTACAAATTAAGATCAAAGTAAACCATCATCTGAAAAGACCAGTATCTGATTTGAATGTGGTAATACATTTGGAATTGAAGGAAATGAGACATCATGAAAACCTAAAAAACCGTCATTTGAGTAAAGGGGTAAAAATGATATTAACAAATTAAGTGTAGGCACGGTTTAAAATTTCGACCGAAATCTTGAAATTTCGGATTTTTTTGAGTACCGAAGTAAAAAAGGAATGCGTCCCAATATTACCGGAAAAACACCGAAATTTCGGCGAAGTTTCGATGATTTCGGTGATTTAGGTTGAGTTTTGATGAAATTTCGGTACTTTTGAACTAATTTCGGTGAAAATTATTGATGATTTGGAAAAAATCTTCGACGTAATTCATGGTGGGAGCGGCGTGGTGCAGCGGTGAAATCTGGGTATTAGGGAGGAAGAAGACACTTTTGTAATTTACCTCAACATTTGGTCATTTTGATAATTAAATTTCTTTTTTATTAAAGAACATAAAACGTGTGATGGTTGGGTTTTTATGGTGTGAGCGGCATGGTTGGTTTTTTTTATATCACACACCAATGGGTTTTTATGGTGTGACACCAATAAGTATATTAAAATGCATATTAATTAAATTATTCTAGAGAAGTCGAAAAAAAAAATACTCTAGATAAGAAAAATAAGGTTGTATTTATAATTTCATTTCTTATTATATTAAGTTTAGTAGCATGCAAAATGCCAATTTTTATAAGTTTTCGAGCATACAGAAGGTTGAGGTATACCATATTTGTTAACTGAGTACATTACTAGTTGATTTTAGAGCCTATAGAAAGTTGAGATATTAATTTATAGGATTTTTAATATATTTTTTGTATTTTAATTTTTTTATCAAAATTTCCACCGAAATGAAAATATTTTCCGAAATTTCCATAAATTTGAACTACCGAAATTTCCACCGAAATCAAAATTTGAATCCTTGGGTGTAGGGTGGTTCCATAATTTAATAGGTTGCAAATACAATTTTTCGAATCAAAACTGTTTCGGAAAATGTTTACTAAAACAACTTAGACGGGCCTATAGAGTCCTTCAAAACTTTTTAGATGACATGTGCCTCTTAAATGAGCATTTTTGGACATGTTTTACAAATTACAATAAAAAAGTTTTAACATACCGGAAAGAGGGTAAACACTTCCATGGACTCACTATTTATTTTTTCAGTCAATTAAATGTTGTCACATAAGTATAAATTGCCACATGGTGATACCCAATTGGCCGAAAATGTGAATAGTTAATTCATGGAAGTGTTTCTCTCGAAAGAGCCCTAAACCAACAGTTATGTGGGGGTGAACAGGGGCGACTTTAAAGGGATGGTATCATTAAATTTTGGCACACGTTTGTATGTTACCTAACAACAAACATGTCTCTAGCATCGTCCATGTATCGAACTGCGAACTTACCTAGTGGCTATAGTGAGGTGACCTGATAGCTAGCTAGCTCCCTGCACTACTTTAGGCACTAAGCACAACACACTCTCTTGATCAGCTTTATGCTTTCCTTCTTGTTAGGCCAAGAGAGTCAACATTCAACCAATCCCATCTAGCTTACTCAATTATTCATTCAGTTGTGTCTAAGATCATAGAATACAATTAATCCTCAATTGATCTGAATAGTTCATGTGCTTTTACTGCATCTCCAAAACTTTGCTTAGATATGAGACAGTGATATTGAAACGCATTACCTAGATATGAGATAGTGATATCGAAACGCATTCTTTTCACCTGTCGATAAATTTAGGGTGTCTAATCAGCATATTGGTGACGCGTCGAATCGCATATATGAATTATAATTAAACATATCTTCAAGTTTAAATCTTGTTAACTGGTATATGATGGTGATAAAAATTCTTGAAAGACCGTAATTAGAATTATTATTTTTTTCTCTTTTAGATAGTGAAATGATAGCTTTAATCAGGAAAGTAGTACAGAGCGATGATAATGATATAGTGGATGGTCATGAGAGTAAAAAATGTTAGATTCAATCATGTAATATGCTTGGATCAAAAGGAAGGGAAACAGAAGGGCAAAAGTTCCTAGCTTTAGGCGTAAAGCATTTCCAGAGCTTCGTTGTCTGGTTTCCCATACAAATTTCTTTCAAGGCTAGGGTTCTAGTGCGATTGTTGAACATGTTTGATCCCTTTATAGGGTGCTGACTATTAGTACTCTACTGACCGAAGCTAAAGTAATTCTAATGTGTCAGTGAATCCCCCTTATATATGTCTATGTGAATCCCCTTGTTGCTATTAGCTGCTACAAGAAAATTTTAAATTAGTTGATTGGTTGTGCAATCTTTTTTTTTTGTTGTTAAGACAGTGATGAGTGTTAATAGTCTTTCTTCTGTTCCGTACGGAGTTTGAATTCCTCCAATTTTTTTTCTTGCTACAGTAACTTTTATTATTATTTAAAGTTTTTGTTTTTCTCATTTTGCTTTGCAAATGAGTCTGGTTTTAAACCAGTTCGGAATTGAAGAAAAATTGTTAGTCTTTCTTCAAGTCCGTACGGAGTTTGAATCCCTCCAAATTTTTACCTTGCTACAGTAACTTTTAAAATTTTTTTTTTTTTTTTCAGTTTGCCTTGCAAATGAATCTGGTTTTAAACCAGCTCGGAACTGAAAAAAAATTGTTAATATAGGGAGGCCCTGGAACATGCGACAGAAAACAAGCAGGTGGGAAAGCATTTATCAATTTTCAGATGTGATGGTATTTTTTTCTTTTTATTTTTTGTTTTAGTTAAGCAAGTATACTACCCAATAAAGCTGAGGGGAACCACAGAAAGATGTGATGGCATTCACCACAAAACCCTACTAGCTAGCTAGCTAATGAATGCAATATAAAGACACGAGATGAGTGATTTTTCTTGTGCAAGGCCAAAAAGTAAAAATAGATAAAATAAAAAAAACCTGTAATGAGGCAAAAAAAATAAACGAGTTCAAAATCCGGAGTGGACCCAAGAAAAGATCCGGAAATGAGACATGATGTACGTATAGAAAGATACAAAAAAGGTACCCAATTGGGAAAAAGTATAGAAAAGGGACCAGGTGCACGTTTCATGTCAAAGCTGCGCGCGCCATAATTGGAATTGGATGCTACTCCCTGTTGCTGCCTGTTCATATGTACGCAAACGGAAAAGAATGATCGCCAACGAGAACCCAAATATTCAATTTGAGCATTATCTGGCCAATGCCATTGTGCCAGAGCCCTACAGGCTAAAGGGCATGCAAATTTTTATTTTTTCCAACATGTACTTATTATTATTTTTATTTATTCAGGGATCAAAGGGAGAGACGGTCATGTGGTTAAGAGGTTATTTAATACCCATTTCACTATTAGTTTTTAGTGTTTGCTTTTGTTGTGCAAAGAAGATAAATAATTATGGATGGAATTTTTTAATCAAATCCTGAAAATCAACCAAACTTTATACCGAATTGTACACTTTAATTTGGTACATTTCAATTTGGTGATTTCTAACACATGTTGTTTGTGATCGGGTGTATGAATGGGTGAAAATATTCTACTCTCATTTGAAAAATTCACTCCAGTATAAATTACCAACAACCACAACAAATGAAATTTTGTAAACTTTTTCTTTAGACCTCCTGGTATAAATGAAATATGTGGAGGCTAATTGGAGTATCGATACACTTCAGGAGATTTAAGAGAAAATTTCATATTGAAAACCAACCAAACCATACCGTTTTTTGGTATGGTTTATGGTATGAATTAGGCAATACCGTGGTATATTGAATACCAAAGGTATATATAAAAAAAATTTAAAAGAATTATTTTGATCCTAATTCATATTCATAGTCTAATGATATCTTTTTATATATAGCTATGCAAACCATGAGGCTTTTTTCAAGTCAATCGGGAAGTTCAAGTTATCCTGAAATTTCAAGTCAACTCGAAAGTTCAAGTGTATCTTAACACCTCTTCTGTTATTTTTTTGTTTGAGATTGAGTTGCTTTTGAAGTTGAACTATATACTTCATTATTTAGATTTTGGCTGTAAAATTATTATTTACTTTTAAATTTTAGTATGTTAAACTTAAATATGGTAAATTGAAAGTATGGATTTTGAAGTTTTATTTTTGTGAAAAATTTTTATCAAGAAATTTGATTTGTACTGATACTAAACCATACTGAACCATACCAACAATATAGCGAAACTTTAGTTTCCTAAATTTTCATATTGTAATGATTTGAATTTTGTAGAAATATCTATATATAATTAGTATATGATTTGTCATGTACCAATTTGAATTTTGTAGAAATATTTATATATGATTGTATATGGTTTGTCATGTACGTACTGACCGACCGCTAGAAATAATGAAAGATGGGAAAAGAAACTAATGCAACGCAATAAATAATTACAAAGTTACTTGTCTGATTTTGAGCACGAGCTCATGGATCCCAATTCCCATGAGTTCTGGCCTAACTTTTAACTCATCTTGTGTGCACAGTACATACACACCGCGCTTCGGTCAATGTGAAAAGTCTGACTTTTCTGGTCAGTCAGGTGCAAAGCTGCTGTATCATTGCTGCGCATTGTAAAGATGGGAATAATATCTTTATGCGATTTCCATAATTTTGTCCGTATTTTCCAAATGTGACCCTCTCTTATCAGTCGTGACTAGTCACATGTTCCAAATGTGCAGTAGCTGATCAACTGCGGTTTTGTACCCTCATGGATCTTTTTGGCACCCGTAAACCGTATCCAAGATTCTCACAACAATAAATATGTAGCGAGTGAAGGATTTTAAAAATTTGTTCAGCGAAACCTACCAAAAAAATAAAAAATTTGGTTCAGCGAAGGCACTTTCTCATTATTATTAGCAAACTAATTTGAGTGAGTTCTTGTTTTAAACTGTCATATGTATCTTATCATGATTTCTATAATACAACCTAATTAAATAAAGGTAAAATGAATTAAACATTATTATTTTCTTTCAATTGTAACTCACTTTTTTTTTTGTTGAATAGGTCCTATGACTAAAAGACATTTACTTTCTATATATAGTGATTTTATAATTTTTACCTTCTAAAACACCCATATTAAATGTATTAGTAGAATATGTTAGAATCATTAACTTATGAAAACCTGAAGTATTTCACCAATTGAAATACACTAAATCAAGAAACTAAACAATCTAATGAATCCACCTGGACGTATCCACTTAAAATTAGAAAATACCTAAACATATGCACCTGAAATTGAAAAACACACGAAATTTCCCAAAACACTTGAACATATCAATCTGTAATTGGATAATACTTAAATATATCCACCTGAAATTATTATAAGTAACCTAATATTATTTTCTCCACATTAAAACCACCATAAATTCTTCACTATAAACTATTAAAAAGGTTTAGGTGGATAATCCTAATTCGAATTAAAAAATATCATTAAGTTTGGATATAATTTAGCTTTGTAACTGATAAAGAGAAATCCACCTGTTTGAATGCTCCATCATCATATTAGGTTCCTTTTTTTAATAGCTATCAAATTTTTTATTATCAATTTGTAACGTTATTTTATTTTTGTGAAAAAAATGATAGATATGTAAATAATTTGAATTAATATGTTAGTTTATATCCTATATGGCAAAACTACTAAAAACTGAATTTTATATTGCAAGAAAAATGTACATGAGTATGAATTAATAATAATAATAACAAATATTTGGTATTTATATTATATTCACCTTTAAAGAAAGAGGAGAAACAATTTAGTGGGGGCATGTGCCCCTCTTGGGCTCTATGTGTCTCCGTCCTTGTATGTAGCAATTTAGGTGTCCTTCACTATCACATGTACACATATGTCACTAGCTAGTTCATTTAAAAATCAGCTAGAAGCAATCAAACAAAGTGTTATAGATTAGTGGTAACTTATAAACGTTAATCGCGATCAAAGTAATCCTTCAACTTGAAATTGTTATCATGCAACTTGACTCCAAGGAAGTGTAGTATCTGTTCAATACCGACAAGGAAAATACTTTTTAATATGCATATAATGAAGTATAATCGAACGGTCAAAATTAATTCAGTATGGACTCTCAGTAAAGGCATCTATAATATTTATGTATGGGACCCATGAGATTGGTCGGGTGTCATCATCTCTATCAAATAATTGACGTGTACATTAGGTTTCCTCCTGCTCAAATCATGACAGCTAGGAATTTAATTGCTGTATGTGCGCGCTGAATGAAACCACCACGCTAGCTAGGTTTACCGCCAAAATTCATCACATGCCAAACCTAAGTTTTGTTCCCGCAGTACGGGTTGGTTCAGAATAATTGATCAAGCCAGAAACTTTGCATTCGCATATGTTAGAAATTAACCTAATTATTCCGATGTTTGCAAAACGCTTTAGCTCAATTTTGTTAAGAACATCTGGCTCTCTTAAAATTATTGCGATTCTTTTTTTCATTTCATTCATGATTTCCACCTTGAAAAATTGAGCTCGTATATAATATATCAGGCTTTATTTCTGTCCCACCCTCAGTACCAAGTCGTCTACTACTGGATTTTCTATTTCAAGACCATCATTTAAGACATCTAATTGTCTGATAAAGTGTTTCTGTGGACTTTCAAGATCATCCTTTAGCAAATCTTTCAATAATGGAGATAAGAGTTAACATTTTGTGGACCTTTTTTTTTTGTTTCCACTTCAGTTTTGTGAAGTAGGGAGTTCGTCTATGATCCGTTATATTGATCCTCTAGTCTTCGTTTGTAATCGGGGCCGGTATATAGTAGAATTTGAGCTTTCCTACCCATCGTGAAAGTAAGGACTTGTTCTTTGGATTGTTAAGTAACTAAAATCGTCAAAAAGTTTCATTCAAGTTTTTTTTTGGTAGGAGATTCCTCACCCGTGAATCACCGAACCAATTATAAGTTAAAGACCTTACTGTCTTCAATTGGGGTATCAGCATCAAAGACTATAATGTCCTGTTTTTTGTATACCCACGGCTCAAGGACAGCAGCGAACACTAGCAGATTCAAGACAATATATATTCTGGTAGTTAGGCTCAGTCAATTAGTTATTACATTATAATAAGGCCTACAAAATCCCAAAAGACGACAAATCTTTTGTATGCTTATTTAGGTACAAGTTAATGGAAATGTGGGACTGTTTGAATTTGAAATATGCAGTATAAAAATGAAAAAGATGGAAAGAAAAAAAAGAAGAACAAGAAAAGCAGCTATATAGCTCTCACCTGGCCCCCATGGCAGGTCCTCTCAAGGGGCCCACATCATTTGATCTCCTCCATCTTTCCTATTCCTTTCACCTATATCCAACCCTTCATTATTTCTTGCTTTATTATTTAGTAATCCAAACAAAAGTCAAGAAATATCTCCACACACTAATCGATCATCAAGTCCGTGCCTCCATGTCCAGCAGCGACAGAGGCAAAGATCACTTCGCCGATGGATCCTCTGCCGGATCCCCCGGCGAAGATCACCAGCAGCCGGTGACTCCGAGCCGCTACGAGTCCCAGAAGAGGAGGGACTGGAACACTTTCGGTCAGTACTTGAGGAACCAGAGGCCGCCGGTGGCCCTAGCTCAGTGCAACTACAATCACGTGCTGGAGTTTCTCAGGTATCTGGACCAGTTTGGGAAGACCAAAGTCCATCTCCAAGGATGCATGTTTTACGGGCAGCCCGAGCCTCCTGCACCTTGCACGTGTCCTCTCCGGCAGGCCTGGGGCAGCCTGGACGCGCTCATCGGGAGGCTCAGGGCTGCCTACGAGGAAAACGGAGGGTCTCCTGAGAACAACCCCTTTGCGAGCGGTGCGATTAGGGTTTATCTGAGGGAGGTGAGGGAATGTCAAGCTAAGGCGAGAGGGATTCCGTACAAGAAGAAGAAGAAGAAGCCGGCTGGTCAAAGCAGCAAGGGATCTGGAAACGATGACGAATCCAGCTCTGCCACCTCGCACTTCTCTTGATCTTGCTCCATCAATTTCACAATGTGGTAATGGGTTATTTAATTAATTACTTCATTGCTTCATTTTCGTGCCTGATTTTGCATCATTCGTAGCACCTCATTAATTCATGGATGAGTAGCTTAGTGATTGATTTTTGTCGAGTGAAGTTTCATTTCACAGCTGATTAGGGTTATAATTACAGATTCAATTTCCAATCAACTGCTACTCAAGCTAAACCCACAGTAAGCTGCCAAAGAAATTACAACCCTAAGAATATTAATTTGAGTGATGATTTCCGAAACAAAGATCGATGCAACATCTAGATCACATGAGCTAGAAAAAATCTCCTCTGCATCTGAGTTCAAATCTCTCTGTGATTAATCTAATATAAAGTAGATTAAACACTATGGATTGCAGTTTTATGTATTCAGATCTTGTGATATGCAATTTCTACATAGGAATTATAGTTGTAATTATAGATCCACTAATGGGGACTAGATAGTCAGAAACACACTCACAAATGCAGAATTCCACTGTGATTGTCGTACCTTAATTAAATATTATTATCTATTTTGTAGCTTTTGATAATAATTTGGCTCTTTTAGGATTCTGAAGATTTCGTGCCCCCACGATTGTTTGGCAAGTGTATGATTTTATCATTTCACAAACTTTTGTTCAAATAGACAATCAAATAGTACATATCCGGTAATTTAAGGTTAAGGTTTTCACTAATCTTTTTCATCAATATTTATTAGGATTTTGTCCTTACATTTGAATATTGAACAATTTTTTAAAAAAGGTCATGATGGCGAATCTCTACAATGAAGTAAACACTACACTGTGATGATTTATGCCACCACCAAATATTCTTCTTTTGCGCAAGATATATCTATATATAGTACAATGTCAATTTAATTTCCTTCGCTTGCAGTCGAGTATATCCTTTTTTGGAGATTGCTCTTTTCATTTCATCAAATGATCATAATTGATCCAATTGATTTTTTCTAATCCAAGAATCTTTGTTCTATACTTTCGGTAATAGGTTTTGTTCTGTAGTACTCAAATGTTGTCTGAGTTTTTGCACTTTCAGTGCTTATATATGTACATATGCTGCTCAAAGCTCCTATATATTAACTCACATGTCCTTGTCAGATCGTCATATAGCTAGGGAACTTCATTTACATTATTTTATGTATGTTAGGTCGGTATATTGGTCAGAGTTAGATGATCTCAATACTCATATTTTGTTCGAACTCCATTTGCTTTATATCTAATGAACTATTTGCACGTTTTTCTTCATGAACATGCATACATTGTGCACTAAAACTTGTTATCCATACTCATTGTTTATATTTGAAGATATGCACGAAGACATACAACAAAGAATAGATATGAAATGAACTATTTGCACGTTCAAATATACTAATCATCGTCCTAACGAATATATATATTATAACATAAATGAATGATTAGTCTGTCTTTTGGAGTATTTTCCAGTAAATATAAATATATCAGTTACAACAAGGAAGAGTAATGAGCATGCACATGATTCAGGGTTTATAGTAATTTGTACCGCCCCTCATATGGCTTAAAAGTTCTTATGCCAGTAAAGCATAATATAGGCAGTGACCAAGTTCAAAGGTATATCATGAATGATCAAAACTCAGTAACTTTCCTTATACAGATTTTGCACATGCACGATTGCATGGATACAAATGTGCGTAGATTGTATAATAAATTACAAGGCATGCCATAAATTTGTATGTGCGTGCGAACGAACCTTTTGATTTAAATTTGATTCTCATATAGTAACTGGTAAGTTGCTTCCTTGCAGGATCATATATATTTATATATATGCACATTGAGCCAACCGAAGGAACTGCTCTAAGGAAAATTGCCTTGAAGGTCTCAGTACTATTGATTTCAATATTTGTTTAGTATTATATAATTAAGGACTCGAGGACTCGATCGATATCTCTGTGTATATGTAGAAATATCTCTTATGGCAACAAACACATGAACATCGAGAGTCCATCGATTTTAGTTCGTTTTGTTTGCGAATCTGAAAGCATGTAGTAGATCAAAAATCTTTCACATATATAAATATTGGTTTGTACTTCTTGTTGTGACCACATTTAGAATTTTTTTACTTTAAAAGTAGTTTGTACAAGTACTAGAAAGAAACAAAGGTTTTCACCGAGAAAACAAAATGGGATAAGACTTTGAACTTGAAAATTTAAAAATCAAATGGAATAATTTTCGAATCACGCCTAGATTAGTTTGATTGTTGAGTCGTGAAAACTGAGGCGTGACTTTCTTCTTGGGTATGCTTTAGGGAGTAACGGTTTGAGGTGATGACCACTACCGATCTCCAAAGCCCGCCAGTTCGCCGAGTGAGATCAAAGACAATATAACGCGGATGAATAGACTCATTCCACCCTAGTGATAATGAAAGCGGAACTGAATGGCCTAGCTCATCCGCGCAAAAGGATTGAGCCATCCAAAGTATCGTGTTCCCTAAGATAAAACGAAGTGTAGCATCGAGAACCACCACCACATTGTGAGCCCACTCATTGCTGAGTTTCATGTATCGAGGATGCATTTTGTCCACATTAAGTTCAAATCTTTAACTCATTTTGATGTTCATAACTGCATTCATGTGCATAATGTATGTGTTTGACTGAACAACACACAACCTCCACCGTCGCTTGTGAATGGAGAGGACTTCATTTAGCTCCACCATCTCTCCTTCCGCTCTAATTCTACTGCCTGCCAGCCCACAATCAGAATGAGGTATAACTCTGAGTTTATACGCTGTTGTGCAGTTGACAGAATTTGGTTTCAACCCATTTCCCACGTTTCCCTTTAGTGAAAATATACATAAGAACGGAGTGCCCAGCGCATTTGCATGTATTCTTGGGTTAATAAAGTAAGAAAGATTAGACTGTGAATTACCTGACGGAGTGCCCAGCGCATATGCCCACGTACGCCTGAACAAATACTTACGGTTTGTGAATCATTTGTAAAAGCAGTAATTGAAATCAATTGTTAAATCGACTGTCTAAGAATCATTTTGATCCGATATATGTGTTATCTCTTGAGTTTGAATTCTATTCAAGTCCATTAATTCAATTCATATCAAACTGCGTAAAAAATTATAGAATCATCATAACTCAATGATCAATGTGTTTATGTGTTTTACAGTTCACGCTGTTGGTTTTTATTCACCTTTTTATAGCATAGGGTGGCTAGGGTTTGAGGTTGTTTGATGAGCTAGCATCTTACTTTAATTTTAGTAGTTATAATATTTAAAGATGAATTTACTTACTACCAAATTATTAACTTATATGTATCAAATTACGATACGAGTTGAATTGAGCTGAGCTTGAACTGACTCATAAACATATGAACTTCTCATAAACTTTGCAAGCAGAACAAGTTCATTTTTGCTAACCACCAAAAAAGGGGTAATGAGCATTACCACCCTTTTTCTACCATTGATTAGAGTGGACAATTTCAAATCAATGGTGGAAAAAGGGGTGGTAATGCTCACCACCCCTTTTTGGGTGGTTAGCAAAAATGTTTCCAAGCAAAACATGCAAAAACTCACGCTTAGCTACTTTTTAAATGAGCCTAAAAACAAGCTCAAACTCAACTTATTTCTATAACGAGCAAGTTTGAGCAAATAAAAACCAAGCCGAACTCGAGCCAATTTATAGCCCTGATTTGCGCACCGCCTAAACAAACTAGTTGTACCATAGTACTTACATACTGACATGTTACCACAATTGTTCAGAGCACAAAAAATAGCAAAATGGTGTTTTTTTTAGCTTAACGAGTGCACATTAGTTTAAATACGCCATTTAGTATCCTACTTAACCATAAGGCGGTTGAGATAATACCATTGTCCACCGTCCCAAACTCCCGGTCTTCAGCTTCCAACTTCATATCCCTCTGTTGGTTTTGGTCTTCCAGGTGCAACACTAGGTGAGCAAAGTTAGTCTCCGCCTCCTTTTCACTCAACTATTTGTGCCTCCGAATACTTGTTTTCATCCCTCACGCTATTCACCTTGTCATAACTATTTGAAGTGTGGGTTTTATACTTGCGGATGTTGTGATTCATGGATTTAACTTGGGCCCTTACATTCTTTATCTCATCTTTCCTTTGCATCTCTCTCTCTCTCTCTCTCTCTCTCTCCCTGAAGGCTGCCGCCTTCTAATCTCAATCAGAAACCCACTCACCTGTGGTTGTAAGTCTGCTCTTCAACGCCTGTAAATCCGCGTCTTTTTTTCTCCATCATCTCCGTTAAACTGGGCATAGTCGAATTCCTCCCTCTTAAAATTCGTCCTCAATTTGTCAATCACGGCTGCTGCGCTCTCCTTTCCAGCAGCTGTCATCGGCCCTTCACATAATCACCAAATTGGAATCGGGTTTTTGAACCCTATCACCACCAATAAGCAACAGGTAAGGTATTCAAGCAATGCTAATTGATGAAGTTCCTTCCCTATCTACTGAACAAGCCGCTTCTTTGAGCCTGAGAGAGATCATCGTCACCCATTAGAAGTTTAATTGTGGAGCTTTGGTTCCTTCACCTTAGTCAATGGTGTAGTCCACTTGAGTGTGGTTGATGTCTGCTAGCGGTCACACAACTGATCGTCGGTCGAGCTGCAGTCGGTCGCAAACTTTTGTAGGCGGTGACGTTTGGATCGCACAGCCTACAATGCAGAAATAGTTATGGTCATCAGATTGAAGAAAGGGTGTCGGACCAAGCATAGCTACTTTTTGCTTAATTTTCTATCCTTATCACTCTGATATTTCTTCTGTTGAAAAGTCATATATTTCTCTCAGGAAACAAAGAGATAATTGTTGTATAGTTGATTCTTTCCTAATTGTTATCCTAGATTGTAGCATAAAGTTTTTGTAGGACAAGTAAATTACTTGTATTTGTACCATCCTACTATCAATGTAATTGTCATTCTGGCTAATTATATTTTCTACATGGAGTTTCAAGATCTAACTTGTTTCTTTTCATTCTTTCTTGCAGATTTTGCTTCCTCTCATCCGCTTCTAGAGAGATGAGGGTGATTACAAAACAGGCGGCGCTGCTGATCCTTTTTATCTTCACCATTCGGATCCCCAGCCTTCTCGTCGTTTCAACAAGGCTAAATGGGAACAATTACAACTCTTGGTCTCGAACATTCACGGATTAGAGAAAGAGTTTGAGCTATATAATATCCTTGGTTTCAAAAGGCTTCAAGCTTTACCAATAGGAGATTGATTTGGTTTCTTTGATGTCAACACAAAGTGTTGAAACACTTGTTTGTGCAACTTTTGTTCATGCTTGCTTATGCATTTGTATGAGTAAAGGTTGAGTGTTGCACGTTCAAGACTTTAACTCAGTTTCTGTGATTTTATATCTTTCCTGAAACTAAGTGTCTAGTCACCACTTATCACTATATATATACATTGTGGTGCCACATATAATAAATATTTCTGTATTTCGGTTGCATGTGATTGAACAACTATAGGTATCCACTACCGAGAAGTGATGACCGAAGGAGGTACACGAGGTCAAGCTATGCCTAACCGACCCTTTAAGTATCAAGCTTGTGATTGTGTTGTGTATTGAGCACCTTTGTGCCACTTACAGTGGATTAGCCGGTAATCGTTTATGACCTTCGATTTTTTACCTATTTGGGTTTTTTCAAGCAACTTGTTAATCAACTGAAAAAATAAAAACGGACTGTTTTCGAATTTTCGAAGCACAAGACCACTAATGACATGAAACTAATAATTATGTGACTTGATATCTGCGTATCACTTGCATTAGTTGTGGATATTAACTCTGGTTTCAATAGGTAGATATACTTGTGCTCGCTTCAATAGGTTGTCAAATATTATTGTAGTCATTGGTAGCTCTTAGGGATTAGCTTTTGTGAATCATATTAGGAACCTGAGTTGTTGTATAGCATACAAGTGTGTTTACACATGCCCAAGCATTCACTTGATTAATAGAATCATCAAAGAGTTTTTGTGACAGTCACCTTCTGTGAGTGTTGTAAATTGTGTAGACTTAATGCGGGTAGTACCAACCTTCAGGTGTCAATTTGGTAGATCTATTTCTATAGTTATTTTGCACAGAAGAAGCGGTTTTCACATATCTAAAAACTTTTTGCTGGTATAATATCTAATTGTAGGCAGAAGAAGCTACGTCACACCTCTGTGTGTCCAGCAGGGCCGACCTTGAGCACCACGGGGTGAGAAAGCCGTCTTGGACCCCGATCGAGAGGGGCCCTGAAATCACATTTTTTTATGTATTTATGTAGACTTAATATATATTTATTTCACGAGTAAGTTGTGACAAATGTTCTCTCTCAGTGTAATGGCCACTTCTATACTTGTTATAGACTTGGATTCGACCCCAATGATAGCCAATTTTTTGCATCTTCAGTTAAAATACTTTTTAATTTTTTTTTTACTAATTCTTTCTATTTCCATGAATGCTCTTTTTCCTTGTTTTATTAAGTTTTTCTTTTATAACTATGACTATGTGAATTAAATTTGTACATTTGTACCTAAAAATGCAATCGAACTATACTTTGTAAATTGGGTTTTTGTCATGAATGGTGCCTGAACTTTTAAAATGATCAATTTGGTACCCAAACTTTCAAAAATTGGATTTCATAGGGTCTGAACTTTAAAAGTGATCAATTTAGTACCCAGACTTTCAAAAAGAGGACTATGTGGTACCTCCTTCAATTTTTTGTCAAAATTCCTTTAAAATGAGGGATAAAATGATCTTTTGACATTGATTTTCATGTAAAATATTATTTTTTACCTCTCAATCTCTATATAATAGTGTATTATCTTGTTTCGAAAAAATAAAATGTGCATATACCCATTTTAGAATAATAAATAAATTGATTAATGAAAATATAAACTTTTTCTATTACCCAATTTATGTTAGAAATATTTTTTATGTTTGATTATATTTTATTCATCAATTTATCTATTGTTTTGTAATAGTCATATGCATATATATTTTTTGAAACACCATAAAATATATTTATATAGATGTTGAGAGGTAACAAAATAGTATTTTACATAAAAATTAATAAAAAAGACCATTTTTTTTCATTCATTTTAATGAAACTTTGACAAAAAATTGACTGGGGTACCACATAATCCTCTTTTTGAAAGTTTGGGTATCAAATTGATCACTTTTAAAGTTCAAGCATTATGAAGTCCGGTTTTTTAAAGTTTGGGTACCAAATTGATCACTTTTAAAGTTCAGGCACTATGAAGTCCGGTCAAGGAAAGTTCAGGAACTATTCATGATAAAAACCCTTGTAAATTTGTATTCACACATCAAGTACAAACATAACATTTCATTAGGTGTTTTCTGTATTCTTTATGTCATATTCATTTTTGTAAGTTAAAACAATATATATTGAATAATAAGTTATTTTTATTTTATTTTATAGTAATATAATGCATGCAAGGTCGAAAACATTAAAGACCCATTTTTGAGGAGGCAGTTATTTCCACCCACCACTCCTCTCTTCCCACCCATCAACTTCAATTAACTCAAATATAAGGGGTCTGTTATTTCCACCCCTCATTCCTCTCTCCCTACCCCCCAAATATAATTAACTCAAATAAAATTATATTAATTAGGTGTAAATTATTTAAATGTACAGTCTTCTTCCCCAGTCCTATGTCCACGGAACAACCTCCCTTCTTGAACACACCGACCCACATCGCACCCCAATAGCATCGTGAGCACCGCGTTCGCCGGCATCGCCACCCCTCCTATCAACTACAAACTACTGTGTTTATTTCTTCATCAGTACACTTCCGACAAACAATTTTGCAGTTCGAAACCGCTGTCTGCAACTTGGCATTCCAGCCACACCCTAAATTCTAAAGCATTTGAACTTCTTTTATGCAATGCAAATCAATTCAGAACTACATCACTAATCCAACAAAATGGCATCTTCCAATCTTCCTACATGAGCATGCTCTTATGACTATAACATCAACAAAGCAATTAAATTTGATCAAATTCAGCTGAAACTACAAAAAGACAACAAATTTAGAACCAAAGACCAAAAAGGGTTACTGGACACCGGCTTCACCGACGATCCCAATAGCCATTTTAGTGGAGAGTCCGGCGAGGCCACAGGCAAGTCCAGAAGACAAATGCCCATACCCATCAAACAGATAATAAGATTTCGCCTTTGGGTTAATCCTGGTACTAATAATTACATCTATAATCATCCCATACATCCCGAGCACTCCGGCCATAATCACCAGCTTCGGCCTCATCACCCCCATCGACGCCACGTCGACGCCGCGCCCATTCCTGCGTAATCATCAATCACAACAACCCGAATAAAAAAAGATCAAAACTTTAACAAAATCAAAGCAAAAGTTCAAATCTGTTGGTCTTTTTAGAAGATGAGAGAGTTACAAGAGAAGACGAGGGCGGCGGCGGCGCCGAGGAAGCCAAAGAAGGGGGCGGTTTCGCCGCCGCTGGATGTACATTTAGGGGAAGAAGAATGTACATTTAAGTAATTTACACCTAAATAAGAAAATTTTATTTGAGTTAGTTATAGTTGGGGGGTGGGGAGAGAGGAATGGGGGTGGAAATAACAGCCCCCAAATACAATTATGTTAGGGTTTTTATCATGAATGGTGCATGAACTTTCACTAACCGGACTTCATAGTGCCTGAACTTTAAAAGTGATCAATTTGGTACCCAGACTTTCAAAAACCGGACTTCATAGGGCCTGAACTTTAAAAGTGATCAATTTAGTACTCAGACTTTCAAAAAGAGGACTATACGGTACTTCCTTAAATTTTTTGTCAAAATTTCTTTAAAATGAGGGATAAAAATGATCTTTTAACATTAATTTTCATGTAAAATATTATTATTTTTACGTCTCAACCTCTATATAAATGTGTATTATCGTGTTTCGAAAAAATAAAAATGTGCATATAGCTATTTTGGAATAATAAATAAATTGATTAATGAAAATATACTCGAACGATAGACTTTTTCTATTACTCAATTTATGTTAGAAATATTTTTTATGTTCGAGTATATTTTATTCATCAATTTATCTATTGGTTTGTAATAGCCATATGCATTTATATTTTTTGAAACACCATAAAACATAGTTATATAGATGTTGAGAGGTAAAAAATAATATTTTAAATAAAAATTAATATCAAAAGACCATTTTTTTCATTCATTTTAATGAAACTTTGACAAAAAAATTGACTGAGGTACCACATAGTCCTCTTTTTGAAAGTCTTGGTACCAAATTGATTACTTTTAAAGTTCAGGCACTATGAAGTCCGGTTTTTGAAAGTCTAGGTACCAAATTGGTCACTTTTAAAGTTCAGATATTATGAAGTCCGGTCAGTGAAAGTTCAGGCACCATTCATGATAAAAACCCATAATGTTATTTCATGTGAAAATTACATATTTGTACAAATCTCTTTTCCATTCCTCCATCCTCCCGAATCACTTCCGCCCATTCTCGACCACATGCCGTCGCCACCATGTACAAAACCACCCCCAAATCCTCCCTATTCAATCAGAGTAATGGTGGCAGCGGAAGCATTACCCATTTTCCCATCTATAATCAAACTTTATATGCACAAAGAATACTAAAGCTCCCAGAGATTGAACAATTTAAACTCTACTTTCATGTTCCAATCCAAAATGGTTTTGATAAATATTAGCAATGAATATTCATATACACCAAATCACACATATATATTCAAAATCATATGCAAATAATTTCACTTCTGAATCTACTTTCATGTTCCAATCCAAAATGGTTTTGATAAATATTAGCAATGAATATTCATATACACCAAATCACACATATTCAAAATCATATGCAAATAATTTCACTTCAGTATTCAGAATTCATCAAGATATACCAAATATTATAATATGGAGATAAAGAGAGTATGGACGACGACTATCAAACTCTTTCTGCATTGTTGGGTCGCCGCCACACAGTACATCGTTGCAGACGGCTTACTCTAATTGTTCACCGTCGATGACATTAATCAATCGAAAAATGGGTCTCTGGTTGGGAATTGCCTGAAAAACATAGGTAGCGGTGGTGCTGGGGGCATATGTGGATGTGGCGGATAGAAGAGAGTGGTTCAGGAGGATGGAGGAATGGTGAGTGAAGCATTTGTATATATGTGTAATTTCTACATACATAATATAATTTTATTTGAATTAATTAAAATTGGAGGGTGGAAAGAGAGGATTGGTGAGTATAAATAACAGCCCATTTTGAGAATTCGTCTTGAATCCCCAAAACCCCAAGCATGTCTTGATGTCTGGTAGGATATCGAGATATTGAGCGGTTGGGCCTATCCTCTAGCTGGAGATTTCTTGTCTACGATCAGTGAGATATGATTCACTTCGCTTTCATCCGATCTGTTCTTAATTTCTTGTCCTAATTCATATAACTCTAAGGCCCAAGGGATCAGTTGGCTATTATAAGAAATTAAAAATGGGAAATTATCTAAAAGAGGCTCATGGGAAAACTTGTATTCCAAAATGAGCAATGGGCAGCGGGCAATTCTACACTAGGCAAATTACTATTCACAATTTGCAATTAAATCCCTGTTGGTCGTAATCCACCGTAGTGTGGTCGTAGTCCATCATAGTGTGATTGTAATCCAACGTAGTGTGGTCGTAGTCCATCATAGAGGACATGAACACCGTCGGAGAGGATGCCAGCGACGCCATTGCAGCACACACATTTGCAATCCCACTTTCATTTCCACCACCAAAATTAAAGATTCAAACTTTCACTAAACAAAACAACAAAATCAAAAAACACAAACAACCCAATTCATTATGCAGGTTGGCAATGAGGGGGGTACTTTAAAATAATTCCCTCTACTTTATCAAACAGCACAAACAATAATCACAAAGATGACCAATCACCGTTGCGATGAACTTTGATAGTTTACTTTCAATTGTGTTTGTCTTTACCAAAGTTAAAGTAACAATCACTTAACAAATATAACTTGTGGATGCTTGATTTGTTCAACAACACTCAGATGCTATGCCAACTTAGGTCCTCAACGAAATCAGTGAGTTAGATATTCGCGAGCTATCCACAACTACAACTTATTAAATCCAGCGTTTCTAATGCAGCAGTTAAGATGACCAGTCAGGCAGATTTGTCCAGATTGCATATTAAGAGAGTTGGTGCTAAATTAAATCCAATTTTAATTAAGCCAAGTATTTAACCATACACAAAGACAGACACAGAATTTTGGTACCTGGAAAAATCCACCAAGCACTACGTCAAAAATTGATTCAGACGACGGAGAAAATCCGTCGTCTGATGGGTTCAAAAAACTGTCGTCTATGGCCCTGCCGTCTGATGCTATGCATCACACGACAGTTTTTTTTCTGTCGTCTGAAAATATATCACACGACAGTTGCTTGTCTAAAACTGTCGTTGAAATGCTTAATACTATCGTCTGAAACTGCATCACACCACACTTTTCTCTTAATTTGGTCGTCTTATTTCATTGACTTTGTTGAAATTATCATTGACTTCTGTCGTCTGAAACTGCATCACACCACATTTTTTCCTATGTATTTGTATGTATTTATATTTGTATTCGTATTGATACATGTTTGTATTTGTAATATTAATACATATTCGTATTTCATAAAAAAAAATCCAAATTTATTGATAGAATAACTTTGTTCAATATACACTTTGCCCAAAAATACACAACAAAAACATGCATAATTTCTTCCAACAAAAGCATTACAAAAGTTCTAGAAATGCAATGATCCTAATAAGAAAAAACCTCCACAAATACCAGCATCTCTCATTCTCTGCACGCGAACCATTTCCTTCAAAGTTGAATGTGAGCCATTTCCTTCATGTCTCCTTACTTGCAAAAAAAGGATGAATGCATCCCTTGGATATGAGCTTCTCAATTTTCCTTTATGACCTTTTTTACACCTATAACCTACCAACAAAGGATGATGAAGGAATGATTTAAGGCAAACTGCAATAACTTAACAATTACAGAGAAAAATAGGGTCAAACCTTGTTGAGAACATACAAATAGCAAGCACAACTTTGCAAGTATCAAAAACAGGTTCCACTATGCAACTGGACTAGAGTCTACAGAAGGAGCAACTGATAGGTTGCGGATGCATTAGTAATGTGCTCATGCATAACACTATTAATTAGAAGTAGTTGGCAGGTGAGTGAAAGTCGCCTATAAATGGAAAGGACTAACATCAAGCTACAAAAGCAGATTCAAACTTTGATTCACATAAAGACAAACTAATACTTGGCTACTCCACAATGCACTTTCATTAAAAGATAAATGATACGAGTACCAAACACCCTTCTATATGAATGGTCTAAAAATGATAAGCTATAATCAGTGCATAACTTTTAGCAACACCTCTAAGCAATCCATACCAAGCAGAAGCCAATAGGCCCCCATCCTTCTTATCATATTTCTTATATTGCATTACCTTCTATGTAGGACACATGTACATTGCACAGAAACAAACCCTTCTTGAAGATTATACGCAAGGGCTAAACAATAATGTAAACTTAATATGAATCCCATTATCATTTATATGAAAACTCATGATCTTGGACTTACCCATCTATGTGCGGAACATCTTCCCAGATCCTTGGTTGCTTAGATTTTTCCCTACAAACCTGTCAAGTGTGGACAAGAAACCCATCTTAGTATATCACAATAGAAAAAACAGTGAAAGATACAAAAGGGATAAAACAATAGACCTGAAATAAACTAGAGATGGCATAAGTTACAAGAAAACAAAAAAGACAAACACAAAAAATAGTTATCACAATGAACTAGGTATCAATTTTCAACTAAACTCTGGTACTCTACCAGAATAGTGCAAAAGGCGAAGGAAATCAGAGAGATTAATCTTTTCCAGCAGACCTGAGACAACAAATCCAATACCAGAATTACATGCATGCATATACATTTATAATGAAAAGCTCCTAAATAACGACAATCTAAAATCATACTACAAATAGAGAGCTGGTTAAATAGCAATCTTATCAACCATCCCAAGTACAATCCATAAACAAAATACTCATAAAAGGTGGAATGCCCTATCCAGAAGATACAATTTTAAAAGAAAATAACTTGCAAACACCAGAACCCACATTTTCCCCTTCTCAATCAGCAATCAATAACTAATGCAAAGAACTTAGTAAGAGGCAAAAGACATCATCTACAACATTACAACTACAAAACTGAAGAATGGTAAGAGGTTCTAACCAGTGGAGCCTTGGTGGTATTTCCCGGGGCCTTCAACAAACAAAAATCGACGAAGAACATCCTCTCGATCGAGTCCAGATCATCTCAGATAAGGCTCAGCAGTCTCCGATTGAAGGCATTAGAATTTGATAGTAGAACTCGACAGTTTCTTGATCACTGAGCCCTGCTTCTCTGTAGTCCTTGACAGTTTCAAACAAAAGGAACCACATGCAGCCTGTACCAAGACCGTATGAAAGAGCAGTGGTGATAACCATTGTTAGTGCAATTATGTTATGATATGGGCACTACAGGGACTACATAAGGCTCCAAATCAACTGTCCAACAGATTAAAGAGTAGCATTCTATATGTTCTTACATAGTACGTACTTCTTTACTAGTTTACCATTAGAAGTTAAAGATGGGAAGTAAACTACTGAAGTCTGAGGTCAATCAACCATTCCTCCCATATGTTTTGAAAGAAAAATTGAATGTTGTGTTCACTTGTATGCAAAACTAAACCCTAGATTCTATACAAAGAGGAAACGGGGGAATCAAGATGGATCATGAAGGTTCTTACAAATTTTAGGTGATAATAATGAGAAAATGTTTATCGTTTCTATAGAATCTCTAAGGAATAATCTGGTACGCAATCATCCAATATGCAGAATTAATATGAAATCAATTCTATCTAATACAAACCTTTAATCTAGCAATATTAACATAAAGGTGGACAAACTTACATTCCACCAGGACATGGCCTTCCTATCTCCCCACTGACAGCAAGTCGTGCATCTTTCTGCAAAATACAATTGTATGGAAACAATTTCAGATAACCCCAAAAACTTGGAAACCAGATATCAAGATGTCACATAAAGAGCAACAACGAAAATTTGAAACTCTAGAAATTGAAATTTTCGTACATGGAAAAAATTGTTCCTCCATTAAACATTTTGATTCAACCGAAACAGAAACAGAGACAAACTAGAGAAATTACACCTCAAAGAAGATGAAAGCCATAGGGATTTCAGTGAGTTGGATGATGACTAATCTCCATGGGGATTGTATGTATTAATACCCAACAAATATCTAAGAACAAATCGACAAAATTAAACTCAGATCTACTTTGAAAACCCTAAAATTTACATCTGAAATTGATGAAGGTTAATGTATGCAAACGAAAATCAAACCTGAAATCTTTGAATCGTATAAACAACCGCTTCAAAACCCATCAAAATCTGAATCAATATCTAAACCAAATACGAAAACCCAACCCTTTGAATCCCAATTTGAAACCCTAGACCAGTTTCAAACCCTCAATGTTCAATGCAAACACCCAATCCTACACAACCCCTCCCTCTGTAATTTCTAAAGCTCGAAAACCCAGAATCGAAAACCTCGAATACAAAACCCGAATCAAAAATTGCATAATCAAAACTTACGCAAACTTTCTCCGCCTCCGAAAACTCAAGAACCAACTTCGAAACAAGGAAGAAAGGGAAATACGAGGCAATATCGGTTAGGCGAGTGAGATTTGATAGAAATCTGGGATTTAATTTTGGCTCAGTTTTGGAGATGAGAGCTTCGGACAGGAGGCGAAAATTTTTGTAAGTGTGTCGAATGGTTGGTCAAAGCTTTAGTGAAAAACATACTAAAGCTGGAGTCAAAAGGGAAAGTCAGTCAAAATTTTTAAGGGGGAATTTTACCGCTTATTTTTTTGGATGAAACAGACGACAGTGTTAAGTTTAAAACTATCGTGGAAAGAAATAACGAAAACTGAGGTGTTGAATATTGAGCTATCAGACGACATATTTTTGTTTTCTGTCGTCTGAAATAATCAGACGACAGTAAAACACAAAAGTGTCGTCTAAGTGGTGTCGTATGATGCTTGTTTTGACGTAGTGAAGGGATAAAAAACCGGGGGTCTATCAGAAGACCGGCCTTCCACTATGAAATGGCAAAAGATGCCCAATACAAGATTTCAACTAAGCTCAATATCTAAAGTACCTATCTTAGATTCAGCGGTCTCTTGTGCGGCTTCTTCTCAATCACTTCACCTCCAATGGATGCTTGCTTGGTCAACACGTCATAGGGTTATAGACATGTATTCCTAATCGTTGCACCTTTAAATGAATGCAGTGATGATATATGACCAGTCACTAACAGATTTCCAGAAAGCTACAGAGCTTCAGAAAATTTGGCAGCAAATGTGTTTGCTGCAACTAGTCACAAAACTGTGCAGCAAACCAACCAAAGTCAATGACCTCTAAAACTCAACTAAGTCTACAAACATGCATGAACATGGGAGACTTAAGTTGCACACTCCTAATCCGACTCAAAGTATAAGAACTTTCAAAACAAGCCGAACTAGGAAAGATAAACCTTCTTTCAAAGTTAGCTTAGAATATTTTCTATGAAAACAACTTTGAAAAACAAAGGTTTAATCGCTAGCAATCCTCACTATCTTATGATGACTCTATATGAGTGAACTACGCACTCAAGAGTACATGCAAGAACCGGAGAGGAAAATTGCAGCCAACAAAGATGAGAGTTTTCAAAAGTTTATGAAAGTTTGAACATAAAAACCCCGAATGAGAAAAATGCACAAGTTGGTCTTTTATAGTCTAAGACTCATATGAGATGTGTGGATGAGAAGAGGTCAAAATAAGATATTTAATCCACTCATCAAAGACATGGGCAGTTGCAAAAGTGAGGGAGATTATGTGTTAACCCGGTTAAAGACATGCATGGGCCGACAAAACATGTAAATGACTGGTCATGAACAGTAACTGGGGTAAAGACATGCATGGGCTGACAGAAAGCATGTTAGTGACTGATCGTGAACAGTATCCGGGTAAAGACATGCATGGGCTGACAGAAAGCATGTTAGTGACTGATCATGAACAGTAACTATGCTTAAAACCACACTCAACATACTTATGGATAAAAGTATGGTTTTGCAATATTTGTTTGTGAAATCATGAAAACATAATATTACCATAAATGTGTGTGAACATTTGTGACTAGGGCTAAACCAACTCTACCATGCACGATCAAAACATATTCAACGACTCAACAATTATGCATGCAGATAAATGTAAATTGACCAGTTATGAGCAATGTTGATCTTCATATCTTCAACTTCACTTGATCTTCATCCTATTGCTATGTTCTAATTAAGCTTGTGATGACAAGTGAATTTTACAAAGTTTTTGATCAAGGAAAGCCAATTACATAAAACCTACACATTATAATCAAAACCCAACAAACAATATCAACTTACCAAAATCACAAATTTCACTTTTTAAAGCATGGAAAAAAGCTTCAGTTCTATTCCTATTGGCCTCCATTTTCTCCTTTGCAACTCCAACGAGAAACCTCAAGTAATTTGCCGACACCATCATCTCCTCAAAACTCCCTAAAGGAACTTCCAATCAAATCGAGGAACAAATCGCAATAATCACCCGCTTGTTCGACCTCGTAATTCCGGAACCTCTGAACCCACAAGCAATCACCTTTGAAACCAAGTACTGGGCCAAGCCTAAGTCGTTTGCCGTGACTGCAAGAACGGTTTCGTCATCGATCCCGGTAGTGTCGTATCCTCAGGCAGATCCCCCACGCCGCCGCTGCCTCAAAACTTTGGATTCAAGCTTGTTGCTTTCTTATTGGGTTTTGCTCATAATATCATCTTCCGGTCGTAATCTTGGAAAAAATTCCGCGTTGTCCTCGGTGCCTTCTTACTCCCATTGTGCAGAAAGATATACAACATAGTGTCATCATAGTTCACCGTAGTGTCGTCATAGTCCATCGTAGTGTAGTCGTAGTCCATTGTAGAGGTCATAGTCCATCATAGTGTAGTCGTAGTCCATAAAGGACTTGTAGTGCAATTAGCCAATAGTTACCTCTGCCCAATGGCTCATTTTAGAATGAAAATTGATGCTCATCCATTTTGGAATACAAATTTCTCCATGGGCCTAGTTTAGATAATTTTCCATTAGGAAATGTACCCGTTGACAGGGGGAAAAAGTAGCATTCACCACATTTTCCACACATTCATGAAAAATCGCTCAAACAAGGAAATCTAAAAACTTAAAAAAAATAAAAATATAATAAAAAAATAAATTCATTTTTGTTCAACGCCAAAAAGTAGTGAGGAACTTTCTATACTATTGAACGAGTGAAATCGCACATAAATCTAAAGAACTCACCACCACTTTTTGATAATGAGAAAAATGCATAAAAAAGAAAAGCTATTGATGTTGGATAAGCCAGCTGAATTTATAGAAACATCCGCAAAGAGTGTGTATATACTTTTCCACAGATCCCAAAAGTACAAAACTAATTTACTTCACAAGATGGTATACAATCAAAACTTTGTCCAATCACTACTAAGTAACTTCTTCTAACAATCCTTTGTACCCTAAAAAACAGGTAAAACCATATGCATTTTCCCCTTCCATGAGTTAGAATTGATCTATAGCTTTCAAAAAAGACGCAGCCATCACTTCCAGGAACCTATCGGACCTCGTTGGCTATAAGTAATTGTCTGTTCCACAAAAAGAAAACAATGTGTAAGCCAGTGCCCTGTATTTCAAACAGTAGTGCAGGTATGAGGAACACTGTTTCCAGATTCAGAACACTAACGATAAAAGAACAATCGAGATAACCTATTATGAGAAAATGAATCACCAGGGCTGTTATATTTATGTCTCATTTATTAAAAAAAAAAGAAGCTGTTCTTGACTAAGCGACAGCAAAAGGAAAAAATTCTTAACAGAAATTAATGATAATGCAACAAGATGTTCATCTTTCTATTGCATACAGAAAAGCAGGCGACCACAGCAAGATCAAGTCAATTGATCTTGATCTTGATGTGGCTGTGTGTCCAGCTATTACAAAAACCTAACCAAGCTTCCAGGAGAATTAAACAGCTTATCCCAATGAATGTTACACTGTCACTCACAGAATTCAAACATAACCACTTTCTACGTCAATCTTGCAGATAAATTGAACTTCTCTGCGCAACTCAACTTTTCAACGATCACATTCGATAGGAAAACACAAACACACAAAGTATTAGGAAAAAATTAACTGAGAAAAAAGGAGGAATCAAATACCCAAACTTACAGGCGTATCATCCCTCCTTACGAGGGGAGTGACAGTAGTTAAAGCACCTTAAAGTCAATTCGAGGTTCTGTTCTAGAAGTTTTTGCATGCCATTATAAGAGTGGGTTTTGCTCATGGTTCAACCAAATAAAATAAAAGCATATTTCGCCCCCACTGCTGATAATTGCTAAAGGAGAGTGACAGAGGTGAGCCATCTTACAGTTTCCAAAGAGGCGATTTTATACGACATTTATTACAATTGCAATTACTACTCTACAATAGACTACTGTGGATATAACTGTTATATGAAGGCCAACCCTCCAAGCATCAGGGCTGCAAAAATGTATGGTTTCCAACACTAAGGAAAAAACTAATAATTGGTTTTTGTTTCATTAGCTTCTTGAATATGTCAAGTGACTACTCCAGGTTACATTAGTTCGCCAAACCTACCTACCAGAATAATCAACAGATAGTTCAAAATCTGGAGACAAGAACAAGATGTTAAATGACTTCATAACTGGTGACTATTCCAATTTCCCCTGTCTTGTAGGTCTATGAACTTCTGCTGATCAATTACTAGGCATGATTGCTCATACACTGACAGGGAATGTCTAACTAGAGTTCACTTCCTCACCTACACTGGGTATGGTTGGACGCGCATGCAGATCATTCCATGATGCCTCCGTTTTGCTACAAATTTGACAAACAACAAACGGACTCTCTTCTTTCCCTTGAAATAGAGGAACTATCCTACAACTTTCAGTGTTCTTGTAGCTAAAGTTTCTACATCATGAAAACTAAGGAAAGCCTATTCCCCTTGATGAACATTTTTTTCAAATTCTTCCCTCAGATAGGATATATTCAGCATCAACAAGGAAAGGGGAGAAAATAGACCCTAGTCTGTTTCTTATTTATTACTTTAAACTACAATAAAGAGAAAGACCAAACAAAAAAAAGACTGAGCTTCAAAGCTTAATGGATTTTATACCAAAACATGAGTTCAAATCCATGTTTCTTTGGTAGATTGACTTAGACATCAGAGCTCAATTCTCTCCTCCCTCGAGGCTCTAAAAAAAACAGGCAATACCTACAGCCTAGACCAATTTGTATAGTCACAAAGAGAAAGTGAAACTGGGAAAGAAAATGAAAATGACAAATGGCAAACAAGCTTCTTCAACAAAGGACCAGATACACCTAGGTGCATAAGTTAGCCTCGATGTATTCCAACCCTGAAAGCAAATAAAGTAACCGCACGCTCTAGTACATGATCAAGTAACATTTATTACATTCCACAAACAAAAAAAAGACATGAATACGATTGAACAACAAGTAAACTTATCAACTGTAAAGCAAGCAAGAATAAACGGCTTTCTCGTATTCTGAGGAGGTAATATTTGCAAGCCCTTACAATGAAGACTTACAATCGAGCGAAAGAAACAATAGTGAAAGTTGATTTTTATTTTTCTTAGAAAAAGGCCAAAAAGATTTACATGAAAGCAATTAACCATCCCCTTACAACTGAAGCCAATTTCCATCATCATATCCAAGCATAACCAAGCATATATAGTGACCACCAACTATACAAGAACTCCAAATTCAATTCCTAAATAGTTAAGGGAAAAGTTACAAGCAGGAATTAGAGCATGATCAAAAAGGAAGGGTGGAAAGTGAAAAGAGCAGCATCTGACCAGGAGATGAAGATTTTGGGTTGGCGGTGGCGGTGCGCCTAATGTTGCGGAGCTGAAGCTGCGTCGTTTCCATCAGGAGCTGAAACCGCTGGCACTCCAAGTCCTTTGAGAATTGCATCCTCTGTATCTCCAATTCCACCATCTGCCGCTGCTTCCGCTTCTCCACCCGCTCGTACGTCTCCGCCAGCTTCTCAATCGCCACCGCCAATTCCACGCACCCGCCACTGCGCCTCTCTCTCCTCTCCCCACACCTCCGCAACAAAGACATCGGCATCGGCCTCCTTATTTCGCGTTCTTCCTCCTCCTCCTCCTTCTCCGCCGCCGCCGCCGCCGCAGCCATCGCCGCGAACGCCGACAAGTCCAAGCTCTGCTCCTCTCCGCCCGGCGGCTCCGGTGCCGGGCGCTTGCCGGAGGCCGATCTCGGAGCCACCGGGAAATTCCACGGCAGGGGAGGAGGCCGGCGGCGGCGAGGGGCGGAGAGCGGCGGCGAAGGCTTGGGGAAGTTGGAGCCGATGACGGAGTCGAGGTCGGAGAAGAAGGGCCAGGGGCTGGCGTAGGAGCCGTCGGAGTCCAAAACCCTAGCCTTCTCGATCTTGTACTTTTTCTTGAGGGTGTCGACGCGGTTCTTGCACTGGACGTCGGTGCGGCGGGACTTGGGCTTTCCGGCGACCATGTGGCTGGCGTTGACGGCGGCGGCGACTTCCTCCCACTGCTTCTGCCGGAGGCTCCCGCGGTTCAGGCTGAGGTGGCGCTCGCCCCACGCCTCGATTAGCGTGAACGTCGCCGCCTCGCTCCAGCAGTCCTCGCGCGCCGGAAAATTCGCCGGTTTCGACGACGGCCGGGGGGAACTCGCCGGTGACGGAGTGTCGCTGAGGGCGTCCATGGACGGCGAAGAGCAGCGGGTTTTGATCGGGCGTTTTGCGGCGGTCGGTTTCGAAATGCGGTGGTGGTGCCGGCCGGTGAAGAGGTCCACACGCGTGGGTGCCCGCGTTTTGGGTTTTTGGCGGAGTTTTGGACTGAGGAGTTGTTTATTATTCAAGGAGTTTTTGGGTAAATGAAACACGAAACGGTGCGTTCTGAAGTGGAGAACGTGGGAAGAGCTGGACACTTGTCAATTGGTACGTCAAAGGTGGTTGTTGGGCACCCGATTCAATTTGATGGGCACCCGATTCAATTTGATGGGTACCCGGCCCGTGGATTGAGGCCCTCAAAATTCCACTCCGAAATTCTGACCTGTCTCAACGACGGCCAAGGCTCTCTCTTCTGGCCGATACCGACTGGTGGATTGGTCCGCGTAAGTGATTTTTTTATAAAAAAATCATGTATCTTGCACATGCTTTTCAAAATTATTCTTTAAAAAGGGCTGGTGGACTGTAAAATTTTCTCATTGTGTGGTTTGTGGGTTTTAATACTCAACCTTGCAAAGAAGTTCATTTTGCATCAACTAATCTAAGGGTGGGCTCGGGTCGGGTCGGTCGGGGATGGGGCCCAAACCTGAAACCCGACTCGAATGGCTCGGGAGAAGAAAATTTGAAAAAAAAAAAAAAAAAAAAAAAACCGTACCGGCTTTATGGGTACTTGATTGTTCGGGTACCCGATTAATCAGGTCGGGTGGGTCCGGGTTCAGGTATAAACCTGAGTGACTCCCCCAAAAAATAATCACCCCATTTTACATTTTCTCCTCCTCTTCACTCTACACCTCAGATCCAAAATCCTCAAATCGTCTCTGCCTGTTCCCCAAATCGCCTCTGTCCCTCCCTAAATCAAACCTCAGGTCCAAAATCCTCCATCTCAGATCAGCAAGGGCGGGCGTCATTAGCCCCAACTACCAATCCAAGATCGAGACCGAGCTCTCCGACATTTGAGACGGTATCCTCAAGCTTGTTGACTCACTCCTCAAGATCTGGTGACTGACAACAGCGACGACAAAGGAAGCTACGGCGAGGATGAGGAGCGGTTGGGTTTTGGGGTTGCGTTTCTCGGCTAGGTTTTGCAGCTCGATTTTGCCACTCGGTTTCTCAAGGACGACAACAGCGACGGGGTTTTGGAGCTGGGTTTCGGGGTTGGGTTTCTCGGCTGGGTTTCACAATTGGGTTTTGCCGCTGGGTTTCGGAGGGACGACGACGTAATCGGCCAAAACAACGACGAGGAGGGAGGGACCAGGCGGGTTCCTAGGAAATGACGTAGAAGAAATTCGGGTTGGGGTGGGTTTGTAATTTTTTTAATTGTTATGGGTATATTTTTAAAGTTTTAATAAAAAATTGTAATTATTCAGATACCCATGGTCCCGATTATGAAAATCTCAATCCCGTCCCGGTCCCGATTAGAGGCTAAACATGATCTCGAATCCCGTCCATATTAAATCGGGATCCCGATAATAAAATCCCGATAAATCCCGACAATAAAATCTCAAGTATAATATGAAAATTAAAACATTTTTTGTGTGCATAAATTGTTAATATGAACCAACAAGTACAACGTATACATGATGAAAATGAAGCATACTAACATAGGAATACAATAACTTGAACTAATCGCTATAAATCCAAATATCTATACAACAACTTATAAATCTAAACTTAAGAATAATAGATACAAATCCAAACTTCAAAGATAAATTAAAAATTATACATCACTCATATGTAAAAACACCTCTAGCCTCTATCTCGATCTCAAGACATAGGAGAAAAAAAAATTTTAAAAAAAATTAATTAAAAAATCATTAAAACAATTAAAAATTAATATATAATAATAATTAAAAATTAAAATATATATCCAGTCGGGATCCCGACATTTCTCAAAAATATATCCGGATCACGTTCCGACTTAGTCGGGATCGGGACAAAATCCCGACTAGTCGAGATCCGGACAATCAGGATCGGATAATCGGGATCGGGATTGTCGGGATCGGGATGCGAGATTCGGGATTCGGGAACCCATAGGTACCCACAGGTCTCAGATTTTGGGACCCCGATCCTGACTGGAATTTCTTGATTCGATCCGGGTTTTTAACCCATTTGACTTTTTTTAGTCAATTTTCCTAACCCGACCTGACGGGTCAATTTGTCCGGATTTTCAGGTATATGGGTCGGTATGCCCACCCCTAAACTGATCAATGTTCTGTATTTAAACAATTCTTGTACTCATTTACATAAAGTGTAGAAGATAGGCAGATTAGAAAGCTTGATGCAACATCGAAGTATCGGCGAGTATTGAATAATTGTTGAAATCCTCATTCAACATCTACTCATTGGGCTTCATTTATTTAAAATCTGGATGTTCAGAAAAGTGGAGAATAGTATCAAATAAAATCCTTTTTATTGTTAAAAAAAAAAAGTATCAAAGAAAATCTTGGAAAACGACGTCTCAATTTTTCTTTCACTTATTACCCATTTTACCCCCCTGCAATTCACTTTGACAGACATTTTGCCCCTTCAACTTTATTTGTATCCCATCTTCTTCCCTGCAACTCTTCTTTTTTGGGAATTTTTGCCTATTTAACCGTTAACTTTGCTGATGTGGCATGTCCACATCAGCAAATGTGGGTCCTATATAACTTTTTTAAATTATAAATTTTTTCAAATTTTTAGTTTTATATTATTTTTTTTTGTTTTCTTTTAAAAAAATTCACACGTACAAACAATTTGCTTGTATTCCAAATTAGTTTAGTGCTCTCTCCATTACGCAAACATTCTTCAAATCTCTTTTAAAAAAACTTCTCTTTTCGGTATATAATTTTCCATAACAATTCATCAAAACCCATTTTTCCTCCAATAAATATTAAAAATATCAAACACCAAACCCTACCACCACTATAAATAAAGCAAACTCGCACACCAACTACATTTCTTCACAAAAGCATATAAAAACTTGTCAATTCACAATTAACCCAAACTGAGATAAGAGGGTGTGGCAATAAAAAAAGTAAAATTTTTTTTTAAAATGTACAAAAAAAATTTTTAATTAGGTGGGACCCACATTTGCTCACGTGGACATGCCACATTAGTAAAGTTAACGGTAACCGTTAACCTAACGGAAAAGGGGGTAAAATTCTTTAAAAATGAGTTGCATGTGGCAGATGGGATACAAATAGAGTTGCGTGAGGCAAAATGTCACTCAAAGTGAGTTACAAGAGGTAAAAGGGATAATAAGTGTTTCTCTTTGTAAGCCTTTTTATCAAAAATGCAATTCTTAACCATATAATTTCATTCAAATGTGATCCAGGGGTTTACTCTTTTTTTGAGGAAATATTGCTTAAAGTAGATAAACAAGTACCATATTAATAAAAAGTTCTAGTGAAAAGCTGAATTAAGAAAATCTCAAGATTAAATGAGCTTCATGGAAACAAAATCAAATGGAGGAGGAGAAGATCGAGTTCTGGAATTTGAATCCACTACATAAGAGACTTGTTGCACTCAAGCTTTTCCAAGAAATATGATTGAACAAAAAAGAATGGCATCACAAATTAGAGAGGCGTTGATACTAATTCTGCTTGTGTTGCCCGTAAGCATGTGTATTAAGGCTCGAAGACGAGTAAACGTTACTATCATAAATGAGATCGAAGGAGGCATGGACTTATCTCTTCATTGCAAATCCAAGGACGATGATCTTGGTCTCCAAGTGCTCCCTGCTCATCAAGAATTTGACTTCAACTTTGTCCCTAATATCTTGGGGACCACCCGATTTTACTGCAGCTTCTGCTGGCCAGGCCAATTCAAATGGTTTGATATATTTCTTCAGCATAGAGATCAAGCTCAATGTTATCATTGTGTATGGAATATATACCCCACGGGGCCATGCAGGCTTAATCGTGACACTGGGAAATTTGACAAATGCTATGAATGGAACAGGTCGTTACCATAATAATATATAACATTATGAGTACCTGACCTAAGATAAAGAATAAATATAATTGTGTGCATTATTCAGTGAATAAAATTTTGATATTTGGACATGGTTGTTCTCTTTTGTTCATTTGAAATTGTGACTCCAATAGCACCAGATTTTTTTTACTTTTTGTGTATTCATCACCCAGATTTTAGAATTTTATAATTAATCATATATACTTTATACATTTTGACAATATGGCACTTACATCAACTTTTCATCCTCAAAAATATCAAATAAGATCATTTTATATATATGAGATCACTTTTGATCCATATGTCATGGAACATGTTTCGTTACAAAATTGAATTTAAAGATGAAGGACTATGAGGTTCTTCATTCTTTTTCATTTCTTAAAATTTTTTTTTATCTTTTTGCAGTTTATTTTCCTAATTACGTCTCAATTAACAAACTTAATCTTAAAAAAGTTAGTTCGACCAACTTAAGTGATCAAACTTTATGAAATTGTTGAGAAAAATTAATTTAGGTGGTATATTGTCAAAATATAATAAGTCTACGTGGTTAATTGTGAATTTTTTAATTTGGGTGGTGAATGCACAAAAATAAAATAGTATGGATAGCATTTGTGCAATTTTTTCAAATTTTTATACAGATTTACAAGTGTGCTTGTTTTCTTTGACAAAAAGTAGAGTATTTACTAAAAAATTTATACAAGAAAATGGTTGTGAGGGCTCACTCCCTCTTTTAGCCCCAGTGATTATTAGGTTCAATGCATAATAACATTTTTAGTGTCATAGCAGCACCAATATTAACCGGTTCATTGCAAATTCGAAGATGATGATCTTAGTCTCAATATACTCCATACGGTAACTTGGCCTCTATCGATTCGATTTCAAACCTAATATAGCGGGAACTACGCTATTTTACTGCAGCTTTCAATGGCCGGGCAATTCTCACTATTTTGATATCTATATTGACAAAAGAGACAAGCATAAATGCCATAATTGTCTTTGACAAAAAAATAAAAATAAAAATGCCATAATTGTGCATGGGCTATATTGAACAACGGGCCGTGCCTGCGGAATGTGTCGTCCTATATTGAACAACGGGCCGTGCCTGCGGAATGTGTCGTCCCATTTAAAATCATAATTGTGTTGATCAAAAAATTTGACGATTGCTATCCGGAATAAGCAAGTTTTTTCTAAAGGAGTAGAAAGTGTTGCTAGCTGAAATAAAGAATCATGATGATTCTATTTCCTTCTTAATATATGGAATTTCGAGTTCATGGGTTTATTCCGAATATGAATATGAGTTTTATTTATGAAGTTAGATCTTTTTGGCGTAAATTTGTCGGGGAAAAATTGAGTGATTTCAGAATATTTATAAATCCAATGCAACAGAGATCAATAGTGCTTGACATTGTTTAAGAAACTTGACATTGTTGCTTTAAAATTACCACGAGAAATTGCAACACTCGTTTTCGTTCGTCACTTTGTCAGGACGTTTTAAGACTATGTTCTAGAGTAGGGCAGAAATAAACTACGAATGTTGGCACTTGGCAGCAAGAAGGAAAAACAATAATGTGCTGCACCAAAAGTTGGAACGCCAGAAGTTATGGATTAGATTCAAATGCAGTTTCGTTAGTGAAATGCATGTACTTTTCTTTTCTTATAGCTACTAACATCACATCATCTTCACCAATGTGTTTTCAGAAACAACAGAATATTATCCATCACCAATATAGGTATCATAATAACAGTCTAACTTTCTCAAATGATCAAATGACCGACTGCTCTCTCATTCATTGGCAGCTGAATCCTCAGAAGGGGCCGTTCCTCCATCTACATAGATTGCAATGAAAAGGTAAATACTTTTTGTTTGTTGTTCTATCATTATTTTATGGTTGGGAGAATAGACAACTTAGCATACCTTCACCATCCGCCGGAGCACAAGGAGATTTTCTGTATCGTGTTTGCTGCTGTGTGGGCTGAAACATGAAAAGAAATCATTGAACAAACCTTAAAATAACTACATAAACTGCCGCCGGCGTGCTCTAGATATCTTCTATCACTCCTTGAAAACACTATTGCATTTTGGGGGAGGGAAAGGCAGAATCAATTTGACATAGAAAAAAAGAAACTGTATGGCCTGAGTGCTTCTAAACCCTGGCAGGTTTTAGCTACTACTTCTTCATTCATAACGGAAGTTCTAACTCTAAACCCAGGCACCTTTCAAATTACTCGGCATGTGTTTAAAAGGAAACGGCATATTCTTTTGCATTAAACTTAAAGCAACTTGAAATTTGCGTACATTTTGAGCAAAAACATCATTGGCGTGAATTGATCGCAATAAGGGTTAGTCATCTCATCTCAAAGCCTTTTTAAAGCTTATACCATGTGAGAGGCTAATAATAGTCATGCTTGAGCAAACCCACAATAATCTGACTAATTTCCTCTGTTTTTTTAGCAAATAATCAGTTTGTAAATGTTAGCAAGTTGACATCAGAGTTTGTAGATAAGGATCATCTAACAGAAAGTATAAATTATTGAGAATGTATTAAGGAAATCAGCAAGATAAGTAAACACAACCACAATTTTAAATGGGAAAGAGACCTGCAATTTTGGCCGAAGGGCTTCAAGAGGTCCTTTTGGCTTCTCAACCCCTTGCTGTTATCATCCAAAAAAAGCATAACATGAAATTAAAAAAATTAACAAAAAGAAAATTTCCCCCTGTCACAAATAACAAGTTCGTCTAGCGTCAGAAAATGTACCTTTCCAAGAGCCCAATCAGCAGAATCGAAGTAAGCACGTTCATGGTCCTGCGATCAAACTCAAACTTGAAGATGAAAACCGTACAAATATATCATAGGAGCAACCGGAAACACAAGATGTCGGAAATATCAAATACAAAGGTCACCTTCGAAATTAGTGGTGGTTTCTTCGGAATAATTCCACCATACTTGTTCTTCAGAACTTCCTCCTAAAAAACAGAATAAACTTGGTATCAACCTCTATAACAGTACAATGCTTTTGATACTACAGCTTTCAGTACATATTTCTCAAACATTATTTTTCACAAATCAAATTATGAATACGACCTCTTGTGGGGATGAACTTTCTGACTCATTCACCCGTTGCTCTTTCCCATTCTCCATTCACAGAATAAAGTGTGCAAACCACCCTAGCAAATACCAGCTGCACCAGCAAACGAGTTATTTCGAAGTCATCAAAAAGTACCTATTGAAGCTTAATTCACAATGCTACATTGATTCTGAATTTCTACTTTGCAAGCACATTCAAATCGGAGAAAATAGACTCAATCAACTGCAAAAGACACATATTTGAGACACAAAGAGTTCAACGAGCTAAAGCTAGACATTAAAAACAACAGGTTTAGATCACATTAAACTAATAATTGGACTTAGTTTCCTTTCAGCTCAATATAATACTGAAAATGAATTGGACCCATAAGCTAAAGGTCTGCATTTCGACCCGAAAAGGAAAAATCCAGATTAAATTTCGTCCATGCTGATAAGACTAGTCAACAATGAAATAAGCGATAAATTAGGTGAAAATTAGCAGATGATCAAAACTTAATTACACATTTCTCTTAACACCGAAATCCAATCAATGATTGAAATATAGGGAATGGGAAGCAAAAAACGATCATTGAAGCTGAAAATGCAATTCAAATTCAATCAAAACAATTCAAAAAATTCGTACCTGATGGGAAGCGATTGTAAATCGAAAATGCAGAGAGAGAGAGAGAGAGAGAGAGAGAAACGCGAATGTTTAGGGAGAGAGGAGGAGTTTTAGGGTTTAAAAGGGCATGAGGGTTGGGGGGAAGAAGAAGGAGGACATGTCGTCACGTGGTGCGAGGACTGTTTCTACATTTGGTGGTAGTGCTCTCCGCTCAAACTGATCAACCCAATTATTAAAGTCAATGTCATTTTCTGGTGTTGGTGACTTCACGCGTTCTGTTTTCATTTCGGTGGATTATTAGATCGTTCAAAAAATACAAAACCAGAAGAAGTTTGTTGAGTTTCATGAATGACGCGTTTGCTCAACTGAAAGGTAGTTGAAAATCAAGGCCAAAATGTAATGGGCATTTGGGGTTGGTCGAGCTGGAAAGTCAACTCAATCCTAAATTACGTTTTACAACTACGTTTTTCTACCTACAACGCTTTTATCTTGTAGAAATTTTTTTGCCGTGATTTGATTTACAGTCACCATTTTCAGTCAATGCAATTACGCAAAACATTTGAGAAACAACTTCCACCTACTAAAACGTTAATATTAGTTGTAATTAAGTTTCAACTAAAAGAAACATTGACAGCCAAGTAATCTGATGAGCATGCTTGTGCTAGATTTACATGCTTTTATTCTCATGTGTCCTAAGCCTTTTTGTGATCTTTTACGTAGATGCGTGTTTATGAGGTCAGGACATTTACTTTTATTTATAGTGAATCAAATAAACAGAATACCTGACAATTACTGAAGCAACATGTGTTGATATGTTGCCGGCACTTAACACATAGGTCTAGTGTTCGATTCTCATACTGACACAACAAAAAGATGAGGGTAACAGTCTTGAGTCTGATATGTATCTTGTTAGATTTCGAAAAGTACGCCTTTCTCAACCAAGAAAAAAAGGGCAATGAGGGGAATTGCCTAAAATAAGTATTTTTCAAATTTTTTTTCTAAATTATGCCGGTAGATTTTTGTTGTCCAAACTAAACACAAACTTTTGTTATTTGAGCACCTAGGCACCATATTTGTACTATAATGATACTTTATGTGTTTTATAAGGGTACTATGGTTCTCTTTCATATAGTATTTTTTTTAGTCCCTCCCTTTGTAGTATGATGTATAGTTACATCGTAGTACTCTTACAGTACCCTTAGTGTCCTTATAGTACTGTAGTATAACTTGCAAATATGCCCCTGCCTCCAATTTCGCCCTCCTTCATCTTGTCCATCCATTGTCCCAATTGCAAGCTAGTTCATAGATTCATAAAAGAAAAAAGTGCGACATCTTTAATTTCAACATCCGGGACGGAAATAGCACCTTCGATTTCGAAATCGTATCGTCAGAGACGAAGAGCGACTAAGAGTTATGAAAATCACAACCGCAGTTGGGTTGGAAAAGCAACACAAATTCGACAAATCAACATTCATTTACGCTGGAAAAAACTTCAACTTCACCACTTTTAAAACCAAATCCCCAACCATTTACAACCCACCACCTCACAAATTCATCAAAAAACACAAATCCATTAACCAAAAACCAACCCGAAAGAAACGCAAGTTGTCTAAACCCAAAAAGATTCGAACTTTGATCCTATCTTGTGCGGCTGCATTTGAGTTTGTTTGTCGTATGTGCTCATCAGATTGCTGGGATGATTGATTTGGTTCTAAAATTGGTGTTTTCGAATTGAATTGAAATGAAAAACAATGATTGATGGAGAGGTCACCGACCTCCCCATTGGTTTTGGATGTTTCAAGTGACATCATCTTGTTGGGAGTGAGGTTGACTGAACTAGAGGCGGTGGTTCTGTTGGTGGAGAATGAATCGGCTTTGAATTGGGAAATGGTTAAGTTTGTTTCTTCTTCTTCTTCTTCTTAGTGTCGATGGCTTCCTTGAGGTTCGGAAAGCTTTGTGGCTCAGTGACACACCCCGCCCAAAATGTGGGGCTCGGGAGGTGCAGCCATCACCCGGACGAGGTGATGAAGTTTTGACCAACCGAAACAAATAAACAAACAACGAAAAGATGAATCAAGAGACAAGTTGGGTCGAAGCCCAATAAAATACAACACAACAGTATATCAGAGCGTCTACAGCAGAAGGGAAAGTTAAACAATAGTAATGCCCAAAGGGGGAATAATAACAGCACAACTACATACACAAGTCTGATGAACAACAGACGATAACATAGAGACTCCTACTCTTTGTGAAAAAGGACAGAGCTATCCTGAGTCTTGTCACTCATCACAGTGGTGCTCAACAGTATCAGGTCCTGAGGGGGCGTAAAAACAAAGGTGAGTGGACAGGGAAAACAAGTGTTAATGTAAAACACAATTTAAACACTTATTGATGATAACCCCCACAGTAGTATACGACTATACTACATACATAACCAATACAATAAACAGTTAGTCAGTCACACGAAATAAACCACAATGTATACACATACACAATATATCATAAATCTATGCCCGTGATCTATTGGACGAGGAACTTACTGCCCGACCGTGATATAGTGCGTGGACGAGGGACTTACTACCCAACCAAATAGTGTGCCACTAACAATACTAATAACATATGTATCACAACAAAATCAATTCCATAAAGGCCGGGCGATCGTCGTTGTCCTCCTCCTCTGGAGTCGCGGCTCGGTTACGCTAATTCCGTGGAACCTAAACACCTATAAGTCCCAACAGATATCGATTAATAAACGAAACTGAAACTAAAACCATAAAACTCTAATTCTCCTTGTTTTGCTCAATTGGAGTTTAACTGTATCTCGGATGGCAAAATGGAGCTAGCCATTGGATTCGGAATGTTGAGACGCTTAAAAAAAGTGGTTTGTTGACGGGCGGTCAGCGCTGTTGATCGGTTAGCGTAGACTGACGGTCGGCATTTGCTGACGTCAACACCGTCGTTACTGATGTCAGCACGCCGCCGCTGACGTCAGCACCGCCGCGCCATCGCCGGAATCTAGGAAAATTCCAGCGACTTTCCGCTTGGCGTCGGCGGTTTTGGGTTTCTGAAAATGGAAACCCACGGGTTTTTCTCCGGGTTTTAAAACACCCAAAGTGACAACCAATAATTGGTTGACACTATGGCAGAAGCCAATCAGGGCTTGCCATGTGTCAACTCGCCCACACACTTGAAATTGTTTTTCGTGCGCCACGCTCTCGTTACAACTGGGAATCCAATTCCGTTCGCGCAGCCACCTTCGTATCGTCGAGCCCTACGCATACAGTACAATATTGATTATTTTCAATTCGAACTATTTAAAAATCAACGGTTGAACTTTCAGGGGCAATTTGGGTATTTCACTATTTTTTGAGAATTTTATTAAAACGGGTCGTAACTCTCAGCTTGGGTGACAACCACAAGCTCCTCCATTTCAGATCGTTCGACATTGGCGGGCCAAGCCCCTGCAGGTAGCAGACTTGAACGTAGTGGCGGACCTAGGAATTTTGCACGAGGGGAGCAGAATTTTCCACTATGTGTGGCAGGGGAAAAGGGACGGTGAAGGTTAGCAGTGGTGGGTAGGACTGATGAGCTTCCTACAGGAGGGTTGGGTCGGGAAGAATGAGTCGGAGGAGAATTTTTTGTGATGGTTGCTATCGTGTGGAAAGAATTAAATTTTATAAATTTCAGTAATGCGAATTGATGAAAATTTTGAAAAATCATAAGTTAGATTAATAATTAATTAAATAATACACTTTATTTAATTAGCGGTTTGATATCGCACCAAATAAACGAGTACAAGAAATACAACTAAGCATTAAGATCGTGGATCCTTGTTAAAAATCTCACAGTTTACGACAATAAGAAATTAATAGAGTCTAAAAAAGAAATATAACTTAATGTTTATTTGTAAGAGACTAGTTAGGCCCAAAATGAAAAAAAATCAATTAAAAAAAATCAATTTTTAATCAAAATTATGCACATGAGTCCACTAATTAAAATAACCATAGACCCAGAATCAAGCAATGCACATCAGAGAGTCTATATTGATGAAGTGGAGTTGATCGAAGAGATGGGATACTTTGTTCATGCGAAGAGAGGATCAACTTTGGTCTTAACTTTAACCAATATGTTAAGGGGCCATGTAATCATAAAGCTCCCTGATCCAAGCCATAGGCTTTGCCTCCTCATCTTTAGCTCCAACTAGGCATTCATTAAGGTACTGAATCTTGAAGAGAATGTTTCGGTGAGGAAAAGGGATTACAAATTCTGAAATCTTACTCATCTTTCCACCACAAGAAGTTGGAGGAGTTCTATGTGGCTGTTGCGCTTGCGGCAAAACGACACCGCAAGGAAGTTTTGCACAGTTGGGTTTCCTTTATGAATTCCTTTTTGAAAATGACGCCGTTTCTATAAATGAGGGAGATGGGAGTCAGCAAAACGACAACATTTTTGTGGTTTTAAGAGTGCAAAAAAACAAAAAAAACGCTGCTTGCTTCTTCTTCCTGGTTCGCGCAGCAGCCTCCACCTGCGCTGCATACCTTGCTTCAATGGAGTTCTCGAGTCGGGGGAAGAGGAAACCAGGGGAGTGGAGCAAAGCTGACCTGCTCCCAGCCCATACCAATTCCGGCGAGCACAGGAACAGATGCTGACTCTTGCACCGGGCTAGGTCTACTACCACTAGCTGAACGCGAAGGAAATGATTGGTGAAGACAACGAAGGTGGACAAGGTGGGACAGATCTGTTAAATGGGACTGTTGAAAAGAAAATATTAGAAAATGTTTATTTTAACAATTTCCTGAAGAAATTTTGGAAAGTACACGGTAGACCCAATTTTGAGTTCAATAATGACTACCCAGACGGCCCAAAGGATAGAAGAAGCCCAAAAGCAACCAATTGAAGACCACGGCCACAAGATGTTAAATACATGCACTGGATGACCATACATATGCCTGATGCAACACCTGATGCTAACACATCAGATTCTACCTAATTGCCAACTTGTCACCATATGAATATCTTTTTTGATTGTTATTCCAAAGTTTCATTCACATTTTATCCATTTTTCAAAATCCATACAGGGAAGTCCTTGTGGGGCCCAAACAGTACCAAAACCTGATCTATAGAGAATCTTCCCCTCTTTGGGATAAGATTAAAAGCTTTCTTAATTATCAATTTAAATATCTCCCTTCCAATCAAGGATTAAAATTTCAATTTCGGTAAAAAAAATTTCTATAGGCTATAAAATCAATAAATAGTGCAATTTAATATTTAAATTATATAACATTGTCCATATGAATTCACTTTTATATGCATAAGGGAGAAGAATTCGTGTTTTGCATTCCACTAAACTATTAATTAGCACAATATCTTAAATGTTATTGTTTATCAAAGGAAATAATATCATTAATAAAACATACTTACCCTTGGCATCGGTAACCAAGTATTGTGGAATACCAAAGGTGTGCCTCATGAAACATACACTATTGCACTATTGTTTGTTAGCTAAATAATTGACGGTGGATGTGGTGGAGAGAAGCTATGTTAAGCATAAAGCAATTCTTACCTATTGTTTGTTAGCTACATAATTGACTGTGGAGGTGGTGGTAGGATATCTGAAGAAGAATCTACGTATAATGCATAAAGCAATTTCATCTTACATGTCTTTTTTTTTGCTAGCTATATAATTGAGAGCATGGAGATGGTAGTGGGATGTCAGAAGATTGAATTGAATTAACAAAACATAAAAGATTGAATTGAATTGAAGTGACAAAAAGCAATATCTTTACCAAAGACTATATCGAAATTCACCGAAATTGTACTGAAATTTCACCAAAATTTTACCAAAATTTCCATCGAAATTTAGGTAATATCGGTCATTTTTAAGAGCCACAGCATCGTATTTCCAAACTTTTACCGAAAATTCAGTTTTTTTCCAATGATATTGATATGTATCCCGATTCAAATTTTGGTTCTAAAAAATTTTGGCCGAAATTTCGATGTTTTGGTCGAAATTTCGATCGTTGGCGCCCCTTCAAAACAAAAAAAAAAAAAAAGAAAAAAAAAAAAAAAAAAAAAAAACACACCCCCCCCCCCCCCCCTCTTTTTTTAAAAAAAAAAAAAAAAAAAAAAAAAAAAAAACAAAAATACAAAAGATGAAAAAAAAAAAAAAAACACAACAAAAAAAAAAAAAAAAAAAAAAAAAAAAACCCCCCCCCTTTACTTTTTTTTTCTCTAACTAGCAAGCATTGAACTATCACATTAATTTCTAGTTTCTGCATTATATTTGCGTTTGGTGACTAGCTGCACATTTAGAAGCGTTTAGATCCACAGACCAGTGCCTACAATATGGTTGTGCTTAGTAGCATTAACTTTGTTTCTTCTAATGCCACTCACCAACTGTTAGAGATCGAAGCCAGATGTATGGTCAGAAATGTGTAAGTTGGTCCCATTTCCTTCATTGGCTTGCAGTTACATGCATCTCTCTTTTTCCATGGATGTAGCTTTTTTCCCCAAAAGACACTGCCACCCATTACATACAATTTTCTCTTGATTCTTTTTTGGCGGCGTTGGGTAAATTTATTGGAAATAATTATAACTTTAATTTGACTGAATGATGGTGACAATTAGTGAGTGAGTGATAAATATATGGTATCTAATTCTCTCCAATAATTTTTAATTTCATAAAATTACTAGTACGTATGAATTTAAAAATTTAATTGTATCAGTGAAAATTAAAATATTCAAATCTTTTACGTTATCTATAGGAAAGTTATCATAACTTATCTCCGTATTAATCAATATAATATGTCTTTACTCGTTCCCAATTGTCAAATTTGTCACTACCGATTCCATTCTCCCAAGTTAACGGTTTTAACAAAGTTTCCGAGGGATTGGAATAAAGGAGAAATTGAACGGGTTGCCAAAAATGGTTGGTTGAGCTGAAGTGGGAATGAGCCTAAAAGATCGTATATGCACAGTGACACTGTCGTGTATCATTTCTCGGGAAACATCCATGTGGGAGTGCGGGAAGAGCTTAATTAATTAGTTGATCCTAGGCAGACAAAGCCACTATCCCTCTGGTTGATCCTACACATTGAGGAAACCAATGACATACCATTAATTAATTCACGAAAATAGAAACAAAAATAACAAATTAATATAATATAATTAATTAACATTTGTGAATCACAAGAATAGAAACAAGGAATTGATATAAAATGAAATTGTACATTATAAATTAACACACAAGAAATCAGTTTTTTATTTGCCAATTTCTCGATTCATCTTTACTTTACAATTTAGATACGTTAAGTAGACTTACTATCCAATAGATATGTATACAGTAGGCTTTCTTATGATTTCTTGATTCTCGTGGTTTGTTCAAATTTAGCAATATTGCCAAAGATGCTCTAATATCCAATATATATATATATATATATATATATATATATATATATAGTAGGCTTTCTCATGATTTCTTGATTCTCGTGGTTTGTTCAAATTTAGCAATATTGCCAAAGATGCTCAAATAGTTGAAAATGTGAGGTTAGCTGAGTTTGTCCGCAAATCTTATCTTTTTTTTTTTAGCATAAATCCACTTAACTAGTCATTTCATAAGGTAATGAGTGCTTCCACAACTGTACAGTTAATATATATTATGACATATCTGATACGTTAGAACCTTTTATGACGGTATTGAGAAATTAGTTTATTCCAAAGGGGTTGTGTGCCCAACCTACAAGAGAGGCAACTTGCTATATTATTCAAAGTAGTCCTAGAATCGGTTCATAACCGAGCCAATTACCGGAATTGCTGTACTGACCGATTCACCAACCGAATGGATTGTTGTGGGTGAACTGCGAGAAGTATTATTTATCCTACTTGGCACTTTCGAGAGAGAAGAGAAGTTCTAAAATCACTTTATCCTATCAGTCCTTTTTCATATTGTAGTAATGGATGAGTGATCAAATGTGTCGAAGCACTTTTTTATTCTTTCTACTGGTTTATCTTGCATTTGGAATTTGGTTGATGAGTCAAAATGAATGACGCACATTTGCTTTTACACGTCAAGCGTACAAGGACTTTAGTTTACGCGCCCATTCCATCATCCATGTCCTTGAATTCAACCCTTACACTACTTCAAGTACATAATTGCTCACTTCCCACCTTTTCCCCCTTGTCCTATTAAACACACAAAGAATGTATGTTTAAGATAATAAAACACCTTGGTTTAGAAGTAGAAGTAGAGCAATGTATAAACCACGGTTGCCATGAATGGCACCCCTATGCCTCTGTCATATTGGAAATTCAGTATTTGTACAGGGTGATTGGTGTGGATCGTATCATGAAACAACATCGCTCCACCAACATGGCTGCCCATCGTCTTGCACAGGAAGCCGCTCATAGCCAAGAAGGTTAGATGTGGGAGGAAGAGGGACCGGATTGGCTTGAGGAAATTACTCTAGATGAGTTGGCAGCTTAAGAAGGTGGTATGGTTTTTGTCCTAACCTAGGCCTAATTCCCTCTGATGGTTAGGCCGTAAGGAGGTCGATTAGGTCCCCGTCCGTCTTCCTGATGGCTTTGCCGTAGGGAAGAGAGACGGGTTTCAGGTTAAGCAAACCATACCACCTTCTTTATCTACTTTCATAGTTGCATGTTTGTTGCTTTATCATAGGAGTATTGGACACTCTTTTCCTTGTGCGATGCAAGGTTTTTAACGAGGCCCCGGTTCGTGAATGTTTGACTCTATGTACTCCTGTATGGCTCTTCGCCAAAATTATTATTCAATAAATACTTTCTTTGGATCAAAAGATAATAAAACACCTACATTTTACACAAATGCTTACTTTGGATGGTAAATACAAAATATGTTATTAATAAAGAGGAACTAAGAGAGAAATATAGAGAGGAAGCCGAGTATATTGTTTTCTTCTTATTAAACTCATATGTATAGGCAATTATATGACTACTAAATGACCATAGTCTCTAAGTTTACATCAGATAGAATGTAGTGAGAAACACATTTATGATACATATTAATGATATTGATGATGAGGATAATAGAGGTGGTCGTCAACATCTAGAAAATTACAACAAAATACACATTTTATGCTCAGACTCATTTTCATAAAGATTATAAATTGTTTAATACTCATATGTGTTGGACAAATTGACAAGCAATTAGGATTTTCATATGATGAACATAAATGATCCATTGATCCATAATTTGATTGATTGTTTGTAGTGATGAACTTTAAAATCTGATTTAAAGAATGAACAAGTCTACTTACATCATCTATCCGATAAAGATTGCTTTACTAAAGTAGGAAGGAATGCAATGTGGATCCAAGAATTATGAATTCAAGTAGTGCTCTAACAATGCTAGAAGCACAGAAGAGGATAAGGTTTTCTATTTTGTTTGGCCACCATGCAAATCTATGACAGCTACAAAAGGCCGCATATACACAACACACCAAAAGAAGTAAACGACTCGTGACTTGTCAAACAATCAGTAACGTCACGTCTCTTGCCTTCACCCAGGCCAGACAAAGACTAAAAACCAGGGCATAGGGCATATAAACAAAGGCATAGGCATTGGCGCAGGCGTAGCCAAGTTTTGAGTTAGTGATTCACCAATATGTAATTGTGTAGCTTGTTATAAGCTTTCAATTTTATGGTATTAGGTTGATGTATTTATTTACCTTCCCCTCTACCATTTAAAATTTTGATGGATTTACTATCTGAACTTGATTGCATACGAAATCCACATGTAATCAATTAAGATTTTTATTTAGTGTCCACTAGAAATTTTCTTTACTAATTTTTAAAGAAAAAGATAGCGAAATGCAAAAACAAGAATTATAGAACAATAAACATGCTTGAAATCCATAACACTTTCTCAGAAACTCAAGACTGAAAGAGAAAGTGAATACTTAAGCTATGAAGATCGAAATATTAGCCAATATAGAACTTGTTTAACACCACACCACATTATATGGATGATAATGGATCAAGTCGGGGCGGGGGTACTACCTCGATCCCTACCTCCATTTGTAGTTTTCACCTGCATACTTACATCCGTACCTATTAATTTTTTAAATAGATGTTCTCATACCCGCATCCACAAAGGTCATTACTTCCATATTCGCCTCCATCCCGGCTCTTACCCTGAAGCCTGCATTTGTATGTTAGGGTGACTTTTAAGTGTTCTAAGACATGTAATTATTGCAGATAATAATTGGGTTGAATTCGGAACATAAGATAATAATACCATACCCACTCTACTCTATACTCATCATGGGGATTTTAAAAATAATTATACCCACTTTTATACACATTTAGAATCCTGGATACCCACTCTATTAGGATTGAGTAACCTATACCCTTGGAGTTTTTTTTGTCATCCGTACCATATTGTCAATAATTGTATCAATAATAACTTCACATTACGTAAATAAGAGGGTTTTTCCAAGTTTCGCTATAAATACGAATTCATGGCAAGTGGTCTTTCTAGTGTGGTCTTTCTAGTTTTAGGAAAAGGAGACCTTTTGCTGTTTTTTTCTTTCAACAAGATTGAAAGATTGATGATGGGATAAAGAAGAATGTGAAGCTCGTGGGCAAAAGTGAAGATTTTTAAGCAAGAGGATGATGCTTGGGAATTTGGGTTGTCATGGAATCGAAGGCGAAAATCTGAAACAGATGGCAGATGACAGAGTCACAGATATATTATTTTATGTGTTCTTCTGCATCCATAAATATAATCCCATCCATATCCAAACCCACCACCATCAACTTCCTTCAACTCAATGACAATGACTCTTCCCCTCAACCTACGCGCTCACCCAGCGAGTAGCACACTCGTATAAACCCCCCTTGGTTTCACTAAGATGTGCATCGAATTCTCCACTTACCAACAGTCAAATTTTTTTAAAGCAATATAATATTTTAAAATGAACTCAAATCATCCCTTGAATCAATTTATCTTGCAAAGCATTGATACTTAGGAATAGTAATGAGTCACATCAGGCCAAGATCAGGCCTAGAGGACCATCTCCATATCCATGTTCAGTTATGATTTTTACCTTCATATTCTTATGGAGGTAAAAGTCAAGTTAATTAATTTTTAATAGAATATTTTCATATCCATTCCTCAAAGTTGAAGGTAACTACATTTGTACTCATTGAAGGTTACTACATTTGTATCCATTTCTATTCTCACTCTGTATAAAAAAAAATTAACAATATTCCATAATAATCTATTGAATATTTTTATTCATATTCATATTTACATAATAAAAAAGAAAAAAACAGAGAAATTTGAGCAGCATCAATAGCAACACCCGTAAAAAGGACTCACAACCATATAATCGGGTTGAGTTCAGGTTGGAGAATATTAATACCACACCCGTCCTATATCCGCCTTCATCCCCATTTAACTCCTCCATACTCGTCCCATTTAGAGCAAATACCAATGAGTAAATGAGTATTCATACCAGTGGAGATTTTCGCCATCTCTACTGACATTATAACTTTGTCACACCATGTTAAATACAACATACTATGCAGCAGTCATGTAATATAGACCAAATCGCCGTATAAAAAAGAGAAGACACTTAAAATTCGAGTTTGAGGAGGAGCATTTGCTTTAGCATATGACTCCCTATACGCAAACTCTTCCGCGATCAAAATATCGGCGAACGGGTGCGGAACAAAAAATGAAGAAAATTGTACGTCGTATTCACGTGGGTCTCCAGCTACAGAACAAGCTCACCTCCCGAGCAGCCGTTCAATAGTCCCATACATACACACACTACTCGTCTCGTCCCTTTACGCACCTCAAAATCTCAAAATCTCAGTCATTTCACACTCCACACACAACAGTAGCCCTTCCAACCCCTCCACTCCACCACCAAAACAAACAAGATTTAGAAATTATTAGATAAGATTCGATTGTACTTCCAGCTGGCCGAACCCGCAGCGACTTGCCGTCCCGGCGCCAGCAAGCGCGCCCCGCCGGGAACCCCCCACGCCATGGCCACCACAATCAACGACTTGCCGGAGGCCATACTCTCCACCATCATCGCCCTCATCCCCGAGACCCGAACCCGGAACTCGCTCTCCCTAGTCTGCCACAAATTCCGGGCCAGCGAGAGGGCCACGCGCACCTCCCTCAAGCTCCGGGGCAACGCGCGCGACCTCCACCGGATCCCGACCTGCTTCGCCGCCGTCACCCACCTCGACCTCTCCTTTATCTCGCCCTGGGGCCACGCACTCCTCTCCTCCGCCGCCTCCAACACCGACCCCCTCCTCCTCGCCCACCGCCTCCGCGACGCCTTCCCCGCCGTCGCCTCCCTCACCGTCTACGCCCGATCTTCCTCCACCGTCGAGATCGTCGCCCGCCTGTGGCCGGGATTGCGCCGCGTCAAGCTCGTCCGGTGGCACCAGCGGCCCCACTCCGCCGTCGGCGCCGACTTCGAACCCCTCTTCGCCCAATGCCGATCGCTGTCGGAGCTCGACCTGTCGGAATTCTACTACTGGACGGAGGACCTCCCGCCGGTCCTGGAGTCCCACCCGAACGTCGCCCGAAACCTGACCAAACTCGACCTCCTGACGGCGTCGTTCACCGAGGGGTTCCGGGCCAACGAGATCAGATCAATCGCCGCCGCGTGTCCCAAGCTCCAGCAGCTTCTGATCGCGTGTATGTTCGATCCCCGGTACATGGGCTTCGTCGGCGAGGAGGCCCTGCTGTCGATCTCATCCAACTGCCCGGAGCTGAGAGTGGTTCACCTGATCGATACGTCGTCGTTGGCCAACGCCCGCGGCGATCCAAACGACGAGGGGTTCACGGCGGAGGACGCGCAGATTGGGCGCGTGGCGCTGATCGACTTCTTCTCGGGGCTGCCGCTGCTGGAGGAGCTGGTTTTGGACGTGTGCAAGAACGTGAGGGACAGTGGGCTGGGGCTGGAAGAGCTCGGGTCCAGGTGCCCGAGGCTGAGGTCGCTCAAGGTGGGCCAATTCCACGGGATTTGCAACGCGGTCGGGTTGGAGCCGGACGGAATCGCCAAGTGCTCGGGGCTGGAGTCGCTGTCGATTAAGAACTCGGCGGACTTGACGGACATGGGGCTGATCAAGATCGCGAGAGGGTGTTGTAAATTGGCCAAGTTTGAGGTGCAGGGGTGCAAGCAAATTACGGTCAAGGGAATGAGGACCATGGCTACTTTGTTGAACAAGACTTTGGTTGATGTGGGCATCTCTTGCTGCAAGAACTTGGATGCTGCGGCCTCCTTGAGGGCGTTGGAGCCCATTCGTGATCGGATTCAGCGCCTCCACATTGACTGCGTCTGGGAGGAGGAGGAAGATGAGCATCTCCGCGGCGTTTTTGATCTCAATCAAGTGGAAAACCATGGCTATGGTGATGATGATGATGAGAATGGCAGGGTGGTGTTGAATCAAAATGGCGGTGGTGGTGATTACATGGACTTGAATTGGGCTGCTGAGTATGATGAGCAGAGAAGCAGCAAGAAGTGCAAGTTGGGGTTGGGCGGTGAAAGTTCGCATATGCCGTCCACCAATGGTGAGAGCTATGGCTACTACGGCTATGTCAATGGAAATGGGTTTGCCTATAATGAGAGCTGGGAGAGGCTGCATTATCTTTCGCTCTGGGTCGGGGTTGGCGAGCTACTGACTCCGTTGCCAACGGCGGGTCTTGATGATTGTCCTAATCTTGAGGAGATTCAAATCCGAGTGGAAGGGGATTGCAGGGGAAGGCACAGACCCACGCAGAGCGAATTCGGGTTGAGCTGCCTTGCAGGGTATCCGCAGCTGTCTAAGATGAAGTTGGATTGCGGCGATACAGTGGGATATGCACTGACTGCGCCGCCGGGACAGATGGATCTGACCCTTTGGGAGAGGTTCTTCCTCAGTGGGATTGGAAGCTTGAGCCTCAGTGAACTTGATTACTGGCCACCGCAGGACCGGGACGTGAACCAGAGGAGTATCTGGCTTCCGGCAGCTGGGTTGTTGGGAGAATGCTTGACATTGAGAAAGCTTTTCATCCACGGCACGGCTCATGAGCATTTCATGATGTTCCTTGTGAGGAATCCAAACCTGAACCTCAACCTGAGGGACGTCCAGTTGAGAGAGGATTACTATCCGGCTCCTGAAGACGAAATGAGTACAGAGATGAGGGTGGATTCATGTCGTCGCTTTGAAGATGCGCTCAACAACCGAGCTATCCTTGATTGAAACTGAAGATAGTAAGGAGTAGATAGTTGTCGATCAAGGTTGATCACAGGGTGTAACTTCAGAAGGAAATGTAGGAGTTATGAACATCTTGTTCAAAAATGTAGGAGCTTTGAACATCTTGTTCATCCCTTTGATCATTTTTCAATTCATGCCTCGTTTTGATCATTTTTCAATTTTCCATCGAATAAGATTTTGTTCATCGTTTTTCCTTCTCTTCACGTATGTGCGGGGAGACACCAAAACTAACAGGGGTGAAAAGTCCACTTCAAGCTTGTAAAAAAACTAATCTGTTTCTGATTTCACAAAAAGCTGAGTAGCAGCAACATTGGAAAACTTAAAAGGGGAACGAAAAAGTTTTATGATTTTACAGACAAGAAGATACAACCTTAAGCCGAGAATACAATGTGACACCTCTACCATGTTTTTCTATACACAAGAAACAAGATTGTATCAGCAAAGCGAATATTCGCAGTCTAACAAGCGGGAGAGTATCTCCTCGCAGCTTGGTCGATCATGCGGTTCTCTCCAACAATCTGTGAGTTTTCAAGAAAGTAAAATTGTCAACTTCAGAAGCCAGATCATGAAAAATTTATGATGATCTTGACATATTGAGCTTAAGCGATTGCTCACCAGAGATGAGCCTGCCTAATGGACCGTCAGGAATCTCCAACCGGGAACCCTCATTTTTAACAGCATGAATTACCTGAATAGAAGAAAGCTTAACTTCTAGAGGTCGGGTTCTAAGCTATATATGATCAGAACGAGATTAAAAAGTTTCCTACTGCCAAAAATCACAATTAGTACTTTACTGACCCTCTCCTGTGGAACTCGTTCCCATGGCCTTTTTAGGGTGCAGAGCTCCCACATTATCACTCCGAGGCTGAAAATATCACATTTTTCCGTAAATGGTTCATTTCGGATAAGTTCGGGTGCCATCCATTCTGGAGTTCCTGCAGACGAGGAGTACTTCAAGTTTGTTTCCGTCATTATTCTTGAAAGCCCAAAGTCACAGATCTTGACCGTCCAATGCTTATTCACGAGACAATTTGCACTCTTTAAATCGCGATGAACTATCTTCATCCGGTGCATGCACATCAGCCCCCTGTAGTTGCATACAAAAGATTTCAGTCACTGCTTTATTTAAGTTATTAAACAGTTTTACTTTACAAGCTGCAATAAGAGAATAATAGTGATCCTATACAGAGATCTAGTTACAGGATTTTCTGTTTTTGTCATCTGCTAAAGTCAATGCAATTAAAGATGACAACAGCAAATTGTTTTGTCCATACTAAACATTTGAATACTTGAAGACAAAGATAAGAAATAATTAACTCCAGGTCTCTAAGAAGAAACAAACAGAGATATTTCAAACCTTAGTGCACATATAAAACCTACCAGCATTTGATAAGCGTTAAACTAGAAAACTAACATGCATAGGCATGTTAGATAGTGTCAAAGAAACTGTCAATTTCAGTGGTAAATTTGAATTTAAGTCAGTGCAAACATACGTCAAATTGTTTTTTCTAGATTCAGATAATGATACGATGATGGTTTTCCTCTTCACAGTATAAACATAATTCTGACACTCAAGTTTTTACCAGTCAACTCTAAAAGTGAATGTTGAAAAGATATCCAGGGGTAAGATTAATTGTAACAAACTAAAACGCTAGTATGCTATACATCATTATTTATTCCATGTACACAGCCATCAAGAACAAATACAGGCAGAGTCGAGAACGGCAACATATCCACTTTCTACAAGTAATGCCAAAGGTTACTACTAAATCAACCTTAACCCTTGAAGGTTCCCATTCTTTCTCAATATTCAACTACTAATAGAAGTAGTCATAGAGATTAATCATTTTTCTTTCACCGGAGGTATCCACAAAGTTATCTGCTTTCCTATTACATAGCTATAGACCTAAAGTTTAACGCTTAATTCACTCAAAGCCCAATTCCAACAATCTTTGGGAGTTCGATGGATTTTACTTCCAATATCTTCTAACCATCTATTTAAAGCTGTTGCAGTTTTCCTTAACCAATAACCACTCCGTGATCCTCTTCATATGGACACGCTGCACCAAATTGAGCTGCAATCAGGTATTAACATCTAGGATCACGGAACGAAACCATACAGCAGACCGAAACTCATCATCTCTAGACACCTGTTTAACTACCAACAAAGATCTCCTAAAATGCATTAAACCATAATCTACTCTCTTACCTAACAGCTGATTGTTTTGATTCTCACCTTCAGTATATTATTACTATTTCTAAGTGTGCATTTTACATAACCAGAAATTTGAATGCACAATGAGTGGATGGCATCATAAGGAATTTCTTGCAATATGATTGGCACCTGTTGATAATTTTTAGTAAGCACTCATGCTATTGCAATCTTAAGAGGAAAAACCCATAGAAAATTCTTCCAGGTAGCCAAAGAAAACTCCCAAGAATGGTGAGCATGAACAATCAAATCCATTTTCTATAAAGGTTAGAAATGGACATGATTTTACAAGCATAAGTAGATTTCTTGGAAAAGAATCCATATATTCAACATAAATGCCTGGAAGCAGAAAAGTTTTCATAAGTCATAGATAATTAGAAGGAACAGACCTGCATATATCACGCAACATTTTTAGTCTTCTCCTCCAGCTTAGTTTCTTCTTGTGGCCACTTAGATGAATAAGATAATACAAGGATCCCATCTCCATATATTCTGTAACCATTGATAAGCGTGGAGGCTTTGTGCAAGCACCCAGAAATAAAATCACTGCAGACAACGGCATTAGTCAGTTCCAAGGAAGTATATACGATCAAGGAAATATCTATCAGCAGCACATCTTTACTATCCCGCTATTATAATATATGACCATCATGTACAACCACCATAGAAAAAAGAAACAATTGGAAGGGAAAATTAGACCAGAAATTACCATTAGGATGCCGAAGACGACTGGAAATCCACATGTGAAAAAATAAAGAGCACATTAGAAAGGTGTATAGATACATAAAACATAAATGACAACCCTACAGCTAAAATACAAAAATCAAGGTATCTTTGAGAAAGTACCTAAGAATGGATATCTCATTGCAAAAGTCTTCCATGTTTTCAGCAGTAAGATCTTGCTCTAAGAAAACCTTTATTGCAACATCTGTGCCATTCCAAACCCCTCGAAAGACTTCTCCAAAAAACCCTTAATACCAAACAAGCAACCAAAATCAGATCAATCGGTCAAACTGTATTTGTAATTTTTCAGACCAGAAAGTTTATATCCTTTCCTAGAAAAGTGAAGATCCTTCAACATCTATTTCCTTTTACATTTTGGTGGGGGGGTTTCGATAATTACACGCTGGACATTTTGAGGGAAAGATGGGCGTGTGGCATGTAAAAGAACATCTCATAACCTTCTCAGGCAGTTGCCAGTGCCGTAAAGGAGCTATTCCTGAAAAGAATCAGAAACAGTTTCCTTTTTCCAGACCTATTTTGTATTCTGCTAACTTAATCTCCTAATTTTCTGCATTAACATGAACATACTCATATTTCTTTTACTTCAGCAATGAAACAGATAGGTTATCCCTGTTCAACCCAACGGAATACAGAAGTATTTAATGTGTTATAAAAGTGATACCTACCTATTCCAACACGAGTTCCAACAGTTAATTCTGAGAAATCAATATTCCATTCCTGGTACGGCAACAGAGGTTTATTATCAAACGTGGCAGACTCAAGGATTCTGTTCCAGGTTAAGACCAGTTCATCATTTCTCGTGAATTCTGAAGATCCAATTCTCTCAGACATTTGACTCCTATACTGATGCGGAGATGAAGGTAAGGATATTGCTTTTTGAGAATTGATTTGATCCTGAAGAACCAATCATAAAGCAGATCAGAAAAGTCACTATAAACATCTAGATGATATAAAACTTAAGGTTATACAAAATCTTATAACTTGAAATAAAACTTGATTCGATTTTGCAATTAAGCAACGTACGTTTTTCTGAAGACCAGGACTATATCTGTCATCATCACCTTGCTCCCTCAGTAGACGATTTTGCTTCAATGTCTCATTCATCGCTCGTACAGCCCTAACATAGTTCATCAGATACCCAGTTATTGATTACATATACACAAACAAAAATCAGTTCAAGACAACTTTAGAAAAAATATAGAATACTCTTACTGAAAATTAAGACTAAAGCATCATATACAAGTGCAAAGAAACCTCCAGAACTGAACTAGTCAACTCATCATTCAACAAGTAACCTAGGTGATAAACTGGAAAATCCAAAGACAGGAACTAGCCTAACTATTATCATCCAAAATGGTTTTCCGCTAGTGTGAAGATCAAATGCAACAAATATCAAAGTTTGTTTCATTAGCAGTCCAGAGAGAACTTTGGCAAGGAATTTGGCTTAAGAATGAAAATTTTCCACTGAAAAGTCTACATTGGTTAAGCAGCACACAAGTGTACTAGTTTTATTTGCATATTCAAGCCAAGACTGAGGACTTCCAGGTTTTCCCAAACAACCTTCACTGCATACTTTTTACTTGATCAGAAATTAGAATTTCATAGGAATAATGAAATGATGTATAAGACGGGATTCAAATTCAAACTAGAAGAAAAATCACACTATGCCTAACCAACCAGACCAAGACATGCTCTACTTACTACCCGACAGAAGACCAGTTAAGATGGATCGCACTTATGTGAAACAAGCAAACTAATTGATAAAATAGGTAAATAAGAAGTAGGCATGACAAGGTGATCCTGGAAATAATTGCTACTGGCTAGCTGGAAACAAGTGAATACCAAAAGATTTACCACCCTGTTCCTTATAAAAAATCCGATCCAATTTATTGTTAATGCTTTTGTTAATGGCAGTTCCAGAGAAGCACATAAAAACCTATGAAAATAGTTTTCCAATTTTATTCCAGTTATATGGGTAAATGAGTGAATTATCCACTTTGGTGGTCCACTGAACAAAATTGATGATATTGTTACTCCATACGAGAATAATATGCTGTCAAATCAACCCTTCATAATGAAGCAAACAATTCTCTTAAAAAGTAATGAAATAAATATCAACCTTACGATATCATCGCCAATCTCTGGAGTAATACTAATGCTTCTTCTTCTTAATCTACGAGCTTCTGATGTTGATGCACCATCTGACTTGTAGCTACAATCAAGAAGTATAGACAGTTAGTATCAGACTATACATATATTTTTTTGGTCAACTCAGACTAAACATATATAATTCTTCAAGGATGTATAGAATAGATTGAGCTGTGAAAGAAAAATCACATTCAAGGTAAACCAAAATTAGTTTCAAATAAAATAATTTTAAACCTCTTAGGACTGCAACAAGTTCAGTACATTATGCTTGAATAGTGAAAAGAAAAGTTTGATGCTACCAGGTAGAAGAGTAGAAGAGACAATGGATGGGATATATTGGAAACTTGAACAAAAAGAAAATAGAAAACATGGCTAATGTATGCTTGAATTTCATTAGAGAGCAGTCATTCCCAATGTGTTTTCACTTTTCATCTGGATTGAACAGAAATCCTCAGATCAAGGAGGGATCTTTTTTTGCATTCCTGTGTCTTTTTTCTGGACAAGCCAAATGTACTAAGGATAGTTTTGGGCCAAAGCTTGTTTATAATTTAGTGATTTATGTTCTACTAAGAAAGGCGTAGCAAAAAATTATTTAAAATCAGTAAGCCAAGTCTGACCCACTTGCTGTGGTCATTCCCAGCACACAACTCCATCCTCAACTCACTAGTAGACATGAACATAATGAGGCAACCAATATTGTTAGTCGCTGAGAAAGCACGACCTGAATTAATATCCATTCCCTCAGTACACAACAGAATGATGGATAAATCACTAAAGCATCCATCAAGATTTAGATTTTATAGTGGGGTATAGTAGGATCAATAGATAAAAAACCTTGAGGTAGGCATGTCATCAGCATAATCTCTAAAAGATTTCCTATCACCACTGAGCATGGACCGCCCACGTGCTCGAAATGAAGGATGCTCTGGACTGAAACCAAAAATAATAGGAATAACTACAGCGACTATATGCAATGACATTGCTAAAAGAGAAAAATGTAAGGCAACCCCAGACAACTTTAAGCATCTCAGTCGAGCATGTTATTTATATGGCAATAAAAATGCTAAATTTTGATTCTCCATAACACCATCCATCCTAGATATAACTGGAACAATAGAACTGTTACTGTGGATATAGACCATTTACTCCATCATAACCTTAATATCATATTGACATGATCAGGAGATTAAAAGAAGAGATGGCACTGTATAGGAATGTATTGTCTGAACTTGAATTTTTAAATGACAGTCATCAATTGCGTGAGAGGTCAAAAATATACTTTTAAGGCCTCAATAATCTATGTGACCAATAAAGTTGGATAACTCTCACGATCACCAACAGAACTACTACTTTTCCGGGAGCAACTTTCTTATCCCACCCTCTAAGACAGTGAACTAGTGCTAAAAATTAGTAACCATTCCAGGAACCTTAGTAAGGCAATGACCTGAATCAAAATTACTCTCCTTAAATTTGGGATTCGTTCATACAATGTCAACAAAGCTGTACCAAATTTGGTTGCCAATATCTTCAAGTCAATGCTTTTCCATCAGCAGAACTAAAATGTCCCTCCACTATCATCGCATCACTTACAACCTTAATAAGATATGAAATCTATGGGTACTCAATCGTCTCACTTGGGTCACTCACCATATAGAGAGGTTGTAACATAGACGATTCAAAATGGAAAGAAGGAATAGATCCTTTAAATCTGCCAGCCATATAGTCTTTGACATTATGATGTAAACTAAGGATAGGTTAGTAGAACCAACCACAGCTGAATACCACATAAATAGATAGACTCATCTACAGTGGAACTAAGTCAAACAAATTCAAAAGTTTTTGATAGACAAATTCACGGAAATTTAGCAGAATTTAGATCTATGTTTGGACAGAGGTCTTAGATTTTCATAAGAAGGATGTAAGAAAACAACTTATTAGAGTCAAATTCCCACTACTCAAATTATCATCCCACTATGTAGAACGAAACCCAAGTATATATTAAAAAAACTGGAAATCTGATGATCCTAGACCCAGATCAAACATGATCTATCATCAATCCATCATGAAAGTTTTGAATTTTCAAAACTAAGTAAATTAAAATAAGACATCAATTAAAAGCTGTGTTGAGATTAAGAAAACCTTGAGCTAGCAGTCCGCTGTTCAGCAATGGCCTTCCTCCGACTACGCCGCCAAAATGTTGTTGCAATATTTGGTTCACTATGTGATAAACTAAGGGATTAAAGGAGTGATTCAGTAAGAAAAGCTCATAGCCTAACACATTTTATAGGTTTCAAGCAAGCAAGTGCCAGACAATAGTATGAGCTTAATGAGAAGAATAAGAAAAACCATACGAAGGTCATATCAAAATTCATTTGTAAATTACAGTTCAACTTGTCAAAACCCGAAATACAAATTACCTCAGTTTTCTTTCCATGGAGGTAATAGGTCGTAACATCATATTTCGTGATGAAGGACCTGGTAGATTCGATTGCAAATCAAACCTCCCTCGCAACTGAGGGCTATCATCCTTTTCAGCACTGCAACAAAAGAAAGGTAAGCTACCTCAGTTTCATTTGTCCAGTGCATGCAACCAGAATATCAAGTATCAGAGGTTCCAAATTTAGGATTTAGAAACATCATCAGCTAACCTGTCAGGATCCATTCTCTCTGAAAACCCATACAGAGGACTGTTTGGTTCTAATGGTGAATCACACGAGTCATTTTCTGCAGAATCGCTCTCTCCTGCAGCTGAAATATGGGTCATAAAAATTGCCTTGGTTGATCGAGGTAACAGCTGGCCCGGAAACCGCATTAGGTCGACTAATAGTTCAACAGAATTTAACACAACTATCACAGACATATGCTTGTATGTGTCTACACACTCAATAGCCCCATCAACTGGCAAACCCTGATAAGAAAAGAAAAAAAGAGGAAAATGGAGAGCATGTCAGATTCAGTGGCATTCATGAATCAGAAGCGGTGATGACTTATAAAATATCTCTGATTATTTCTTATCAATTGGCAGGAACTGTATTACGACCATGGGAAAAAGAAAGCAGCGCATAAAATAAGTAACGTGACAATTAATGAAAAGCTTACCACCATCAACCTGCTTTCAAGACCTACAGTATCTGCTAAAACTTTGAATAAGATTGCTCTCGGACGGCATGAACCATTTTTTATTTGCCCCAAAAGTTGGACTCCTCGATTCTCAAACATGTGGGATGTTTCTTCTAGTGCAGCTTTTGCTGGACTTTCTACATTAGGCCGCTTATAAAAATCTGAAACCTGTTTAGGCATTCCAGGAAATTGAATTATCTTCTAAGAATGTTAAAATGTAATAAACTATAGAAAAACAAAATCTCAATAGCTGATAATGAAAAGCTTGACCCAGTAAATGCCTGATAGGCAGCACACGAGTGTGGTTTTAATAGTACATATTGCATAGTCCACACCCCATGGATGAGTAGTTGTATATGCAAGTGGAGAAATTATATACAATTGGCAAATAAACCGTACCATCTATTGACAGCTAGGTAGAAGATCTACATGGCATCATATTCATATCTCGGTTATGATCACAGTAAAATGAATAGTAGAACTTTAAAAGTTGCAGTCTTTGATAGTTGAAAACATTGGATACCAGGAATACAAGAATGAGTGTTCAGCATATAAATTCCTCACCAGTCCAGCAATCTTTTTTATCATTGCAGCTGGATTTGAGTTCAATCCTTTCACCAGTGCTGAAATCAGTTGCTTCAGCATCGACAGCTTTTTGTCTTTTGCAGTATCCACAAGAATAACATCAGCTTTTAAACCTTCTGCCTCAAAAGTATGAAGCTCATCAAGAGTAGGAATATCATCAAAGATCTCTTTGAGCCTTTTCTCCTGTAAATTGTCAGAGTAAGTCAATTGACATGACTGAGCGAAGTCTACTCTTAAACAAGTGAAAATGAACCAATACAAACAAAGAAAACAATCAATGCAAGTGAACCCCCGTCGGTCCCCACCACCAATATTCAGATGCCCAGATTCCAACATCAATCATATAAGAGGTTGAGTGAAAGCTACAACATCATTCAAATTTCTTTTCTTCGTTACAATTAACAACAAAGATACAAAAAATAACAATTAATTCTCACCGGAATGACAGAATAGAAACCATCAGGAATCTGTTCTAAAAGCATTCCTGTTTGCCATAGGACTTGCGATGCTCTATGAGATGATAAAACATCACCGTCCGGGCTTCTAGGTGATTCAGTACTACTCAAAGTTTCTTCTTGGGAACCAAAAGAAACAGATCCAAACTTGTCGACAAAATCTGAAGGCCACCATGAAACATTTGGAGGCCCTTGCTCTGCTGGCCCTGCATCATCCCGTATATCCTCCATGTCTTTAAATATCTGAAACTCAAAACCATTTCGCCCCCACTTCTCACCCCATAAAAGACGCCTTTAACCTAACAGCATTTCTTACAAAACAGCGAGTTACAAAATTCAGATGTACCGACTTCTTCAAGCTGGAGGTCATAAGACCTGCAAAATAGACAAAAGGTCAAAACTGGGCAACAAATAAGAGACATTTACAAGGGATTGAAGGTTTTCTGAAGAAAAAATCAACAGTATAGCAAAATAAGCCAGGTAAAGAAAAATCAAATCTCATTCAGTAAGAATTTGTCAATACGGTATGTTAAAAGTAAAGAGGCAGTTAAAGCAAAAGATAGGTACTCTTCAGACTTCAAAGTTATCTGTCAGTCTCACCCTCATAAAAATAGTGGATGACAACTGAGATTAGACTTGGTTTTCATATAAATTGTTAAAACAAGAATTAAATAAGAAAAAAAACTAGTTCGATTTTGTATAAATTCCGTATCCTGATATTGTAATGTCTTCTCCATCAATCACCAAAGGCATAATGGTTTCTTTTTGATAATTTGTAATAAGATAAATAATCTTATGGAGTGCCAATAGGAGCACCCTAGATAAAAGGTAAAGTGTAATGTATTTGATGAGATAACTTTGGCATAAAAAAAGGCTAAAGGCAACATTTAGGAGAGTAAGGACAGTAGTGTCAGGCATATGGATTTAGATAGGCCCTTGACCTAAGTTCTAATGTTACTAAGCAAATCATTCATCTTACAGTTTTATCTGTTTCTCATTCCTGTTTTCATGCCTTGAACATCATATATTGTCTTTGATTGGGTCTTCCTAGAGAAAAATGTTATCTACTTTACTTTTGAACGAGTTTAACTTCCTATACATGTCTATGGCCTACAAGATCACTCTGTCACTCTGTCCATAAAATTCCCTCTCATTTATATGAACTACCTGCTCCTTCACCTCCTAAACTTGATGTTAGAAATTGGAGAAGGAAATATGCATTACGTTAGTCGTAATTAGAAATACTGAAAGCGTCAGCAATTTTAACCACTTCTCAAGTCAAACTAACTCCTTAGGGAAAGTCAATATAACCATTTTCAGAGCTTACCAGGATACCCTCAATCAAACTGAAATAATCAGCAACACTAGGCACTTTGCTAAGTCGCATTAAAAGTAGAACTGAAACCTTAATGATTTATCATTTTTGGACATCCAGAGCATAATGATGCTTTTTTTTTCCCTTTTCCTATCCCTTATGTTAATCCCATTGCCACCAATAAGTGCATACTGGGTAACAGAAATATCTCTCCAGAAACACAACCACTTGATGAGGAAGCCATGTCGTCCTCGCAAGCCAAAATAATCGATCTTCATAACTCCCAACCCAACAAAAATGTGTCCTGAGCTCACAAACACTTGGATTTTCTTGCCAGCACCGATCTTTCTTACGCGGATAGCTTTCTGATGGCCACCATGTCCATAACTTTCAACCAACATATAATCTCAAGCTTAATCTAACTAACATACTTACGCATTCCATACATAAAGACCTAATTGCAACATATGCTTCACCTCAGTCACTTAAAATCGCCAATTGAGCTACACTGGAGCCCCACATTTCTAATCAAATCAAAACCTAGGTCCCACCAACCCACGAGAAAACTCAATCCCACATCGCCCAAACACTCGAATTAACCATTCCGCAAAAAGCAATGCAGGATCAACAACACAAGATGAATCGCAAATCAAATTAAAGAAGCAACAACAACAAAAACAAGGATTTTTACCGCCAGCAGATCCGAGCATTTGACTCCCAACCCCCTTTCTGATGCAGTAACATTTGAATCTCAATTCTTCCTCATCCAAAATCTCATCCGTACGCCCAAACCCTCACCGATTCCCCCAACACCAAACAGAATCCAAATTTCTGTTCAATCTGTAGAGACGTATACAAATACGTATACGCAGAGAGAGGACTGAAGAGAAAGAAACGTATGTGCTGCCGCGATGTAGAGATATATAGAGAGAGAGAGAGAGAGAGATGGAGAGTGTTGTGTTGTGATGCAAACGAGGAAGACAGGAAGGAAAGCAATGGGGTTTTGGAGAGAGAGAGAGAGAGAGAGGGAGGCAGGAGTGAGGTGGTAAGTCACGTGCAAAGCAAGGGGGGTGCGATCTGGGGACCTCTCCCCGACAGCCAGCTGGCACAGGGGTGGCTCACCAACATCCACACCTTCATCCGCGTGAATCACCCTTCCCTCTTTTAAAATCTTTCATTTTTCGTATTCAAGAAGAAACCCCGGGATATGTTTTATATGGTATGGATCTCGTACATCGATCTTGCTGTGGTAGTTACTGAAACTTTATATATACTTGTATCACTGATAATAATATTGAAGAAATATTGACAATCTAATTTAATAAATGTGATCTTATTTTAATATGATGTCTGCTAGTTTCAATGACGGAGCCAGAATTTGGCTCTCCTATGCTCAAGCACAGCCCAACATTAGAGTATTAGTAAGATTATTAATGCCAATTGATAAAAAATTATGTAATTATTGTTAATAATTAACTTAAAATTACAAAAAAAAATTGAAATTTAGCTCACTCTTACAGAAATATCTAGCTCCGCCATTGAATAATTATGAACATTCTGATAAAATTATTACTATTACAATAAGAGAAACAAATTGTACATTTCTTGATCGTATGAAGAAACATAAGAATGAAGTTGTGCTTATAGCAAAGATACACGTTGAACTTAGCTCAAAGGCTTGAAAGCATCACGAAGTTCTCAGTTTGACTCTTCTCTTTTTCCACGCACAAGTACAAATAGCATTCCTCTAATGCCCAAAAGGAAATTACCCAATCCTCTACTAAATCACTTCATTAAGAAATAACTGTAAACCAGAAAGAAAAAAAGTAGTAGAAGATGTAAATGGTCAAACAACAACCACAACCACCACACGCGCTAGCAGACTATCACCACCCGTCTTTTAGTACCTACGACGGTACAGCTTTGGTGGACCAAATCAGTCAATGCTTTAGCCCTAGGGTGGGGGGGGGGGGGGGGGGGGATTGGCCGCTTAGCCTAGTTCAAACTTAAGAATTCCCGCACGTGCGCTTTTTTTATTAGGTCAAAGTTGGTGAGGCCAATTCGACTATATTAGCCTATTGCTAGTCTTGCAAATTTGGTACTCTCTATAATTTGATATTATTCTCCTACATACTGGATATATGATTTTATTTACACCTAACAATCACTTTACACCCATATTTTGTTTTACTAAATTTATTAATTTTCTTCACACCCAACATTGATTCCTAAATTATCTACGATCCAATCAAAACGTGCCACATCTCCACAAACTTTAAAATAGGGACAATGACCCTAAGGACAAAAAAAATAACCCAATTCTATAGTAGGACATGAATTTCAAATAATTTCCTACAAGGACAAAATAATAATTGGACCAATCAAAAATTAGCACGTGAACAGTGTTCGGTGAACAGGACCACGCGCGCGTGAATAGTACTGTGCTTGAACAGTAACACAGAAACAGTTAACTCTTTCTATCAAACACAGAAACAGTTAACTGTTTCTGCCAAACACAGAAACAGTTCTTATTCCTGTCAACCCATAAACAAGAACTGTTTCTGTGTTTGACAGAAACAGTTCTTGTTTCTGCCCAACAGAGAAACAGTTATGCCAACACAGAAACAGTTATGAAAACACATAAACAGTTGTGAAAAACACAGAAACAGTTATGAAAAGACAAAAACAATTAAGAAAAACACAGAAACAGTTATGAAAAACACAGAAACAGTTATAAAAACACAAAAATAATTATGAAAAACATAGAAACAGTTATGAAAAACATAGAAACAGTTGTGAAAAACACAGAAACAGTAAATCTATTCTCAGAAACAGTTTAATATTTTACAGAAACAGTTAATACGAACACAAAAACAGTTCATACCACACATAAACACAGAAACAATTTGCGACTCAAAGTCTCGTTTTAATCATTGAAATACACAAACTAACTGCAATCTAATCCAAAATTCAACACAAATATGATCCAAATTGGTGGTAATATCATTCAAAACACAATTGCCCATTTTTTTTTGGGTAAATCAAAATATATTAACGAGAGCTCAAAAGAGCAACCAAGTTGGGAAACCAGCAACCAACAAAAAGCGAAACCAAACAATTGCCCATTTCAAATTCGTCAGATTCAGCTTGATTATGCAGGCGAGGCCCTCTCCGTGAGCGGCGGAGTTATTGATGCGGAAGAGTAGACCATGGCGGCGGCGGATGATTCTGGAATTTGGTAGATTTCAGCTTTCTACTCGCTTTGCCACGAGAAGGGCTTCCACTCTCGCCTCTTTCGCCCTCCAATCTCGATCCATTGCCACGGCTCACGACGGCGGCGCTGCCACAAGCCACGGCCTTCTCCAGGTCGCTCTCTACAGCACCTCCAGCTCGACCGACTTTCAATTTTCCCTGCCGATGGTTCGATTCATTTTCCGGGCTTCCGTCGCCGTCGCTGGAACTTTGGCTTCCGTCGCCGTCGCCACGTCACTTGCTCAGGAGGTCTATGCTAAAGAGCCGCCTCCGGCTGATCTTGTGCCTAAGGAGGTCGTGCTTTACCAGTACGAAGCCTGCCCTTTCTGCAACAAAGTTAAAGGTTAAATTTTTTTCACTTCTCTTCGCTTGTTGGATTGCTAAAGTGTTTAAATTTGTCACCGAATATCAGAAATCAGACGAGATTACATGTTAAAATGCAAATTTGCGAGAGATGAGCTTCAACCTCGACTATGTTTCGTCCGCGCGGGGGCTAGGGTGGATTGGGTTTGGGATGTGGCGCGTGAAGAATAAAATGGGTGGATAACATTTTGTCCTTGTATAAAATTATTTGAACTTCATGTCCTAGCATAGAATTAAGTATTTCTTTATGTCCTTGTGAGTCATTAATCCTTTAAAATATGAAGAAAATAATACAAAAGCTATTAAAGCATACCGGTGCCATGGCGACCAAAAGAAAAAAAAAACATAACATGATTTTCGCGGACATAATTAGGTGATTTTCATGAGAACTTTACCCAAGCTATTAAATTGAATCAACGAAATTGAAGGAATGACTTTCTTTGGGGATTAGTTCCATTCAAATGCAATTATACTTGCTAATTATATGATGATGTTGTTCGAATCTTGTTCATAGTGCAGATGGCTACACTAATGATGGCAAGGCGAGGATAGGTTAGGGTGGAGGTAGCGAGGGATAGGTTAGGGTGGAGGTAGTGGGCTAAGATGGATTTGGCTTTTTAAAAAAAATTAATTAGGATAGATTTGTTGGGTTTATTGAAAAATAAAATTGGTTATTGTTGTTCTTAATAGTAATTGTATGCAGGATTAAAATGGAACTTTGCATAATTGAAGTGTATGATGGGTGGGAAAGTAAAATTATGGGGAGTGGATGAAATTTCTCCTGCCGAATCTAGTTCTTACACATTGTCATTGTACAATCCTCTATAATTACTAGCTATTTCTTCTGTGAATCAATACATGTGAGTGAAAGATTTCTCGGAAAGAACCGTTATCGTGTGAACAAGTACAAGCAATTGTCGACTACTGATACGCTTGTAGTGTCGCACATGATAGCGACTTTCAATTATTGATGTATATGGAATGAGAATTTATATTGAAGTTCATAAACATTAATAAAGTGTCAGTTAAACATGACTTGCCAGCTAATTAAATTTTCTTCCGTAAATTAGACTGTTTGGTTTCATCTGATTTGTGTGAATTTTTAATTCGAATATGTGGTGCTATATCTGCCTAAGGAGATTGAAATTGATGGAGTTTGATTGGATAGGAAAATTCTTTGATTGCTGAATATGAGCTAAGTTTAGGACTTGGATATAGGAAATTTCCCTCCCCCACCTCCCCAAATTTGCAATTAACCCCATCTTCCCTCTCAGTTGAATTTGTGTTTTTAAGGTTTATTATTATTCAAATTAGATTTAGATTTAGGATTTAGGTTAAAGGTTGAGATCTTCCTATAATCATCACCATTGACTTATCGTAAGTAGTTGAGGTTTGAAGAGAATACTTGATGAGTGAGATCGGGGAAAGATGAGGAGAGGAAATGAGATGATGGTTAAAAGCCGAAGAAGTGTCACTTCTTCGATGCTAGTGACGCGAATGGTAAGGGTGGCTTAGAGGAGGAGACTAAGGGTGGCTTAGAGGAGGAGAGAGTGCTAATATTTTTTTTAAAAAAAAAATTAATATAAGGGTATATATGTCACTTTAGGAGCAAAAAATAAAATACATAATGAATTCATTAGTTTATAGGATGTGTATAAAATTTCCCTTTAAGGAATTCAATGTAGATGCTCTTACTCAGGTAAACCACCTTCTTGGGTCGCATCCGCTTGGGTAGGTCTATATTTTGAATAGTGCTTCCAGTCAACCTTTGAACCATCTAGCACAGTAAAAGCTGCCTGATCGTCCATAATATACGTGTAAAATATACCTTCCTTTTCATGATACAACATAAGATGCACGCCAGCAACTCTAACACAACGAACCCGATTCTTGAATCTTTGGAAGAGCTTTAAATTTTCCATCGGAAAGGTGACCTTCTTTTTTCTCCATTTGTGATTCTTGAAGTCCTCTAACATCCAGACGTTAAGTGCTTCCTCTCCTAGCTCAGCCACAGCTACGCAATCAGGTATGCAATATCCCTTCCATGGAAAAACCCAAACTTTTTCCAAGTCTAACAACACTCCATGGGGCAGAGTGGTCATGAAGAATTGTTCACTCCATATATACATCGAGAGTCTGAACTTCTAGGTACATATCTTGTCCTTGTCTGATAATTTTGTGGAAAAATGATAGAAGAAACATTTTTGTGTAAAGGTTTCTTGTATAAATTTCTGTTGTGGGGAGAAGCCCTTTTACAAGGAAATATATAGGTAAAAGAGGGACGAGCCTTTTTACAAGGAAAAATAAGCCTATATTGGAAGTGAAGTGTTGCCGTAAACAACACTCCTTGAACCATGCTTTAACCATGCTTTTGACCATGCCTTGGACCTCCAATGACCATGACCCTATGTGCAGAACATGTACACTCCTTGGCAGAACATCACACCTACCATCATGACCCTATTGTTACTTCCAATACTCCCCCTCAAGCTGGATCAAGAGGGTTCATTGAGCCAAGCTTGGACAAGAGACGCTGAAACTGGGCAGTGGGAAGAGACTTGGTGAAAAGATCAGCTAGCTGGTCAGAACTTCGAGTGTAATGAGTGTTAATGACCTTGGATTGAACTTGAGCTCGAATATAGTGGCAATCAACTTCAATATGTTTTGTCCGCTCATGAAAAACTGGATTAGAAGCAATGTGCATTGCAGCCTGATTATCACAAAAAAGAGACATAGGATGACTGCTTGGGAATCCTAGATCCGAAAGAAGGCCTTTTAGCCAAATGAGTTCACAAGCAGTAGATGCCATGGCTCGGTACTCAGCCTCTGCACTAGATCGAGCAATGACAGTTTGTTTCTTGCTTTTCCATGTAACCAAGTTGCCACCAACAAATGTGCAGAATCCAGTGGTGGACTTTCGATCAAGTGAGTTACCCGCCCAATCAGCGTCTGTGTAACCCATGATTTGAGTGTTCCTGTTGTTTTTCATCAGAATGCCACGACCAACGGATCCTTTGAGATAACGGAGAATGCGTTTGACAATTTGCAAATGAACCATGGTGGGAGCATGCATGAATTGGCTGACAATACTCACAGCATACGAGATGTCAGGACGGGTAATTGTGAGATAAATGAGCTTGCCAACCAACCTTTGATAGTAACTCACATTCATGAGGGGCTCACTTTGTGCATCCAGTTGGAGTTTACTGTCAAGAGGAGTGGGAGCTGGTTTACTATCTGCCATATCAGCATCATGAAGCAGATCAAGAATATATTTTCGTTGGTTTAGAAATAGACCTTTGTGAGATGTGGCCATTTCTATACCAAGAAAATACTTGAGAATTCCAAGATCCTTGAGGGCAAATTTAATACGAAGAGCTTGTTTGAGAGAATTAATCTCCTCAATATTATCACCTGTCACTATGAGATCATCAACATAGATAAGAACCACAAGCTTACCCGCTGAACCAATTCGGACAAAGAGAGAGGAATCAACATTGCTTCTGTGAAAACCAACTTCCTCTAGAACAGAGCTAAGTTTGGCATACCATGCACGTGGAGATTGCTTTAAACCATAGATGGATTTATGAAGCTTGCACACTATGTCAGGGTCATTAGATTGAGGATGACCTGGAGGTAGCTTCATGTACACTTCCTCTTCGAGATCACCATGCAAAAAAGCATTTTTAACATCCATTTGAAATAGAGGCCAAGCATAGTTAGTGGCAACGGATAACAGCACTCTCACTGTATTCATTTTGGCAACGGGAGCAAAGGTTTCCTTGTAATCCACCCCATATGTTTGAGTAAAACCTCGAGCCACTAGTCGAGCCTTGTGTCTCTCAACAGTCCCATCTGAATGAAACTTGGTCTTATACACCCAACGGCTGCCTACTGCCTTCTTTCCTTTGGGAAGCTTGACAACACTCCATGTCTTATTGTCATTAAGAGCATGTAGTTCTTCAGCCATGGCTTGCTTCCATACTTCATGGAGACTTGCCTCTTGAAAACTTTGTGTTTCATGAGTACTATCAAGGGTACTAAGAAACGCAGCATGAGAAGATGAGAAATTTTTGTAACTAATAAAGCTTGTCAATGGGTACCTGGCAGTGTAAGTAACATAATCAAGTAACCTTGATGGAGGATTACGTTCTCGGACAGGATTTCTTCGAGGTGAGGCTGGAGGTGCAGGAGGTGACTCATGAGCCGTGTGAGACACGGACTCAGGTTCAGGTTGTGCTTCTGGATCAGTTATCAAGTTTGTCACTGCTTCTTGACTGGGAAATGTGGCTGCAACCTCTAGAACTGGACTAGGCATAGGGAAAAACTCATGTAAGGACTCCCCCTGACCATTGCTGTCAGATTTTCGTGTGAAATAGGGAGTTGTTTCATCAAACCTCACATCCCTTGACACTAGGAGCTTTTTAGTAGCTGGATTGTAGCATCGATACCCCTTTTGAGTGGAAGAATAGCCTAAGAATACACACTTAGCAGCTCTAGGGTCAAGTTTGTCACGATGAGGAGACTGAATATGCACAAAACATGTGCTTCCGAAGACTCTCAAGTGTGACAGATTGATGGTTCGCCCCTTCAATACTTCATAGGGTGATTTGAATCCCAGCACACTACTAGGCAATCTATTAATGAGATATGTGGCAGTGAGCACACCTTGAGACCAAAACCTTTTAGGAACATGCATATGAAACATGAGAGCTCTTGTTTTCTCAAGTAAGTCTCGATTTTTTCTCTCAGCGATCCCATTTTGTTGAGGTGTGCCAACACAACTAGTTTGATGAATAATGCCGTGTGTGCTCAAGTATTGTGACATATTATGGGACATATATTCAGTGCCATTATCGGATCTTAAGATATGAATATGAGAAGAGAATTGGTTGACAACCAGTTTATGAAAATCTTTAAATACTTCTGCAAGCTCACTTTTGAATTTCAAAAGATACAACCAAGTAATCCTTGTGAAATCATCCACAAATGTTACAAAATACTTGTATCCATCAAAGGACTCAAGAACAGGACCCCAAATGTCTGAATGGACGATTTCGAAAGGATTACTAGCCCTAGACATAGAAGAAGTAAAAGGCAATCTTGCAAATTTCGAAAAATGACAAACATCACAATGACTGTTGATATTACACAGATTTGGAAACAAAAAAAAACAAGACTTTTTGAGAGGGATGAGCTAGACGTTGGTGCCAAAGTCGTTGTTCGTGCTCTAAATTCGAACTAACTTGAAAAGCCTTGGAAGCCTTGGATAGATAATAAAGTCCATTCAAAAGAAAGCCTTCACCAATTGTCTTCTTGGTGGTAAGGTCCTGAAAAATGACATTGTGAGGGGAGAAAATGGCAAGACAGTTTAAGGAATTGGTGATTTTTCCAACAGATAAGAGTTGACAAGGAAAGGAAGGAACATAAAGAGCCTCTGACTCGATATGATTTGAGATTAAGTTTATTTTTCCCTTCCCCAAAACTGAGGCACCTTTGCCATCTGCTAAAGACACTTCAGAAGAAGTAGACAAGTTTTTAAAATCATGCAAGTTTGTGAGTCGATTTGTCATGTGATCCGTGGCTCCTGAATCTATAATCCAATAATTATGTACAAGACTAACATTAAGAGCAGTTGAGAAGGAGTTCAGGATACCTGGAAGATCCCCATGTGAAACAGAATCGGTTTCTGCAAGGAAACCAGCAAACTTGCCAAGCAGTGCAGTATGATCTCCTTTTTCAGGAATGGTAATTTCCTCAGGCTTACCATGCATCTGTTTCTTCTGAAGGTAAGCTGCAAATTCATTGATTAATTCTGCAGGATTAGCAGTAAAATTCAACATTCTTTCAGTGGAGGTTCCAGCTGCATGATTTGCTTTGTGGGGCGGATTGTTCGAACTCCTTGGGACACCCTTGCTTTCCTTCAAGAATTTTGGCTTCAATTCTGGATGGAGAATCCAGCATCTATCTCTAGCATGCCCCACACCATTACAGTAGTTGCATTTCAAATCTGGTCTCTTGCCCTTGTAGACTTTCTCTTCAGTGTACTTGTGATTTGAGACATAAGCTCTAGTCTCTGGTATGCTTGTCTTGGTCTCCATATTCATCACCTCTCTTCTCACTTCTTCTCTTTGAATGGTAGCACAAACACTTGTGAAGGAAGGAAGTTCAGTGTTCATAAGGATGTGACTTCTCAAGTCCTCAAAATCTGAACTCAAGCTTGCCAAAAGTTGAAAGATCTTGTCTTCCTCAGCCCTTTTTAATAACACAGTAGCATCTGTGGTATGAGGTCGATAAACATCTAACTCATTCCACATGCTTGTCAAGCTTCCAAGATGTTGTACGAAGGCCTTGCCCTCTTGTTGTAAATCAGCAATATCCTTTTTGAGTTGAAAAACTCGAGCAGAGTTATTCTGATTTCCATACATCTCTTTGACATGCTTCCAGAGATGCATAGATGATTCAGAATAGCTAAAAATCTCAGAAATCCTACTCTCCATAGAGTTGAGCAGCAGAGACATGACATATTGATCCTTACATAGCCAAGCTTCATATGTCAAGGAGGTGACTTCAGGCATCTGTATGACTCCATTGACATAGCCGAGCTTGGATCTTCCTCCAAGAGCAAGGGTGACAGCTCTTGCCCAAGGAAGATAGTTGAACTCATTCAATAAATTGGAGGTGAGACGTTGGTTTGGATTAACCTCGACCTCAGATGCAATTGGAGCAGCAAACGGATTGTCAGCTTCCCCAGAAGAATTTACTTCTAACATTATAACATACAAATTGTATGAACCACAAGAAAATATGCAGAGCCAAGATCTTAGAATTCCTGCTCTGATACCATGTGGAAAAATGATAGAAGAAACATTTTTGTGTAAAGGTTTCTTGTATAAATTTCTGTTGTGGGGAGAAGCCCTTTTACAAGGAAATATATAGGTAAAAGAGGGACGAGCCTTTTTACAAGGAAAAATAAGCCTATATTGGAAGTGAAGTGTTGCCGTAAACAACACTCCTTGAACCATGCTTTAACCATGCTTTTGACCATGCCTTGGACCTCCAATGACCATGACCCTATGTGCAGAACATGTACACTCCTTGGCAGAACATCACACCTACCATCATGACCCTATTGTTACTTCCAATAACTTTCCACCATATGAGCAGCCTTGGAATGATTACATGGCCCCAAGGAATACTGTTTCAGCACAGATTTGCCATTTTGCTTAAGCAGCTTTAATGTTCTCCATTGGTCATCCGTTCCAATAGTAATAACTTGAAAGCCTACTTCAGTGATCAAGTCACCCTCCTTTTTGCAATAAGTACATGCCACCTTACGCTTGCCTGTGTACACATTAAAAACAAAGTTCATTGAGCTGGTGTCCGTGGCATCCCCAGCATAAGGCAAGTAGAGTACTTGGTGCGTAAATGGATTTTTGATGCGGAAAACTCGAGAAGCAAAACTCTGCTCCAGAAACAAGCCATAACGGTGGGCAACCAGCTTGTAATTCTCATCATATAGACGAGCTGAAATGTTACCATCCCATTTGAATTGAGCAATGAGTTCCACATCGTTGGCCCATACCATATGTTTCACTATGAAATAGGGATTTTGAATCAAGCACCGCCATTTTCTGCACACGCACTTGAACCTTAGCAGAGGCTTTACTGGCTACGAGGTCAGAATCTCTATGATGACGTCAAAGGGAAGCTCTGGTAAGCAGGGATTTATTAGATGTGAAGTTGTACAACGCGTTATAAGGGGCAAGCGTCGCCTCTTTTTTCTTGGATGTAACTCTTGGGATTGTTCTTTTTCTTCATACACCTTGCACAAAACCCAATCATACATCTGTACAAAAGATCAATTAGAATATAGTTGAAATTTCATCCAAATTCAAAAATTGAAATAGTAAAATGAATATTATAAAACACGGTGGATGAAGTTACAATGCCACCAGGTTCACTTGGCACTCCCCCAGCTTTATATTCTGCCATTGCCCAGTTGGTTTTTGTTGAATCTGCTGTTGCACTCCCACGATAAAATCGCAACAACTGTTTCTGCCCAATAAGCTGATCATTATTCCTATCTTTGATAACCACATAAGGGCTAATTCATTTCCAGAAACCATCACCCACGATATGCGTGTGATCAGAAGTCTCATGTTGATATGGTCGGGTGAAGATATACACTTCTTTGGTCATCAAATCTGTACATCTCTGCGAATAGTAATGAAAAAAAGTTCATAATAAAGCACAAGATACCAACGAAATAAAAAGCAAAACATACGAGAAACTCACGCGAGAGTTGTGTAGAACTGTAGTGATAAAACAACAATTCATCAATGATTATGTTCATTGGAAGAGGATCGCCAGCAATCTTTCTCTCCAAGAAATAATGCTTGATTAGTTCTTGGTCTTCGGGTTGAAATCTGAAATTTGGCTTTAAGAATGACATAAAGTACTGCTCACTGGTCACCATAGAACAATGTTTTCCCGGGTAAGAAGCCTGCATAACCAACAAAAGAGCAACACATCGGTGTCAAATGTCGCAAACTAGATCCCGAACTAAGTTAATTCTAACATCGATTATCTTCTAACATCAATCGCTTTGCACGTGATAGTAATATTTTTCAAAAGTATATATGTTGCAGTACTATTATCATACCCTGGAAGGCTTCTTTGCGTACAACTTGCACAACACCCACTCATACAACCGCACGAGTAGAAAGAAATCATAAGTGCGTTCGATTTCCCTATATATTAACTTCAAGTTCAAGTAAACAGAAGAGAGAAAACCTAGCCACCGGCCCCTTGCTTTGGCTTGGGGTTGGTCGGCCTCCAAATCTCATTCCCCGCCGCCCCTTTTAGATCTCTTTCCCGCCGCCCCTCTCTTCTTGTGAGAGCCCAATTTTCCTCTCCTTTATGAGAGCCCTCCCCCCACCGTGGGAGTTTTGTCCTCGCTTCCATGAGAGCCTTGGCATCGTTCCCGACCTTGCATTTGGATGTTTATATTTGCAGGTTGGCAATGAGGGGGGTAATTTTTAATTAAGTCACGGCACGTACAATCAATTCACACAAAAGATCACTTTCAGGTGACCAGTCACCTAAAGTGATGAACCTGATACTTGTTTCAATACTTGAATCACGTGACCAGTCACGTAGTTTCCAAACTCAAGTATCAACTAGTCACTTAGATTACAGATTGTGTATGCTTGTGAATTTGTTCAACCACACACGAATGCTATGCCAACTTAGGTCCTCAGAACAGATTCAGTGAAGATGAAATCTGCGGGCTATCCACAACTACAACCTATTCAAATCCAGCGGTTCTAATGCAACATTTTATAGGATGACCAGTCACACAGATTTGTCCAGATTGCATGTTAAGTTAAGTTGGTGCATAATTAAATATGATTTTATAATTAACCAAGTGATTAACAAATCAAAGAGATGGACACAATGTTTTGGTACCCGGAAAAACCCCAAAAGGGTAAAAAACCGGGGGTTTATCAGAAGACCGGCCTTCCACTATGAAATGGCAAAAAGGTGCCCAATACAAGGTTTCGACAAGCTCAATATCTAATGTACCTAGTCTTAGATGCAGCAGTCCCTCGTGCGGCTCCTTCTTCAATCACTTCACCTCCAATGGTACAGATGACTGGTCAATCACTTTCTAGAGAATACACACGTATGTCTGGTCAGCGGCACCAAAAGTAGTAAGCTGTGATACTGTATGACTAGTCACCAACAGAGTTACAGAGAGCTACAAAGCTTCAGTAACACAGCTGGGTAACTAGGTGTTCTGCTGCAGCAGTTTATAAAACTGGGCAGAAAAACCCGAAGTCAAATGACTCCTAAATATCAACCTTGTCTCAAATTATGTGTGAGCATGGGAGACAAGATTGAAGACCACTATTTCAACTTCTAAACTTAAAATGAGTTTTGAAAACTTGGAAGTTGAAACGGTGAAGATAAGAACTTCTTCAAGGTTTCCTTCAAAGGTGAATGTTTTGAAAACCCGAAAACTTTGAAAGAAGTTCAATCGCTTGCCATCTTATGGATTCTTGTATGAACTTTATGTGAATGAAAGTTAACAAGAATGTAAGAAACAATTCAAAGCAAGAAGGCAGCAAGAGAGTTTTTGAAATGTGAATGATGAAAATCTTTATGCAAAAACCCCAAGTGAAAATGGCGGAGAAGGTTTAGCTTTTATAGCCAAAGAGGATATGAAATGAATGGCCGAGATTGCATCAAGGAACGGCTGAGATTTCCTTAAACAAAAGTAACCCTAGGCAGATTTAGTTAGTGGGAAACAGTTGACAACCCAGCGGGTAAAAGGATGTTCGGTCAAAACTGGATAATAGAGTGGTCTGTCAATCTAACTGATTGGTCGCTGTCAGAAAATCTGTCACATGCGGAGTTTAGATGACCAGACACCAAATACATGAAAACGACAGTTTTGTAAAGAAAATGTTTTTCTCAAGAATGATCCTATGTTATGAAATCATATGCAAACATAAATGATGTCACATGCTGTAGAAATTTGGGAACACATCTTCACATCTTGATCTTCAAGTCAACCACCATCTTACTTATTCTAATATCTAAACATTAAAACCTAAATTGAGCTTGTGAATGATTATACAAAGTTTTTGTGCAAGGATAGCCAATTTACATTATTTTCTAAGATACAAATATCCTACAATGTTCCTAGATTTCTGCCCACTTTTCCTCTCCTTTGTGAGAGCCCCTCTCCCCAACGTGGGAGTTTTGTCCTCTCTTCCATGAGAGAGAGGATTTTTACCGCCAGCAGATCCGAGCATTTGACTCCCAACCCCCTTTCTGATGCAGTAACATTTGAATCTCAATTCTTCCTCATCCAAAAGCTCATCCGTACGCCCAAACCCTCACCGATTCCCCCAACACCAAACAGAATCCAAATTTCTGTTCAATCTGTAGAGACGTATACAAATACGTATACGCACAAAGAGAGAGGACTGAAGAGAAAGAAACGTATGTGCTGCCGCGATGTATAGAGAGAGAGAGAGAGAGAGAGAGAGAGAGAGAGAGAGAGAGAGAGAGAGAGAGAGAGAGAGAGAGAGAGAGAGAGAGAGAGAGAGAGAGAGAGAGTTGTGTTTTGATGCAAACGAGGAAGACAGGAAGGAAAGCAATGGGGTTTTTGGAGAGAAAGAGAGGGAGGGAGGCAGGAGTGAGGTGGTAAGTCACGTGCAAAGCAAGGAGAGGGGGGGGCGGTGGATCTGGGGACCTCTCCCCGACAGCCAGCTCGCACAGGGGTGGCTCACCACCAACATCCACTCCTTCATCCGTGTGAATCACCTTTCCCTCTTTTAAAATCTTTCATTTTTCGTATTCAAGAAGAAACCCCCGGATATGTTATATATCGTATGGATCTCGTACATCGATCTTGCTGTGGTAGTTACTGTAGATTGAACCATTTTAAATACTCGTATCACTGATGATAATACTGAAGATACATTGATAATCTAATTTTATAAATGCAATATCATATTAATACGATGTCTGAAAGTTATAAAAGTGAGGGCAAGAGACAGGAGGCAATGATTTGCCCCAAAAATAAGTACTATTCACATATGACCCACCTGATTAGTAATTGTTCTTCAATTTTGGTTCCACAGCAAAACGCAAGGGGTGATTACTATTCACAAATTTCATTTTAAATTTTTTATGAAAGAAAGAGATAGTTTCACCCACAAATAGTCCTAACTTTTGGTACTTAGGTACTAAAATTAATAAAACAACTTTTATTTCAAAGTTCAAGCAAAACATTACATAATTTTTAAAAATTTTTTTCATAATTTTATGAATTTGTTTTGCATTATTTATAATTTTTTCTAAAAAAAAATAAATAGCTGCTGGCGGGGCAATGAAATCAGTATGACGTCACTTGCCTCCTAGGCAACTCCAGAGGCAATTTCTTGCATGCCACGCCGGCCGTCCGCCCCTCCCCAATTCTACTGTTTCTCCTTGCCTCACCCCTTTGGAAACTAAGTTTTTGGAGGTGAGGGGCAACGCCTCACTTCCTTACCCCAAAATCCCTGCATTTTTGCTCCCGTGGAAATGCTCTTAGAGTACTAAGGGGCTGTTTGGTACCCGGTACTGGCTAGTACTGGATTGGACTATTCTTAAATAGTCCAGAGTCCCACGTTTGGGGTAGGAGCGGACAAAGTTAAATGGTGCTAAATAGCACCCGGTTTTCATTTTGAGCGGATTACATAGCGAGCTCCAAAAGGAGCTCCCTAAATAGCACGCCCGCGAGCTCCAAACGACGCCAGGCGCCGGACGCCACCGAACGCCAACGCCCAGCGCCGGACGCTGCCGGACGCCAACGCCCAGCACCGGACGCCGCCGGACGCCAACGCCCAGTGCCATCGCCCGTCGCTGAAGCCCGACGCCATCGCCCGTCGCCATCGCCCGCAGATGATGGTGTCGGCGAGGATGGTCTTGGAATCGGTGAGGACGTTCTCCGGCTGCGACGTCGTCTTCTCTTCCACACCATCGACGTCGTCTTCCACGCCATCACTGTTTTCTTCCATGCCGCCGCCGTTGTCGTCTTCCCGATCATTCGAGTTCCAATCTATTCGATTTTGAATTTTGATTTGGATTTTCTGGGTTTGGTGCGAAATTGGAGATAGAGGGCGAATATGGAGATTGAAATTTGTTTTTGTTTTGGGTTTCATTCCATTCATCATGGCAGTAAAGCCCCCCTCTATAATCTTGTGTTGTTGTTGTTGTTGTTGTTGTTGCTGATAACCATCATGGATTTACAAAACAAACGGCTGGCAGTGTTTATTTTGGTTTTTAATGAAGCGCACCAAGTGTTCGACGAAATGTCCAAAAGAGGAGAACTTGTCAATGAAGGGACGTATTATGTTTTGCTCAATAGGTACGGGGCTACACATAAGGTGGAGGAAGAGATTGGTATGTTTTACAAGGGAAACTGAGCATATCTAGATAGTATAATTTGTTTGGTAGCTGAGAAACTGGAGGAAAACCGATTTGATTTGAGTTTTAATGGGGGTAATGTATGGAAATCTTGTATTTGCGTTATTGAGATTTGGTTTAGCTCATTTTGTATGGATTGTGGAAGTTTCTGGCGAGATTGCTTTGGTAGGATATAGTCCGATGCAGCACCAAACATGGGTCGGGACTCAGTCCGGCATAAGCCAGTCCAGTCCAGTCCGAGCTAATCCCAGGATACAGTCCTGTCCAGTCCTGTCCTGCGTGCCAAACGAGCCCTAAGGGTATTATTAATGTTAATTGACCAAAAATAACGTAATTTAGCTCACCCTTACATAAATGTCGAGATCCACCATTGAATAGTTATGAGCATTCTAATAAAATTGTTATTATTAGAGAAACAAATTGTACATTTCTCGATCGCATGAAGAAATGTAAGGACAAAGTTGTGCCTATAGCAAAGATACACATTGACTTACTCAAAGGCTTAAAAGCATCATGAAGTTCTCAGTTTGCTCTCTCTCTTTTTCCTCGCAAAAGTACAAATAGCATTCCTCTAATTAGGGGCGGGTTTTTTTTTTTCCCGATTTCCAAATCCTGCCTGGTCCCGTCCCAAAAATCCCGTTTCGGAGTCATCCCGTCCCGGAAATCTGAGATTATTGTCCTGTTCCGGGAAATAGATATAGGGATTAATTTTAGAAAAATCCGAGATCCCAGAATCCCGGAAATAGGTTTCTTTTTACAACCTAATGCATGCTTCTCGTCCTCTTAGGAATTCTAAGAGAAGTGGTGAGGGAGTTAAAACTACTTCTAAAAGAGCTCATTTATTGAAATGTTGGATATATAAGAATTCTCCATGATATTTTGATTTTGATTTGTATTTTTGTTCTTTGATGTTCAAGAGTTTGGATATTAACAAGTTCGTCATTTGATTTGATATGTAAAAGTTTGGATATGAAGTTTGTTTTATTTGGTGTTATTTGATATGTTAAATTATGGATATGAAGTTTGTATTATTGTTTATGAAAATGTTGGATTGATATGTAAATATAAAGATTGCTTGTATCTTATTAATTTCGGGATAAATTTGGGATCCCTATCCAGATTCCGATTTTCAGGAATCGGGATCGGGATAAAAAATACTTAAAAATCGGGATCAGAACCGGACCAGAATTGGCCGGAATTATCCCGAAGCCAGGCCTACCTCTAAAATTACCCAACCCAACCCTCTACTAAATCATTTCATTAAGAAATAAGTGTGAAGAAAAAAAAAAGTAGTAGAAGATGTAAATGGTCAAACATCAACCACAACCCAAACACACACTAGCAGACAACCACAACCCCTATCTTTTAGTACCAATGACGGTACAACTTTGGTGGACCAAATCGGTCAATGCTTTGGAGCATTTATGCTAGATAAGGCAAACTGATAAGACAAATTTGTTGTTTGATAGCTGATGTGGCATGTTTAATGGCTGATGTGGCTGAAAATTTGCCTTAGTGAAAATCTGTCTCATAGCAGATAAGGCAAAACTGTTAAGACATTATTAGTTTATTACTTTGATATATTTTATATATTAAAAATATACACCTATGCTATTTTTTAATTAAATGATTAACTCAATACTAATTCAAGTAAACAATTTTTGAATTTTATAATCTCTAGTTTGACAATAGAGATTTTGTTAAATGAAGCCTAGTACAATTTATTGCAAACGGTTGAAATTTTTAGACAATGGTATTAATTTGGTTGTTTTTGTGCAACTAATATATTTAATTTTGTTTGTTAATCTAATTAGTTAGAAAAAATAATGAGAAAGATATTATGTGTAAAATGTAATCAGTAAACAATAGTTAAAATACATTTTTTAACCCTAAAAAACATTTGCCTTATGAATGGATATAAGACAACTTTGCCTTATGGATGAAGATAAGGCAAAGCTGACTCAGCTTTTGCTTTATCTGATTAAGCATTTGCCTTATCTGCTGTAGACATGTTCTGCTGACGATGCACAGCAAACAGGATTTGCTGCGTCAGTTGCCTTATCTACTATAAGTTCTCTTAGGCCTTGGGGAATATAGCCGCTTAGTCTAGTTCAAACTTGAAAGAGAATTCCCGCACATGCGCTTTTTTTATTAGGTCAAGTTGGTGAGGCTAATTCAACTATACTAGCTTATTGCTAGTCTTGCAAATTTTGTACCCTCCCTCTAATTTGATAGTATCCTCCTACCTACATTTGCCAGATGAGTACTTTTATTCACATTCAATAATATTATTTTTACACTCATATTTTATTAAGGGAACTGTTAATTCAACCCCCTTATCTTATTTCTCCACAGACTAATCTTAATAGAATTTTATTTCCACACACTATTCTTAATAGAATTTTATTAAAAATTAAACTATTTAGTTATTCCTAAAGTACCCTCATTTTTCCTTATTTGAAACCCTAATTCTAATTATTCATAAATAATAATAATAATAATAATAATAATAATAATAGGGGACTGTTAGTTTCACCCCTTGCAAGTTGTTCCATCTCAAGAAAATCATCCATGAGATCACTATCAACCCAAGAGGATGGGAAATTCTTGATCATAGCCTTTCCATTCTTGAATTGATCAAGCTCAACAACAAGGGACGATGCCCACGAGTTAGAGAAACTCTGGTCCTACTTATTTGACTCTGAGTTCATTTCTTTAGAATCGACCTCCATCATGTTTAGCTGTTCTCCACTGTCCGATTGACTATCCATGCAAGACTCTACATATAGTGATGAAGCAGCTCCGGATTTATGGTTTTGCAACCCAATTGATCACGTATTTTTCAAGGTTCAATTTGGTAGACTCCATTCACGGTTTCAAGCTTCAGTTCAGAATTATGGTTTTAAACAAGAGAAGAAGATGAGGGTATTTTAGAAATAATTAAATAACTTAATTTTTTAATAAAATTTAATTAAGAATGATGGGTGGGAAAATAAGATAAGGGGGTGGAACTAACAACCCCCTTTATTAAACTAAACTTTTATTACACGCAATATTAATTCCTAAATTACCAACAACCCACTTTGTAATAAAAAAGTGCGCATGTCCACAAACCTTAAAAAAATGAAGAAAAGAAACAAAAGCTATTGAATCGCACAGGTGCCATATCAACCATAAGAAAAAAAAACTTGATTCCTGTGTTTCGCGGGCATAATTGGAATTATGTGTTTTTCGTAAGAATTTTACCCAAGCTATTGAACTGAATCAATGAAATTGAATGAATGACTTGCTTTGGGGATTGGTTCCATTCAAATACAATTGTACTTGGTAATTATATGATGATGATATTCTAATCTTCACTACGTCAAAAATCGCTTTAGACGACGGAGAAAATCCGTCGTCTGATAAGTGCAAAAAACTGTCGTCTATAACCCTGCCGTCTGATGCTATGCTTCAGATGATAGTTTTTTTATGTCGTCAGGAGCTATATTAAACGACACTTTTATTGTTAAAACTATGGTCTAATAAGCTTAAAACTGTCGTCTGATACACCATTTTACGACAGTTTTAATTAATAATATCGTTTGAGTGTATCTTTAACTACAGTTTTAATTCTAATTATGTAGAGAAATAATAGATGTAACCACACTTTTTTCTTAATTCTGTTGTCTCTTTTCATTGACTTTGATGACATAAGCGTTGATTCGACCGTTGGAATTTCAATTTTTTGATTGCTGTATTATTATTTATACGTATTTTTATGTATTTGTACATATTTATATGTATTTAGATATGTATTTGTATGTATTTGGATATGTATTTGTACATATTTGCATTGACTTTGACCAAAAATCTATATGCCCAAAAAATGAAAAAATGCATATTTCTGGGAAAATATGTACACATCACTACCAATCAATCCACTACACCAAATTGTCTACATTACAAGCAAAAAACCTACATCAATACCTACTGCAAACTGTCAATACTCCACCGCTGTCAGCTTTCCCCACAATGCACTTAGGCTCCTGTCACTGCTCACAGAGCCCTGTACTAATAATGTATGAAATCACCATTAACCCACAGTATCCTGCTGCAAAATGCTTTACCAGAGAGAAAATAATGTTTAAGTAACATAAAATTAGGAGTAAATACTATACAGCCTAGATGGAAACAACTTCCATATCTAATTAAATATAACTTTCAGAAGTCGTCAATCTAAACCCTTAATTAATCATATATTGATATTCTTTAAAGGAGGAAAAGGTTAGGTGAAAATCAGTTATTTCAGACTTCAACAACAATGTACGCTTCATGAACTACTGCCAACAACAATTCATAGAATAAAGATATGGACAACTTAACAGAAGTAACTGTTGGAAACAATAATATGAACATGAACACATAAAGGATCACTCACTAATCACATAAACACTAAAACTAATATGATACTAACCACTTGTGTTGAGGATGCTTGAAACCATTGTTGAGTGTTGAACAAGGAACGGTTCTACAGTGATTTGGCCGGCTCTAATGTCTTCTATAATCCACTATATTTAGCTCTCTCTATGGGGCAAGATATGTATGCAATTCATAGTGGTTATAGGGACTTAGATATGGCCTTATATAGAGGTAGGTCAATTAGGTTTCTCCCATAAAGATTCCTAATCAAATCCGGCCTCTAATAAGTATGTATACCAAGATAGAGTAAGTTTATACTCCTAATTGAATACCAACCCTTGTATGAATAGGTTACTTATCATACAAGTTACATTGGTTAAGAGTCCAATAATAATCCCATGTTTAATCATATAGTTTAATCTTTATTATTGAATCCTTATACAATATGGTTAAGTCCATATTATTCTTACAATCTCCCACTTGGACTAACACATATTGTTCAACAATAAGATTAAGAAGTCGATCAAACATACTGAAGTTCTAGAATACGGATTAAAGGCGACTCAATTCAATTCAATCTCACAACCTACACTCTCTAGAATAGAACTGCACAAGGTAATCTGTCCAAGCATGACAGAGCCTTCTACAATCACCAAGACTAGATTGTGCAAGCTATAAAGATCACTTGTATATACTATGAAACGTAGGTTTGCACTGAAAGTAACCATGAATCTGCAAATCATACTAGTCCTACTGAATTGGTTCTGTTAACACAGAATCCTTCCAAGTGTGAAATCTGAACCACACTTGAACCTTAATGTAATCTGTCAAACATGTAAAACCAGAACCATGATTGACAAATGAATGGGAATCTGTTAGACATTGAAACTGAATAATGCCTAACAATAAAGATGAACTTAATGTTGATTCTAAGATCAACCCAAAACCTTTATCAGAAACTGTTTGAACTTTGCTGAAATGAACATACTCTGACAAAATACAAATGAACAAGCTGCACTTTAAGAAAACATACTAAAATAAACTTCACAGCTTTATTAAACTTGAAAATAAACTTACTGTCTTACAGAGAACACAGTAAACGTGTTCTGTAACCAGTCTTTACTGAAAATGAAGTCAAAACTGAAAATAAAGTTATCCAACACAACTCCCACTGAACTTTAGACATCTAAACTAGGTAGAATGCCTAAACTTGGTAGATGACCTTGAAAACCCTCCACTGTTAGAGCTTTAGTAAATGGATCAGCAAGCTGCTGCTTTGTTCCAATCTTCAAAACTGCAATCTCCTCTCTCTTAACTCTTTCTCTAACAAAATAGTATTTCAGGTCTATGTGCTTAGAATTCGTTGACCTCTTATTGTTCTTAGTAAAGAACACTGCAGCCTCATTATCACAGAAGACTTTTATGACTTCTTCATTCAGAGAATCAACCAGACCAGTTTGAATCAAGAAGTTCTTGGTCCAAATGGCATGACAAACACCTTCATATAAAGCAATATATTCTGCATGCATTGTTGAAGTTGTAATCAGTGATTGCTTGTGACTTCTCCAAGCAATTGCACCTCCTGCTAGGGTAAACACATAACCAGATATGGATTTCTTGGTGTTGGGATAATCAGAAGCCATATCTGAGTCAGTGTATCCTACAACTTCTAGTTTCTCAACCCTTCTGTATACTAAAAGATGACTTTTAGTGTTCTTCAAGTACTTAAGTACTTTCTTAGCTGCAATCCAGTGAGGTTCACCTGGATTTGACTGAAAACGAGATAAAATTCCAAGTGCATGAGCTATGTCAGCTCTGGTACAAACCTGAGCATACATCAGACTACCTATAAGCTGAGAATAAGGCTTGTCTTTCATGAAATCCTTTGCATTCTGAGTTTCAGGGCAATCCTTCTTGTGCAGTTTGTCTCCTCGAGTCATTGGGGCACCACCACCCTTTGCTCCTTCCAAAGCAAACCGTTTAAGCATTTTGTTGATGTAGTTTTCCTGAGAAAGCCCTAAACTGAAGCTTTTCCTATCTCTTTTGATCTCAATACCTAGAACAAACTTTGCTTCCCCCAAATCCTTCATGTCAAACTTGTTTGACAGGAAGGATTTTGTTTGGTGTAAGAGATCAATGCTGCTGCTTGCTAGGAGGATATCATCCACATATAGGATGAGAAAAATGAAATGCTGCTGCTGTTTCTTAAGATAAACACACTCATCAACTAGGTTTCCTCAAAACCTAGCTCTCTGATGACTCTATCGAATTTGAGATACCACTGCCTTGATGCTTGCTTCAATCCATAGATGGATTTCTTCAATCTGCATACTAAATGCTCCTGACCAGGTTCTGCAAATCCTTCAGGTTGCTTCATGTAGATTTCCTCCTTAAGTTCACCATTTAAGAAGGCTGTTTTAACATCCATTTGATGCAGCTCCAAGTCAAAATGTGCAACTAAAGCCATAACCATCCTAAAAGCATCCTTTGTCGAAACTGGGGAAAAAGTCTCATTAAAATCGATGCCTTCTTGCTGTGTATAGCCCTTGGCAACCAATCTAGCCTTAAATCTCTCAACAGTGCCATCTGCATTCCTTTTTGTCTTGAAAACCCACTTTGATCCTATTGGTTTGTGATTTGGTACAGGTTCTACCAAATCCCAAACATCATTGTCAGTCATGGATTGAAGTTCAGCTTGCATAGCTTCAATCCATAGCTGAGAATGATCACTGGAATAGGCTTGAGAGTAGTTTGTAGGGTCTTCATCTTCTAAATAATCACCTGTTTCCATCAGTTTGATGTAAACATGGTAATCAGGTCCTATGGCAAGTTTTCTAGGCCTTGTAGAGCGTCTAAGTTCAGGTTCAGGTGCTGGAATAACTGGAATTTGAGGTTCTGGAGCTTGAACTTCGACAGGAGCCTGATCTTGAACAAAGTCTTCATTATTTCCTTCAAAACCATCCTGCATTGGTTCATCATCAGCTGGAATTTCTTCAATCGTGGCAGTAGGCAATGTAGTGGGGAGAAAAGTGTTTGGATATTGAAACTGCAAAGAAGTACTAGTTGCAGTTTCTGGAATTTCTGGTATTTCTGGGATTTCTGCAAAATCAAAGTCCTGGGGACTTTGATCTGCAGAAATATGGTCTTCAATGAACTTTGCTTTACTGGTTTCAACTATTCTAGTTGAATGCTGAGGGCTGTAAAACCTATAACCTCTGGATTTCTCTAAATAACCAATAAGATGACAGCTTATGGTTTTGGGATCCAATTTCTTTTCCTGAGGGTTGTAGATCCTTGCCTCAGCTTTACATCCCCAAATATGCAAATGCATCAACATAGGAGGTTTGTCATTCCAAAGTTCATATGGTGTCTTTCCCACTGATTTACTTGGTGATCTATTGCAAAGATAGTTTGCTGTCCTTAAAGCTTCCCCCCGAAGAAAGTATGGTAGACCACTGGTGCTCAACATGCTTCTGACCATCTCCATCAACGTTCTATTCTTTCTTTCTGACACTCCATTTTGCTCAGGAGTTCCTGGTGTGGCATATTGAGCTTTTATACCACATTCTTGCAGAAATAGGGCAAAAGGACCTTTGTTTTGCCCTGCTTCTGTGTACTTTCCATAGTACTCACCTCCTCTATCCGATCTCACTGCCTTAATCTCCTTTCCTTTCTCCTTTTCTACTTCAGCTTTGAATATCTTAAAAGCCTCAAGAGATTTTGACTTCTCTGAGATAAGATAGATATGGCAATATCTTGTGTAATCATCTATGAAAGTTATAAAATATGAATTACCACAGATTGTTTTAACTGGAAGAGGACCACAGATGTCTGTATGAATGAGAGCTAAAGGTTCTTTAGTTATTTCTGCCTTAAATTTTCTAGAATTAGTCATTTTTCCCTTGATACACTGAACACATGTATCAAGTTCTGAAAGATCAACACTAGGAATACGTTTGGACTTAATCAGAATTTTCATTCTATCTTTTGAAATGTGACCTAAACGTTTGTGCCAAAGTGTTGCTGAATTTTCATCTAACCTGACACGTTTTTCCCCCACAAAGTTTTCTATGTTAAGAACTTCAACAGAATGTGTGCTAACAAGTTTCCAATGACCATGAAAAGGAATTGCAGTGCCAATAAGTTTAGAATGAAGAAAAACTTTTATTCCTTGACTGTCAATAAAAAGAGTACAACCTGACTTGACTAATTCAGAAACAGAAATTAAATTTCTGCGCATGGAAGGGATACAATAAACTTTAGGTAATGTAAGAATGAAATTTGGCCCTATACTAGACTCTAATTGCAGCTTCACTTGGCCAATAGCTTGAACTGCAACTCCCATCCCATTGCCTACGCAGACCTTAGACTCTTCACTACTTGGGGTTCTCTTTCTTGTTATACCCTGCAATGTATTAGAAATGTGAATTGGTGAGCCAGTGTCTAGCCACCAAGTGCTTAAAAGTTCAGAATTATTAACTAAATTGATTTCTATTAGAGAGATAACCCTAGATATTGCCATACCTTTCTTTGCCATCCGTTCCTTCCAACCATGACACTCCTTCTTCACATGTCCTACTTTCTGACAATAGAAGCATCTCACATTGGGATTCTTCTTCACTTTAAGGGCTGGAGGTGTTGGTTTGGGGTTTTGAGACTTCTGAGAAGCATCAGACTTAGATGCATTGTAGGAAGTGTTACTGGTTTGACCATTTTTCTTAAATTTGAACTTGTTGAAGGGTTTTGGAGGGTTTGGTTTCTCAACGAAGTTCACAGCAACTTCCTTTCCCTTCTTCTTCATGTGTCTCTCTTCTTCACTGACACACAATTTAATCAGACGGTTGATGTCCCAATCCTCCTTCTGAGCCTCAAAGTTGCCTTTAATACCATCAAAGTCACTATGCAGTGAGTTTAGAGCACTGTGGATGACAAGAGAGTCATCTGTAGGAAACTTCAGGTCTTTGAGAGCTCGTCCTAGGTCTACTGCCTTCAGAATATGCAGTCTTACTCCACCAACTCCCTCATACTTGAGGTTTCTCAGCTCATCCAGCAGCTTTCCAGTGGTGACTTTGTCAGATTCCTCAAAACGAGCACAGACACCTTCCAGAAAATCCTTTGCAGTTTTAGCTTCTTCAGCAGGTGAGCAGCCTTTAGCTTCATCTGTAATAGTCTTCTTCATGATCATCATGGACATCCTATCTGCATAGTCCCATTCCTTTTGAGCTTCCTTGGCCTCCTTGCTGCTAGCCTCAGTCACTATAGGTCTAGGTTCCCTAAGACAGACATCGAACCTAGTGAAAGCTAGATGGTAATCAAGATCTGATTTCCATCTCTTGAAATTGGAACCATTTAGAGGTTCCACAGGGATGTTGTTGGATTGAACTGTAATAAACAAACACAGAATTAAGTTTTATGAAATAGGTTTGTAAAAATTTATTGGTTTTAATTGCAAATCATAAGATTGCAATTCTGAATTCCCCATAAGCATGCTTGATGTACACCATCAGTGGCAAGAACTCAAGCATATGAATTCATTATGCAACTGAGGGAGAGAATTACATGATGTTATCAAGCTGCTGTCATCTCAGGATGATATTTGCAACTTGGAACCTGAATATGCAATCCAATGACTCACTGCATACTACTGGTATACTCTAAAACCTCAGTGAAGTACTGAATTCCTCTCAGGAGGACCTTGACTGAAATTCTAGGTTATACAGCACCATTTATGACTTCTTAACTAAATGATATGTAGGAAAAGCTATGATAAACCCGATTAGTCGAATTACACCACAGTTCCCCCACATATCCGAAGCCATAGAGTTGGTATCCTAACATTCTGAACCCAAGCAAAGCTTGTTGGTCCAGAATCCAACTCTCTGAATATATATATGCTTACCAGCAATCAACAAGCCATGTATAGGGAGTTCTGAATTGCTCGTTTAATCACAGATAAACATGCTCATACAATAATACAGAACTCATGTTGGAATCAAATACAATTACACATCAATCCTACCTATCCAGCCAAACAAGCGATTCCAACATGACACAGATATCATAAAATCATACATACACGAAACAATCGAGATTATATGTATATGAACTGAATATAAATGTTATCAATCTCAATTCCTCAATTATATGCATGATAATTTCAATCGAAATTCTGGTTGACAGTTTGCTCGATAACTTACTGAAGAACCGCACCGATTTTGGCGAAAAAACTGGAGTTTGCGGAAACGAATTTGTATGCAGATGTCCAAAACGGTGCTTTATGAATGATTTCCAGTACCAAATTAAACCCAAAAATGAGCAGCTATCAACGAATTCAATTTTCCCCTTTTGTGTAAGAACCCTAAATCCCCAAAATCTGTTTTTGCGTTTTTTGACCGTTGCTTTTGTTACCGTTGGGATTAAAGCGGACTTGGGCTTAAAATCGGGTTTTGGGCTTGTACAAACAGAAATGAATTTTGGGCCATAAAACTGAATTGGTCCGGGTTTGTTTTTTGTTTTTTTTTTTTTTAATTTGTTCTTTACACAATTTTGCATACTATGAAAATTGAACATGAATTTCAATTGAAAACGTTTTTGGTTTATGTATCAGTGAGCCTAAGCTCTGATACCAATTGTTGGAAACAATAATATGAACATGAACACATAAAGGATCACTCACTAATCACATAAACACTAAAACTAATATGATACTAACCACTTGTGTTGAGGATGCTTGAAACCATTGTTGAGTGTTGAACAAGGAACGGTTCTACAGTGATTTGGCCGGCTCTAATGTCTTCTATAATCCACTATATTTAGCTCTCTCTATGGGGCAAGATATGTATGCAATTCATAGTGGTTATAGGGACTTAGATATGGCCTTATATAGAGGTAGGTCAATTAGGTTTCTCCCATAAAGATTCCTAATCAAATCTGGCCTCTAATAAGTATGTATACCAAGATAGAGTAAGTTTATACTCCTAATTGAATACCAACTCTTGTATGAATAGGTTACTTATCATACAAGTTACATTGGTTAAGAGTCCAATAATAATCCCATGTTTAATCATATAGTTTAATCTTTATTATTGAATCCTTATACAATATGGTTAAGTCCATATTATTCTTACAGTAACCAGATGACAATCGAAAGTAAAATTAAAATATCTGATTAAACACATGTCATGAAATACATGGTGAACTTAGTGAACCAATAGAATCAGAAATCAGAAACCAGGAGGATGTGGAAGTTGGCGAGTAGTTACGAACTGAAACATAAGTGTAATTGAGCATAGAAGAAGCAATGAATTCAGAACAAATCTGAGAAAAGGAAAAAGATGAATTCTGTGGAGGTTAATTTACAGCGGGAGGGGTCTAACAAAAAGGTCAGCAGCAGCTCCAAAATCCAAACAGATAGCATATGCATGGATTGAAGGCAGACCTATAAATCACCAATAAAGTAGCTCGTTAACCAAGTGGAGGCAAAGAAGAAATCAAAGCATAAAAATTTGCAAAAGCCAACCCGCAATTTGGCGGAGGAGAAGCCGGGGGTCTGAAAATTGAAACACCAAACAGGAAAACAATTATCAAAAATTGGTTCTGAACAGAAAATACCTTAGACTAAATAGAAATCTTATAAACAAAAATTACAAAATGAACTGCTGGTAAGCTGAGAATGATGAAAGTTTATCTACATTTTGCAACCAAACTAAAAAAAAAGCAAAATTTTCCCACCTTCAGGTTATCGTTGCTTCCTTTCTCTAAGAGATCGTGTCACACAGGCCTAAGATCAGCAATCCCAAGCAACAAAATAGCCCATAAAAGCTTCCAAAAACAACACAATCAAGGAAGCACAACACAGAGACTTTATGGACTATATTATCCCCAAATGCATCAGGAGGCACCATGTATAAAACAAATGCTAACATATCATGACACACAATTTCATCATCAAATTTTCAAAAGGTAGTAGTAGTTTAAGTTCAAATAACAATTCCATATACCAATTTTACAGAATAAAGAGAAACAATTGTTACCTTGGTGATTTCAACACTGTTGCTAAATCCAGTTCTTTGGGATCAATATCATATTCGGGGACTTTCAGAGAATGCTTAGAGCATTTCCACCCATAAGGGCGGGTGCAAGGGTGCAAAGGGCAAGGGTGCAACCCAAAGGCAGGTACTATTTACACAGGCCCCACCCGAATTGCCTCTGCCTTTCATTTTTCGTTCCACCCAACAAGGGCAGGGGCAAGGGGCAAGTAATCACTATTTACGGACAAATATCAATAAAATTTTCACCAATATGATTTTAAACCGTTGTTATTTATAATAAGTATTGATCTAACTGTGCAATAATTTGATTGGTATTTATAGAAAAAGTTTCACGTTTCTTTTCAAATTTTTATTATTGTTTTCACATTTTTTGGTACTAAGGTACTAAAATTAATACAACTTCTTTTATTTCAAAACTCAAGCAAAATATTACATAATGCCTTTCATTTTTTTCATAATTTTTTTGCATAATTTTCTATTTTTTCTCATTTTGTTTGGTATTTTCGATCCAAATATTTCCTGGCCGTCAGATTTGGAGATCGAAGGCCAGAAAGAAGCCACTTGGCAACAAAAAAAACCAGCCCCTCACCCAGCCAGCACGCGTCGCATGCGCCTTCAACCCCAGCCCAGCACACGCATGACGCGCCCTCCTCGCCTTTCCGCCCCACCTGCTACAGTGAAGGGGCGAGAAACCGCCCTTTGCACCACACCTCTGCCCCGCCTCTCGTGTATAGTACCCGCCTCGCCCCTCTGCGGTGGAACGAGTTTTTTGGCTGGGAGGGGCGACACGTTGGAATTCCCTCGCCTTTTGCCCCTTTGCCCCCTCTAAATGCTCTTAGCTTGCATAGGATCAACCTGAATCGCAAATTCACATCAGTTGACAACACAATACTGAAAATGTAAGCAAACCCAGATTAGTTAAATAAGGAAAAACATAGAAATGGAAAGTGTGGAGTTGATCCGCTTCATACTTAAGCTAGTGTGTTCATGTCTAAGGTACGGATACATTCCATTTTATTTTAAGTTCATTCCCCTATACTGGCATTGAAAAAGCAGAGCATGTATTCAAGTTGTGATTCGTAGACAGTAACATGAGGAGAATGTATGTCATTCTGCGCATAGTATCCAGAAATTCAGGCAAATGATTCTTGCTTCATTGGATTACTGGAAACAAACACCTGCGATTCAAAGCTTTGCTGAGGAAAAACGGTAGCAGCAATTAAAATCCAATCAAAATGTAAACATGCAATGCAAAAATCAGATGTCATATACAGAGATCTCAGTTCCAGAGGGCATGACATGCTTCAAATGATTTGACAAAGCTCAAGTCATATGGGCATATGATTATCTGGTTTTCAAGTAAGAAGAAGCATTGCTCAGAAGGTATCAATAAAAGCAACTGATGAAAACAATTTACAATCAGTACTTGAAACTATCTGAATCTTAGAGCATCAAACATTCTTAGCTTTGCCAAAATGCCACTTTGTGAAATTGCTAAAATGCTTTGTCCTGGTTTGTTTTTTCATTTTTCATCTGATTTAATCCAAATTCATGCTCGTCATTGGGGTGCTCATCACTGCTAGAGGGTGCAAAACAAAGAGTGAGCAAATGAGAAACTAAAGGGTTCGAAAATAATTAATTTCTGAAAATATAACCACATCTGTAAGACCTGTTAGTAGATATAATAAGAATCAACAAGCGAAAAAGTACTCATAGAAGGTTTCAAGGCAAACAAATGTACCAACATACAAAAAAAATGTACCAATATACAAGAAATATCAAAGAGAATGTACCCATATACAAAAGAATGGGCTTAGTGCTGAACTTTGGTGCAACCCAACCGTGATGGGGAAACTCTTTGTCTGTCCTTCATGTGTTCTTACCATGGTTCTTGATATGTATAATGGAGCAAGAACCGCTGTAAGAACACATGAAGGACAGACGGAGAGTTTCCCCATCACGGTTGGGTTGCACCAAGGTTCAGCACTAAGCTCATGCCTTTTTGCATTGGTAATGGATGAGTTGACGAGACATATTCAAGGGGATATCCCTTGGTGTATGCTGTTTGCGGACAATATAGTGTTGATAGATGAGACACAAGAAGGAGTAAACGTGAAGCTTAACCTTTGGCGGGAAGCGTTGGAATCGAAGGGCCTACGCTTAAGTAGGTCCAAGACAGAATATATGGAGTGCAAGTTCAGCGAGCGGAGGGGTTCAAATGAGCTTGGAGTAAGGATTGGAGATCGGGAAATACCAAAGAGCGAATGTTTCCGCTACCTGAGATCTATTCTGCAAAAGAACTGAGATCTAGATGGAGATCTCAACCATAGGATCCAAGCAGGATGGCTGAAGTGGAGGAGTGCATCGGGTGTCCTGTGCGATCGCCAGATACCATTAAAACTCAAGGGAAAATTCTATAAGACAATAGTGAGGCCAGATCTACTTTACGGTAAGGAATGTTAGGCTGTTAAACAGCAACATGAGCACAAAATGAGCGTAGCGGAGATGCGGATGCTACAGTGGATATGTGGGCACACGAGAATGGTCAAGATAAAGAACGAGGACATCCGTGAGAAAGTAGGAGTAGCCCCAATTGGAGATAAGATGAGAGGAAATAGGTTAAGATGGTTTGGGCATGTGAATAGAAGACTCACAGATGCTCCGGTTAGAAAGAGGTGTTCCTGAAACTGAGCTTCAGGGCAAAAAGGGTGGAGGGAGATCTAGGAAGACTTGGAAAGAGACATTAAGACGAGACATGGAAAGAAAAAGTACCCATATACAAAAAAATGTACCCGACTTCAGAAAGGAAAACAGATTACCCAAAAGCAAAAAATAAGTACCCATATATAATCTTTTGAAAGGCACAATAATGTACCCAAATACAAAAAGAAAGGTACCCATATATATAAACACTGCGGAATGCAAAACATGTTCATACCATACTCTAATTAGCCGCATGTCACTCCCATGAAGCAATGACATAAGCAACTTACCGCTTCTATGAGCATGTTTTACAATGCTTATAGCCACAATACCGACTACGGCACGACTACAAGAGCACACTCTATGGAATCACCTCACAGCAAGCTACGCATAGAGCTACTAACCTACTTCATATGACAAGTAACAAAGTCTCCATAGAGGCTCAAAGTATGAAGAAAGTGCTTCGCGAATGCCCATTGTCCTACATCGAACAAGACTTTCCTGGACACTTTTGCCCCTCTGTGGACGCCACTCGGACATGGAAGCTGCCTGATCTCGGCTGTTTTGCTCTAGCCCCGCATCTGAAACATCATCGTATCACCCCGATCCTCATCATCCTTTCTCTTTGACCATTGACCCCAATTTTGGACATCAACAAAACCCAAGTGCAAAAAATGAGTACACAACTATAAATCAAATTCTAAGTACCAAATTCAAAGGCAAAAGAATATATCAAATCATAAAACGATCCATAGAAACTTCCAAGGCAACAGAATGTACCACAACATAAAAACACCACACCATGTAAAAAGGAGGATTTTGCGCTGCTCATCCTTGAGCAGCCAAAGGCTGCTTCACCTCACATTTCCCACTTTCTCGCACATTGTTTTCATGATCGGAACCGTTCACTTTATTCATTAACATGTCAAGATCATTCCTATAAAACATATCGACGGTTCGTTTAATGCCTAATTATGCCGTTCATATAGTTCATACAGTTAGATAACTAAACGATCTCCGTTTTGATTAAAATTTTGTAGGAATGATCTTGACATGTTAATGAATAAAGTGAACGGTTTCGATCATGAAAACAATGTGCGAGAAAGTGGAAAATGTGAGGTGAAGCAGCCTTTGGCTGTTCAAGGATGAGCAGCGCAAAATCCTCCCACTAAGCCAAAAAAGCTTCTAGACGACAGTGAAAAACCGTCGTCCAGAAACCGCCAAAACCGTCGTGGAATTGGCACACGTCTATAACAGTTTTTATAGACGATGGTTGCAAAAACCCTCGTCTATATACTCTTATAGACGACGGTTGCTAAACCCTCGTCTATAATAATATATACCTTGTCTATAATAATATACAGACGACGATTTTACCATCAAACCGTCGTCTATGAAGTCCCCAAAAATAGCATAATTCTGTGATTTGGTCATTTACATAGACAACGGTTTTTATAACCCTCGTCTACAACAATATATAGACGACGGTGTTAGTGAAAAGCGTCGTCTATAACAATATATAGACGACGGTTTTACTTAAAAACCATCGTCTATGAAGTCCCAAAAAGCAAGTCGACGGTTTTTCATAAAAATGGTCATTTACTGCCTTCCTCAGACGACGGTTTTTCATTAAAAGCGTCGTCTATATTGTTTTGCTGGCTTTTGGCATTTTGCCCATTTTCCATATTTTCCAATTCCAACAACTAAACATGCTATACAAACATTTAAACATTCTATACAAACATTTGAATGATCATTAATAAACTTCCAATTCCAACAAGTACAAAACTTTTGATCCCAAAGAGAATGTGAACTATATTCATATAACAAGAAGAACCTACAAACTGCCAAGTTTCTTTACAAACCAAAAATTCCCCTAATTTCCTAACAATGACCTCCTGCACATATCCCAAAAGCATAGCCTGGACAAATCGTGCCCACTCATTGCAAACTTCACCAATCTCTCCCACCGAAACAAGATCAGTATACAAAGTTACATATCTTTACTGAACATAGGTACAAACATACAATAGAAAACGATAGATACACTTGGTAAAGACGTTCAACATGCTAAGTTATAGCAGACAAAGGAAATAAGACACATCATTTACTAACTAGTTCCAACTTCTACGTGTCATTTCCAAGATGATAGAAAAACTGGAAAAGTTAGACAGTAACTACAATAGGCAAAATTGTCTAGCATTCCTATGATAATCTTCTATAAGTTCATTGAAAAATCATGAGAATATCTCAGTTCTAAGAATACTCACCACCTGTGTAACTGGATGCCAAAGCCATTCCAGCTTTCATTGTCACCATCCAACACCAAGACAATCCATCCTTCAACAGGTGGTTATATAATGCAGAAGAATCAGAAGGATCAGAAAGATTAACCTCCACTTATGAAGCTAGAAACCAAATTTGCTGGAAAATCACTTACATCATTCTCAAATTTATAGGAATAGCTTTCAAAGCCTGCGACAATCCGTCCTTAATCTCGCTTTTTTGTAATCAAAATCAAGTTAAAGGAAACAGAGTCCAACAGAAGACCACGTCATTATGCACTAAATCGAGTTAGATAGAAGTAGTCAAAAATCGACAAGAAATGAGAAGTATTCTCATATCACCCAGAAATTTTAGAAGGATATCCCCTTCTCTTGGATCAAGGAACATGCTTACGGTTGATTTCCACTCCCCTCTCAGTAGCATACCTCCAATTAGGTGAGTTGGCACGGAACCACTTCCAAATCGCTGAATTCATCAATGTTATAAGTCATTCATTTATTAGGACATCTCTGGTGCAGTCAAATTATAAAATACTTCAATGAAGCTGGCAGAATACTAAATCAGTTTATGATATAGAGACTTCCTTCCAACATGTAATTAAGTTTCAGCCTTTCAGTTAAAAAAAAATGAGAAGGCATCCTTAATAAAAACATATTCCAAATAAGATTTTCTAACACAATAAATTGTTTGCATGCTTCTCATCTAATCAGAGTCAAACCTATGCAGGAGACTAACCACCGAAGAGAGACATAATGAATATGTGAGATACATGCTAGACCTAATGACTTTTCAAAGTAGAATATACTTGGGAAAAATTTGTTATATAGGATTAGATGCATAAGAAAAAATAATGAAGTAAATAAATGAGAAACAAGAAATCAATTGTCCAGAAAAAGAATAAGGGACGAAACATTTGGCCTGGGAAGTACATCATTCCCAAACCCGGACAAGATTTACTGAGAGAGAGATCGTACTTGTAAACCAAAGTAGTTCATAAATTTGTGCTTTCCCAAGGCACTTGCAGATGCTTTGATGGTATCTTCGGAATCTGCAACAACTCCTCTGAGAATGTATGTAAGTGCATACAATGAGTGACTGAGATCTTGGACCAACAGAAGTAGCCATCAGTGATGTTAATTCAAGCACATCTATGATTAGAGTGAACACGCTTACCTCAATTTGATGGTGAACCGGTTTCCCAAGAGTTGGCCAAGGACAATTCCTTCCTTTACATAGCTGCAAAATTCAACTTGCTCATTAGGATGCATAAACCAACTGGCTGGAATATCGATAAGTCACAATTCATCAGCCTTACCAGAAGTCACCTACTTTTATACCAAACAACCTGTCATTAAGAGCAGCCAATCTACTTGCAAACATATAATTACAAAGTGACACTAAATCAATCCAAAACATGAGATAGTTCACCACATTTACTATGCTACAAAGACAATTCCCAAACAAAATCACCACTTCATAAAGAATTTGCAAAACAAACCCAAACTAACAACCTACAATATGAAACTGACAATCAAAGGCAATCAAAGGCAGTAGGAAGCTTACATTTAGTTCACCATAAAATGCATGGTCCCAGACATGACCCATAGCATCCCAGTTCTGCACAATGCGCTACCAGTTCCCTCGTCGGCGACAAGACCAGCGCCTGGTTGAAATTCCAGCAGAGCTTAAATTATCATGATATTCTCAACTCATTGTTTGAATGCAGCAAATCCATTGCATCGATGCATAAATGTACTAACTTCGGAAGGTTCCTCACTTCCTTAAAAGGAATAATGAAATATAATTTCCTCTTACCAACCAAACAACAAGATGAAAAGACTCGATAAAATTGACAAGACATACCGCCCAACAATGTACATAACTCTCCAGGTAGTTCTTCGGACACAACTTCTGCAGTCAAACACGAAAGCTCAGAAAACAAATCAACCAATGCTACATTACTCAAACTAAATCACTCTCTTTGAATACTGATATAAACACAGGGGAAAAGAAAGTGGTCTTAGTTTATTTATATAGCAAAATAGACAAGGAAAGGATAGGCCTTTAATCAACTGAGCCGAATTAACACGACCAAGTAACTTCCTTTTGGGCGAGTTCTTGATTGCCCATGAACCAGAACAGTAAAATGGACTAAATTGCAAATTCGAAATTATCTGTACTTACCCAGATATATGTTGTAGCAATCTCCTTGTTCTTGAACTTGTCGAGGCCCATGAAGATGCTGATGAAATCGCCGACCTCCGATCGAGCTTTGAAGTGGAATACCCACGAATTCCAAGTGGAGATTGACCGGTTGAAACTCACGAATTACAGGATACCCAGAGAAGGAGCGACCAAGGGTTCGGACCGAGAGCATCACTTGGGGGATGCGAAGACAGCTTCGTCGCTGGCATGACCTTACGCTTCCAGATCTGTGGAAGAGAGGGTCAGAGATACAACTGAGAGTGAGATTGAGCGAGCGCGAATGGAAAAGAGCGAAACAGTGTCTTCCGTGTTTTTGAACAGTGTCCTCCGTGTTTTCGCATTTAACATAGACGACGGTTCTTTCGAAAACCGTCGTCTAGAGACGCTTATTTCCTCAATTCTGAGCTTATAGACGACGGTTTTAGTCAAAAGCCTCGTCTATTTTTTTGGCGACCGTCATCTATGACCAAAAATGGCATAGTGTCCATGTGAACAAACACAAAAGTGTCCATCTCTACACCTTGTAGTTGGTTCAAAGATAAAAAAAAAAAAACTCAAAAGCGCCCATCTCTACACCTTAGAGCATTTCCACCCATTGCCCTAGGGCAAAGGGCAAAGGGCAAAGGGCAAGAAATATACCAAAAATTAGGAACTATTCACCATTGGCCCACCATAATAGTAATCGACTTTTGTTTTTGGTTCCACCCATAAAAGGCTAGGGCAAGAACAATTACTATTCATAAATTCATTTTTTAATTATTCAATATTGGACTCTATGCGAAGCACTCGACGATATGAGCGTGTCGGCGAAGACGGAATCGGTTTCGGAGTTGAATTGGACTAATTACGTACGAAAATGTGTTGAGGGGTTAAGTAAATAACATAACAGTAAAAAAGTTCCGTCAGTGAACAGTAAAAAGCTACAGTAAAATAGCAAAGAGCAACCGTGAACAGTAAAAAACAGTTAAAAAAACTCTGCTCCCACGCGCCCAGCCTCTGCGTGAGCTCCACGCGCCTGACACAAAAAAAATAAACAATTGGGTTATTGCGCTGACATCAGCTTACCCCGAGGCAGGTCAGGAGGCAGGTTTCTGCCCTTTCACCCGACCTTTGCCCCTCAGCTCTCTACAGTAAATGTACAGTAAAAGGCAATTTATGTGCGGTGGAAACATGTTTTTGGACAATGTCATGTTTTGTTCTTGCAACTTGCTCATGCCCTTTGCCCTAGGGCAAAGGGTGGAAATGCTCTTATAGATGTTGCAAAGATACAAAATTAGGAAGAGTAGCATAAGACACTGAAACCAAAGTGGAGGAAAACAATTAAAAAAACAATGGCACCACAAAACAAATAGGAATGTCTTTCCCCTATGACCAAAGTTACCTGAAATGAATTTCAGTTTTAAGAGTAAACATGTAAGAATGAAATACAATTTGTATATTACAAAAAAAAAATTATGATATGTAAAACATTTTAGGGACAATGACAAAAATATACACCAAAATTAAGCTCTTTACTTTTTTGGCACATTTTTGAAAGTTTTACAATTTTGACTTTTTGTGTCAAAAATGGACAAAACTACCCCTTCATATTTGTCCTAGTTCCCTGCTATTTCTCATGCAATTCCCCTGAAGTTGGGAATTGTATGGGCACTATCAGGGAACTAGCCGGAATCGCGTGGGATAGCAGAACAGAGGCGAGGGCAGCAGATTCTGGGAAATCGAAGGCGACCTGCGTGAGAACTATCAGGGAACTAGCAGGGGACTTCAGGGGAACTTCATGGGAACTACCAGGGAACTAGGTTGAGCTAAGAAACAAAAATGAAGGGCAGCAGATTCTGGGAAATCGAAGGCGAGCTGCGTGAGAACTATCAGGGAACTAGCAGGGGACTTCAGGGGAACTGCATGAGAAATAGCAGGGAACTAGGACAAATATGAAGGGGTAGTTTTGTCCATTTTTGACACAAAAAGTCAAAATTGTAAAACTTTCAAAAATGTGCCAAAAAATTAAAGAGCTTAATTTTGGGGTATATTCAAGGTAATTTCCCAACATTTTATTTTAAGTAGAAATGGTGATGTGGACAAAACTGATGTCCTTTAATTCAATCTATATTATTAAACTTAAATTAAAGTTCCAATCAAAACTTAATGATGATAGAGGATGGTATCCTAATTTTCTGTAAAAGGATTTTAAATATAAAGCATTTTTTGGGTCTAAATTTACAGCAAATTGTGGCTTAAAAATGTTTTTAAAGAATCCAATGGTAAGAACTCGTGCTTCCTCAAAACTGCTCCAAATCAGACTATTCTTGAGTGTCCTTAGATGTGAAAATTTGAAATTATTGGTCTACCTTTATAAACATGAGGTGTATTTTGTCATAAGGAGACTTTGTCCCTTTTAAAACTAGTTTTTTTAATTATAAAAACTAATTAGTAAATTCTCTTTACTATGAAACCTGAACTTACTGTGGCTCCTGTTCCAAGTTCAATTCTGATTCAACCCTTTTTTTCTTCTTTGTGTACAGTTGTCGGACGCTTTTGCCTCCAAATTATTGGGAACTTACGCTTTCGTTGGCTCGCGCCTTCGTCTTTCTTCTTCTTCGACAGTCCGTGGACGCTGATGCCCTTCGATTTTTTGTGCGCCTTTTCTTTGCCGTTGACATTTGTTCGCGCGGACCAGTGGCTTCAGAGAGTGGTAGTGGTTTTGTGCGAGATCTGGTTTAGAAAAAAAATGGAGAGCCCATGCCCTATATTTTCATCTACTGCCACTGTAGCGTAGAGCCATATCTCCTCCTGTAGTCAATTGGTTGGGGTATCTCCAAATTGGTGGGTGTGTGCCATATCTTCTCCTGTAGTGAATTGGTTAGGGGTGTGTGAGAGTAGCTTCAAATTGGGGGTTCTGTATTTGGTTCCAGCTGTTGCGGCCAATTTGAGAGATATTTTGGTGGAGACAAGCCGCACTATTTCCCGTTGTGCAGGTTGGCAATGAGGGGGGTAATTTTTAATTAAGTCACGGCACTTACAATCAATTCACACAAAAGATCACTTCCAGGTGACCAGTCACCTAAAGTGATGAACCTGATACTTGTTTCAATACTTGAATCACGTGACCAGTCACGTCGTTTCCAAACTCAAGTATCTGGCTAGTCACTTAGATTACAGATTGTGTATGCTTGTGAATTTGTTCAACCACACACGAATGCTATGCCAACTTAGGTCCCCAGAACAGATTCAGTGAAGATGAAATCTGCGGGCTATCCACAACTACAACCTATTCAAATCCAGCGGTTCTAATGCAACAGTTTATAGGATGACCAGTCACACAGATTTGTCCAGATTGCATGTTAAATTAAGTTGGTGCATAATTAAGTCTGATTTTATAATTAACCAAGTGATTAACAAATCAAAGAGATGGGCACAATTTTTTGGTACCCGGAAAAACCCTAAAAGGGTAAAAGACCGGGGGTCTATCAGAAGACCGGCCTTCCACTATGAAATGGTAAAAAGGTGCCCAATACAAGGTTTCGACAAGCTCAATATCTAATGTACCTAGTCTTAAATGCAGCAGTCCCTCGTGCGGCTCCTTCTTCAATCACTTCACCTCCAGTGGTACAGATGACTGGTCAATCACTTCCCAGAGAATACACACATATGTCTGGTCAGCGGCACCAAAAGTAGTAAGCTGTGATACTGTATGACTAGTCACCAACAGAGTTACAGAGAGCTACAAAGCTTCAGTAACACAGCTGGGTAACTAGGTGTTTTACTGCAATAGTTTATAAAACTGGGCAGAAAAACCCGAAGTCAAATGACTCCTAAATATCAACCTTGTCTCAAATTATGTGTGAGCATGGGAGACAAGATTGAAGACCACTATTTCAACTTCTAAACTTAAAATGAGTTTTGAAAACTTGGAAGTTGAAACGGTGAAGATAAGAACTTCTTCAAGGTTTCCTTCAAAGATGAATGTTTTGAAAAGCCGAAAACTTTGAAAGAAGTTCAATCGCTTGCCATCTTATGGATTCTTGTATGAACTTTATGTGAATGAAAGTTAACAAGAATGTAAGAAACAATTCAAAGCAAGAAGGCAGCAAGAGAGTTTTTGAAATGTGAATGATGAAAATCTTTATCCAAAAACCCCAAGTAAAAATGGCGGACAAGGTTTAGCTTTTATAGCCAAAGAGGATATGAAATGAATGGCCGAGATTGCATCAAGGAACGGCTGAGATTTCCTTAAACAAAAGTAACCCTAGGCAGATTTAGTTAGTGGAGAACAGTTGACAACCCAGCGGGTAAAAAGATGTTCGGTCAAAACTGGATAATAGGGTGGTCTGTCAATCTAGCTGATCGGTCGCTGTCAGACAATCTGTCACATGCGGAGTTTAGATGACCAGACACCAAATACATGAAAACGACAGTTTTGTAAAGAACATGATTTTCTCAAGAATAATCCTATGTTTATGAAATCATATGCAAACATAAATGATGTCAAATGCTGTAGAAATCTGGGAGCACATCTTCACATCTTGATCTTCAAGTCAACCATCATCTCACTTATTCTAATGTCTAAGCATTTAAACCTAAATTGAGCTTGTGAATGTTTATACAAAGTTTTTGTACAAGGATAGCCAATTTACATTATTTTCCTAAGATACAAATATCTTACACGTTGTGTTGTCACCGTTTGCACCTTCATTCTTCACCTGCTCCTCCGGTATCAGAAACGTCTTTTTGATTTGTATCAGATAAGTTGCTTTCTCTCTTCTCACTTTTTCGTATTTCCTCTCTGCTCTTTTTATCTCTCTGTTTCGTTCTTTCAATTTGCCGAGTGGGTTTTTGAAGTTTTTACAGTAGTTTTAATTATCTGCTTGCCATGGTTAATCATGTCTTTTTTGTTGGTGTTTTGTAGAGCGTTGTTCCTTCTATGGCTTTCATCTGCTGCGACTGTAGAATGGCTGTTTTCACCCTAAACCCTAACCCTAAATTCAGTGTTTTCTATTTTGTCAGTAATGCATCAATAATACTCTGTTGCTCATTAATTGTTTTACCAGATAATATACTGTGCAATTGAAGGTTTTGGTTACCATATAGTCTGTTATATGGTGTACAGTTGTTAAATCGGTATGTTAAACTGTATTTGAGTCTCCGTTTCTTTACTAAGTGTAGCATATATCTGACCAGAAGTTGCAATGGCATTTATGTATCTTTGTGTTATATTGTTCTTAGTGTTCATTAGGTGTTACAATTGGCGATATATGGATTTTCTATCCGGTAGTTCATGATAAAAGCATTGTTGTAATAGACATATCTTTTTTTCATATTTTGCAGGTGTTGTTTCAGTGTTTGGCACCGTTTAGTTTTTTGTTGCTGATCAGCCTTCTATTAGCGCAGGTTAGCATCAATTGTATTTATTCTTTCTGTTGTGAATCAATTTTTGAAATTTTCACTCCATGAATGTTTAATCAATCTTTTTCTAATCTTTTGTAGCTGCTGTTGAGTGTTTGAGAGGTAGTTTTTACTTGGTGGTCGGCTTTTCGTTCACCACAAGGTGAGCACAAGTTTAAGTTCACATGTGTTCTTCATTTCTGTGTTTGAAGAAGTTACATGTTTTTACTGAAGCATTCATCTTTGTGTTATTAGCTTCTTCTAAGTTCATCATGGGCACTTTGTAGATGAACATTATATTTTCTGTTTGATCCTGTTTTTTGGATTACATTATTATGTTTCGTTTATGATTTCATTAGATGTACATTTCCTGTTTCAACTCTTGAATCAAGTGGTTGCCTTTGGCATTTGTTTTGCCTGACTTTTTTTTTTTCTCTATTTGGAACCAGTGGTTTTGAATGATAGTCTACTTGCTTCCACTTGGGGTCAATTAAAGTCAATCTGCTATGTTTGCAGGTTATAGATTCGTAGATTTAGTATGGGATTAATATGGGATTGTATTAGATTTATAGATTTAGTACATAATGAATTCAATTTATTGTCATTGTATGTTTTCTCTCTTAGCAAGCCTTGACAGAGGTTAAGTAATTATTGATTGACTTCTTATATATTATAATGATTCATTTTTAAGTTTGGTTTATGTCTCTTCCTATAAACATGTTTGTTTAGTATTCATCTCTCTTGCATGAAATGTATATGGATTGCTTTTGGTGTGTGGCTTTCTGAGAATGATCACATCATATAGAGACTTCTTTTTGGTTTGTGGCTACATATGTATTATTTGATAACTATTTGTAATGCTTTGGCTTATTTTTGTTTTATGTGTTTTGATTGATGATGATCAGTTCTCTTGGTTTTGCAGGGTTGTTCTGTGGTTGTTTTGAAAAACCTGGTGGAAGTGTTGTTGTGGGGGTTGAAATATAAGAGGTTAGTAGCTTGATCTGGTTCTCTATTAGTGTATCTGCTTAGGTTTATTACACATTTAGTTTACTTTTGTTTTTTAAGTTGCTTTTGCTGTTTTTGTGTGGTTTGATTGGTTAATTCCTATCTGTTGGTATATGTTGTTCTTTTTGATTAGTTTGTATAATAGTTGTTGGTGTATTGTGGTGTAATTTACGATTTTTTGTGTGTGAGATAGACATGTAGACATTTCAGTATGATACTGTGAATGTTTCCATCTCGAAAAAGGCCACGAACGTCCCTGGGTTCAGCAAGTTGCTGGAGTTCAGGAGACCTTCGGTTACCTGAAACCTCTGATGAGGCAGCTGTATTGACTATAGATGGTTAAAGTTGGGCAGAAACGCCACGAGTGAGCCGTAAAGTGTTGACTGGAATAACGTTCTCCAACGCAGCGCTAAGCTGACCTAAGCTGGAAAATCTGTCAACAATATGGGGGTTGCTGATACCACGTCCACCCCGCTGCCTATGTGCACCACGCTGAGACGACATAGCTCTGACAAAGACAAAACAAGGGTTCAAGAACAACACTGACCAACAAGACTCGACAGGAAGTCGGAAACCTAGCGCTCTGATACCAATTGACACACCCCGACCCAAAAAGTGGGGCCGGGAGTGCGGCCATCACCAACACGTGGTGACGAAGCCTTACACAACGAAAAGAGACAAAAACGAAAGAAAGAAATACAAATCAATATCAGAGCATCTACAGCGGAAGAGAAAACAACACACTACAACTGCCCCAAGGGCGGAATACACAGCTGTACAGCTTAACTCATAACCTGCCTGACAAAGACAACGAAGATCTCCTACCCTTTGTTGATGGAAGTAGAGCTATCGGCAGGTCTCAGTCGTCTCGGTGATGCACTTCAGAATCAAATCCTGAGGGGGCGCAAAAATAAGGGTGAGTGGACGGAAAAAGAAGTCAGTGAAAAACATTTAACAGATATGCCAATAACCCCCTCTGTCAAAATAGATAATATAATAATACCATACCTCAATTCAGCCAACACGTACAGTAACTAACATCCAAGCAACCTATACACACAAAACATTCCCAACACTACAACGTAATGTAGTCGAGGGCCATATCACCCGACCGAGATATACCTCTCATGAACGAGGGCCATATCACTTGTCCAAGATATAATGTGTGGTCGAGGGCCATATCACCCGACCGAGATATATCTCTCATGAACGAGGGCCATATCACCCGTCCAAATAGCGTTCCCACGTGATCTCATGGACGAGGCCATACCTCCCAGACCATGATTTAATGGACGAGGGCCATACCACCCGATCCATATAATGCGACCCTAATAGTACTAATCGCAAACAAACTACCTAGGAACAACCAAGCAACGACTACCAACAATAGTCACAACCAGCAGCATAACCAATTAAAAGCATAAAAACTTACGAATATAAATATACAAAAACATAGCACACTCAAACAACATTTAAAACAAAACCCGCCCACTCACAGTGACACCGGGCGATCGTCGTCGTTCTCCTCTGCAGGCACGATTTGGTTATGCTGATTCCTCGAAATCTGATCACCTAACAATCCCAATAATCCAAAGTTAATAACCGAAACTTAACGAATAACCGAGAAACCCTACTTTTCCTTGTTTTGCTCAATCGGGGTATAACCATATCTCGGATGGCAAAACGAAGTTCGCCATTGGATCCGGAACGTCGTTTCCACTCGGAAAAGTGGTCGGTCAACAGTGGTCAACGACGGTCAACGGCTGCTGACGTCAGCACCGTGTGCTGACGTGGCACTGACACAGTGCTAACGTGGCACTGACACAGTGCTAACGTGGCGATGACATGGCAGCCACATGGTGCTGACGTGGCGTGACACATGGCGCACGCATGTCAACCACGTGTCGCTGACGTCATCACCGCCGAGCCGGCCGGAATCTGGGGATTTTCCGGCCGGTTTCCCCAAAATCCTAAAACCTTCAATTCTCAACCAAATCCATCGAATTTTATGTCAAAACGCATCTACGGAAACCCGGGAATCCAAAAATCAAGGTTTCAGAGCTTACCACGCACTGAGCTGGCCGGAATCACGCCAGAAAGCTCGCGGATTCCGTCGACGTCGTTGCCGGCGATTCCGACGGCTGCTGGCTCCGATCCTTGGTGCTCCGTGTTTGTGACGATGAGGCGAAGCCGATACAGGTGGTCGCCGGCCCGATCCGTCGCCGGCGAAGGGTCAAAGGCGGCGAAGTGTTTTCAGCGTTTTTTTTCGCGGTTCGGACTTGAGTTGCGAACTCGGGTTTCCCTTTTGGGAAACTCGGGGTTAAACCGGGTTTTAAAACAACCCCAAAATATCTTCCCCAAACTGACCAATCAGAAGCTGCCACGTGGCACTTCACTACACCAAAAATCTGTTTTCGTCCGTAACTTCTTCAATACAACTCGGAATTCGATTTCGTCTTCGTAGACGCGTTCGTATCATCGAGCTCTTCGCATAGAGTCCACTATTGTCTATGTACATTTCCACTGTTCAAAAGTCAACCGTTTGACCCATGAGGGTAATTTGGTCATTTCACAAAATTTTGGGAAAATTTCTGAATGGGTCGTATCAGTGAGTCGTAGGAAAGTGGTTGCTGGTCTAGACAAAAATGTAAGCCTTGAACATAGCCTTTTTCTAAATAATCAAGGTGAAGCAGAAAATGAATTTCATGTAGATGATTCCAATGTCCAACCCTCTATATTTGTTGAACCTGCTGCTACCACAAATGAGAACTCTCATTTTCAGCCCCTGTCAATGTTGCAGTACCAAGTGCTGAACTTGGATGCAGCAGTTCCACAAACATTGTGAGTTGTCAGGCTTCATTTCAACGAACACTTCAAAGTAGGTTTTATTTGACTCTTTGATGTTCATTGGGTTTTCCAAGGGTTCCTTTAACTATTCGCATGCCTAAATTTGTGTTGTATTTTTGTTTGTTGCTTTTGTGGCATTTATAGGGAATGTAGTCGAATATGAAGATTTTGGTGATAAAACATTTGAGTGTATATTTTGTGGGGCTTTGTTTTGGTTAAAGGAAGCAATAGGAAAAAAAAACTGCCAACAATCAGCCAATATTTACTCTCTGCTGCCTTAAGGGAAAGCTCAGCCTTCCATTCCCAAACCCAACTCCGCCTGTCTTAGAATATTTGTTGGATCCCACTAATGGACATATAAGCATAAAATTTCGTGAAAATATACGTTCGTATAATAGCATGTTTGCTTTTGTTTCAATGGGAGCCAAGGTTGAACATTCTATGAATAGTAGGTTAGGACCATACATTTTGAAATTAGTGGTCAAGTTCACCATTTGATGGGATCATTGCTTCCACCAGATGGAGAATGTCCTAAATTGCCCAGCTGTATATATATGATACTGATAATGAAGCTAAAAATTGATTAAATGCTGTCAATTCAAACAGAGCCAATGAAAATCTTGATGAATCCATTGTTGCAGCCTTGATTGATATGTTTGATGAGGTCAACGAGTTAACAAAGCTTTTCCGAACAGCAAGAAATAAATTTCAGGAAGGAAACCTTATTAATATGAGAATGAAATTGTTGGGTAGAGAAGTTGGTGATAATAGGCAGTATGAAGAACCAACCAGTGATGAAATAGGTGGCTTAATTGTGGGTGATCTTGGCTTAAGTGATTCAAATAGGGATATTATTATTGAGCATAAAACAAGAGAACTTCAGCGCATTAGTAATTTACATCCTAAATTCATAGCCCTCCATTATCCACTTCTTTTCCTTTATGGTGAAGACGGTTTTTACGTAGGGTTAAAATATGTAGCCAATATACCGGGCATGATCCAAAGAGAGAAAATGTGCCAATGCGAGCCTTTATTGTCTATTATCTTCAACATAGAAAACCTGTGCTTAGTACACCGTTAAAGGGTGGTCGGTTATTTCAGCAAATTTGGTTGATGCCTATGCAACAGTTGAGGACAGTAGATTAGATTATCTTAAACAAAATCAAAAAGATCTTAGAAGTGAGAGTTATAAAGGTGTTTATGAGGCAGCTGTTCAGGGAAATTCACATGCCAGTGACATAGGGAAAAAAGTTATTTTACCAAGTTCTTATACTGGTAGCACTAGATACATGCTTAACAACTACCAAGATGCCATGGCCCTTTGTAGACATTTTGGTAATCCAGATTTGTTTATAACATTTACTTGCAATGTAAAATGGCTAGAAATTGTGAGAGAACTTAAAAACTTCCCTGGATATTAGCCTGAAGATAGACCTGACATAGTTTCCAGAGTATTTAAGATGAAATTGATTGATATGATTGCCTTTATTAAAAGTGGGCATCTTTTTGGAGAAGTGGATGCAGGTGTGTTTTGAAAACTTACCATTTTCTATTTCTCCAATTAGTTTGAAGGCCGTCTGTGTTTTATTCTTATATATCCTACCCAACTTCATTTGAAATAGATGTTTGTACGATTGAGTTTCAAAAAAGAGGCCTGCCTCATGCTCATCTGTTGGTGTGGTTGAAGCAACCGTACAAATGCTTCTCAACCCAAGATCTTGACTCAATCATTTCGGCTGAAATTCCCAACAAAGCAACTGATCCAATATTGTATGATATTGTTGATCATTTTATGATCCATGGACCATGTGGTCCACTGAATTCCAATTGTCCTTGCATGAAATCTGGTAAGTGTTCGAAATTCTTCCCTAAACCATATGTGAGTGTGTCACATCCCGGGACCGGCTCCGCCGTAGCACGATATTGTCCGCTCCGGGCAGCATCCTCTCTGGCCCTCACGGTTTTGTTTCTGGGAACTCACGAGCAACTTCCCAGTAGGTCACCTATCCTGAGATTGCCCTAAGCTCAACTCACTTAACTTCGGAGTTCCCATCCCCTCTGAAGCCAGTGAGCCCCCAAAAGGCCTCGTGTTAGTTGGAGGTGGGCATGCACAACATATAAGGCACATCACCCCCTCTCCGTTGGCCGATGTGGGATGTTACAGAGTGAAACTGTCTATGAAATAAACAATTTCCCTACGTATATGCGTCGTGATGATAATACAAAACATGTTGTTTGGGATGGAATGAGGATTGATAATTCTTTTGTAGTGCCATATAATGCATCGTTGCTTTTAAGATACAATGCTCATATCAACGTTGAATCATGTTGTCAATCAATGTTGATAAAATGTCTTTTCAAATATATAATAAAAGGTACAAATCGAGCTAGAATGATTATTCAAAATGCACCGCATGATGAAATTCAAGCCTATTTAAATTTCCGATATTTGTCTGCTTATGAGTCTGTTTGGAGATTATTTGAATATCCAATTCATTCTAGACATCCGTCAATTGAAATGTTGCCTATACATTTGCCTTTTGAACAAAATGTGATGTTTCATAGTCAGGAAAATTTGAACTCAATTGTACAACAAGAAAATATTGAACACACAAAATTGACACGTTGGTTTGAAGCAAATGCTTTGTTTCCAGAAGCCAAAACATTGACTTATGTTCAATTTCCAACACAATTTGTGTGGGAAGAAAAACAAAAACTTTGGAAACTTAGGGAAAGAGGTTATTCTATAGGCAGAATAGCATATATTAATCCTGCATGTGGGGAATTGTACTTTTTGAGTATGCTTTTGCATTTTCAAAAAAATTCCCTCAGTTTTGAAGCTTTAAGAACCATTGGTAATACTCTGTATCCTTCGTATCAGTCTGCTTGCGAAGCTTTAGGTCTATTGAGTGATGATAATGAATGGATACAAGCTTTGTCAAATGTTATAGCTGTAGAATCCTGTCCACAAATACGTGAATTGTTTGTTACTCTGTTGATTTATTGTGATATAACGAATCCTGCAGCAATGTTTGATACTCACTGGCAGCATATGTGTGATGATATTATCTATACTCAACATCAACTTTTTCACATGCCTAATTTGATTGTGCCTCAAGCTGATCTTAAAAATTGCCTTCTGTATGAATTAGAGCAGCTATTACGTGCATCATCATGTTCTTTGCAACAGTTTGGTTTGCTTTTACCTGATGAGAACCGAATGGTTGGTTTTAAGAATAGATTGCTTAGGGAAGAATTAAGTTATGATACAGTTCTATTGAAAACTGACCATTCTAGATTGATCAACCAGTTAAATGTGGGTCAAAAACATGTGTACGATTGTGTGCTTGATGCTGTTGTTAACAAAAAGCTAAAATTGTTTTTTGTTCATGGTCATGGAGGCATTGGAAAAACTTTTTTGTGGCACACAATACTAAACAAGATTAGATCAGATGGAAAAATTGTGTTGGCAGTTGCATCATTGGGTATAGTGACACACCCCACCCCAGAAAGTGGGGCCTGGGAGGTGCAGCCGTCACCCCCAAAGAGTGACGAAGTCTTAAATCCCGAAAGAAACAACAAAAGATAAAACAACGGGACGTAACTCGACAACTCAACCGTAAACATAATATCAGAGCTTCTATACAGCGGAAGTGAAGAGTTTACACTAGTCTGAAATACACAAAAGACAAAGAGAGTCATACTCTTTGTAACATAGATTAGAGCTACTCAGGGCCTTGCTGCTCGTCTCGGTGGTGCACAACAGTATCAGAACCTGTGGGGGCGCAAAACAAGGGTGAGTGGACAGGGAAAATAAAGATCAGTGTAAAACATTTATAAATCAATATAATAACCCCTATAGTTTGAAAACACCTAGTAAAAGCCTTTACTATAATGAGCATGCAGTAGTAGTACAGTAAGGTATCACAATAGGCATACCTGTGCATTTTCACAATATAAACCTACGGCCGTGATCTAATCCGACCTGGGGAATTTAACCACCAGTGACGATGTGTAGGACAAGGGGAATTTAACCATCATGCCTGGATGTCAGGACAAAGGGAATTTAACCACCAATGCCCAGACATCGTATGCTTAGAACCCACTAGGAATTTAACCCACTGGATTCTCAGGTGTGCCATCATCTGTACTAATCATTAATCACAATATGCATATCGTCCAACAACCAATCAGTTACCAACATATAAATATATATAATATGATATAGCATGCTCAAATGAATTTAAAATCGAAACCCGACCACTCATAGTGATACCGGGCGGTCCTCCTCATCCTCGCCAGAATGATCGGCCCAGTTGTGCTATTTCCAAGGAATGCGTTCACCCTGAACGTCCCAATAACCACAATTAATAACAATAACCGAATTCAAATCGTAAAAACCCTAACTCCCACTGTTTTGCTCAATTGGGGTTTAACCGTATCTCCGATGGTAAAACGGAGTTCGCCATCGGATCCGGAATGTCGAAAACCTTAAAATTGGTCACCGGTCAAACTTGGTCAATGCTGTTGACTGGTGGTTAACGGGGCCGACGTGGCGCTGACTTGGCACTGAGGTGGCGCCCGTGTGGCGCTGAGGTGGCGTCCACATGGCGCTGAGGTGACGTCCGCGTGGCGCTGAGGTGGCGTCCATGTGGCGCTGAGTCAGCACTGATGTGGCATCCACATAGTCACCGGTGGTGACGTCACCGCCACCGTGACCTCGCCGGTTTCTGCAGATTGTCCGGCCGAAACCCCTATAGCTCAATCTCCTTCAATTCTCAACCAAATTCAACAATTTTTATATGTAAACACATCTACAGAGCACCAGGAATTCAAAAATGAGGATTTCATAACTCAATGTTGCCGGAGTTGGCCTGAAAAAGCCCTGAAAGGCGGCGGATTCCGGCGACCTCCAATTTACTCAATTCTCGTCCATTTTTTATGCATGTTATATCAAAATCCATCTACACAACTCCAGCAATCTATTGGAATGATTTTCGAAGCTTACCTCAGCCTGGTTTGGCCAGAATTAGGATAGGAAAGCTCGGATTCTGTTCATTCTCGTCGGCGGCCAACCTCTATGTCTTTTGAGCTGGAAATTCATGGGTAAGCTCTCTGAGATGCGAGGAGTCGATTGGTGGTGACGGCATCCTCAACCGGTGGTCAGAACGGCGAGAACGGCGACGAGAAGGCCGCGGCGTCGCTTCTCTGTTTTGGTTCGCCGACGGCTTCCCGCGTCATTTCTGGGCTTGCAGCTTGCAGGGATGGGGGATGCGTGGGTTGGATTCACGGTGATGTGGGGATGACGCTCCGGGCGGTCGGAGCTCCGATTGGGGTCGTCGGCGTGATGTGGGGATGACGCTCCGGGCGGTTGGAGCTCCGATTGGGGTCGTCGGCGAGTCGACGGCAAGTGAGGGCTTCGACGACTATGTGAGTTCGGTTTCTCCATTTGGAAAAGCTCTCCCCATTCGGTTCTGGAAACCCCCAAACCGACACCCAAATTAAACCCATCACCACCACACAAATTCTGTACGTGGCAGCCCACTCCCACTCCAAACACAAATCATTTTTCGTCCGTTACAGCCCCGATACAACTCGAAATTCGACTCCGTCTTCGCGGACGTGATCGCATCGTTAAGATCTTCGCATGAAGTCCAATATTGAATATGAAATTCCTTACAGCTCAAAAGTCAACTGTTTGACCATCAAGCGCATTTTGATCAATTCACTGCTTTTCGAGGATTTTTTGCAACGGGTCGTATCATATAGCATCGTTGTTACTGCCTAGTGGTAAAATTGCACACTCAAGGTTTAGAATACCTTTATCCGTCACTGAAAATTCAACATGCCAAATTAAAAAAAACACAGATGTTGCAAGATTGCTTGAGAAAAATGAATTGATTGTCTGGGATGAAGGGCCTATGAATCATCGATATTGCTTTGAAACTTTGGATAAAACACTTTGTGATCTTTTCTTGCCTTTAAATACTTCTGAACATTATGTTCCTTTTGATGGAAAGCCTGTTTTATTGGGTGGTGACTTTAGACAAATGCTGCCCTTAATACCTGCAGAAACTAGAGCTCAAATAGTCAATGCATCCCTCAATAGCTCTTATCTATGGCCTTATTTTACCATTCTTAGTTTAGCACAGAACATGCGACTCTTGCGGGAAGGCCTTTCTGCACACGAAAGACAAGAAATTAGTGACTTTGCTGATTGGATTTTAAAAGTTGGCAATGGACAACTTTCTGGTGAGGCTGATGCATATGATCAGGATGCATCTTGGATTGAGATTCCTCCTGATCTTTTAGTTCATCCACACAGAAATGCCCTTGCAGCCATTTTTGCATCTACTTATCCAGATTTTGTTAACTGTTTTAATGATTTTATATATTTAAGAGAGAGAGAGAGCGATTATCACTCCTAGAAATTCTACTGTATCAGAAATAAATGAGTTTGCTTTGGAAATGGTTCCTGGAGATAGCTGAACTTATTTAAGTTCAGATTCTATAAGTTCATCCACTGAACTTATTTAAGTTCAGTTTATGTATCTTGTAGATTTCCTCAACCAACTAGAGTTTAGTGGTTTGCCTATGCATTGTTTAATTCTAAAAGTAGGCATGCCAATCATGTTGTTGAGAAATTTAAATCAATCTCTAGGTCTGTGTAATGGAACAAGATTAATTGTAACTCAGCTAGGTAGTAGAGTCATTGAAGCCAAAATTCTAGCTGGATCTAATGTTGGTCATACTATCTTTATTCCGAGGATTATTCTGACAGCAACAGAAACTAAATGGCCATTTATTTTGAAACGAAGACAATTTCCAGTGCGATCTTGCTATGCAATGACTATAAATAAGAGTCAAGGTCAATCTTTATCTCAAGTTGGCCTATATTTGTCTCAGTCAGTATTCACCCATGGCCAACTTTATGTTGCTCTGTCTAGAGTTACTGCAAGAGAAGGTTTAAAAATTTTAATAAGAATAACAATGAACTGCCAAATAACCTTGCAAAAAATATTGTGTTCAAAGATGTACTTCAAAATTTATGACAAGGTTGTTGTCTTTTGTGTGCTATAGTTTATTACTATCTGTTATTAACATTAAGTTTATATAAAAAGTGATCATTTGCTTTGTTTTAATTATCTGTTATATTAACTCTATGCTCTTTTTGTTTAGACAGATTGTAGCATGGAAGGCTTTCCCCTGCGAGATTTGTGGCCTAATCTAGAGGGAAACAAATTGTCGTTCGCGTTTGTAGATCATGGAGGCCAAAGGTTTTCAAAAGTGAGCATCAATACAATGGGTTACATTTTGTTTTAGTAGACTATCAGGTTAGGTGTTTTTTGTTTATATAATTTAACCAATTCATGTTATTATGCACCTGTTAATATAAATCTTTTTAACTACAAGCAGATATTGAAATCCCATTAACACTAATGTAGGATAAGTAATCTTCAGATTATATTTTATATACTACATTACACACCTGAATCTTTGATAATCCGTCACCCCAAATCTCACGCGTTTCTTAGCCCCTGTCACAATCCATACTTGACAAAGCTTTTTTAACTTTAACATTTTCTTCTTTTCATTTAGAATTAAGTAAAAAGTAGACCTCTGCTTATATCCGCCATTTTTTTGTGTTCATTCTTTCTTTACAAACTAAAAAAATATCTGGATTTACATTTATTGGACCACCATCACCAGTTGGAGTTAAATGAATGGATTCAGATGATAATAACATTTTTCATTCACCATTAGTAATTTTAGTTCCCTCAAATATCTCTTCTTTTTTCTTTTTTCCTGAGCTTACGTTTTTCTAACATTTGTCAGGGCACTGGTATTGAGGCAGTAATAGATGAAATCGATTACAATTTACTGCATAACTGTATGCAAGTTGGCAAGATATATGCCATTGAAAACTACCATGTTAATGAAAGCAGTCCAACTTTCATGGTTGTACCACATTGTGCAATGGTAGAATTCACTGGTGCAGGTTGGCAATGAAGGGGGTATTTTAAAATTAATTCCCTTTTGTTTAACAAACAACACAAACAGATCACACAGATGACCAGTCACAGTGTGATGAACTTTAACAGATTAAGTACTTGATGGATATTTACTTGTGGATGCTTGTGGTTTGATCAACAACACTCATATGCAATGCCAACTTAGGTACTCAACGAAATCAGTGAGTTTGATATTCGTGAGCTATCCACAACTACAACTATATCAAACCAGCGTTTCTAATGCAGCAGTTAAGATGACCAGTCAGACAGAATTATCCAGTTTGCATGTTAAGTGAACTTGGGCAAAATTAAATCCAATTTTAGTTTAGCCGAATGTTTAACAGTACACAAAGATGGACACAGAGTTTTGGTACCCGGAAAAATCCACAAAGGGATAAAAAAAACCGGGGGTCTATCAGAAGACCGGCCTTCCACTATGAAATGGCAAAAGATGCCCAATACAAAGTTCAGACCAAGCTCAATATCTAGTTACCTAACTTAGATGCAGCAGTCCCTCGTGCGGCTTCTTCTCAATCACTTCACTTCCAGCGGATCCTTGCTTGGTCAACACGCTACAAGGACATACACAAGTATTCCTCTAACGTGGCACCGAAAATGTATGCTGTGATGATTTGTGACCAGTCACAGACTTATTTCCAGAAAGTTGTAAACTTGCAGGAAATAAACCGTGGCTGTGTTTGATGCTTGCAGCTATAAACTGGGCAGCAAACCTACTAAGGTCAGAGACCTCTAATACTCAACACCGTCTACAAACATGTATGAACATGGGGGACAAGTGTTGCACACTCCTAACTCGACTCAAAGTATAGAAACTTTAAAACAAGCCGAACTAGGAAAGATGAACCTTCTTTCAAAGTTTGCTTAATGTGATTTCTATTGAAAACAACTTTGAAAACAAGATTCAAATACTAGCTATCCTCATTTTCTTATAAAGCTTCTATGTAAGTGAACTAGGCACTCAAGAAGGCAAGCAAGAACCGGAGAGGAAAAATGCAGCTAGTCAAAGAGAGTTTTTCAGAAAATTTATGAAATCTTTAGCTTGAAAACCCTAGCCGTTATTGAAGATGAAGTTGTGTTTATATAGACACAAAGAGATAAGAGATGGACGGCTAGGATTAAACCTTAAACTCTCTTTTTAAATTAACCTAGGCAGATCCGAGTGAGTGGGGTGCAGTTGACTGACCAGCGGTTAATAGAATGGGCTGTTTAATCAACTGTCAGATAAAGCAGTCAACTTCACGTGCAGGAAGAGGATGACTAGTCACAGAAAAACTGAATTCCTTATTCTTGTAGGAACAAGTGAAAAACCTTAAAGTGTTTTGAAAACGTTTTTGACAAGAAAACATGAGGACCAGTTTTTGACACAAAATATTAATGCAAATGAACCCTAAATGTGAGTGCATCTTCAATCATCATCTATCTTCACAACTTCCAAGCTTCTTCAAATTTCCTAAAATCTAGAAATAAAACCTAAAGACTAATTGAGTTTGTTACATTCTTTACAATGTTTTTGTGACAAGGATAGCCAATCATAAAATATCCTACAAAACTGTTTTCAAACAAGTCACAGATGTCCCAGCCACCTTTCCATCCCATGCTTTCTCACTGGTTGATTTCAATGAACTTCGCTCACGCATAACTCGAAATGTGTTATCAGGTATAGTTTTCAATTACATGTGTTTCGTTATTAGATATTTAAGCTATCATCTTTCATGTTTCTCACAGATCATTTGTTCTTCAATTCACAAAAAAAAAAAAAAAAAAAAAAAACCATTGTTTTCTAAATGTGTATTCAGTTGGCTGACCCAAATTTCTCTTTTTACAAGATATTGTTGGCCATGTGACAATGGTGAAACCTTTGGAAACCAAGACTCTAGAACGAGGAGGTTCTGCAGTCACCTCTGAAATATATGTACACAATCTAAGGTAATTGATTTACAAATGTTTTCTAATACTCTATTGTAACACCTTTGTTTTTAACATCACCTATTTTAATAACACTTCGTTTTTCTATCCTTGTTATAGAAATGAGCAAGTTAGAGTGACATTGTGGTCAGATACTGCTCAAACCTTTGATATGGAAACACTGCTTCAATTACCTCCACCAAAGTTCATAGTGTTCACAATTTTACGTGTTAAAGAGTACCAAGGCATGTTAAGCTCTTCCCCTTTGGTAGTAAGTTGTTTTCATATCTTTTCCATATCAATTATTGAGTAATATTTGGTCATTTTCCACAGGAAAGATTTCGTTGAACAGCACAGCTGCTACAGTTGGTTTCCTGAATCCAGATATTCCTGAACTCTGCGAATATGAATTAGTGTAACTTACTTCTCCTATCCTTTGATCATATAAAATATATATACATCTACATCACTAAATTCTAAATGCATACACTAACGTCAAAAGCTGCATACACTAATTCCAGTATGTATTATGACAGGTTTTCAAAGTGGAAAAAAGCTATCACAGTGTTGACTTCTGGAACAATTCCAAAGTTAACATCTCAACAACTGCAGCAAGCACAACTCAAAAGTCTTCGAGAAATCAGACATCTTACTACTGATGAATGGAAGGTAAGATCATTTTTATCTACCTATATACATAGTAAAAATCAGAACTTACTTCCATTTATAGTCAATTTTATTACAGAGGTTAATTTCTGTTTTACCACCAGCATAATACTATGACTCAGTGATCGTGATCATAGTGTATCAACTTATAACTAAATTTGACCTTCCACTTCTTTATACATTCACTATTATCTTAGGACAACTGAATTGCACCTTTCAATTCTGTATACATTTACTGTTATATTAAGACTTAAATTAAATTGACTACTGATTGTTTCATCCTTAACTTAAATTCACAAATGGTGCACAAATTGATCTGCACAAATCATCTAAATTATATCAAACACTTTGGTTACCCTCAGTGAACTCTTATCAACACTTTGTCAAACAAACCAGTTCCTACATTATTACAGTATTCTAACATTCTGCACATTTCTTGCATCTAAAATTGGACTTTATGTAAAATTGGTGTACACAGTTCACTTTCTGTTCAACCATCTTTTCATTACCATTGTAACTTCAGTTTATATAAACTGTACTATCTATTGCAGGCTGGTCCAGTCATCTGTAAAGTAAAAATTACACGATATGGGGAACAAGCAGAGTGGTACTATGAAGCCTGCCCACAGTGCAACAAAAAAATGCTGGAAAATGAAAATCGTACTAGATGGCACTGTGAAAACCATCCTGCACTTAACATCCTTCCAATTCCATGGTAAAATATACTCATTTCTTCTCTTCATTATACCTATTCACATTGATATATTCTCACTCTCCTATGCAAAACTCTAATTGTTGAAAAAAAGCTACAAAGTTGGAATGGTGCTGGATGACGGGAATGATGAGCTCAGAGCAACTGTCTTTGGTGCTATTCCTGAAGATCTTTACAAAATCCCTTGCAAAATTTTGTATGACCAAGTGAAAGGCAGCAAAGAAATTCCACCCAAATTTTGCAGACACTTGAAGAGGAAAAAGTTTTCCAAATCCAACCAGGATCACAAAAACGTGATTCTCGACAAAAAGACTTTGTCATACATGTTGTACTGCACACAGATTCACCCTTATTAACTTCTGGATTTACAAGTACATCAACAAGCACTGAAAGTGGTCTTTACACTTCACCACCACAGTTGACACCACATTCATCAGTTCAAATCACTGATTGCCCAGATATCACATTAAGCTCAACCACCAAATCCACATGCACTTCAGAATGAGCCTTAATCTTTACTCCTGAACAGCCAATGAAGCTAATGAAGAGGTATACTTTCTTCCACTCTTCCTATCAACTTTATTAGTATAGCCAACCATTTCTTTTTCTTCAGTTGTCTAACACATACCTCTTATACTATTTTCCAAGTGATTTTGGTACACAAGGTGTAAGCACTTCTGCTGCCAGTGAAGATCCACCACTGCAAACTACTCCACCACTGCAAAGCACAGATGAAGATGACGATGCTCTTCTGAGCTCCTTAAAACAGAAAACTAGCTCCACCAATGTTAAACGAAACTTTAGGACACAGTATGTATCTTTTTCTTCTTTTCCTTCTTTAAGTAACACATAAAAATATGAATTGATTACTATTATTTTCACTAGCTTTCATTTGCATTCCATTTGGTAACTGTGCTTTGATATGAGTTCTGGTAGTTAATTTGTGTGTTTGATAACTGTGTATAACATTGAAACATACATTCATTGTTTTTTAACAAATATTTTTTTGCTTTTATATATGGTTCATAAAATTTTGACAAAGAATTTTATGTTCTTTTGTAAGGTTATATTGTATAATTTGATCTTAAAGTCTATGTGATACACATGTACTTCATTAATTTTAAACCTTGGCTGCTATTCCTTTGTAACAGGTGATGCTAAAAATGAAAAATCAAGCCATCTCCAACAGAGATTGCACAACGAATCTACAATGTGGAAATGCTGCAATATTTTGCTAAAAACTTTCCTGTGAACCTCCCACAATGTTTCTTTAAAAAATAAGATATCTTTTGCTACTGAACTTATCTGCGGACAACAAACAATATCTTATCTCTCTATGTTTTATCCAAATGTTTGTAAGTTCAAATCCTATGGATGTAAACTAATCTAAATCAACTATGTATAGACTAAACTCTTTATGTATTATGACAATCTGTTAGATTTTATGTACTTTTCTTTGCCTTTCCTTTCAATTATTGAATACAATGTATTTTGTTTGGCTGATGTACTCATTACTTTATATATGATGTTTTATGATGATAGCACTATATTGAAATTCATCTTTTTCATGTGGGTTTTGATCCTCTTAAACCAATAATTTACTGTATTCAATCTTTTTGGTTCTTTGTGATATAGAAAGATGTACTATATAGTGTTTGCAGATTGTATTTGATCTTTCATTTTGGTTTATAAGTCTTTAGTCTACTATGAAGTCATACTAAGTTACTAACATTCACTTAATAAAAACGTTACTAACCTTATAATATATAAAACTTCTTATCTTTAAATACACATTTTTTACTCATGCCGCAAACCCCGCGGGCCTAGTTGCTAGTAAGAGTGAATCTCACCCATTAAAAGAAAAAAAAAATTACAATTCACCACTACTTTAAAAGCAAAAAACTCAAAAACACTACTTCACTTAAACATTAAAATTCAGTACTACTTTGACACATGTTGATTTTTAATTGGTTTGTACACTTTTAATAAAAACTTTACACACACGCTCCGGAATAGTTGCATAAATATGAAGAATGTGTTCCTTCAAATTTGAATTCAAATTGGAAATGAATACCTGCAAATTTGAAGGAACACATCCTTCAAATTGAAGGAACCTACAAAATTGAAGGAACAGCTCCTTCAAATTTGAATTCAAATTTGAAATGAACACTTGCAAATTTGAAGGAACACATTCTTCAAATTTTTTTTTTCTTTTAAATCAATTTTTTTCAATTAAAGTATGAGGGGCGAGTGGGCCCCACGCATGTGGGCTATGGTGGGTTTGTTGGTTTTGGTCAAGGAACAAAATTTCGGTTTCGATGGAAATTTCGGTAGTCAAAATTTATGGAAATTTCAATTTCGGTTAAATTTCGGTAAATTTCGGTTTGAAAAAAAAGGCGAAAAACATATTAGAAACCCTATTAATATTTCTATTTTCTCTAGGCTTTAAAAGCAATAAATAATGCAATTTAACATTTAAGCTATATAGCATTATCCATATGGATTAACTTTTATATACATAAGGGAGAAGAATTCGTGTTTTGTATTCCAATAAGCTATCAATCAGCACAATATCTTAAGGTGAGGCTCATGAAACATACATTAACCATACATTAATATTACAATATAATATAAGAGTTTTAAGGAATATAATACATCATAATTACACACACATATTATTCAAATACATAAAACACCAAAAAATTATTGATAGTATGCACCACCAAAAGAATTATTGAAGGCATGCACCGTTCAATGTAAGCAAATAAAAAGAGAATAGATTGTGAAAGAACCATTATCGAAGGCAAGAAGGAAAACACCAAAAGAAAGTTATTATTGAAGGCAAGAAATAAACACCAAAAAAAGCTATTAAAGGTACCAAAGGAAAGTAAGGAAACACCAAAAAAAGTTGTTGAATGCAAAAAAAAAAAAGTTGTGGAAAGATTTAAGGAGCATTATTGAAGGTAAGCAAAAAAACTCCAAAAGAAAGTTGATGATCGAAATTTTACCGAAAGTTACCGAAATAATTTCGGAAAGTTTCCGCTTAAAAAGCTCGAAATTTCCCAAAATTTATCGAAACTATCGAAATTATCGAAATTTCGGTATTTTTCCGCTGATATTGAGACGTACTCCGATTCAACTTTCGGAACTCCAAAAATGCCGAAATTTCGGTATTTGGTTGAAATTTGGTCCTTGGTTTTGGTTTCGTATTAAATAGTAAAAGTAGTAGTAACCTGAAAGAAAAAAATGAGGTAATGTTTTTGGTAAGAGAATGACCCATATAATAGTTTTTGATAAGAGCCCCCTATTAAAATGATGTAATTGAATAGATATAAAAGAAAGATTAATGACCTCTAAGGACATAGAAAATCCCCTCTTTCTACTCTAGGACACACAATTCAAATATTCTCTATAAGGTAAAAAAAAAATTAAATTATATGTTAAACTATAAAAATACACCCAACCCACCCCACGCGCCCAACGAACTCTAAAAACACGAAAGAGCATCATGCAGCGTGGCGCTGGTAACAATCGCAGAGCATGGGCAGGCCCATGACCCCAACAGAGTACGGGCAGCGTGGCGGTAACGATCACGGCTGGAATCGAGAGAGGAGCTGCCGGACGGGGCACGCGATGGCGTCGAAGCTGTCAGCGACGGCGAGTTGGAGATCATGGGTGGCTGCAAGTTGTAGATCATCCGCGGCTGCGAGTTGGAGATCATCGGCAACGGCGAGTTGGAGATCATCGGTGGCTGCAATGATCGCCAAATCCTGATGGCGCAATTCCTCCACAACATTTCTGGGCTTGATCGGATCAGAAATTGATGAGAAAAGCAGTTGATGAGCAAACGAAGTTGAAAATATAGGGGAAACCGGGGATGAGATTGACTAAAAGCCAATCGGAGATGTTGAAATTGTTGTTGTTTGAGGTAGTGGTAGTAGTGTTGGTGGTGGAGGAGGAGGGTTTGCCGGTGGTGGAGGCGGTGGAGGAGCTGCGGTCGATGGGCTGAAGATCCCAATCGTCCTCCATTGAGACAAGTTTTTCTCGTTCTTTGAATCTGTACCCTTTGGGTGTCTGCTAGCTATCACTTCTGAGAGGCAAAACAAGACGCTGACTTTTAATTGGTATGAGAGAGAGACAATGTAATGAAATGAGTAGAGCGAAGGAATTCATATAAACGAATATTTTGTGTGTAATGTTATAGAGAGATTGAGAAAAAATAACAAGTGGTTTTGGCCAGAGAGAAAGAGGCATCTCTATGCAATTTTTGCTTTAATTTTGGGGCAATTTTTGGTATGGAAATGGGAAAATTGAAACGTGGTTTAGTGGTTTTTGATTTATATGTGATTTTTGTTTTTCTTTATCCAAATTAAGATATTATTGGATTCTATATAATTGAGAGTTTAAGGGTTTGACTCCATAGAATTGAAGTTTTGATACTAGTTATGAACTGTTTATGTGTTTAATTGAGCTGTTTCTGTATTGGCATGAACTGCTTCTCATTTGGCATGAACTGTTTTTGTGTTTGCATGAACTGCTTCTGTATTGGTATGAACTGTTTCTGTGTTGGCATGAATTGTTTCTGTATTTGGCATAAACTGAGTTTGTATTTGACAGAAATTGTTACTGTATTTGACAAAAACTGTTTTTGTGTTGTAAAAATTAACTATTTATGTATAGTAGAAATTAACTGTTTCTGTACATACTTACTGTTCATGAGTGTGGGGTTTGTTAAGCAAAATTATTTTTTTATTATATTAATTATTTTTTTTCCTTATATATGAATATTTAAAATACTTGTCATAACATAAAATTAGGGTATTTTTTTTATCCTTAAGGGTCATTGCCCCAAAGAAGGATATCATAATGTGTCCAAAAAAACAGAGATTTCCCAATAACCGAACCCTTTTTCTTTCAAGTGAATTTAATTATGCCTACGTTACACTTATATAGGGGTGAAAAAAAAGAACTCTAAAACATTTTAAAAATAAAATAATCCGTTGGAGCACTCTGTCCAAACATCAAATTTAGGCTTAAAAATGGTTATATAATAAATTCATTGTAGATGTCTTATAAATTACTTAGGTAAACCACCTTCTTGGGTCGCATCCGCTTGAAAGTCAACAGATTAGGTCTATATTTCGCATAGTGCTTCTCGTCAGCCTTTGTACCATCTACCACGGTAAAAGCTGCCTTATCGTCCATAATACACTTGTAAAATATACCTTCCTTTTCATGGTACAACACAAGATGCACCCCAGCAACTCTGACACAACGAATCCGATTCTTCAAACTTTGGAATAGCATTAGGCTTTCCCTCGGAAAAGTGACCACCTTTTTTTTCCATTTGTGATTCTTGATTTCCTGTAACGTCCAGACATTAAGGGCTTCCTCTCCTAGCTCAGCAACAGCTACGTACCTAGCTGTGTAGTGCCCCTTCCATGGAAAAACCCAAACTTTTTCCAAGTCTAACATTCCATGGGGCAGAGTGGCCATGAAGAAACGTTCACTCCATACATGGAGAGACTGAACTTCTAGGTACATATCTTGTCCTTGTCTGATAATTTCCACCACATGAGCAGCCCCGGAACGATTACATGGCCCCAAAGAATACTGTTTCAGCACAGATTTGCCATTTTGCTTAGGCAGCTTTAATGTTCTCCATTGGTCATCCATCCCAATAGTAAGAACTTGAAAGCCTACTTCAGTGATCAAGTCACCCTCCTTTTTGCAATAAGTACATGCCACCTTACACTTGCCTGTGAACATATTGAAAACAAAGTTCATTGAGCTGGTGTCTGCGGCATCCCCAGCATAAGGCAAGTAGAGTACTTGGTGCGTAAATGGATTTCTGATGCGGAAAACTTGAGAAGCAAAACTTTGCTCCAGAAACAAGCCATAACGGTAGTCAACAAGCTTGTAATTTTCATCATATAGACGAACTGAAAAGTTACCATCCCATTTGAATTGAGAAATGAATTCCACATCCCTGCACCGTACCATATGTTTCACTATGAAATAGGGGTCCTGAATCAAGGACCGCCATTGTCTGCAAACGCACTTGAACCTCAGCAGAGTCTCTACTGGCAACAAGCTCAGAATTTCTATGATGACTTCAAAGGGAAGCTCTGGTAAGCAGGGATTCATTAGATGTGAAGTTGTACAACCCGTTATAAGGGGCAAGTGTCGCCTCTTTGATCTTGTTTGTGACTCTTCTCGCTGAGGGCAAACCAAGTGTTGCCTCTTTTTTCTTGGATGTAACTCTTGGGATTGTTCTGCATTCCATTTTTCTTCATACAGCTTGCACAAAACCCAATCATACATCTGTACAAAAGATCAATTACAATTATAGTTGAAATTTCGTCCAATATCAAAAATTGAAGTAGTAAAATGAATTTTGTAAAACACAGTGGACAGACTTACAATGCCACCAGGTTCACTTGGCATTCCCCCAGCTTTATATTCTGACATTGCCCAGTTCGTTTTTGTTGAATCTGCTGTTGCACCCCCACCATAAAATCGCAACAACTGTTTCTGCCCAATAAGTCGATCATTATTCCTATCTTTGATAACTAGATAAGGGCTAATTGATTTCCAGAAACCATCACCCACGATACGTGTGTGATCAGAGGTCTCACGTAAATATGGTCGGGTGAAGAAGTACATTTCTTTCTGGTCATCAAACCTGTACATCTCTGCGAATAATAATGAAAAAAGGTCATAATAAAGCACAAGATACCAACAAAATAAAAAACAAAACACAAAGAATCTTACGCGAGAGTTGTGTAGGACTGTAGTGATAAAACAACAATTCATCAATGATTATGTTCATTGGAATACGATCGCCAGCAATCTTTCTCTCCAAGAAATGTTTGATCAGTTCTTGGTCTTGGGGTTGAAATCTGAAATTTGGATTTAAGAAAGACATAAAGTACTGCTCACTGGTCATCATGGATCGATGTTTTCCCTGGTAAGAAGCCTGCATAACCAACAAAAGAGCAATACATCGGTGTCAAATGTCACAAACTAAATCCTGAACTAAATTTCTAAGATCAATTATGTTCTAACATCAATCGCTTTGCATGTAATAGTAATATTTTTCAAAAGTAAATATGTTGCAGTAATATTATCATACCCTGTAAGGCTTCTCTGCATACAACTTGCACAACACCCACTCATACAACTGCACGAGTAGAAAGAAATCATAAGTTCATTCGAATTTCAAGTAAATTTCATAATTAAAATTTTCGTCCTAGGTTACTTTTAAGTACTAATTACGTAAGGATGGCATACTTACAATTTCATCGTCTCGTCCAATTCTAGGTCCAGTCCCTTGAGCCTTATACTCAATCACACTCAAACGTGTAGATTCATCAGTGGTTTGTTTATATCGTAATTCTTTTTTAGCTCCAATTTTCTGATTTCCGTGTGTGATGTCTATATAGGCCGTGTCTGACTTCCAAACTCCATGATCATTCGTACATTTTTCTTGATCTGCATTTGCACGTGTTTTGGTGAAGAAATAGGCTTCTTCTTCATCTCCTAACATCTCTATCAAAGAAAACTCAAAATATTAGCATCTATTAATTATCTCTACTTTGGATCGAAATTAAAACAAGTAGACAATAATATATACATATATACCACAGTACTAATTAATGAGTAAAAATTAATTGATTACCTGAGAGCAGCTTGGAACTCTTGTCATAAAAGTGCATGTCGTCTAAGATTGCAGCCGATGGTTGAGCAGCGTCGTCGTATTTTTCCTTCAAAAATTCAATGATTGTCTGGTCGGTGGGTTTAAATATATACCCACGAAATTTGTTGTTCAGCAACGAACCAAGATCTCCGGTAGAAAGAGCAGCAGCAGACATAGTAATCTACTTCGTAACAACAAACAAAAAGGATATCAATATTTTTTGGTGGTAAGTTGATGTAGGACAGAAAGGGGACTTGGGATTTAAGAGAGATTTGTAAAATAGCGGAAGCGAAACCTGTGTGAGTAAGAGGGATTTGGATCCGCAGAGAATGACCAAAGTTTGACGGCTCCACTAAGAATACCAAAGTCTGAGAAAACTCAAATTCTTATTGCTTGAAAACTGGAAAACTACATAGAACTTAGGTTGGCTTTTATACTAGACTATTCCTAGGGACCTAGGGATAATTCCATCCTCAAGTACTCAGCAGAGTCTTGAATTCCTAATACCCTTAGGACAAACTTTCTAAATTCTCACAGAATGATCGAGATTGGGATCGGGATCCCAATTTGTTTCGGGAAGGGAGCGGAATTGCTACACGGGATCGTTCGAGCCTAAGTACATGAATCTCTAGTTCTGGTGAAATGATACATAAAGCACAAAAACTGAAAACCTAGCAATTGGAAGAAGACCCAAAAGAGAAAAATTGCCAACTAGCAAATTCAGATTCCCAATTCGAACTTGCGGTTACCAGAGAAAAGAGAGGAAAACAATCCATGGAGTTTGAGGTCTCACCAAACTTGATCTGATTGGTTACGTTTGCGCCGGCGCTCCGAAATTTGTCATGAGAAAATTTGCAGAATCCCAGAAAAAGGCATCCGGAAAGTCGACGACGGACGAGAGATGGAAAGAAAGAGAAAATTACCTTGCCGAAGAGAGGGAAATAGGACGTTTCCAGATGTTATTCCACCGCCTTCAAACCTTTCTTTCGCTCTTTTTATTTCTCTCTTTTGTTCTCGATCTCTGGTCCACCGCCTTCCTTTTCTTCTTTTCCAATGCTTCAGTTGCAACTCGAGTCGTTCTGTTGCCGGCGTTCACTTCGGTGCCGGACAAAGCCTCCCTTCCCAAAGACAAGTCTTGGATCGACGACAAAACCGAACAGGACCCAGAGGAACTCGAAGACAATCCAGATCTCAACGACGATCGCTTCTTCGAAGATTATAGGTCCGTATTCAATTTTACCCTAATTTACTGCAACTTTTCACTTCAGATTAAAATTAAATTTGTTATAAATTAGAATGTGGATTTAGGAAAGAGAGACTAAGTGAGAGACGCAGCGAAAGTTGCGAGCTTCGGCTCGATTGTGCCGATATCGTGGTCGGATTTCATCCGGGAAGTTTCATAGGCGCTGCTGGATGTTTAGGTGGTGGTGATTCTGTACAAGGAAGGGATCGCAGAGTGAATCTCACCCATTTAAAAAAAAAAAAATTACAATTCACCACTACTTTAAGAGCAAAAAACTCAAAAACACTACCTCACGTAAACATTAAAATTCAGTAATACTTTGACACATGTTGATTTTTAATTGGTTTGTACACTTTTAATAAAAACTTTACACACACGCGCCGGAATAGTTGCATAAATATGAAGAATGTGTTCCTTCAAATTTGAATTCAAATTGGAAATGAACACCTGCAAATTTGAAGGAACACATCCTTCAAATTGAAGGAACCTACAAAATTGAAGGAACAACTCCTTCAAATTTGAAATCAACACCTGCAAATTTGAAGAAACACATTCTTCAAATTTTTTTTTCTTTTAAATCAATTTTTTTCAATTAAAGTATGAGGGGCGAGTGGGCCCCACGCAAGTGGGCCCCACGCATGTGGGCTATGGTGGGCTTGTTGGTTTTGGTTAAGGAACAAAATTTCGGTTTCGATGAAAATTTCAGTTAAAATTTCGATTTCGGTTAAAATTTCGGTAAATTTCGGTTTGAAAAAAAAGACGAAAAACATATTAGAAACCCTATTAATATTTCTATTTTCTCTAGGCTTTAAAAGCAATAAATAATGCAATTTAACTTTTAAGCTATATAACATTATCCATATGGATTAACTTTTATATACATAAGGGAGAAGAATTCGTGTTTTGTATTCCAATAAGCTATCAATCAGCACAATATCTTAAGGTGAGGCTCATGAAACATACATTAACCATACATTAATATTACAATATAATATAAGAGTTTTAAGGAATATAATACATCATAATTACACACACATATTATTCAAATACATAAAACACCAAAAAAATTATTGAAAGTATGCACCACCAAAAGAATTATTGAAGGCATGCAACGTTAAATGTAAGCAAGTCAAAAGAGAATAGATTGTGAAAGAACCATTATTGAAGGCAAGAAGGAAAACACCAAAAGAAAGTTATTATTGAAGGCAAGAAATAAACACCAAAAAAAGCTATTAAAGGTACCAAAGGAAAGTAAGGAAACACCAAAAAAAGTTGTTTAATGCAAAAAAAAAAAAAAGTTGTGGAAAGATTTAAGGAGCATTATTGAAGGTAAGCAAAAAAACTCCAAAAGAAAGTTGATGATCGAAATTTTACCGAAAGTTACCGAAATTTCCATAGAAATTTAAGTAATTTCGGAAAGTTTTCGCTTAAAAGGCTCGAAATTTCCCAAAATTTGTCGAAACTATCGAAATTTCGGTATTTTTCCGCTGATATTGAGACGTACTCCGATTCAACTTTCGGAACTCCAAAAATACCGAAATTTCGGTATTTCGGTTGAAATTTAGTCCTTGGTTTTGGTTTCGTATTAAATAGTAAAAGTAGTAGTAAATTGTAAGAAAAAAGTGAGGTAACGTTTTTGGTAAGAGAATGACCCATATAATAGTTTTTGGTAAGAGCCCCCTATTAAAATGATGTAATTGAATAGATATAAAAGAAGGATTAATGACCTCTAAGGACATAGAAAATCCCCTCTTTCTACTCTAGGACACACAATTCAAATGTTTTCTATAAGGTCAAAAAAAAATTAAATTATATGTTAAACTATAAAAATACACCCAACCCAGCCCACGCACCCAACGAACTCTAAAAACACGAAAGAGCATCATGCAGCGTGGCGCTGGTAACAATCGCAGAGCATGGGCAGGCCCATGACCCCAACAGAGTACGGGCAGCGTGGCGGTAACGATCGCGGCTGGAATCGAGAGAGGAGCTGCCGGACGGGGCACGCGATGGCGTCGAAGCTGTCAGCGACGGCGAGTTGGAGATCATGGGTGGCTGCAAGTTGTAGATCATCTGCGGCTGCGAGTTGGAGATCATCGGCAACGGCGAGTTGGAGATCATCGGTGGCTGCAATGATCGCCAAATCCTGATGGCGCAATTCCTCCACAACATTTCTGGGCTTGATCGGATCAGAAATTGATGAGAAAAACGAAGTTGAAAATATAGGGGAAACAGGGGATGAGATTGAATAAAAGCCAATCGGAGATGTTGAAATTGTTGTTGTTTGAGGTAGTGGTAGTAGTGTTGGTGGTGGAGGAGGAGGGTTTGCCGGTGGTGGAGGCGGTGGAGGAGCTGCGGTCGATGGGCTGAAGATCCCAATCGTCCTCCATTGAGACAAATTTTTCTCGTTCTTTGAATCTGTACCCTTTGGGTGTCTGCTAGCTATCACTTCTGAGAGACAAAACAAGACGCTGACTTTTAATTGGTATGAGAGAGAGACAATGTAATGAAATGAGTAGAGCGAAGGAATTCATATAAACAAGGAATTCATATAAACGAATATTTTGTGTGTAATGTTATAGAGAGATTGAGAAAAAATAACAAGTGGTTTTGGCCAGAGAGAAAGAGGCATCTCTATGCAAGTTTTGCTTGGTATGGAAATGGGAAAATTGAAACGTGGTTTAGTGGTTTTTGATTTATATGTGATTTTTGTTTTTCTTTATCCAAATTAAGATATTATTGGATTCTATATAATTGAGAGTTTAAGGGTTTGACTCCATAGAATTGAAGTTTTGATACTAGTTATGAACTGTTTATGTGTTTAATTGAGCTGTTTCTCTATTGGCATAACGCTTCTCAATTGGCATTAACGTTTTTGTGTTTGCATGAATTGCTTCTGTATTGGTATGAACTGTTTTTGTGTTGGCATGAATTATTTCTGTATTTGGCATAAACTGAGTTTGTATTTGACAGAAACTGTTACTGTATTTGACAAAAACTGTTTTTGTGTTGTAAAAATTAACTATTTATGTATTGTAAAAATTAACTGTTTCTGTACATACTTACTGTTCATGAGTGTGGGCTTTGTTAAGCAAAATTATTTTTTTATTATATTAATTATTTTTTTTCCTTATATATGAATATTTAAAATACTTGTCATAACATAAAATTAGGGTATTTTTTTTATCCTTAAAGGTCATTGCCCCAAAGAAGGATATCATAATGTGTGTCCAAAAAAACAAAGATTTCCCAATAACCGAACCCTTTTTCTTTCAAGTGAATTTAATTATGCCTACGTTACACTTATATAGGGGTGAAAAAAAAGAACTCTAAAACATTTTAAAAATAAAAGAATCCGTTGGAGCACTCTGTCCAAACATCAAATTTAGGCTTAAAAATGATTATATAATAAATTCATTGTAGATGTCTTATAAAAGGCTTAAAAATGATTATATAATAAATTCATTGTAGATGTCTTATAAATTACTTAGGTAAACCACCTTCTTGGGTCGCATCCGCTTGAAAGTCGACAGACTAGGTCTATATTTCGCATAGTGCTTCTCGTCAGCCTTTGTACCATCTACCACGGTAAAAGCTGCCTTATCGTCCATAATACAGTTGTAAAATATACCTTCCTTTTCATGATACAACAAAAGATGCACCCCAGCAACTCTGACACAACGAATCTGATTCTTCAAACTTTGGAATAGCATTAGGCTTTCCCTCGGAAAAGTGACCACCTTTTTTTTCCATTTGTGATTCTTGATTTCCTGTAACGTCCAGACATTAAGGGCTTCCTCTCCTAGCTCAGCAACAGCTACGTACCTAGCTGTGTACTGCCCCTTCCATGGAAAAACCCAAACTTTTTCCAAGTCTAACATTCCATGGGGCAGAGTGGTCATGAAGAAACGTTCACTCCATACATGGAGAGACTGAACTTCTAGGTACATATCTTGTCCTTGTCTGATAATTTCCACCACATGAGCAGCCCCGGAACGATTACATGGCCCCAAAGAATACTGTTTCAGCACAGATTTGCCATTTTGCTTAGGCAGCTTTAATGTTCTCCATTGGTCATCCATCCCAATAGTAAGAACTTGAAAGCCTACTTCACTGATCAAGTCACCCTCCTTTTTGCAATAAGTACATGCCACCTTACACTTGCCTGTGGACACATTGAAAACAAAGTTCATTGAGCTGGTGTCTGCGGCATCCCCAGCATAAGGCAAGTAGAGTACTTGGTGCGTAAATGGATTTCTGATGCGGAAAACTTGAGAAGCAAAACTTTGCTCCAGAAACAAGCCATAACGGTAGTCAACCAGCTTGTAATTTTCATCATATAGACGAGCTGAAAAGTTACCATCCCATTTGAATTGAGAAATGAATTCCACATCCCTGCACCGTACCATATGTTTCACTATGAAATAGGGGTCCTGAATCAAGGACCGCCATTGTCTGCAAACGCACTTGAACCTTAGCAGAGTCTCTACTGGCAACAAGCTCAGAATTTCTATGATAACTTCAAAGGGAAGCTCTGGTAAGCAGGGATTCATTAGATGTGAAGTTGTACAACCCGTTATAAGGGGCAAGTGTCGCCTCTTTGGTCTTGTTTGTGACTCTTCTTGCTGAGGGCAAACCAAGTGTTGCCTCTTTTTTCTTGGATGTAACTCTTGGGATTGTTCTGCATTCCATTTTTCTTCATACAGCTTGCACAAAACCCAATCATACATCTGTACAAAAGATCAATTACAAATATAGTTGAAATTTCGTCCAATATCAAAAATTGAACTAGTAAAATGAATTTTGTAAAACACAGTGGACGGACTTACAATGCCACCAGGTTCACTTGGCATTCCCCCAGCTTTATATTCTGACATTGCCCAGTTCGTTTTTGTTGAATCTGCTGTTGCACCCCCACCATAAAATCGCAACAACTGTTTCTGCCCAATAAGCAGATCATTATTCCTATCTTTGATAACTAGATAAGGGCTAATTGATTTCCAGAAACCATCACCCACGATACGTGTGTGATCAGAGGTCTCACATAGATATGGTCGGGTGAAGAAGTACATTTCTTTCTGGTCATCAAACCTGTACATCTCTGCGAATAATAATGAAAAAAGGTCATAATAAAGCACAAGAAACCAACAAAATAAAAAACAAAACACAAAGAATCTTACGCAAGAGTTGTGTAGGACTGTAGTGATAAAACAACAATTCATCAATGATTATGTTCATTGGAATACGATCACCAGCAATCTTTCTCTCCAAGAAATGCTTGATCAGTTCTTGGTCTTGGGGTTGAAATCTGAAATTTGGATTTAAGAAAGACATAAAGTACTGCTCACTGGTCATCATGGAACGATGTTTTCCCTGGTAAGAAGCCTGCATAACCAACAAAAGAGCAATACATCGGTGTCAAATGTCGCAAACTAAATCCTGAACTAAATTTCTAAGATCAATTATGTTCTAACATCAATCGCTTTGCATGTAATAGTAATATTTTTCAAAAGTAAATATGTTGCAGTAATATTATCATACCCTGTAAGGCTTCTCTGCATACAACTTGCACAACACCCACTCATACAACTGCACGAGTAGAAAGAAATCATAAGTTCATTCGAATTTCAAGTAAATTTCATAATTAAAATTTTCGTCCTAGGTTACTTTTAAGTACTAATTACGTAAGGATGGCATACTTACAATTTCATCGTCTCGTCCAATTCTAGGTCCAGTCCCTTGAGCCTTATACTCAATCACACTCAAACGTGTAGATTCATCAGTGGTTTGTTTATATCGTAATTCTTTTTTAGCTCCAATTTTCTGATTTCCGTGTGTGATGTCTATATAGGCCGTGTCTGACTTCCAAACTCCATGATCATTCGTACATTTTTCTTGATCTGCATTTGCACGTGTTTTGGTGAAGAAATAGGCTTCTTCTTCATCTCCTAACATCTCTATCCAAGAAAACTCAAAATATTAGCATCTATTAATTATCTCTACTTTGGATCGAAATTAAAACAAGTAGACAATAATATATACATATATACCACAGTACTAATTAATGAGTAAAAATTAATTGATTACCTGAGAGCAGCTTGGAACTCTTATCATAAAAGTGCATGTCGTCTAAGATTGCAGCCGATGGTTGAGCAGCGTCGTCGTATTTTTCCTTCAAAAATTCAATGATTGTCTGGTCGGTGGGTTTAAATATATACCCACGAAATTTGTTGTTCAGCAACGAACCAAGATCTCCGGTAGAAAGAGCAGCAGCAGACATAGTAATCTACTTCGTAACAACAAACAAAAAGGATATCAATAATTTTTGGTGGTATGTTGATGTAGGACAGAAAGGGGACTTGGGATTTAAGAGAGATTTGTAAAATAGCGGAAGCGAAAACCTGTGTGAGTAAGAGGGATTTGGATCCGCAGAGAATGACCAAAGTTTGACGGCTCCACTAAGAATACCAAAGTCTGAGAAAACTCAAATTCTTATTGCTTGAAAACTGAAAAACTACATAGAACTTAGGTTGGCTTTTATACTAGACTATTCCTAGGGACCTAGGGATAATTCCATCCTCAAGTACTCAGCAGAGTCTTGATTTCCTAATACCCTTAGGACAAACTTTCTAAATTCTCACAGAATGATCGGGATTGGGATCGGGATCCCAATTTGTTTCGGGAAGGGAGCGGAATTGCTACTCGCGATCGTTCGAGCCTAAGTACATGAATCTCTAGTTCTGGTGAAATGATACATAAAGCACAAAAACTGAAAACCTAGCAATTGGAAGAAGACCCAAAAGAGAAAAATTGCCAACTAGCAAATTCAGATTCCCAATTCGAACTTGCGGTTACCAGAGAAAAGAGAGGAAAACAATCATGGAGTTTGAGGTCTCACCAAACTTGATCTGATTGGTTACGTTTGCGCCGGCGCTCCGAAATTTGTCATGAGAAAATTTGCAGAATCCCAGAAAAAGGCATCAGGAAAGTCGACGACGGACGAGAGATGGAGAGAAGGAGAAAATTCCCTTGCCGAAGAAAGGGAAATTATCTTAAATTTGTCGATATCGGAGCGCTTCATTCTAGGGGTGGGTAGGTATGAGTGGGCCCAAGAACCCGGATCGACCAACCCGATGGGTACCCGATAAATTGGGTAATCAAGCAAATTATAGTTCCCGAACACCCGAACCGGATCGCCCCGAGAAATCTGATCGGGTTCTGAAAATCCAAACCCGTGGGTACCCAAATAATGTAGCTTTTTCCTTAAATCCAAACTTTTCAAGCCCAAAACCCAATTTTCCAAACCCAAGTCCAGACTTTTCAAGCCCAAAACCCTTTTTTTTAGGAAGAAACTTAGGTACCCCAAATTGGAGTATTTATAAATCGAGAAATCGAGAATGCTAGAGAGCGGGCCTATTGACAGCGCCTATTGACAGCGCCCACCGTGAGCCGTCGATCTTCATCTCAACGGCTGAAAAACGAAAAGGATGGCACGGACTTCAAACTTGCGATTCTCTACATCTCCCTTCACTCCGTCTTCACTCCCTTAACTCCGTCTCCACTCCGTCTTCTTCTCCCTTAACTCCGTCTTCACTCCGTCTCCACTCCGTCTTCTTCTCCCTCCTCCGTCTCCTTCTCCGCGTGAAAATCGGCTACACCATCTCGGCTTGGGGCGTCTTGCGTTACGTCCAAGGGCGGGATTGAGTGACGCCGTCATCAGTATCTCTTCTTCACATGAAAATGAAGGTGAGCCCAAATATCACAAACCGTAGAATTTATTAGTTCGGGTACATATGAATCGGATTCGTAAATGGGTTGCGAATTTTCTGGGTAAAAAATGCATTTGATTGGAGTTGGGTTGTGAATTTGCTGTTATTATTGGAAATCAATCGTAAATGGGTTGCGAATTTTCTGGGTAAAAAATGCATTTGATTGGAGTTGGGTTGTGAATTTGCTGTTATTATTGGAAATCATAATAAGTTTTGCCGTGCGTTCTGATATTTTCTTGTTGAACCATGTATCTTTGTGGTTATGTACTTGTGTTTTGATCGGAATTGAATTCTTAAGAATCTAATTTAGTTTTAGAAATTGGTACTAGGAGAGTTGAAGTAGGCTGGTTTGAATTAAGATGTCTGTCATGTTTTAGTACTTGGTACTGTCAGTTATATTTGTATGTGAGTCTTTCCAATTCATATTCTCTAGTGTAGGTTCAAGTATGCAAATTGGGGTTGTATTGTGATTAACAATAATTGAAATTGAATGGATTTACGTTGATTAAGTCTAAATGGAAAACTGGTGTATGTGCCTTGCCACATGTCCGAAAGTGTTGAAAAACTGCAAAGGCCATTAACCACTGATAAGAAGTGGTAACTGCTTCTCTTATAAAGCGCAGATCAAGATCCCCATTCTCTCAACACTCGTTCGAAATCGGTGCTTGGCTTATTGCGAGCATTCAAGTTGTCACGCCCCAAAACCAACTTGGCAGCATGAGGTACCAAATCATCGCAGCGAACGTCATCTCGAACGATCTCCTTCATCCACAACTTTTTCCTGAAATGATAGAGAAGGGTGAGCTTCACCAAGCCCAGTAGGTACAACAAATAATCAAATAAACCAATACTCCATCAAGCACACAAGTAGCATAATTGTGAGAGTATTTTCCTAGGTTAGTTAGCCCAACACCGCGTTTACGAGCTCTAATCGTCAGACACGGCAGCAACCTCGGAATTAGGGTCCGAGTACACCCCGCTTTCACGGACCCTGATCAGGTTTGGGGTCTTTCACCCTAGGGAATACAAACCCTCCTTATTCAACATCAATATCTTGGGTCTAACCCTGTTCAATCAACTCTCAATTCCGTACATAGAGGTCCATTGCAATTCCAAGATCAATCCATCAATTCATGCTCAATGAAACATATATACAAATCATACCAGATGCATAACTCAATGAGAATAGAAGTTATATTCAATCTACTCGTTATCCCCTACCTCAATAAGCACATCAAGCGGCTGACAATTCACAGCAGCAGAACATCCCAAATAGACCTCAAAACCAAGCATAGCTTCACCAACGAGCTCACTGATTCACCAAAAGCCATTTAAACATAATATAGCCATCAATTACTCTCATAACTGAAATCCACATCTAATCAACCAATTACAGCCAAGCTTCATCTTGAATTCAAGCAATCAATGCTCAACTAACTAAAATACCATAATCCCACAAGCATAGAAGTTGCAGAAACATACCCAGTACATAAACCATTTCACAAAGCTTGCTTCTACGAAACCGTAGCGAGGACGACCTTCTCTTCTCGGCTCACGTTCCTTTCTTTTCTTCTTTTCTTCTCTTCTTGCCCGGTTCTCTTTTCTCTTTCTTTCCGCAAGTTTCCTTTTCCCCTTTCTTTTATATTTCTTCTCTTCTCTTTCTTTTCGGTCACTCACCAGGTGCCTTAATCACTTAAGGCCTAACTGATTTGGGAGGGTGACATGTGGCATCACAAGAGGCAAGCGGCAGAATACCAAATGACTAGGCAGCAGGGGTAATAAGGTAATTTACCATACATAAATGTTAATATGGTAAAAGTAAATGGTAAAATAGTAAATGGTGAAATGATGAATGGTAATTCACGGTTCGTGACAATCCACCCTCCTTAAAGGAATTTCGTCCCCGAAATTTCCACGATAACTGTGAACAAGAAACTATTTGGTTATATGCCTCAGCGTGCATACATGCTGGTTCATCATCTTCAAGTAACAGAGAACCAAGTTCAACTACGATATCAAACATTTCCCATGCCCTTTCAATCATATGATGTCCCCATAAAACTGTAACAGAACTATGAAGTACTAAGTCTCGAGAATACGAAATCATGACTGGTGGTACTGTTTGTAATCAGAACTTGAGGATATACAAGTTGTAGAACTGATTGCAGCACAAGAGATGGCCCTCAATAAGAAATGATGATTCCTTGATCTGCTGTCACTTTTTTACAAGAACATTCGGAACGGAAACTAGTAACAAATCTGTAAGCTACATCAAGAAACAAGTGTTGCACTTCACAAAACAGACAATCACACATAGCGATTGCAGCACCCCACAATAATCAAACACAACTGATACACAACAAATTTGAACCTGGGAGATTAGACCATCACAAACAAAGCTTCTAAACAAGAAACCAGACCATCACTGATCAATATCAACATAGTAGAGTCAAGCTGAAACAGACGAATAGATATCGAAACTCTGATGAAGAAGATATGATAAACGAGACAAAGACATCACAAAACCTGATCGCCATAATACAACTCCAAAAGACCAGAAGAATGATACTCAATCGACATACTCTTCAATATTTAGTACCAAACTCCGAACAATACGATATACAAGAAAGCTTTTCTGAACTACAACCATGGAGATCGCTGACTAACTCCAACTAAAATTGGGTTGCCAGATCTGAAACAGAGAATCTAACTAGTAGACAATGCTTCTGAACTTTGATGAGAAGATTACTCAAACTGAAAGACAAACTGATATGCAAATATCCCAAACATCAAATTTCCAAATCAATTGCAACAGAACAAGCACCAAATCAACTACCAATTTACCAAATGGAACTTTGATGTGCACAAGTATAAGTGTGTAACCAACTGAAAACAATATTATAAACAAGAAAGTTTCCTGAAATTAACCATGGAAACCCATTTCAACCAATAATATCACAACACCAACCAGATTCATGTATGTCCAGATTTGATGTAGAGAGTCTAACCAATAGAAAATACATGTGATCATTGCTGAGAAGATCGCTTAAACCATTCTTCAAGTACCATTACCAAACTGAAATCACAAACTTCACAAATGCCTCTGGATCCAATCACGAAACAAACTTTAAATTCGCAAACAACATCAGCAAGTGACAAGCTGTTAAGTAACAAACTTTTTTGTAAATGTCTCCAATACCGAACCACAAATTTCTCTTCAAACATCGCTGAAATATAGACAACTGACAAGCTTGAAATTAACATTTAGCACATTTCAAATTTCCCAGCAGCAGGAAGCACAAACAACCCAACAACTATAATCCAAGACACTCTTCACAGACGAGAAAGAAATTTGCTAACTTTGTGCGATAAATTCAACTATCACCAGAATTATGAGGTACTGAATAGTATGGAATCACGTCGTAAGCTAACGTTACTAAAAGAACATCGTAATTTTCTGTAATCCATCACAACTCAAAGAACTTACCGAATCGATATCAACACAAAACCTTCTTTTGAACCATTCACACGAAAGAACACAATTCGTCACAATAAACGATAACTCTTCAATTTGCTGTTTCAATTTTCTAAGTTCAGAAGATGCCATACGATACAATGAAATAAGAACGGAAAAGGTATCACGATATGACCCAATAGAAAATCAGCATTCCATATGAATGTAATTCAGTCAATTCTGCAGAAAGTCCATCAGGAGATTCGAACACTACAAACGGCTCTTGGAACTACTACTATGTATATATTCATAAATAAAACTAACCACACACAACACAATCTGCTACGCCTCTGCCATGTTTCAGTAAACTTTCAATGAAGGACATAAAGTGTACATTCTGCTCACAAACTGAAATCTTATACCACTTGCTGAAAATCACCACAGAATATGCTTGAAGCAATACAAATAGCTATATGTTTCGTAAACTAATATGTGCCAATATCATGTTAAGATCAGACAAGTTCAGCAGCAAGAGAAAAACCCCTGAAAATAAACAAAAAAAAAAAAAAAAAAAAAAAGGCCTTTTTTTTTTCCAAACACACCCCCCCGACAAAAAAAAAAAAAAACAAAAAAAAAAAATAAATTTTAAAAACAACCCCCCCCCAACAACGACACACAACCCCACACCCCAAAAAAAAAACACACAAAAACAAAAAAACAAAAAAAAAAAAAAAAAAAAACCCCCCCCCCCCCCCCCCCCCCCAGCAAAAAAAAGGGCGCCCCCGCAACACCAATCCTGTCACGCCCCAAAACCACCTTGGCAGCATGAGGTACCAAATCATCGCAGCGAACGTCATCTCGAACGATCTCCTTCATCCACAACTTTTTCCTGAAATGATAGAGAAGGGTGAGCTTCACCAAGCCCAGTAGGTACAACAAATAATCAAATAAACCAATACTCCATCAAGCACACAAGTAGCATAATTGTGAGAGTATTTTCCTAGGTTAGTTAGCCCAACACCGCGTTTACGAGCTCTAATCGTCAGACACGGCAGCAACCTCGGAATTAGGGTCCGAGTACACCCCGCTTTCACGGACCCTGATCAGGTTTGGGGTCTTTCACCCTAGGGAATACAAACCCTCCTTATTCAACATCAATATCTTGGGTCTAACCTGTTCAATCAACTCTCAATTCCGTACATAGAGGTCCATTGCAATTCCAAGATCAATCCATCAATTCATGCTCAATGAAACATATATACAAATCATACCAGATGCATAACTCAATGAGAATAGAAGTTATATTCAATCTACTCGTTATCCCCTACCTCAATAAGCACATCAAGCGGCTGACAATTCACAGCAGCAGAACATCCCAAATAGACCTCAAAACCAAGCATAGCTTCACCAACGAGCTCACTGATTCACCAAAAGCCATTTAAACATAATATAGCCATCAATTACTCTCATAACTGAAATCCACATCTAATCAACCAATTACAGCCAAGCTTCATCTTGAATTCAAGCAATCAATGCTCAACTAACTAAAATACCATAATCCCACAAGCATAGAAGTTGCAGAAACATACCCAGTACATAAACCATTTCACAAAGCTTGCTTCTACGAAACCGTAGCGAGGACGACCTTCTCTTCTCGGCTCACTGTCTTTCTTTTCTTCTTTTCTTCTCTTCTTGCCCGGTTCTCTTTTCTCTTTCTTTCCGCAAGTTTCCTTTTCCCCTTTCTTTTATATTTCTTCTCTTCTCTTTCTTTTCGGTCACTCACCAGGTGCCTTAATCACTTAAGGCCTAACTGATTTGGGAGGGTGACATGTGGCATCACAAGAGGCAAGCGGCAGAATACCAAATGACTAGGCAGCAGGGGTAATAAGGTAATTTACCATACATAAATGTTAATATGGTAAAAGTAAATGGTAAAATAGTAAATGGTGAAATGATGAATGGTAATTCACGGTTCGTGACACAAGTTGCGGTTGATGAGAAAGGGAGATCTGATCAACAAGAAATTGCAGGCAACGGTTAGTCTTTGTTTCCTTCCTCTGCAAACAATCGCAATTCTGCACTTCCTCTGCAGAATTGCAAACCTGTTATATAGTTAGTAACCCAATCGATTCGACCTACATATAACCTTTCCTATTGTTTTCCATGTCTTGATTCTAAAGGATTTTAGTTGGCTTATATTTCAGGAGGATGGTTATTAAAATTACCCAAGAAGACATGGACTCTGCAAGGTGATTACAGCGCTATTTTGGGGGACAAAAGCATTGCCCAGGTAAATGGGGCACTGCCCAGGTAAAATGAGTGAACTGACCGGTAAAATGGATGAACTGCCCCGGTACGGGTGAACTACCCGGGCAAATTGCAGAACTGTCTCGGTAAATTCGGAATGTGCCCCGGTAAAATAGTGAACTGTCCAAATGAAAGAGGGAACTGTCTCGGTAAGTGCGGGAGGAAAGTGCTGGAAGGCGCTCAAAAGTACCGCTCCCCAAACAAGAACAAAAAAAAGTATAAATAAAGTATAATAACTTCAAAAAAAACTGCTTTGGTAGTTCCTCAACAAAAAAAAAAAAAATTAACATCCCTCTACTTAAACAAAAAAACAAGACAACACACATAACAAAACAAAAACAAAACAAAAAAACAAAAAAAATAAAAAATAAATAAAATATCACCATTCTCTTCAGTAAAGCAAAGCGAAGGGAGGAGAAATGTAGGATATTTGTATCTTAGACTTAATGTAATATTGGCTATCCTTGTAACAAAAACATTGTAAAATCATTCACATGCTCAATTTAGGTTTTAGAAGTTTAGGATGAAGTTTAGTGATAGGTGATTGAAGTGAAGATCAAGAAATGAAGACAGGTTCAGTTGCACTGTGATTAATTCAACATGTAGCATCATTTGCATATGCATAAGGTTTTCATAAACTTAGGTTTAAAATTGAGAAAAATGTGTTCTTCATCAAAATTCCAGTTTTCATATGTTTGGTGACTGGTCACCTTAAGCTTTGCTTTTGACAGCTCAGTTCGTGACAGTGACGGTGACATGGTGATCGTTGCTTGACAGATCAGTGCTTTGTCCGGTTTTAAACAGGTCATGTTATTATCCGGGTTGACTGAACATCTGTTTAACCGATGGTTAGTCAGCTACACCCCACTACCTCGGTTTTGACTAGTTTTGACAGATCTTGTTGTTGTCCGGTCAAGCATGCTTTTAACCGTTATGTATTCGATTGGTGATTGGTCACCTGACAGAACACGCTTTTACCCGGTTTAGACAGGTCATGTCTCTATCCGGCTGAAACATGCTTTTAACCACTGTGTAATAGACTGCATCCCACTATCTCGACCTTGCCTAGGTCAAAAGAGTTTAAGGAAATCCCAGCCGCTCCTCTAGAGAAATCTGAGCCGCCCCTTTCATATTTCCCTTGGCTATAAATATCAAACTCTTTCCGCCACTTTCTCTTGGGGTTTTTGCACATACATTATCTTCATTGCATATTTCAAAAACTCTCATATTGTTGCTGCCTTCTTGTTCGGTATTGAACCTTAAATCCTTGTGAGCTTTCATTCACATAAAGTTTGTACAAGGATTCTTAAGGATGGCAAGCACATGAACTTCTTTCAAAGTTTCGGTTTTTCAAACATTCATCTTTGAAGGAAACCTTGAAGAAGTTCTTATCTTCACCGTTTCAACTTCCAAGTTTTCAAAACTCATTTAGTTTAGAAGTTGAAATAGCGGTCTTCAATCTTGTCTCCCATGTTCACACATTATTTGAGACAAGGTTGATTTTTAGGAGTCATTTGACTTCATGTTTTTCTGCCCAGTTTTTGTGATTGTTGCAGCAAAACACCTAGTTGTCCAGTGGGTTTACTGAAGCTCTTTAGCTCTCTGTAATTCTGCTGGTGACTAGTCACATATTATTCACAGCATACATTCTTGGTGCCACTGACCAGACATACGTGTGTATTCTCTGGAAAGTGAATGACCAGTCATCTGTACCACTGGAGGTGAAGCGATTGAAGAAGAAGCCGCACGAGGGACTGCTGCATCTAAGACTAGGTACATTAGATATTGAGCATTGTCTGAACCTTGTATTGGGCATCTTTTTGCCGTTTCATAGTGGAAGGCCGGTCTTCTGATAGACCCCCGGTTTTTTACCCGTTTGGGGTTTTTCCGGGTACCAAAACATTGTGTCCATCTCTTTGATTTGTTAACCACTTGGCTAATCATAAAATCAGATTTAATTATGCACCAACTTGACTTAACATGCAATCTGGACAATATCGAGTGACTGGTCATCCTATAAACTGCTGCATTAGAACCGCTGGATTTGAATAGGTTGTAGTTGTGGATAGCCCGCAGATTTCATCTTCACTGAATCTGTTTTGGGGACCTAAGTTGGCATTGCATCCGAGTGTGTTTGAACAAGTTCACAAGCCTACACGAACTGTAAATTAAAAGACAGTTCACATAGTTCAGTTTGGAAACAAAGTGACTGGTCACGTTATTTCAGTGTGAAAACAAAGTGACTGGTCACATTGTTCGGTATAGAAACAGAGTATCAGGTTCATCACATTAGGTGACTGGTCACCTAAGTGATCTATTGTTTGAATTGTTTGTACTTGCCGTGACTTAATTGAAAAATACCCCCCTCATTGCCAACCTGCAATTGGCATCAGAGCAGGGCTTTAGAAATACTTAAAGCAGGTCTAGGGACTGGTTGGTTAGGGGTCTAGTCATGGAAAGAGATCGAGTAGCCGGTTCGGTGAATTCACCTCCCTACTTCGATGGAACAAACTATGCTGCTTGGCGTGATAAATTTGAGATTTTTCTTGATGCTTATGATGAGTTTGCTTTCCAGTATTTGTCTGTTGAATGGCGTCCTCCGTTTAGAATTGTTGACGGTGAGAGAGTGAATATTCCAAGAGATGAGCTGGACACAGGTCCAAGTCAATGCGTCTAATGCAAACAAGAAAGCTAGGAACGCCATAGCTGTTGCTGTATCCAGTGCACAATATTCACATATTCAGCACTGTACAACAGCTAGGGAAGCTTGGGATAGATTGCGTGTCATTCATGAGGGTGATGACCAGGTCCGGGATTTAAAACTTGAAATGGTTCTGTCCGAGTTCGAGGAACTCCGGATGACTGATTCCGAGAGCTTCTTGGATTTTTATCTCAGACTTGAGAGTGTCACTAATGCAGCGATGAGTCTGGGGTCACCAATTTCAGAGCTTACAGTTGTTCAAAAAATCTTAAGGGTGTTGCCTAGGAGGTTTTCCGCGAAGAAGACCGCAATCAAAGAATGTCAAAACATGTCGGACATAAAGCTTCCTAAACTTGTTGGTAAATTAAAGACTTATGAGCTGGAATTAAAATTGGAAGAGAGTATGCACAAAAAGGACAAAGGTGTTGCACTACAGAGTGTGACCGATCATCCTGAACCCAAAAGTTCTAAGTCTGACCAGTCATCCTCGGTTGATGATGATATGGCACTGTTTGTCAAAAGGTTTAGAAGAATTCTAAGGGATAGAAAGGATCACAAGGGTAGTACAAGCTATCCTAGAGAGTCAAAGTTCAAACCTCAGGGTGAAATGACTAATGAAAAGAAATTTGAAAAGAACTGAGGGTCTAGAGAGAATAAGTTCAAGAAGGGTCCTGTGAAGTGTTTTACTTGTGGTGGGACTGGTCACATTTCTGTTGATTGTGCTAACAATAAGAAAAAGTCATACAAAGGCAAGGATAAGGCCTTAAAAGCATCTTGGAGTGATAGTGAGGATGAGGAATCACTTCACTCTAACTCTTCTTCTGATAATGAAGATGATGAGATTGCCTTTGTTGTTAGAATCTCTGATCACAACTCAGTGGGTGAGGAATCCGAGTCGGGTTCACAACACATGACTGATGATGACCAGTCACCTGAGATGTATTGTCCTGTTTTTCATGATTATGATGCTCTTCCAGAGAATCAGACTTATGAGAAGATGTGTGAAAGGTATGATGCCTTATTTGATGAAACTTGTGTGATCAAGGCTGATAGCATTGAGCTGAAAAAGCGCTGTAATGAGTTGGAACTGGAAAAGGCTGCACTCTGTCTCGCTTTAGAGGATTACGAGACCGGTCATTCACATAAAGAAAGGGAGAGTGCAGATGACCAGTCATCTGAGTCTAGATTTGAAGTTTTGTATACACAGATGTGTATTCAGTATGAAAAGGTTAAAAAGGAGAATCTAGATCTTAGACATCTACTGTGCACCTCAGAAAATGATATTAATCTCATGCATAGTAAAAGTCTTAAGTTAAAAGAGGAAGTTGAGTCACTCAAGCAATCTAATGTCCACGTGGTTGAATACAATAAATCACTGCAAGTAAAGGTTAATGATCTGTCAATTGGTTCGGCTAAGTTAGACAAGATGCTTAATGTTGGGAAAAGTCACAATGATAGGACTGGTCTAGGTTTTGTAGCTGATGGGTCTGGTCCCTCAACTTCACAAACCAGGTTTGTAAAAGCTACTCCAGCAACTTCATCTAAATCACCTGTCATCTCAGTTACACCTGAATCTAGAGTCAGCACAGACAAAATGAGCAATCAAGTGTCGTCTAGGTCCACTGTTCCTTCAAGGACCAGATATGTACCCACGTGTCACCACTGTGGTGTGACTGGTCACATAAGGCCTAAGTGTCCGAAACTTAAAATCAAAGGTCAGACTAAGCATAATGGGACACTTAAAGAACAGGTTGATTTGTTACTTATTGAAGTAACCAGGATTGCTAAGCTTGTTGGGTCATCTTCTTCTTCACCTAGTGCTCCTAAGAACAAGTGGGTAAAGAAAAATGAAAAGTGTCTAGTCGCTTTGTCTGTCTTGAATGTGCGTGATCCAACTCGTTGGTACATTGACAGTGGCTGTTCCAAACACATGTCTGGTGACAAATCTGTCTTTGTAAATTTTAAAAATTTTGATGGTGGTTGTGTTGAATTTGGAGGTGGTGAAACTGCTAAGATGACTGGTCAAGGTAGTGTTAAACTTCCGGGTCTACCAGTCCTTGAAAATGTAAGGTATGTAGAAGGCCTTAAGTCCAACCTTATCAGTGTATCACACTTGTGTGATCAGTGGGCTGAGGAAGTCTGCATGTCAACAAAAGGTTGTAGGATTATTGATAGCAAGGGTCGGGATCTAGTCAGGACAGGCAGATCTAATGACAACTGATATACACTTGATAGCCAAACCCTGGCTACCAAGGTGACCTGTCACTCTGTGACTGATAAGACCACTGCTTTATGGCATCAACGGTTAGGACATATGAACTTCAATGATTTGTACACCTTGGCCAAAAAGCAGCTTGTTAGAGGTATTCCTGAACTAGATAAGCCGTCTAAACACATTTGTGGTCCATGCCAGTTGGGCAAACAGTCACGTGTCGCACACAAGAGAGTCAAGGATGTTGGGACTAGTCACCCCCTTGAACTCATTCACATGGATCTTGTTGGTCCAGTTCAAACCGTGTCTGTTGGTGGTAAGAAATACATTCTTGTGATTGTTGATGATTTCAGTAGGTTTTCTTGGGTGTCCTTCTTGAGAGAAAAGTCCGATGCTTTTCAAAATTTTGTGACGGTATTCAAGCAAATTCAGAATGAGGTTGTGACTGGTCACCCCTCTGTTGTCAGAATTAGGACTGATCATGGCACTGAGTTTGAGAATTCCTTGTTTGCTGAGTCTCTGCCAGCATGGGCATAAAGCATGAGTTTTCGGCTCCAATTACCCCTCAACAAAATGGAGTTGTTGAGAGGAAAAATAGAGTCTTGATTGAAATGGCTAGAGTGATGCTCAATAGCAAAAATCTGGCTAAAAATCTGTGGGCCGAGGCCATTAATACTGCTTGCTATATTTCCAATCGAGTCTACTTGAGACCAGGCACATACCAGACTCCCTATGAGATCTGGAAAGGGAAGAAACCAATGATCAGTCACCTAAGAGTCTTTGGCAGTACTTGTTACATATTGAGAGATAGGGAACACCTTGCCAAGTTTGATCCCAAGAGTGATGAAGGCATTTTTCTTGGGTACTCCATGACCAGTCGAGCCTATAGAGTTTTCAATCTTAGAACCAATACCATCATGGAATCCATAAATGTCACAATTGACGATCTTGATGCGTCAGTTGAGTTAGCCTTAGATGAAGATGGTCTGTTTCCTGAGAAGGTCACTGAGTCTACTAGTGAGACTCAGGCAGAACAAGATGACCAGTCATCTGGTTCTGATTCTGAAGGTTCTAAAGTGTCTAGTCAACCACCAAAGAAAAAGCCAAACTGGGTAGTGTCTAGACATCCTGAACAGAACATAATTGGGTCAGTAAAAGAGGGTGTGAGGACTAGAGGTCAGATCCAAAGTGAAGTAGCACATGTGTGTTATGTCTGCATAATAGAGCCCAAGAACATCAAAGAAGCTCTTATCCATGAGGAATGGGTGCTTGCCATGCAAGAAGAGCTGAATCAGTTTGAGAGAAATCAAGTCTGGACACTGGTCAAGAGACCAGTCACCTCAAATGTCATAGGCACAAAGTGGATCTTTAAGAATAAGAGTGATGAGACTGGTCACATTGTGAGGAACAAGGCTAGGCTTGTTGCTCAAGGATATTCTCAAGTCGAAGGCATCGATTTTGAGGAAACTTTTGCTCCTGTAGCTAGACTTGAGTCAGTCCGTTTGTTGTGTGCTATTGCTTGTCATCTTAAATTCAAGTTGTATCAAATGGATGTCAAAACGGCATTTCTCAATGGATACTTGAATGAGGATGTGTTTGTTGAACAACCAAAAGGCTTTGAGGATCCTCATATGCCCAATGGTGTGTATAAATTGAAAAAGGCTTTGTATGGTTTGAAGCAAGCTCCTAGAGCTTGGTATGATAGGTTGTCTAGTCATCTTCTGACAAATGGCTATACTCGTGGTTCGGTGGACAAAACTTTGTTCATCAAACGAACCAAGAATGATGTTGTGGTTGCTCAGATCTATGTTGATGATATTGTTGTTGGTTCCACGTCCGAATCCCAAGTTCAACAGTTCATAAAGATTATGACTAGTGAATTTGAGATGAGTCTCATTGGTGAATTGAATTATTTTCTTGGTTTGCAAGTTAGGCAAGAAGAGACTGGTCTCTTCATTTCCCAATCCAAATATGCTGCAAATCTTGTGAACAAATTTGGTTTTTCATCTTCCAAACCCGCTAGGACTCCCATGAGCAAATCCACTAAGTTGTCTAGTGATAAAAAGGGAAAGAGTGTTGACCAGACACTCTACAGAAGTATGATTGGCAGCTTGTTGTACCTTACTGCAAGTAGACCAGACATCTCCTTCTCTGTTGGAGTTTGTGCTCGATTTCAAAGCGATCCTAGAGAATCACATCTTCATGCTGTAAAAAGGGTCATTAAGTACGTTAGTGGTACGTTGTCTTATGGCATATGGTATACATTTGACACAAATACCAATCTTGTTGGGTTTAGTGATGCTGACTGGGCAGGATGTAGTGATGATCGGAAAAGCACCTCTGGTGGTGTCTTTTATCTAGGAAACAACATGGTTTCTTGGTATAGCAAGAAGCAAAATTCGGTTTCGTTGTCCACTGCTGAAGCAGAATACATAGCAGTAGGGAGTTGCTGCACACAGTTGCTTTGGATGAAGCAAATGCTTAGTGACTATGGCATAGTCGAGGACCAGTTCCTCATATATTGTGATAACACGAGTGCTATATGCATCTCTGAGAACCCGGTACAGCATTTTAGGACCAAACACATTGATATTAGGCACCACTTCATTAGAGATCTCGTTGAGTCAAAGACATTAATGCTTAAATTTGTGCCCTCGGAAAAACAGCTTGCTGATATTCTCACAAAACCTTTGGAGGATCAGGTCCTGACTGGTCTTCGCAAAAGTCTTGGAATCTGCTCTATTGACTAGTGTGACTAGTCACAGTTAATGCTTGTGTATTTTTCAATTCCTGCATATCATGCATCATCTCTAAATTGAAAAACACCTCTCAAACTGGTTTTTCTTTGTGTTGATACTATCAATTGGATATTTGTTAGATATAATTGAAGCCCTAGATTGAGTCAAATGGTCATAATCCCGTCTCTTGATCAAGAAGTAAAGAGTGCATATTCTAAAGTTGGTTGATTTAAATTTGTTTTCAACACTTGTCTAATTCCCTTACTACTTGATGATGATTAACCATGTTGACTCTTGATTTTTCAAAAGATGTGTAGTTAAAAATAAAAATGGAGATTTTCCTCGAAAATGAAAACGAGAAGGACAATAAGGCCCTAACTCAAAAGAAAAATAAAATCAAAAGATTAGGGTTTTGGGCTTGAGTCAAAGAAAAGATGTGCCAATGTTGCACCACTACTTCAAATCGATATGATTGATCTACACTCAAAAAATATAATTGTGCAAGTTATCACTTGTTTGAAAGTCTTAAGATGTTGTGGGTGCATGAAATAGTGATTCCTCAAATAGTAATCTGTTTTCTTTGTAATGTACACTCAATATGACTAGTCATCCCCTTCCCAAATATGTTGTTTGACTTAGTCATTGAATCTTTTTTATCTCTTGAATATGTCATTGAAAGTGTCAAAATGAATGAGAAAATCAGTTTGAATACAAAAATACAATTCATGCATTTTACTTAATTTATTTATGTTTGCATCATATTTGTTCAAGCATTAACTAGGACAAGTCATACTAATTGGTGATGTTTAGTTGTTGACCGGTGAGTAAATATTGATCATTAACGTGTTTGTTTCGAAATATCAAATATGTTAGTGGGTCTTCATATCTTTGTGTGATGTTTAGCTATTGTGACTCTCGGCATGTTATAACTTGATGTCCAGTCATGTTTGCAATGGAAACAGTGTGGCTGTCTGATCTTGTGCCATGTGTATTCCAATTCTTCATGTACAAACGATTCTTTGTTGACTTGTCACCAATCTTGGTATTTAAGACCCCTTGTCTTTTGATCTTCATGTCGCTTTCCCTGTTCTATATTCTCTGATATATCTTACTTAGGAGGAGTAGTTGTTGTGCATGATATCTGTTTTGCTTGAATGATTTTTCAGTTTCATGAACTGTGTACTTTCTGACTAGTCATGTGTGTGACACAGCGTCAAGTGGTTGACTATGTCATGTGTCTATCTTCTCTAATCATTCATTGCCTCTTGTACCTAGTCACCCTTCTTGGAGTATTTGATTTAGGGGGAGTACTGGTCGTCATGGTATGCTTTTCAAATCTTGGTTATGTGACCTCAACATATACATCATTCGATCATTGATAATGTCTTGCACCTAGTCCTTGTCTAGGAGTGTTTGCTGATGTAGTGTGCTTTGAAAACTTGATTGCATGACCCCTTCTATCTTTGTTGATGTGTATGCCTAATCATGCTTGATGCGAGTAATGTAATTAGGGGAAGTTCTTGATGATTGGTGTGTTGATTGGTCTGCTACTTAAATCTTATGATATTTCTGTGATCAGTCATGTCTGTGTTTGTAGTGATTAATTTCTGTTTACACTAGAACCATCACGTGCTGATCTTGAATGATAAGTGATCTTTGTGTATGACTAGTTCTTCTTATGCTTCAGATGTGATCTAAATTCGTCTTATGGTAAATTGTGATGATTGTATCATGTCTTGATTGGATTAGTTAAGAAGAATTGTGATAGTGGTTGCTGTCATGTGTTGATTGATATGGTTAGTCATCTGACTTGCCTCGAGATTGATTCTCTGCTCTGTGCATTGTTGTTGAACGTGGTGTTTTATGGCCTGTTTCTGCTTGCTGATATTTTTGACTAGTCATTCTGAACAATGGTTTTGTGGTATGTCTAGTCTGTCATGTTGTATTTCTCAGGTTGTAACATAATATGCCCTCTCGGACATTGAGGCTTTCTGTGTGTTTGTGTTATGGTTGTGGTGCTATGCTTTCAGTTTCTTTAATTACTACATGGTTTAAGTTTCCCTTATTCCTTAAGTCATGCATGTTTATCTTGATTTCATTTGACTAGTCATGTATGAGTTTCTTAGTTTTTGTTGACTAGTCATGTTCTTACTACACTGCTTTCTTCATTGTTCTGTTTCTGCATAGTTTGTTTATTCATCTCTCCGTATTTACCATGTCTAAAGCTTCCGTTTGTGCTAATCCTTTGTCTTCCCATGACAAAAAGGGGGAGTAAGTTTGGAGTTAGGGGGAGTATAAAAATTGCCATGTTCATGATTGCTATTTTTTATCTGGCTAACTCTCTTAATTGTGAATATCATGTTATGGTACTTAGGGGGAGAAAATGCATACATATATACATATTTCTTGAGTTTCAATTGCAGGAACATTCATTGACTGGTCACAGTCATTTGGTGACTAGTCACATTTGCATGGATATATATGTGTCTCTTGCAGGTACATTTGGTGACTAGTCACTGCCAGTCAATTCTTGGTGAGTGTGAGAGATGTGAGCATATCGGGTTGTTTTTGTCAAGGAAAGCCAAAGGGGGAGATTGTAGGATATTTGTATCTTAGACTTAATGTAATATTGGCTATCCTTGTAACAAAAACATTGTAAAATCATTCACATGCTCAATTTAGGTTTTAGAAGTTTAGGATGAAGTTTAGTGATAGGTGATTGAAGTGAAGATCAAGAAATGAAGACAGGGTTCAGTTGCACTGTGATTAATTCAACATGTAGCATCATTTGCATATGCATAAGGTTTTCATAAACTTAGGTTTAAAATTGAGAAAAATGTGTTCTTCATCAAAATTCCAGTTTTCATATGTTTGGTGACTGGTCACCTTAAGCTTTGCTTTTGACAGCTCAGTTCGTGACAGTGACTGTGTCAGTTGCTTGACGAGTCGGTCTTTGTTGCTAAACAGATCAGTGCTTTGTCCGGTTTTAAACAGGTCATGTTATTATCCGGGTTGACTGAACATCTGTTTAACCGATGGTTAGTCAGCTACACCCCACTACCTCGGTTTTGACTAGTTTTGACAGATCTTGTTGTTGTTCGGTCAAGCATGCTTTTAACCGTTATGTATTCGATTGGTGATTGGTCACCTGACAGAACACGCTTTTACCCGGTTTAGACAGGTCATGTCTCTATCCGGCTGAAACATGCTTTTAACCACTGTGTAATAGACTGCATCCCACTATCTCGACCTTGCCTAGGTCAAAAGAGTTTAAGGAAATCCCAGCCGCTCCTCTAGAGAAATCTGAGCCGCCCCTTTCATATTTCCCTTGGCTATAAATATCAAACTCTTTCCGCCACTTTCTCTTGGGGTTTTTGCACATACATTATCTTCATTGCATATTTCAAAAACTCTCATATTGTTGCTGCCTTCTTGTTCGGTATTGAACCTTAAATCCTTGTGAGCTTTCATTCACATAAAGTTTGTACAAGGATTCTTAAGGATGGCAAGCACATGAACTTCTTTCAAAGTTTCGGTTTTTCAAACATTCATCTTTGAAGGAAACCTTGAAGAAGTTCTTATCTTCACCGTTTCAACTTCCAAGTTTTCAAAACTCATTTAGTTTAGAAGTTGAAATAGCGGTCTTCAATCTTGTCTCCCATGTTCACACATTATTTGAGACAAGGTTGATTTTTAGGAGTCATTTGACTTCATGTTTTTCTGCCCAGTTTTTGTGATTGTTGCAGCAAAACACCTAGTTGTCCAGTGGGTTTACTGAAGCTCTTTAGCTCTCTGTAATTCTGCTGGTGACTAGTCACATATTATTCACAGCATACATTCTTGGTGCCACTGACCAGACATACGTGTGTATTCTCTGGAAAGTGAATGACCAGTCATCTGTACCACTGGAGGTGAAGCGATTGAAGAAGAAGCCGCACGAGGGACTGCTGCATCTAAGACTAGGTACATTAGATATTGAGCATTGTCTGAACCTTGTATTGGGCATCTTTTTGCCGTTTCATAGTGGAAGGCCGGTCTTCTGATAGACCCCCGGTTTTTTACCCGTTTGGGGTTTTTCCGGGTACCAAAACATTGTGTCCATCTCTTTGATTTGTTAACCACTTGGCTAATCATAAAATCAGATTTAATTATGCACCAACTTGACTTAACATGCAATCTGGACAATATCGAGTGACTGGTCATCCTATAAACTGCTGCATTAGAACCGCTGGATTTGAATAGGTTGTAGTTGTGGATAGCCCGCAGATTTCATCTTCACTGAATCTGTTTTGGGGACCTAAGTTGGCATTGCATCCGAGTGTGTTTGAACAAGTTCACAAGCCTACACGAACTGTAAATTAAAAGACAGTTCACATAGTTCAGTTTGGAAACAAAGTGACTGGTCACGTTATTTCAGTGTGAAAACAAAGTGACTGGTCACATTGTTCGGTATAGAAACAGAGTATCAGGTTCATCACATTAGGTGACTGGTCACCTAAGTGATCTATTGTTTGAATTGTTTGTACTTGCCGTGACTTAATTGAAAAATACCCCCCTCATTGCCAATCCAAAATGAAACAAGAATAACAAATGTCACTCTGCGGGAAAAAAAAAAAAAACGACAAAAAAAACCAAATACAACTAATGCACATACTTTGGAAAAAGGTAAAAAAAAAGAAGGAAATATCATGACTTAAAAAAAAAAAAAACAAATTACAAATAAAACAAAACAAAAATATGTTCTACCAAAAATACCACAACCCTTCAACTAAACAACGCAAGTGATCGTTGAAAAACAAAAAAAAAAAAAAAAAAATATACAAAAAAAAAAAATATCTCTATATAAAAAAAAAAACATACACAACACAAACACACACAACATAAAAACACACAAAAAAAAAACACATAAAAAAACATACCCTACACTATTTAATACAAATTAACGCTACCTCGACGCATAGAAAAAGTACAAAAATACACACAAACACCAATAAATAAAAAAAACAACAGCACCACCTCATCAAAAACAAAAACACAAAAAAACGCACAAACAACAACACCCAAAAAATTCAAAAAACCAAAAGCTGAGGGAACCAAATCAAAATCCATAAGATATTGAAAAGCTATCACAGCAGGGATTTCATACATAATTTCACCTGCTTTTTAGATACTAAAAACAGCTGACAACTACTAGAATACAGTTTTGCTTATGAGAAGATAATTTTGCCAATTTACAAAGATATTACAAAATGAAGAATATAGGCAGTGTTGCCAATTTTGCCAATTTACAAAGATATTACCCTTGTATGACCATAGTATAACCATTGTATAACCTCTGTATGACCATGTTATAACCACCTTAGGACCGTAGGCCGATCAAATTCCAATTTTGCTCCACTGTAACTTTCACGTGCGAACTGTAGGATATTTGTATCTTAGACTTAATGTAATATTGGCTATCCTTGTAACAAAAACATTGTAAAATCATTCACATGCTCAATTTAGGTTTTAGAAGTTTAGGATGAAGTTTAGTGATAGGTGATTGAAGTGAAGATCAAGAAATGAAGACAGGTTCAGTTGCACTGTGATTAATTCAACATGTAGCATCATTTGCATATGCATAAGGTTTTCATAAACTTAGGTTTAAAATTAAGAAAAATGTGTTCTTCATCAAATTCCAGTTTTCACATGTTTGGTGACTGGTCACCTTAAGCATTGCTTTTGACAGCTCAGTTCCTGAACAGCGACTGGTGATCAGTTGCTTGACAGATCAGTGGTTTATCCGGTTTTAACAGGTCATGTTATTATCCGGGTTGACTGAACATTTGTTTAACCGTTGTGTAGTCGACTGGTGATTGGTCACCTGACAGAACACGCTTTTACCCGGTTTAGACAGGTCATGTCTTTATTCCGCTGAAGCATGCTTTTAACCGCTGTGTAGTCAAATGCATCCCACTATCTCGATCTTGCCTAGGTTAAACTCTCTAGAAGAAATCTCAGCCACTCATTAGGTGATATCCCAGCCACTCTTTTCATATCCTCTTTGCCTATATAAGCTAAACATCTTCCACCATTTTCACTTGGGGTTTTTGCACATACATTATCTTCATTGCATATTTCAAAAACTCTCATATTGTTGCTGCCTTCTTGTTCGGTATTGAACCTTAAATCCTTGTGAGCTTTCATTCACATAAAGTTTGTACAAGGATTCTTAAGGATGGCAAGCACATGAACTTCTTTCAAAGTTTCGGTTTTTCAAACATTCATCTTTGAAGGAAACCTTGAAGAAGTTCTTATCTTCACCGTTTCAACTTCCAAGTTTTCAAAACTCATTTAGTTTAGAAGTTGAAATAGCGGTCTTCAATCTTGTCTCCCATGTTCACACATTATTTGAGACAAGGTTGATTTTTAGGAGTCATTTGACTTCATGTTTTTCTGCCCAGTTTTTGTGATTGTTGCAGCAAAACACCTAGTTGTCCAGTGGGTTTACTGAAGCTCTTTAGCTCTCTGTAATTCTGCTGGTGACTAGTCACATATTATTCACAGCATACATTCTTGGTGCCACTGACCAGACATACGTGTGTATTCTCTGGAAAGTGAATGACCAGTCATCTGTACCACTGGAGGTGAAGCGATTGAAGAAGAAGCCGCACGAGGGACTGCTGCATCTAAGACTAGGTACATTAGATATTGAGCATTGTCTGAACCTTGTATTGGGCATCTTTTTGCCGTTTCATAGTGGAAGGCCGGTCTTCTGATAGACCCCCGGTTTTTTACCCGTTTGGGGTTTTTCCGGGTACCAAAACATTGTGTCCATCTCTTTGATTTGTTAACCACTTGGCTAATCATAAAATCAGATTTAATTATGCACCAACTTGACTTAACATGCAATCTGGACAATATCGAGTGACTGGTCATCCTATAAACTGCTGCATTAGAACCGCTGGATTTGAATAGGTTGTAGTTGTGGATAGCCCGCAGATTTCATCTTCACTGAATCTGTTTTGGGGACCTAAGTTGGCATTGCATCCGAGTGTGTTTGAACAAGTTCACAAGCCTACACGAACTGTAAATTAAAAGACAGTTCACATAGTTCAGTTTGGAAACAAAGTGACTGGTCACGTTATTTCAGTGTGAAAACAAAGTGACTGGTCACATTGTTCGGTATAGAAACAGAGTATCAGGTTCATCACATTAGGTGACTGGTCACCTAAGTGATCTATTGTTTGAATTGTTTGTACTTGCCGTGACTTAATTGAAAAATACCCCCCTCATTGCCAACCTGCACATACTTTGGAAAAACGTGAGACATAAGTAGGGTACATTATCACGTTCTGAAACAAGAGATAGAACTTTCGAATTCAAACGAACACATAGATGTTCGCTAACAACTACTCGACTACCTGTTAACGACTTCACGTAAGTGTTCGTTGAAGACCAATCATAAAAAGTGTATATACATAGCAAAAAAGGACATCTCTGTATATTACAATAATCATGGTCAGCACAAACTGTCTTTACATAGCAACATACAAATTTTATACATAGCAAAAAATATACCGCTTCATTCCTTTATACATGAGTACGTTACTGTACTGGAGCCTACAGAAGTTGCTGATAAACAGCCCATTCATGAACCTGATATTGTAATCACCACCGCATCCTTTTGGTTAAATATCAATACACGTCCAATTATGCAATCACCACTGCATCCTTTTAACCAATCTCAATACATGTCCAATTGCCTAGCTGAGGGAACCAAATCAAAATCCATAAGATATTGAAAAGCTATCACAGCAGGGATTTCATACATAATTTCACCTGCTTTTTAGATACTAAAAACAGCTGACAACTACTAGAATACAGTTTTGCTTATGAGAAGATAATTTTGCCAATTTACAAAGATATTACAAAATGAAGAATATAGGCAGTGTTGCCAATTTTGCCAATTTACAAAGATATTACCCTTGTATGACCATAGTATAACCATTGTATAACCTCTGTATGACCATGTTATAACCACCTTAGGACCGTAGGCCGATCAAATTCCAATTTTGCTCCACTGTAACTTTCACGTGCGAACTGTAGGATATTTGTATCTTAGACTTAATGTAATATTGGCTATCCTTGTAACAAAAACATTGTAAAATCATTCACATGCTCAATTTAGGTTTTAGAAGTTTAGGATGAAGTTTAGTGATAGGTGATTGAAGTGAAGATCAAGAAATGAAGACAGGTTCAGTTGCACTGTGATTAATTCAACATGTAGCATCATTTGCATATGCATAAGGTTTTCATAAACTTAGGTTTAAAATTAAGAAAAATGTGTTCTTCATCAAATTCCAGTTTTCACATGTTTGGTGACTGGTCACCTTAAGCATTGCTTTTGACAGCTCAGTTCCTGACAGCGACTGGTGATCAGTTGCTTGACAGATCAGTGGTTTATCCGGTTTTAACAGGTCATGTTATTATCCGGGTTGACTGAACATTTGTTTAACCGTTGTGTAGTCGACTGGTGATTGGTCACCTGACAGAACACGCTTTTACCCGGTTTAGACAGGTCATGTCTTTATTCCGCTGAAGCATGCTTTTAACCGCTGTGTAGTCAAATGCATCCCACTATCTCGATCTTGCCTAGGTTAAACTCTCTAGAAGAAATCTCAGCCACTCATTAGGTGATATCCCAGCCACTCTTTTCATATCCTCTTTGCCTATATAAGCTAAACATCTTCCACCATTTTCACTTGGGGTTTTTGCACATACATTATCTTCATTGCATATTTCAAAAACTCTCATATTGTTGCTGCCTTCTTGTTCGGTATTGAACCTTAAATCCTTGTGAGCTTTCATTCACATAAAGTTTGTACAAGGATTCTTAAGGATGGCAAGCACATGAACTTCTTTCAAAGTTTCGGTTTTTCAAACATTCATCTTTGAAGGAAACCTTGAAGAAGTTCTTATCTTCACCGTTTCAACTTCCAAGTTTTCAAAACTCATTTAGTTTAGAAGTTGAAATAGCGGTCTTCAATCTTGTCTCCCATGTTCACACATTATTTGAGACAAGGTTGATTTTTAGGAGTCATTTGACTTCATGTTTTTCTGCCCAGTTTTTGTGATTGTTGCAGCAAAACACCTAGTTGTCCAGTGGGTTTACTGAAGCTCTTTAGCTCTCTGTAATTCTGCTGGTGACTAGTCACATATTATTCACAGCATACATTCTTGGTGCCACTGACCAGACATACGTGTGTATTCTCTGGAAAGTGAATGACCAGTCATCTGTACCACTGGAGGTGAAGCGATTGAAGAAGAAGCCGCACGAGGGACTGCTGCATCTAAGACTAGGTACATTAGATATTGAGCATTGTCTGAACCTTGTATTGGGCATCTTTTTGCCGTTTCATAGTGGAAGGCCGGTCTTCTGATAGACCCCCGGTTTTTTACCCGTTTGGGGTTTTTCCGGGTACCAAAACATTGTGTCCATCTCTTTGATTTGTTAACCACTTGGCTAATCATAAAATCAGATTTAATTATGCACCAACTTGACTTAACATGCAATCTGGACAATATCGAGTGACTGGTCATCCTATAAACTGCTGCATTAGAACCGCTGGATTTGAATAGGTTGTAGTTGTGGATAGCCCGCAGATTTCATCTTCACTGAATCTGTTTTGGGGACCTAAGTTGGCATTGCATCCGAGTGTGTTTGAACAAGTTCACAAGCCTACACGAACTGTAAATTAAAAGACAGTTCACATAGTTCAGTTTGGAAACAAAGTGACTGGTCACGTTATTTCAGTGTGAAAACAAAGTGACTGGTCACATTGTTCGGTATAGAAACAGAGTATCAGGTTCATCACATTAGGTGACTGGTCACCTAAGTGATCTATTGTTTGAATTGTTTGTACTTGCCGTGACTTAATTGAAAAATACCCCCCTCATTGCCAACCTGCACATACTTTGGAAAAACGTGAGACATAAGTAGGGTACATTATCACGTTCTGAAACAAGAGATAGAACTTTCGAATTCAAACGAACACATAGATGTTCGCTAACAACTACTCGACTACCTGTTAACGACTTCACGTAAGTGTTCGTTGAAGACCAATCATAAAAAGTGTATATACATAGCAAAAAAGGACATCTCTGTATATTACAATAATCATGGTCAGCACAAACTGTCTTTACATAGCAACATACAAATTTTATACATAGCAAAAAATATACCGCTTCATTCCTTTATACATGAGTACGTTACTGTACTGGAGCCTACAGAAGTTGCTGATAAACAGCCCATTCATGAACCTGATATTGTAATCACCACCGCATCCTTTTGGTTAAATATCAATACACGTCCAATTATGCAATCACCACTGCATCCTTTTAACCAATCTCAATACATGTCCAATTGCCTAGCTGAGGGAACCAAATCAAAATCCATAAGATATTGAAAAGCTATCACAGCAGGGATTTCATACATAATTTCACCTGCTTTTTAGATACTAAAAACAGCTGACAACTACTAGAATACAGTTTTGCTTATGAGAAGATAATTTTGCCAATTTACAAAGATATTACAAAATGAAGAATATAGGCAGTGTTGCCAATTTTGCCAATTTACAAAGATATTACCCTTGTATGACCATAGTATAACCATTGTATAACCTCTGTATGACCATGTTATAACCACCTTAGGACCGGAGGCGGGCCAAATTCCAATTTTCCCCCACTGTAACTCTCACGTGCGCACTGTAGGATATTTGTATCTTAGACTTAATGTAATATTGGCTATCCTTGTAACAAAAACATTGTAAAATCATTCACATGCTCAATTTAGGTTTTAGAAGTTTAGGATGAAGTTTAGTGATAGGTGATTGAAGTGAAGATCAAGAAATGAAGACAGGTTCAGTTGCACTGTGATTAATTCAACATGTAGCATCATTTGCATATGCATAAGGTTTTCATAAACTTAGGTTTAAAATTAAGAAAAATGTGTTCTTCATCAAATTCCAGTTTTCACATGTTTGGTGACTGGTCACCTTAAGCATTGCTTTTGACAGCTCAGTTCCTGACAGCGACTGGTGATCAGTTGCTTGACAGATCAGTGGTTTATCCGGTTTTAACAGGTCATGTTATTATCCGGGTTGACTGAACATTTGTTTAACCGTTGTGTAGTCGACTGGTGATTGGTCACCTGACAGAACACGCTTTTACCCGGTTTAGACAGGTCATGTCTTTATTCCGCTGAAGCATGCTTTTAACCGCTGTGTAGTCAAATGCATCCCACTATCTCGATCTTGCCTAGGTTAAACTCTCTAGAAGAAATCTCAGCCACTCATTAGGTGATATCCCAGCCACTCTTTTCATATCCTCTTTGCCTATATAAGCTAAACATCTTCCACCATTTTCACTTGGGGTTTTTGCACATACATTATCTTCATTGCATATTTCAAAAACTCTCATATTGTTGCTGCCTTCTTGTTCGGTATTGAACCTTAAATCCTTGTGAGCTTTCATTCACATAAAGTTTGTACAAGGATTCTTAAGGATGGCAAGCACATGAACTTCTTTCAAAGTTTCGGTTTTTCAAACATTCATCTTTGAAGGAAACCTTGAAGAAGTTCTTATCTTCACCGTTTCAACTTCCAAGTTTTCAAAACTCATTTAGTTTAGAAGTTGAAATAGCGGTCTTCAATCTTGTCTCCCATGTTCACACATTATTTGAGACAAGGTTGATTTTTAGGAGTCATTTGACTTCATGTTTTTCTGCCCAGTTTTTGTGACTGTTGCAGCAAAACACCTAGTTGTCCAGTGGGTTTACTGAAGCTCTTTAGCTCTCTGTAATTCTGCTGGTGACTAGTCACATATTATTCACAGCATACATTCTTGGTGCCACTGACCAGACATACGTGTGTATTCTCTGGAAAGTGAATGACCAGTCATCTGTACCACTGGAGGTGAAGCGATTGAAGAAGAAGCCGCACGAGGGACTGCTGCATCTAAGACTAGGTACATTAGATATTGAGCATTGTCTGAACCTTGTATTGGGCATCTTTTTGCCGTTTCATAGTGGAAGGCCGGTCTTCTGATAGACCCCCGGTTTTTTACCCGTTTGGGGTTTTTCCGGGTACCAAAACATTGTGTCCATCTCTTTGATTTGTTAACCACTTGGCTAATCATAAAATCAAATTTAATTATGCACCAACTTGACATAACATGTAATCTGGACAATATCGAGTGACTGGTCATCCTATAAACTGCTGCATTAGAACCGCTGGATTTGAATAGGTTGTAGTTGTGGATAGCCCGCAGATTTCATCTTCACTGAATCTGTTTTGGGGACCTAAGTTGGCATTGCATCCGAGTGTGTTTGAACAAGTTCACAAGCCTACACGAACTGTAAATTAAAAGACAGTTCACATAGTTCAGTTTGGAAACAAAGTGACTGGTCACGTTATTTCAGTGTGAAAACAAAGTGACTGGTCACATTGTTCGGTATAGAAACAAAGTATCAGGTTCATCACATTAGGTGACTGGTCACCTAAGTGATCTATTGTTTGAATTGTTTGTACTTGCCGTGACTTAATTGAAAATTACCCCCCTCATTGCCAACCTGACGTTCTTTTTTTCTCCCATTAGCCCCCCCAACCACCCCCCCCCACGAACCCAAATTGATGCTCGGTCTTCGCTGTTGCATTCATATTGAGGCACTATACAACTTTCATGGAGGACTTTTCTCCAAATTAAGACCCCGTTTTTAGAAAAACGTCAAATTTTTTTGGGCGCCCCCATTTTTTTTTCGTCCCCACCCCATAAGGGGGAATATAAATAAATTTTTTTAAAAAATAATTTAAAAAAGGCAAAACAAAAAAAAGACCAAAAAAAAAAAAGTTCGTACGAAAGATAACGCGTTTTAAAAAAAATGATACACAAAAAAAAAGGCGTGTATTATAAAAAGTTTCACAAAACCAACCCCCCAACGACCATAACCAAACACCAAAAAAAAAACAAAACAAGATAGCGACGAACAGAACCGTACATAATCTATAAAAAAAAAAAAAAATAATATTTAAAAAAAAAAAACAACCAACACCCCCCCCCCCTCCCCCCCCCCCCCCCCCCCCCATTTTCTGGTTTATCTGTTCATGACATTGTTATGCCGCTTTTATGGGCTACTTATGACTTTTTGTGATCATTTTATGATATGTTTGCTCGTATGATATGCGTATAACCTTATTATGAACTGTTTATGACCTACCTATGAACTTCGCATGAACTTTGTATAATTTATAACCGACCTACCTATAAAAGTCGTTTATATTGCCTTATTATGACCGACTGTATCCTTCTTGAAATAGTTTCCTGTCAGATTTGAGATACTATTAAAAATATATATATATATTAAAAACAAAGAAAACAGCAGCGGTTTTCCCACTTCCCCACTTACCCCGCTTTATCATCACTTCCATTCCCTCCAATAATTCACCCTCCCGCTCAATTGTGCAAAAACCTAAACAGTTTCTTTTGGTGGGTAAAACCAAAATCTACCCCAACTAAGTAAAGACGGCCATTACAGCGCTATTCTTCCATATTCGGTGGGTAAGCAATTGACGTGTATTTGATACGATTACGACTGCATTTAGTGGAAATTGTGAATTACCATGTTTTCTTTTCGTTGATGGTGTTTGCTTTGCTATCTCTGATGTAAACTTATTTGTGACTTTGATATGTCGTTGTTTTGGCATATTTGCAACCCACCTATGAACTACGAATGAACTGTGTATAATATATGATCTGTTTATAATCCACTTATTAACTCTATTATAACCTTGTTATGACCGAAAGAAATTCATTGTCGTTTCGGTATCTGTCAGATTTGATACTAATCCAAACAAAGAAATGAAAACCCAATAAGAAGCGAGAAAGTCCGAAACGGTTTTCCCCACTTCCCCCGTTTTCCTCACTTCACTTTCCCTCCAATAATTCTCCCCAAACCCTCAATTGTTTGAATACCCAAACGGTTTCTTTTGGTAGTATAACCTACTTCCTCTGATTTCGGTCTCACTAACCAAAACTGAAGTGAAGAGTTTCCCCTTTACATCGCTCTTCTTCCTGATTCGCGGGGTAATGAATGGAAGTGTTTTGATATGCATATATATAACTGTTTTGGTTCCTCAATGTATAGGGGTTGTACCGCATTACCCATGTTTGATTTTGTCAGGTTAAGTACCCCAGAAAGGCTAAGTGGATCCAACACTCGTATTGGAGTTGGAATTGGGAGTGGTGAACCTGATTGGAAACTGTGAGTTAGCGGTTTTTCTTTTCATAAAATTTTAACTTACGTAACACTCCACTGTCACACGTTGTTGGTGTTTGATTGTAGAGATTTCCATTTAATTATGGTTTTAGGGATTTCATTGCCTGCGAAATTTGTATGGTTTTGGCTTTGTAGTGTCATATGGATGCGTTTCCTTCAAATGCAGTTTACTTTGGCTTTGTATTAACCAAATTGGTGGTCTCAATTTAGCTGTCTTCATTCAATAGTTTTATGTTTCAGCTTCCATGCTCTGGTTGTTTGGAACCTCACTTGGGAGTCGGTGTATGTCTATCAACTTGCTACTCTGGGTCCTAATCATACATTTATGTTTCTGCAGATGCGTAGCAAACAACTAGCCATAAACGAAGGGGGACATCAAAAATCTACAAAGACGGGGATGAAGAAAAGAAAACAACATATAGCTGCAGTTGCTCCGACGAGGGAAATCCTAGTGAAGTGCGATCCTAAACTCCAGCAATACAAAGCCTCCCTATTATCCTTCGCTGAACTGTGGGAACTCGAGAGGAGGGATCTAGAAGCAAGGCCAAACATAAAGGAGAAACTCAAACAAACCGATTTCTGGCCTTTGATTGCGGCGTACGACAAGAAGCTGATCGAAGGAAGGAGGACTGCAGGAAAGAAGTATGATTTGGATGTTGCCAGAGTCCTCAAATGGTATGATTGGAAGAACAATGTCTTCAAGTTTGGAAATGGGGTCAGCCAAGTCACCACAGATGATGTAGTGAACATTTTTGGCCTGAAGAATGAAGGAGTACCGCTGCCAAAATCAACTACTTCAAAAAAAGGCAATATTGACAAATCTAGAATGATAAAGGCCTACTTCACACAACCTAAACGGGTGAAGAAGGAAGACCTGAAGACAGCTTTCAAGGAGGCCTACGATAAGAACACCGATGAAGGGGATGAGGATGCAGCGTTAATTTTAATTATGTATCTATTAATGACGCTGCTTCTTGCAAATTCCGGAGTTTATCTCCCTTGGTGCTATATCAAGTGCTGTGATAGCATTGAGGAATTGAACAAGTACAACTTTGCTGATGGTGTGTTGGACTACTTGTTTGCGGGCCTCAAAAAAGCTGGGAAAGCTAGAGAAGAGGCGCGACTCGCTTACTTTCCCACAATAAGTGGCTGTGTGCTTTTAATAATGGTAATTTTTTTTCCCTCATACCAAATTGAGGACATGAAAACTGTCTTTTTATCTATTTTTTTTCCCTGCTAACCATTTGTTGCCCTTTTTTTGGTAACAGTTATGGATTTGCGAACGCGGTGGCCTAATTGACCCCGTCACAGGCCATGAACAAGAGCAACCAGCTGCGGTGAGGTGGAACCTCGCGAGTCTTCACCAGAGATTGGAGAAAACAACCAGAAAAGATATTAAGTTGCGGCAGCTTTTTTTCTTCATATATTGGTCCTGTTAAGAATACTTGAATGTTCGTTAACTGACATGAACTGTATTTCCATGTTTACTGAACAATTAGAAAACCGCCACCCATTTACATTTGTTGTTTTCTTACTTTTTGTTACAGATGAACAATGCAACACCCACTACTGGTAGCGATGAAGATGGTGAAGAGGCTGAGACTGATGCAGAGAGTGACGAGGGTGAGCGTAACGAGGATGACAGGGAGCCAACTCTCCCCCTACCAGCACCAGGAAAAAGGCTGCGATTGGGACAGGGCATTGCTGAAAAGCAAAAGCAACCAAAGCAGTGCTGCCTCGACTTGCAGACACAGATCAATGAGTTGAAATCAAAAGTCCAAGCAGCTAAGGCCAAGCAGAGGGAGAGTAGAGCTAGATTTTACACTAGAATCAATGAAGTGCAAAATGATGTTGCAATGCTGAAACACGCGATGGGGGAAAAAGACAGGCAGCTTAAGATGATGGACATGAAAATCAATGGATCTATAGCAGCGAGAGAGCATCCATCGAACACCCCAACTGCACAAACAGAAGCAGGAGGAAATTTGATGCAATTGACTTCTGCAGTGGCTGTTGATGTGGCGGTTATCGACAACGAGGCCGATACTTCACAGATTCCACACTCCGCACGTGAATGTCATCCAGCTGTTACGCTTTCTAAGAAGAAGCTTCTGATTCTTGATCTAAACGGCCTTCTTGCTGATATTAATGGTGGCCATATCCCCTCGAAATTTAAACCAGACAAGACAGTATCTGGGAAAAAAGGTGATAATTTTTGTTTCTATGTATCTTCATAGTTGTTCCTTTTTTTTTTCCAAGCTTTACTGACAACAATTCTCCTCTTGCCTTTCAACAGTGTTTAAGAGGCCATACTGTGATGAGTTTCTAGCGTTTTGCTTCGAGAAATTCGATGTGGGGGTGTGGACTTCAAGAACCAAGTAACTTTCATTTATGGACCATCATATGTTTGCCTTTTCTTCTTTTCTTGAAGTTGGTTGTATGATGGAGATAAACTTGTTTTTCAGGAAGAATGCAGCCGGGGTGATAACTTGTCTTTTTGGTGCTTACAGAGAAAAATTGCTCTTTTCTTTGGTAAAACCATCTTAACTGCTAAATGAAAAGTGTTAAGGGAGGGCAGTCTTTATTGAATATGGTGCCACTACCCTTGTTGATGATTGGTTTATGCAGGACCAAGATCACTGTACCAAAACGGACTTGAAGACCCATGAAAATAGTAATAAGCCCATTTTTCTCAAAGAACTTAGCCATCTATGGGACAAGTCTATTCCTGGTCTTCCATGGGAGAAGGGGGCGTACAATGCATCGTACACGATATTGTTGGATGACACCCCATACAAAGCTTTACGCAATCCTTCAGTTTACCACTCTCTCCCTTATTTTGTTATTTCTTCGAATGTCACGGATGTGGTTTAGTACAATGATTGCAATCTACTTTGACTTTTAATTCTTTAGGTGAACACAACAATTTTCCCGAAATCCTACCACTACAACCAGATGAATGATGCAGCATTAGGTAAAACCTTACTCCTTGCGTTATGTTGTACTCATCTCTGGGTTATTTTGACACACCCCGACCCAAAAAGTAGGGCCCGGGAGTGCGGCCATCACCCCCAAAGAGTGACGAAGCCTTAAACAAATAAAAACGACAAAAACGGAAGAAAGAAAAATACAAATTAATATCAGAGCATCTACAGCGGGAGAGAAACAACACACTACAACTGCCCCAAGGGCGGAATACACAGCTGTACAGCTTAACTCATAACCTGCCTGACAAAGACAACGAAGATCTCCTACCCTTCGTTGATGGAAGTAGAGCTATCGGCAGGTCTCAGTCGTCTCGGTGAATGCACTTCAGAATCAAATCCTGAGGGGGCGCAAAACCAAGGGTGAGTGGACGGAAAAAGAAGTCAGTGAAAAACATTTAACAGATATGCCAATAACCCCCTCTGTCAAAACAGATAGTATAATAATAATATCATACCTCAATCCAGCCAACACGTACAGTAACTAACATCCGAGCAACCTATACACACAAAACATTCCCAACACTACAACGTAAGGTGGTCGAGAGCCATAACACCCGACCGAGATATACCTCTCATGGACGAGGGCCATACCCACCCGATCCATGATATAATGTGTGGTCGAGGGCCATGTCACCCGACCGAGATATATCTCTCATGGACGAGGGCCATACCCACCCGATCCATGATTTAATGGACGAGGGCCATACCCACCCGATCCATATAATGCGCCCCTAATAGTACTGATCACAACAAACTACCTAGGAACAACCAAGCAACGACTACCAACAATAGTCACAACAACCAGCAGCATAACCAATTTATAAGCATAAAACATACAAATACATATATACGAAAACATAGTACACTCAAACAACATTTAAAACCAAACCCGTCCACTCACTGTGACACCGGGCGATCGTCGTCGTCCTCCTCTGCAAGCACGATTCGGTTATGCTGATTCCTCGAAATCTGATCACCTAACAATCCCAATAATCCAAGGTTAATAACCGAAACTTAACGAATAACCGAGAAACCCTACTTTTCCTAGTTTTGCTCAATCGGGGTATAACCGTATCTCGGATGGTAAAACGGAGTTCGCCATTGGATCCGGAACGTCGTTTCCACTCGGAAAAGTGGTCGGTCAACAGTGGTCAACGCCGGTCAACGGCTCCGGCGTCAGCACCGCGCGTGTCCTGGCGTGGCACTGGGCACAGTGCTGACGTGGCGATGACCTGGCAGCCACGTGGTGATGACCTGGCAGCCACGTGGTGCTGACGTGGCATGACACGTGGCATGACACGTGGCGCCACGCGGCACTCGCGTGTCATCCACGTGTCGCGACGTCGGGCACGCGCTGACGTCAGGACGCCGCCGGGAACCTGGGGATTTCCGGCCTTCCCCCAAAATCCTAAATCCTTCAATTCTCAACCAAATCCATCGAATTTTATGTCAAAACGCATCTACGGAATCCAAGGAATCCAAAAATCAAGGTTTCAGAACTTACCACGGCCTGTCCTGGCCGGAATCTCGCCGGAAAGCTCGCGGATTCCGTCGACGTCGATTCCGGCGATTCCGACGGTTGCTGGCTCCGATCTTTGGTGCTCCGTGCTCGTGAGGATGAGGCGAAGCTGATGCAGGTGGTCGCCGGCCCGATCGGTCGCGGCGAAGGGTCAACGGCGGCGAAGAGATTTCGGCCCTTTTTTCCCTGTTCGGACGCGACTTGCGAACTCGGGTTTCCCTTTTGGGAAACTCGGGGTTAAACCGGGTTTAAAAACAACCCCAAAATATCTTCCCCAAACCGACCAATCAGAAGCTGCCACGTGGCACTTCTCTACACCAAAATTCCGTTTTTCGTCCGTAACTTCTTCGATACAACTCGGAATTCGATTTCGTCTTCGTAGACGGGTTTGTGTCGTCGAGCTCTTCGCCTAGAGTCCACTATTGTCTATGTACATTTCCACTGTTCAAAAGTCAACCATTTGACCCGTAAGGGTATTTTGGTCATTTCACGAAATTTTGGGAAAATTTCGGAACGGGTCGTATCATATTTAAGTATGTAGGCCCAAATTAGAGTTCTATTTGTACTTAGTCTTGACATTATGTCCTTTACGTTTTGTCCAATTCAATGTCTTCTCAACCTTTGCTGTCTGCTGTGGATTCCTGCTTTACACTTTATGCCTCAATATAAACACCTTTCAAACAAGCTATCAATCGTAGGTCCTTCTGGTGAACTCCGTAACTATCTGGCACTATTAGCCGATGCTGAGAATGTTCAATTATTTGTGGAGCAACATCCGTTTGGGCAACCAGCTATCACAGAAGGACATCATGAATGGGCTGTTTATCAGCAACTTCTGTCGGCTACAATACAGTAACGTACTCATGTATAATGTCATTGAAGCAGTATATTTTTTGCTATGTATAAAATTTGTATGTTGCTATGTACAGACAGTTTGTGATGACCTTGATTATTGCAATATACAGAGATGTCCATTTTTGCTATGTATATACACTTTTTATGATTGGTCTTCAACGAACACTTACGTGTAGTCGTTAACGGGTAGTCAAGTAGTCGTTAGCGAACACCTATTCGTTCGTTTGGGGGATCATGTCATAGATGATGAACAGTTAATTTTGCAGTACCGGACAACGTTGTATTAATTAAAGAACAGCTGTGGAATATTTAAGGAACACATATTTAATTTTTTTTTAATTTGTTAGTTTGACCAATCTTGCTTGGAGAAGGTTTGAATTCGAAAGTTCTATCACTTGTTTCAGAACGTGATAATGTACCCTACATATGTTTCACGTCTTTCCAAAGTATGACCTTTTAATTAATTTTTATTACCTCATAAAAAAACATACAAAAACACAATTTGCGAACGATATGCATATAACCCAGTTATATCCTATTTTAATCGCCTTATATAAACCAACTTATGCCCTGGATATTGTCGGCACCCAATATGCATATACCTGTCACATCCCGGGACCGCTCCGCTGTAGCACGATATTGTCCGCTTTGGGTACCCTCCACTCTGGCCCTCACAGTTTTGTTTCTGGGAGCTCACGAGCAACTTCCCAGGAGGTCACCCATCCTGGGATTCCCCTAAGCCCAACTCGCTTAACTGCGAAGTTCCTATCCCCTCCGCAGCCGGTGAGCTCCCAAAAAGCCTCATGCTAGATAGAGGTGGGCATATACATATAAGGCACATCACCCCCTCTCCGTTGGTCGATGTGGGATCTTACAATCCACCTCCCTCAGGAGCTCGACGTCCTCGTCGGCACACTCGCACCACACGGCAGAGTGGCTCTGATACCAAATTGTCACATCCCAGGACCGCTCCGCCGTAGCACGATATTGTCCGCTTTGGGCACTCTCCTCTCTGGCCCTCACGGTTTTGTTTCTGGGAGCTCACGAGCAACTTCCCAGGAGGTCACCCATCCTGAGATTGCCCTAAGCTCAACTTAACTGCGGAGTTCCTATCCCCTCCGCAGCCGGTGAGCTCCCAAAAGGCCTCGTGCTAGATAGAGGTGGGCATATACATATAAGGCACATCACCCCCTCTCCGTTGGTCGATGTGGGATCTTACAATACACCCCCCTCAGGAGCCCGACGTCCTCGTCGGCACACTCGCACCACACGGCATAGTGGCTCTGATACCAAATTGTCACATCCCGGGACCGCTCCGCCGTAGCACGATATTGTCCGCTTTGGGCACTCTCCTCTCTGGCTCTCACGGTTTTGTTTCTGGGAGCTCACGAGCAACTTCCCAGGAGGTCACCCATCCTGGGATTGCCCTAAGCCCAACTCGCTTAACTGCGGAGTTCCTATCCCCTCCGCAGCCGGTGAGCTCCCAAAAGGCCTCATGCTAGATAGAGGTGGGCATATACATATAAGGCACATCACCCCCTCTCCGTTGGTCGATGTGGGATCTTACAATAACCCATATATGACTTCTTTGGTACCTACATATGTCTTTGTTATTTCTGCACAAATGCTCTCCAGCTACAGAACGCGGTCATTTGCTAAAGAAGAATATAGCATGTTTTGCATTTCTGACTACATTTCTTCCTAATCATAGAAATTGAAGTACCAATAATGTTAATGTGATCATCTTGGTCTTTTTGAGGTTTCAAATGCCACTTGCAGAGAGCTGAACCTGCAACTTTCCATGCAAACCCGCATTTGCCAACGTTTCCTACCATCGTATAACCATCATATGGCCGCCTTATGACCATCGTATAACCACCATAAGACCATCTTATGTCCGTTGTATAACCATTGTATAAACCATCATATGACCATCCTATGAAATTAATTTACCCACTTCGTTTATATTACCACCTTATGCCTTAGTACCATCGTATGATCATTATATGACCACCTTATGTCCGCCTTATAACCACCGTAAGAACATCTTATGACCGTCTTTTAAATCAGAAATATAGTTGCTGATTTATGCAGAATAGATGACATGCATTAGGGAAATCGAAGCACATGCACACCCATGACCTAGTTTATATTGCCTTAATTATTGATTTACCCTTGTATGAATGTCCTTATGACCGTCTTATGTTTGAATGAAATGGTACTTACCATTTCAAATAAGGTCATGCCTTTTCATATTGATATACGCGAATCAATGAAAGAAGAGTTGCACCGATTCATCTATTGAAATCAATATGATGGATGAAATGCATTGGTTTGTGTTGCTGGACTCACGGCCTTTCCGAAAGATTATGAGATATCAGTTGTGACTTTCCACAAAGAAGCTTCAACACCTATATATAGAGAACCCCAACGCCAGCATTCATCATCCAGATAGAACAATTCAATCCATCCGGATTACTTAATTTATAGAGCATTCATATTGTAGTTTTCTAGTGGTTTTGAGAGAGAGTTCAAACACAATTTGAGTTCGCTTTTCTTGGGGATTGAAGTGCTACTTCCGCAAGAAGTCGATCGTTGTATCCTGGGAGACGTTTGCCAACGCAAATCCTAAAGCACCTGTGAGGAGGCAATTCCCCCTCGCATCATCTATAAAGTGTCTTTCCTCTTTTCTTGTTGATTTAATCGTATAGTTTGAGTTTATTGTACTTTCAATTTCTTAGTTCAATACATATAGTAATTGTCACTATTTATACTTACAATTCATTACGTCACCTTAGCAGTCTATAATTTCCATTGAATAATCCAAACAATTAAGTTACAAAGCTAGCCCCCAATACAAAGAAAGAACAAGAACTCACATATGAACACCAAAGGCCAAGCTTTCTGTACCGAATTAGCGGCCCGCAGATCTGAAACACAAGTATACATCACTCTTTAATATACAAACCAACCTGCATTGAAGAAGAAAGAAAGGTTCACCCAACCGAAGTAATTCACTTACCATACTTTCTCACTCTCTTTTCCTCGAGATGCTCAAGTCTTTAATATAAGTAACCTCTCCCCTCCCACACTATTTCCGACAATTAAAACTCAACCTTTTGCATTCTGAAATAAACACCCTCGTGTGCATTCCTCACTTCTCACTTATTAACCAATGATGGAGGCCCATAGGTTTTGTTATATGTATATAAATTGTTCTTGATATTTCAGCAGAAATCAACAAAGCAAGCTTCGACAGAATTCACAGAAAACTTACACTCTCCGGGTTGCAGTAATCTGGATCTTCTGTTTGATTGCTTCTCCTCTTCTCAGGTACTTCTTCTACTTTCGACTTTTTGGATTCTTTAACTTCTGTTTGGTTAACTAGAAAACAGAAAAGGATAAAGTAATAAGAAAAAATTTCAAGTAACTTTGAAATGCCATTCCCAAGAGTGATTACGTCAGGTTGTAATTTGACCATGTTTACAACAATGGATCAGGTGACATATGGGTTCCATGACAAAGCTTCAAGCAACTGGAATAGATAGAATCAGTGCATTACCAGATGCGGTACTTTGTCACATACTTTCGTTCCTACCTACGATACATGCTGTGGTGACCACCTTTCTGTCCAAAAGATGGAACAACTTGTGGACTTCTGTGCCCAATCTACAGTTTAGCGAGGAAGATGTCCGGGAGTTCAGTTGGTTATCGACACATATCGATAATGTACTCTCTGCTCGTGACTGTAACATTCATAAATTCTCTCTTCATTGTTGGTTTGCTGATGATTTCTCTCGTATTGATGGCTGGATCGACATTGTCCTTAGGTGTAATGTTGTTGAACTTGATCTATCTGTTCAGCTTAATGACAGAGAGATTTATGAGTTGCCTAAAAGCCTTTTCTTGAGCAAAACACTGAAGGTGCTAGCACTGTGCTCAGATTTTATTGCTAACATTCCTGCATCAGGGTGTTTTCCAAGTCTGAAATCTCTCCATTTGTATCTTGACTATCCTTTCAAACATTCGATGGAGAAGCTTGTTTCATCCTGCCCTGTACTTGAACATTTGTGCATCGATGGATTTAGTAGATATGAACCTGACGACTATCCTCAGCCTGAAGTCGTCAGGAATCTCAATATATCTGCTCCTGAATTGAAGACATTAAGAATTTATTGGCGTACAGAAAGTTATTATGACAAGTGTACTTTTTTTATTGCTGCCCCAAAGCTTGAAGACTTTACTCTGTTCCAGAGTGTTTGGACTGATTTTTTTCTGGAGAAAGCAAATTCCTTAGTCAAAGCCGACATTACCGTCCTTGATCATCTTGGATATGGAGGACATGGCTTTACTAGTCATGCAACTGCGCTTCTTGCTGGAATTTCCAGTGCTAAATATCTGTGTCTTTGGTCTCATTATTTGGAGGTATGTGTGTCCTAACGTCTTTCTTAAACTACATTTGGCAGAGGTTATAGGAACCAAAGGAACATGTGTTATCCTTGTACAATAGCAAGTGTAGTGTTTTTAACTAAGAGCCTTCAGTTCTTTTGGTCTACTTTATGATTATAATTGTCCTTTATTTTAAAAGAAATTGTTACGTTTGCGTTTTCGTCCACAACTTTTTGCGTCTTTCCTTATATTTTGAAGTACTTGAAGTTTACACGCAGAACTTGCAATCAAATAAGATTCTCTACTCTTTGAATTCTCAGTGCCATTCCAAGCATAGTGTTTTTAGCTAGAATCCGTTCTACCATTTGGGAATTTTTTAATTAGAACTGTCATATCGTGCATAAGAATTTTTTGAGTTTCTGGATTGAGTCTCATCCATAATACTTATATCTTTTGCAAAGGGGTGCTGTCTGCCTGTTTTTGATAATTTGAGAAAACTGGAGTTGGTTCTTTCTTTATGCTGCCCTTGGGAATTGACAACAGAGATGCTCAAGAGATCACGTAATCTGGAATATCTTGTCTTAATAACGTTGTCTGTAAGTTGTTTCTCCGTTTGTGATTCATTATAGTTTTGCCAACATGCAGTTCTTTGTGATTCTTTTTATCTGTTCTTTCAAATAACTGGCAGGGCCTCGAAGAATCCTCAGGGCGACAATGGAATCTGCCAAAATTTGTGCCTGCTTGTTTGTTGTCAAACCTCAAGACTATCTCGATGATGGGATTCAATGGAAAGCTAGATGAGATGGAAGCGGCAAACTACTTCTTAAAGAACGGTGAAGTTATGAAGAAGATGACTATTCAGACAGGTGATGATCTGCCTTGCACAAAAGAGGATTTGTACAAGAAATTGATGCTTGAAAGGGTTTCAGAGACTTGTCAAGTTGAAATAATCTGATTAGCAGTTTTTGGTGCAGCTAAAGGATTTCATATGATTTTAAATTCTTGGGTTGTAAAGGATTATGTAAAGGATTTCACCAGTATAAGGCCTGCATTGCAATATTAACATTCATGTCTCAATTTACAGAAGAAGCATCCCTAGTTAATTCTCAAACTGTAGAAAATGGGGAATAAGTAAAGCCAAAAAAAAAGAATTGCAATTAGAAAGTTTTCTAGTTTACGTTATGTCTTCAAGGCATATAACAAGAAACCGGCCATTTATTGTTAAGATTTGAGAACTTCATAAGACTAATTCACTTGTAATTAGAATTAAGAAAGAGTGATTGAACTTAAACACAATTCAAGCCAAGTATTGCTTTTGATTTACCTGTTGCACTCTTTTCGCACTCGCCGGAAAATCCCCAGTTTTCCGGCGAGTTGCAACGGTGTCGATGGAGGACTCGCGGCGGCCGGTTTTTACAGTTCCATGAACAGTACCCGCCATACCCTCACAGTACCCAATACCCTAAACCCTCACAGTACGCAGATGCTTACATTCGCGCAGAACCGTCGATTACCGTTTATTTCAATGGCTCCGTTCTTGTAACTGTATTTCGATTTTTGGAATTTTTTTTCACCAAAACATGATCTTCTTTTAAACAGAAGATAATGAACGGTTTGGATCGTCGATATCACGTTTCGATATTTGTGGAATGGTTGAATATGGACGTTGAAGGGTTAGTGTTATGAAACATTCTAAACACCAAGCGTTATTTGTGCTAAGCGTGAATATCAAAACGCGATATTGACGATCCAAACCGTGTATCTTTTTCAGTCTTATGTGATGTCACGTTTTCACACAAAAATTCAAAAAAATACTTAATATAGTCCCCGTAGTGCAGTGTGAATGTAAACGGTAATGGACGGTCACAAATGAATGTACCGATTTACCAAAAACGGGGTCATAATTTGGGGAAAGTCCTTCATGAAAGTTGTACAGTGCCTCAATATGAATGCAACATCGAAGACCGAGCATCAAGTTGGGTCAGCAGGTGAAAGTTACAGCGTACCAAAATTGGAATTTAATCGGCCGACGGTCATAAGGTGGTCATACGATGCTCATATAAAGGTTATACAATGGGCATAATATGGTCATACAAGTGTAAACCAAGAAATAAGACATAATATAAACTAAGTGGGTGAATTAAGGTCATATGACGGTCATAAGAGGAAACGAACACTTAATTATTCAGTAACGGCCAGCTTTGTATTATATAAAGAACCGTTGTGGAATTCTTTTTTTTTTTTTTTTTTTAAAAAAAGCGGGCACTAAATTGTTCCCAGATATATATAGGTCTGATAGAAAACCAAAAATCTAATGGAATAATGTTTCTCAACACAAAATGATCGATCCAACCTTAAACAAAGCTTATGAAAGTTGTCCAAATGACTCTCCAACAAAAGCAAAACTACCCAATTCGATGAGGAAATTAAACTACTTTCAGAAACTAGAAAGAAAAAGACACACTTCATTCTTCGATGGCAATGCATCCCTTCTCGCTGACATAGATACCATCAAGAAAAGCAAAAGACACACTTCATTCTTCGATGAGGAAATTAAACTACTTTCAGAAACTAGAAAGAAAAAGACACACTTCATTCTTCGATGGCAATGCATCCCTTCTCGCTGACATAGATACCATCAAGAAACTTCCTGATATCCTTGTTCTTGACATGGCATTTCTGGTTGATCAAAGCACAAGACCGAGAAACAAGCTCGATATCATTTCCATCCAGCACCAGCTCATCCTTAACCTTCTCAGATCGGAGGATAGAAACACCGTCAAGCATATCCACCTTCCTCACCTTCTTCTCGCCCAAAAAGTTACGGATCTCGATGGATTTGCTGTTGTTGGTGATTGAGGCGTTGATGGGAAAATGGTCGTAGACGACCCGCATCTTGTAGCGGTAGCCCTTGGTGACGCCGGTGATGAGGTTTCCGACGTGGGAGAGGGCGGTGCGGATGGCGGCGCTGGTCTTTCGGGTGCCGAACCAGGCCTCGACCTTGAGCTTCTGCTTGCCGGTCTCCTCGTCCTTGATGAGCTGGAAGTCGAGGTTCAGGTGCTTCAAGTTGCGGACGAGCTTGCCGCGCGGGCCCTCGACCTCGATGATCTTGGTGTGGACCTTGATCTTCACGCCTTCCGGGATGTCCATCTCCTCCGATGACAATATGGTCTTCATCTCCGCTGGCTGGTTAGGGGGGTTCTTCTCTAGCGGCTCCGGCGAGAGTGAACGGGATGAAGAGTGATTTGGGAGAGACCAGCCGCTGTGGAATCTTTAAGGAACACACAGTTACTTTTTTTTAAATAACAATCTTGCTTGGAGAAGGGTTGAATTCGAAAGTTCTATCACATGCTTCCGAATGTGATAATGTACCCTACTTACGTTGGTACTACTTCCAACGTATGACCTTTTTAAATTTGCGAACGCTATACATATGACCCAGTTACAACCTATTTGGAATTTTCTTATGTTCTAATTATGACCAACTTATGACCTAGTATTGATCGGCGATCGATATGCATATAACCCATCTGTGACTTACTTGGTACCAACATATGTGTTAGCTACAATCCACCTATGACCAGATTTTGATCTGCGACAGATACTCATGTAAATTGCTTATGACCTGTTAATGAACTAGGAAAGCAGCTGTTATGACCTACGTCTAACCTCGATATGACCTGTGTATGCAAAAAGGGTCCAAACTGATGCATCGATGTACAAATCTGATCGGGAAAGACATATAGGACAAGCCTACAGGTTTGGACAGTTTCCTATTTACCGGGGCACATTAAGAATTTACCGAGACAGTACAGAAATTTGGCGGGCCAGTTCACCATTTTACCGGGTTAGTTCAATCATTTACCGGGACAGTCAGTTTACTAGTTTACCGGGCCACTTTCCGAATTTCCAGATACAGTTGTACTATTTGCCCGGCAGGGCAGTACACCCATTTTCACCAGGTCAGTTCACCATTGTCAAAGTCCTAATATAATATATGTTAGTCCATATACTCCAACAGGTTTTGGAAGCTGTAATAAATGCGTCTGCTTTGAAAGGAAAAGCTAGCTGCTCAGGATGGCTATCCATGCAGCACTTACGTTCTATATAAATGAGCATGAGGGAGTTAAATCCCGCCAAAATGTCCCACGCATACATTGATGACTGTACAACTAATTCCCGCCAATTTCAGATTCAGAGGAGATGAATGTGTATGTCGCGTCAGTAAAGGGGGATGTGTGTGCACCAAATCCCCCACCACAGACAATGACCTGCCGACGGCAGTAAGGAGAAGAGCAGTCATTATGTAAAGTGGTGGTGTGATTGATGCACATCGCAACAAACAACCCCATCTTTTCTAATTAAGTGTTACTTTATATATGGTAATGCAATGAACTATAGTTATCGTCAACATCTTTGACATAGTCGGAGTTACACAGACGAACAACGCGGACCAAAACAAACAGCAACGCGTGAGTATTTTAGCGGGGGGGTGACAATTTTTTAGTTTATTACCTTTCACAACCATGTTTTGGCGGTGGGATGTTCCTATACTTTATTTAGATGTCTTTCACATCACACTACATTATAATATCAACCAATCGTATCAAATAAGCACCGTACTTTACATGATGCATACCCATGATTTTAAAAAACAGCTACTTTTGTCAGCTTTGGACAATCTTATTCTTTACATTTTATATGGGTATCACTACATTTGTTTCTCACTATAAGACGGAGAGAAGCAAGTTCACTTTCCATCGCACACGTTTCATCAAAAAACCAGAACCCAGATCTGTTTAAAAGAAAACCAGAACCCAGAGAGAAAATATGGCAGACGGGTCATCCTCCAGTCACGAACCTATTCATTGGGCGTTCATGAAGCCTACTTCGGCAGAGGCCGGGGAAGCTGTGACCACGACATTTTTGGATGACATCATCAAGCCTACCTCGGCAGAAGCAGGTGAAGCTGTGACCACGACATTGTCGGATGACATCATCAAAACTACCTCGCCACAAACAGGGGAAGATGTGACCACGACATTGGTGGATGGCATCATCAAGCCTACCTCGGCACAATGGCAAGCTCCGACCACGATATTGGATGGCATGAGTGAGGTATTTGGTATGCCTTGGGATCACCTTCGGCCGTCCTCGCCGCGTCTTGCACGGGCTATGCCGACTTCCTCTGCAGACGAAGGAATCTCTGACACAGAAACGTTGGTGGAGATAGACAACACCAGGATCCAGTGTGAACACAACAGCGAGGAAGTAGACTTTTGGGAATGGGTGGCCAGTGAATCAATAGTCAAGCTGGAGCGGGTCACAAGGATAGCCAACCAGAGCCGTTTCCAGCTCACCAAGCAGCTCATGAAGGCCACAAGGTGGGACTTGAAGACCCAAGATGTGGAATGGGATGCAGAGACTGATGTCAGGGATGCAGTTGATCTTCACAAACGCCAACAAAGTGATGCGGCATGCAGTGCAGGGTTCGAGGGAATGAGGGGAATGGCTGCCGCCATGTACCCTGACTACAATTGGAATGATATCAGGGTTGCAGCTGCACGTGAAGTTGTTTGGGACCGCGACCCCGAAAAGAACATGCACGTGATGGCGGCTCGCCAGCAACCGGCGGAGGATGCCAACAGCTGCAATCAGTAGCCCGGGCGTGTGTATGCGGTGTTTAACAAGGGTTACTTTTTTTTTGATGCTTCAACATACAACTGTATCTGTATGTTGAAGACTGCTCTGTTCTTTCTTTTCATTTCCAGTACCTGTTTGTTGTTTACGTATGGTCTGCAATTGCCCGTACTATGACCAGATTATGACCTTCGTATGCTATGCTTGTCATCCTCGTAGGATATGCGTACACCCGGCTTATGTTGCCCGGTACAGACAGTTTGTGATGAACTTGATCATTGCAGTGTACACAGATGTACACTTTTTGCTATGTATATATGTTGTGTATCCAGTTTTTTATGACTGGTCTTTAACGAACACTTACGTGACCGTTAAGGTTATGCGAGTATTCGTGAGCTAACACCTCTGTGTTCGCTAAGGAGGTCGTGTAATAGGAAACGAACACTTAATTATTCAGTAACGGCCAGTTCTGTATTATATAAAGAACCGCTGTGGAATCTTTAAGGAACACACAGTTACTTTTTCTTAAATAACAATCTTGCTTGGGGAAGGGTTGAATTCGAAAGTTCTATCACATGCTTCCGAGCGTGATAATGTACCCTACTTACGTTGGTACTGCTTCCAACGTATGACCTTTTTTAATTTGCGAAGGCTATGCAAATGACCCAGTTACAACCTATTTGGAACTTTCTTATGTTTTATTTATGACCAACTTATGACCTAGTATCGATCGGCTATCTACATGCATATAACCCATCTGTGACTTATTTGGTACCAACAAATGTCTTAGCTATAACCCACCTATGACCAGGTTTTGATCTGCGACAGATACTCATGTAAATTGCTTATGACCTGGTAAGGAACTAGCAAGGCAGCTGTTATGACCTACGTCTAACCTCGATATGACCTGTGTATGCACATTCCGAATTGACCGAGACAGTTCAGCAATTTGCCGGGCAAGGTCACCCATTTTACCAGGACAGTTCACCCATTTTCACCAGGTCAGTTCCCCATGTACCGGGCCAGTTCACCTATTTACCGGAGCAGTTCAACTATTTACCGGGGTAGTGGCCCTTTTTACCGGTGTAGCTCCCTCGTTTTACCCCTAAATGAATCTTTTATGGTGATCTGAGATCGAGATGCTTTCATTGCAGAGTCCGCGTCAATGAAGAGGTTATTGTTTGTTAAGGATGTGATGAGTGTTGTTTACGTAATAGTTTGATGTTCTTTACAGAACAACATCATGTTCTGTAAGGCATACGTGAGTATTCTCCCCTCAATTTTTAGCATGCCATTGTTTTGGTCTACTTGATCTTTCCTGCGCAACTCAATCCGTTTTACATGAAATACTTTGGTCAGTAGTAAGAACGGTGGTTTTCTATAAAACAGGTTTTCTTCATTAAGTTCCATAACGGAGGAGGATCATGGTTCCACACTGGGCATAACAAACCATTTTAACAGACTACAAAACACTTCCAACACAGTTGCAAGTGAGATACGAACGACATGCAAAAAGGGTCCAGAATGATGCATCGATGTCCAAATCCGCTCGGGAAAAACATATAGGACAAGCCTATAAATTTGGACAGTGATGCAGCACTTCATAACCAAAAAAGTGTTAAAATAGTTTGCCCATTGTGCGTGCGACCATAGTTCCGGTTTCAAGGCCGTTTGTTGAGGATGAACCTGTGTACTTCCTCTTCTGTAATCTTATCCCACTTCTCGTCCGGGCACACTAAATTCCCGAAATGCCGAAACATCTCCACCCCACGCGTAAAATGGAAATTCCACAGCCGCTGTCCTTGTGCCGAACTGTCGAACTCTGCAATCGCTTTTCTCGCGTCAACCCCGACCCTCCTCTTGATGCGTTGATATGTCCGCAAGTTTTTAGAGGCTTTGACCTTAGCTTCTTCTAGTTTATTCGTGAAGCGCTTGATGGCCCGTTCTTGCTTTGCGATCTCTGCCTCCAATGCATAGTGTTGCATCTTCCAGAACTCAATGTTGTCGTCCAGGCTGGAAGCATCGCCAAACGTCAGCTTTTTGAGCGCCTTGGAGGTTTGGCAAGCAGCTATCCGTGGGTATGTGCACACTTGTGGTGGGGTACATTAGAATTGGGGAGGGATAATGGGTGGTGAGGGCTTCATTGAAGATCCCTTTGGAGCTTTCATTTTGGTGGGTGTAGACATGATTGGAAGATGGTTTTGGAAGCTGTAATAAATGCGTTTGCTTTGAAAGGGAAAGCTAGCTGCTCAGGATGGATATCCATGCAGCACTTACGTTCTATATAAATGAGCATGAGGGAGTTAAATCCCGCCAAAATGTCCCACGCATACATTGGTGACTGTACAATTAATTCCCGCCAATTTCAGATTCAGAGGAGATGAATGTATATGTCGCGTCAGTAAAGGGGGATGTGTATGCACCAAATCCCCCACCACAGACAATGACCTGCCGACGGCAGTAAGGACAAGAGCAGTCATTATGTAGAGTGGTGGTGTGATTGATGCACATCGCAACAAACAAACCCATCTTTTCTAAATAAGTGTTACTTTATATATGGTAATGCAATGAACTATAGTTATCGTCAACATCTTTGACATAGTCGGAGTTACACAGACGAACAACGCGGACCAAAACAAACAGCAACGCGTGAGTATTTTAGCGGTGACGATTGGGTGAGGTGACAATTTTTTTGTTTATTAACTTTCACAACCGACTGCTATATGTATGTTTTGGTGGTGGGATGTTCCTATACTTTATTTAGATGTCCTTCACATCACACTACTTTATAATATCAACCAATCGTATCAAGTAAGCACCGTACTTTACATGATGCTTACCCATGATTTTAAAAAACAGCTGCTTTTGTCAGCTTTACACAATCTTATTATTTACATGATGCATACCCATGAGTTTAATATTATTAGAATATGAACCCCGCCTTTTTCCTCCCTCCTTTTTTTCCTCTGGTTCCGATCCACTTTTTCATCTCAAATTCTTTATTCTCTTCTTCCTCCCACACTCATCATATCAACCCAGAAAAGAATGCACGTGTGGTTTTATTACCTGCTTCTTCCTCTATTTTTGCCTTTTGTGTCAAATTCTTTATTTTAAGACTTTTACCAATATTTGTTCTTTGGGGTTCTTACCAAAAAGTCCTAAAAAAAAATATAGTGTTACTAAAAAACCTACCTCACATTTTTTCTTACAAAAAAAATCCTATAATTACAATTTAGTCCTATTTTACCGGGGTACTTATCCATTTTACCGGGGTACTTATCAATTTTACCGGGGTACTTATTCATTTTACCGGGGCACTTCTCAATTTTACCGGCGCACTTACTCATTTTACCGGGGCACCTATCAATTTCAAGGTGTAGGGAGCAAAATCGTGAAATGAAATGAAATGTAATCTATGTTTGGGGCCTACAAAGTAACGAAGGGTTCAATACTTTAGCCTTTTGGCTATGAATAGTCTTAAATATCAGTGATTATTAATGTCATACTATTCTCTTATACTTTCGGATGCATTTTCCCTTGCAAAATGTACCATTAAGCACCATAAATTTTTTTTTTTTTTTTACTAAAAAGAACAAGAGAAAATGCCCATTTAGTCATTATTTAAAAACATAATACCCAAAAAAACTCATTACATTTTAGTCTTAACCATTTAGTCCTATTTACTAACCAGCTACTTTTGTCAGCTTTACACAATCTTATTCTTCACTATAAGACGGAGAGAAGCAAGTTCACTTTCCATCGCACACGTTTCATCAAAAAACCAGAACCCAGATCTGTTTAAAAGAAAACCAGAACCCAGAGAGAAAATATGGCAGACGGGTCATCCTCCAGTCACGAACCTATTCAAACGGCGTTCATGAAGCCTACTTCGGCAGAAGCAGGGGAAGGTGTGACCACGACATTGGTGGATGGCATCATCAACCCTACCTCGCCACAAGCAGGGCCAACTTTTCCCACGATATTGGATGGCAGGAGTGAGATATTTGGTATGCCTTGGGATCACCTTCGGCCCTACCCGCCGCGTGAAGCATGGGCTAGGCCGACATCCTCTGCAGACGAAGGAATCTCCGATACAGCAACGTTGGTGGAGTTAGACAACGCCAGGATCCATGTCGACAGAACAGCGAGGAAGTAAGCTTTTGGGAAAAGGTGGCCAGTGAATCAATAGAGAAGCTGAAGCGGGTCACAAGGACAGCCAACCGGAGCCGTTTCCAGCTTCACGAAGAAGCTCATGAAGGCCACAAGCTGGGACTTGAAGACCAAATATGTGGAATGGGATAAAGCTTGTAATGTCAGGGATGCAGTTGATCTTTACAAACGCCAAGAAAGTGATGCGGCATGCAGTTCAGGGTTCGAGGGAATGAGGGGAATGGCTGCCGCCATGTACCCTGGCTACAATTGGAATGATGTCACGGTTGCAGCTGCACGTGAAGTTGTTTGCGACTGCAACCCCCAACAGAACAAGCACGTGATGGCGGCTCGCCAGCAGCCGCCGGAGGATGCCAACAGCTGGAATCAGTAGTCCGGGCGTGTGTATGCTATGCGGTGTTTAACAAGGGTTACTTTTTGTTGGTGCTTCATCATACAGCTGTATTTATATGTTGAAGACTGGTCTGTTATTTCTTTTCATTTCCAGTACCTGTTTATGGTCTACGTATGGTCCGCATATGGCCGTACTATGACCAGATTATGACCTTCGTATGCTATGTCATCCTCGTAGGATATGCTTACACCCGGCTTATGACCTGGTATAACCATGTTATGACCTAAGTGTCACCCTTGTATGACCTTTGTATTCTACGACTTACCTAGACCATCGTATGAATGTGCTATTACTATGTTAAGACATGCTTTTGATTATCGTATGACCACTTTCTGACTTCACTAAATACCACGGTATGCCAAACTCCCATTATTATGTATTATAACTTATAACGTATGTTCCACTTTAGCTTTTGAATCTCCTCTGCTGCTGGAGTGATTCTTGTGCTAGCGGCCTGAAATGGGAATCAAATGTTAGCATAGCTTCCTATGTGTAAAGCATAGCTGTGTGTGTGGTAAATAACATACTTCTGTTGGTTATAGAACAGCCGACTATTGGTTAACGAATACGTTACAGTGCGTTGCAGAACAGCCCATTATGCTGTGCTAAAGTCTTGGTTCACATTGATGCAGTACATCAAAAAACACAATAAATAAACATTGGATGGCAAACGCTAGGCTGGCTATAAAGCACAACAAGAAATAGCAACTTCCTGTAAACAACAAGGACGTAAACAGCGATGTGGGAAAGGATCACTAACCGTTCTGTTCGCATACAAATCCTCCATGACTTTGGAGAAAATTGCTTTACTTCCACTTCGCCACCTTTTCATTCTTGGAAATGCAGCACAATCTCGAAAGTGACAGTGGCCATTTTCTTTCAACGTGCCAAATGTTTCATACGCCCGTAGTATATCAAAGACGGCCTTTGGTTGATTATTGGGGAAATGAAAACCACATTTCCAGAGTGGATTACCTGTAAGGAGAAGGGGAAACCTTGAAGGTGGAAAACGGGCTTCTTCCCCGATGGTTTCTTAGCTATAGCTTTAGTCCTCGGTGCTGGCCGCACAGGAATCTTTGTCCTCTTTAATTCAGGCCTCCATGCCCTATAAATGCTTGAATTGGTTCTACACTCTGACCCAAAAGTTAGGACCTGAGTTAGATTCTACTATGACCATTTCTGGCCTATTATCGCCGTTTTATGACCGAAGTTTCACCTCTGTATACCAATCGTATGACCAAGAGTAACCTTATATTACAAGAGAAAAAGAAGAATACACCACTGGCGGCACTTGTTTGTACGCTGCTTCCTCGTCCATTACTCTATTTAATTTATTCCTATGTGTATATGCACAATTTATCCAGCAGGAAGTGTCCTGGTCAGAATGTGAAAATTGCCCCTGTATATTAGAAACAGTGCCCCGCTAAATTGGAACACTGCCCTGGTGAATGAGGGAAGTCGCCCGGTGAATACGAAAACTGCCCCGGTAAACGAGGCAAGTGCCCGGGTAAACTTGAGGGGTAGATTACACGAGGGGCAGTAAGGAATTGTTGCGAAAGACGTAGAGGCAATCGTCGCTCAAATAAAGTCTGATTGGTTCGAATTGTGTCAGTTTGGGTTGTACTCGTGTATTGTTACACCAGATGGAAACTTTGGTAATGAGGTTTTTCCAATAAATGCAGTGACATGAGAGCCTAGCTACCAGGTTCGCATACTAGCTTTCTTTGATTTTATTACTGCAAAAACAAACCGCGTTATGTATCAAGGATTTAAATATGATATGGTATGTCATGTTTTGAATGCGTGACTGCAAAAGTAACCTCTGTTCCATAGCAACATTCACTGCAAGTCAGGAGGTTGAAAAGGACTCCATTCCTCAAAAAACATAAACATATGCAATCGTCTAGAGTGCAGATTACAAATTTGGACTCAAGTAAGTACAATCTTGCAGCTTTGTGATCCTCTGGGATGGTCTGATAACTGTTTGACAACTTCTGTCTTCTTTCCGGGGACCCAGTCATAAGCCGGGGTGCAATATAGAACCATCTTTTCCAAGACCTTTGCATTCTTCAGCAAAATCTTTAATGCTTTAAGCTGATGCTCCTCTCCACGAAATTTAATCATTTCAATCAATTTCAAATGTGACAGGAAACATGGAGGCAGTGGTTCCAACGCCCCATCGTCTTCTAAACTATTTGAGGACAGGTCGATCCCCTGAATCACCAAAAAAGGTCATGTTGGTATATAACTTACACACGCAAACCCAGTATAAGAGAAAACATCATAGTGCTTAGTGGCTTAGTAAGTTATATACCTGAACGATTGTCAGAGTTGTAAGACAAGGAAAGTCCTGGAGCATCGTCAATAGTCCTTTGCTATCAATTACCACCGAGTCCTCCAAAACCAAAGAGGTCAGGCCATTGAACGAGGGCACCTGGGCAAGAAGTTCTGGTGCATTATGTAGAATGACCTAACAACAGGGAGAATTCAATCATCAAGACTAAGCGATGTTAGACAAGTTACTGAACGGAAAAAAATAGATACAGCTTGTAAACAGATATAGATATATACAACAATTCAAGTGTGAATCATACCTCAAATGCATCAGAAGTAAAAAGAGTTAGCATCGTCACGCTAGAAAGCCCAATAAGTAGCTTATACAACCGGTAAGCAACATGTCTCTGTGTCTCAGATACTAGATTCAATCTCAATCGTAGCTTCATCAGGTGAGGACGAGCCATAAAAGCAATAGTCATGTAGGAGCTTGCCGCTGTAATAAAAATAAGTTATACTCACTCCAGATATCATAATCTGACACGCATCATCGGCCCGGGAGAGTGCGGACCGTTTTCAATTATATGCAATTTCAAAAGTTTGGGAGGACAAATAGTCACAAACTTAATATCCACCCAACTGCAATTTTCCATGGTTAAGTCCTCGAGGACTGGACAGGCAGAAAACAGCCGCTGCACTGAGTCGTCAGAAAATACTATGGATGTAAGATACAAGATCCTTAGACTTGAGAAACAAATGGTGGAGGGGACCTCGAGATGCAAAGGAATATCAAGTGCAAGTGTCGTCAGGCTCGCAGCAGTAAACAAGGAACGAGGCAACCGAAATGGTTGTACGATGTGAACGTCGTACAGGGTCATGGCGAGATCTTGAACGTTGCGCTTTACCGCGGCAGATATCCATGCATTAACGCGACGTGTGTCACCTAGCACTTCAAACCTCCAAAGATGGAATCTGCTTATATCAGCAGAACCACGAAGAAGGAGCGCTCTTTCGACAATATTCACGAATGCAGATCTTCCAGTATGTGGCCTATTACAGAATTCAAGGTTGGGAATTTCAGTCCACAGGTATTCCCATCTTTTGGACAAGATGCTTGTTCTGATTGCATCCCTCGTGTCAAGCAGGGAGATAATTTTGCAAAGAATCGCATCAGGTAAAATGATTAAACTCTTCGGAATACAAGTCCACAAGTACTTCCATCTTTTAGATAATGTGCTTGTTCTAATTGCATCTTTCGGGTCAAGCAGCAAGATGATTCTTCGAAGAATTTCATCAGGTAAATTGCTGAAACTCCTGCAGCTTCGAGCCACATCTTCTCCTCCATCCAACTTCTGTCTTTTGGGGTTTAGCATTAGATAACTTGCATCCATAGTTCAGATTTCAGATATTTTATTTCCCTAGCAAACCAAATGATAAGTGCGGTCAGAATAAAATTGAACACCAGTGGCGGATCCAGAACGAAAAGCTTGAGGGGTCAGCATATAAAGTACTGTAATTTTCTTTGAAACAATCATGATGAGAATTTACTTTGAAAAGATAGTAATGAAGACAAAATCCGGCATCCTTAGAGATACTATACTCCAACCAATCAAACTCATCAAACCATTTATCATTGAAATTCCTATTATGCCCTGACTGAACCGTGATCGGGAATTTATGCTTTCTAGGTTGAAAAGGTCATTTTAGCAAATATGCTCTACGAATTTCACTGCGAATGGTAGGACTGTAATCCGTTATTGGAGTCCTCAATCCAGGATCTGCCTCAAGATTAGATAGAACTTCATCTAACTCACTCTCTTTTGAACTTGTACTATCCGGATTAATCGAAGGTTCCTCTCTACGAACTTTCTTAAAGTACCGTAATATAATTCTACACATCAATTCATCAAGAAACAAAACAAAACTATGTTACTAGATATTCAACACAACAACAACCCAATCATTTAAACAATTTAATATTGTCTATCAATAAGCAAATAAAACTATATTACTAAGTAATGAACAAAACAACAACCCAACCAAATTAAATAATTTGATATTGTCTACACATTAATTTAATCAAAGAACAAGTAAAATCTTAATCAATTATCAATGAACACAACAACCCAATCATTAAATAATTTCGTATGGAAATGGAATATATGTACCATACTACCATGAAGAAAAAGATTGCCAAATTAGAGAAGAAAACTAAGTTGGTGATGCCCTCTTTCCACACCCAATCCGAAAATGAGTGAGAATTGTCGAATTGAAGATTGAGGGGTTGAGATTATGAGTTGGGTTTTGAGAATTTTGGGAATTTAGGGGTTATTAGAATTTGGAAGAGCAAGAGAATTTGAGAGGAGAGAAGGCTCACAACAACACAGAAACGTCTTCTTCCTCACAACAACACCGAAACGTCTCTCACCGGCCGGATCTCTCTCTCAATCTCAGGGGTGCAAGTGAAAAATTCTTAGGGGTTTTCTCCAAGTCTAAGGGGTCCTAGGACCCCTAAGGACCCCCTGTAAATCCGCCACTGTTGAACACTATTGTAGGCGCCGCAATTCCAGATGCTTTCATAATTAATAGTGCGGTGCACACATTCAGCGAAGAAACATAATCGAAGCATAGGAGGACCTATATCTTTTCACAACTACACTTAGCAATAATTTACAGAAATACATCCACCCAGAACTTACCTCTCAAACAGGAACGAGTAGCCTTTTGTTAAGCACAGACTATAGTAGCCGAATCAAAATTTTAAGCTTGCCTTCGAAGTTAGTCATTCCAGATCTATCTTGACGATCAGGGCATCTGAGCAAGTGAATACAACAGAAGGAGGGAAAAGATTAGACAAAGGTCGACAACGGTAGAGAAGAAGGGGCATGACGAGCTCTTTATCAAAAAATAAAAAAATAAAAACAAGAACGTGGACTTGTAGTGGAGGCGGTAGTGGAGGGACGCGGTTTTGCAAGGGTCATATGAGGCAACACAACGCCCTGTGAAGAAGAAGAGAAAAAAGCAGAGTTAAGTATTTCCCGCTTCTGGAATCCCAATGTTCTGGGGTTCTTTCCATTTTTTTATTCTCTTACTAAAACTTAACTAGAGTTAAAAGCAACTTGTCAAACTTTTGCAACAGAGACAGGTGTCAACATAGGGGAGTTGGAACAAAAGTGGAAGAACCAAGTTGGAACAGAAAAACCGCGTCCGTAGTGGAGGCGCTGAAACCGGGCTCGACAAACGAGAAGTTCACAAAAAAACGACATGGAAGATGAAAAGCAGGGAACAAAGAGGGCAAAAGCGTCCTTACACTGTGCAAAATATAAAGAGTCACTTTTCCGTTTAAAGCTATGACCGTTTTATGGCCACACAATGACCAACTTATGACCATAATATGTGCCTCATATTACCGGTTATGATCCTGCATGCATGTTACCTCTCTATCACCCATATATAAATAATCTTATAATGCTGGAAGTTGGTTTTGGCTTGTGGTCACTTGTATGCAATATGACTGTCCATTTCCTTCGGCAAATGTTATTGAATATTGATCATTTACTGTTGGAGTATTTTTACTGATGGAGTACTTGAAAGGCGCATTGGAATGGGATGCTGTTTGCTAAACGTTTGGAAGTCCAAAGCACTACTTAATTATTCAGCATCATCATTGCGAGACAAAAAAAAAAAACCTCTAGAAGCTATTAACAAATCTTTTCTCAAGGCGATTGAAGAAAAACTGTCGTCCCCAGCTCCCTTTTTTTGCCGCTATGGAGTCTATGTCTGTGATTCCTGAAGAAATTTGGTACGAAATTATGCTCAGGATTCCTGCCAAATTTTTGATCCAATTCACCGCCGTATGCAAGTCATGGAACAATATGATCAACAGCCATGCCTTCATCGACACCCATCTCCGCCGCCAATCCGTTAATCGGCATCTACTCCTAATGAAGCCCTTCAGTGATAATTTGTACCGGGAGGATAGCACTACCCCTGCAACCGGTCTTGCTGAGTACATAAGCCCACCAGTTCTTCATGACATCGGACGTCGTTATGAAATGACGATGGGAGGAACTTGTAACGGGCTTATATGCAGTGCTCGTAGCTCAACCACGGGTGGCACCGCAGGTTATTTGGAACCCGTCAGTTAGAAGGTATTTAATTTTGCCTGGGCCTGCTACTCTTCCTACCAGAGCACACCAATTACAAGTTCATTCGCTTGTGTATGATTCTCTAACGAATGATTGTAAGGTCTTGAGAATTGTGCATTCGGCCGGCACTATAGATTCTGTTCAGATTTACTCCTTGCGCAGCGGCTCATGGAAAAGTCTATGTGCTACAACCGCTGGTTTCCCTGCTTATTGGGAATTTGTGTATTATTCCAAGTGGGTTTTCATGAATAACACTCTACATTGGGTTCAACCCCGCGGCGAACATCACCAAGAATATCTGATTGTGTTCTTTGATTTTGGTACTGAATCATTTGGTGAGATGGTGTTGCCTGAAGCTTTGCAGACAGTAAATTCATGTTGCTCGTTTTTCAAATACGAGGAGTCCCTTGCCTTCGTTAAGATTGATAATCAAGAGGATCGGTTGCAGCTTTGGGTCATGAAAGAGTACGGGGTTCAAGAATCGTGGGCAATAGTATTCGATGATATACCTCTACATCTACGAACGGAATGTGTTACAGCTCATGGCTCTAAAGGTCAGGATGAATTGGTGTTGACCGTGTTTGGATACAAGATAACCACCGTGACAGTCAATGTGAAGACTAAAGAAGTGAAAGATCATGGAGTTCATGGAGGTTTTAACCCGTTAAAAATGGACCATGTTGTGGAAAGTCTTGTCTTATTTGATCACCCCAATGCTATCTCCTACTGAGTGACAAGTGCCCAACGCGTTCTTCAGCTTCAACACTTGCTGCCGATAAGGAGTGATGATTCCAATGTCTTCATCAGTCAAATTCCTTCCTGCAGTCAACCGCTGGGTAACCGCTACCAACTTACTTGCCTCATTTCGATTAAACCAGGATGGATGACTTCCTTCTCTCTCATCACAGCCTTGGATGCCAAATATTAGGACAAGAAAATCTTTGTGTCCGTAGAAGGCTTGAATCCAAAAATGTCTATCACATGTTCTTTTTGACCATCGTATGACTTTGCTGTTTACCTCGTGTATGACCATCTTATGACTCTGCTGTTTCTTTCATTTTTGTTAATCGATAGTGACGCACGTTTCCCTGGAAATGCATCTTGTTTTGGAAGTACTAGCGACATTTTAATGGACCAATAAATTGAACCCGCACAATTGGTATATCAAATTTGTGAGTGTTTCCAAGTACAACGCAATTAATAATGAATGGATTTCATCTGTTTTTATTACTTTGTTAGATGGATCGAAGTGCAGTTAAGCTCCTTGAGTCAATCTGCTGTACCTGCATATTACTTGCAATTTAGAATCCCATGCAAGATAAGGCAAATGTATATCAGCAAACATCATTTTGAGTATTGCTTGTGCTTATGTATTATTTCTGATGTCGTATGTATTGGTTGAGCTTCATACACACACTTAGCAGTGTTGTTGGAGCGTCATACGGCTTAGTTTTCTTCACTAATCTAATTTTTAGTTTAACCTGTGTATAACATGGTTATGACGCTTTTATGGCCACTTATGACCTTTGTGAGACCATCTTATGGCCGCGTAACCTGATTAGTGAACTGCGTATTCCTAGGGGTGCAAGTTGGATTGGAAATTTCAAGTCCGAATGGAAAAATTTCGATCCGATGCCAAAAATTTCCGAATCCGAAAAGTTCCAAAAAAAGTTGGACGGAAATTGGAACATACATTTTGAGCAAAGGTTGCCTCTATGTCTTTCGCAACGCTTTCTTGAGCAATGAGTTACCCTGTGTATGACTGTCAGTTGTTCGTTAAAGAACCGTCTGTTGTTATTTAAATAAGCATATCGTTAAAGAACACTCAGCTACTCCTTACAGAATAATTAGCAGTCCCTTAAAGACAACAAGCGAGGTAGTCAAAATGGAGGCCTATCATTAGGAGTCTATGCAGATGGTAGGGGAGTACACTGAATATCGTGTTTATTGCTGTTAGTTTTATGCATACATAAGAATCGAATGTTGGAGCAGGACACCGTTCAGACCATAAGGTGTTGGACTAATTTAAATTTAGAGGGGCAGTTTTCTTATTTACCGGGGCACTTGCCTCGTTTACCGGGGCAGTTTTCTTATTCACCGGGCGACTTCCCTCATTTACCCGGGCAGTGTTCCAATTTAGCGGGGCACTGTTTCTAATGTACAGGGGCAATTTTCACATTCTGACCAGGACACTTCCTGCTGGATAAATTGTGCATATACACATAGGAATAAATTAAATAGAGTAATGGACGAGGAAGCAACGTACAAACAAGTGCAGCGGCATGTATCAATTCTTGATGCCGCCAGTGGTGTTTTCTTCTTTTTCTCTTGTAATATAAGGTTACTCTTGGTCATACGATTGGTATACAGAGGTGAAACTTCGGTCATAAACCGGTGATAATAGGCCAGAAATGGTCATAGTAGAATCTAACTCAGGTCCTAACTTTTGGTTCAGAGTGTAGTCATACGCAGCGTCTGGCCATTTCCCACGATGACCAAAACCTGGTCATAACCCGGTCATCCACATACGTCAGACCCAGTTACTTATGCAAAAACAACAAAAATCTATCCAAAAGTCTATTTGCTAACGAAAACTTATTTGTTCATCACAAATAAACTATACATATGAAAATTAAACTGATTTAGTGCAATAAGCAAGTTCATCACAAACTGTCCGTACATACCAACATTAAACATTTAAAAATTAAAAATTCTATTATATATATATATATATATATTGTTATATATATATATATATAGACATTTTTCAAATTTTTTAAATGTTTACAATTTTCAAATATGTAAATTGCAGAAGCTATTTAAGCAAACTACCAAGACAATCTGTACAACGGATTTGTTCATTTACAATAGCATGTGTGTGCAACCATTTTCGAGTCATTTCTTTCTTTGTGGCCTCACCAATCGCTTCGGTGGTTGTTCTTGCTCTTCACTTTGTGCCCCATTACTTGAGTTCCAGCTGTTCTGGTGGTTGATTATCATGGATACCACCGATGCCCTCGTTTTACTTGTTTCCTCTGTCCCATGTGGCTTACCTGGAATTGGAGTGCCTTTGGCGAGCTCCTTCATGTAGTATATGATGTATAGACCACAATTTGTGCTGCACAACGATAAGCAGTAGTCTAGTTTAGGTTTTACAGGTTTACTTTTTATCGAAAAGGATAAATTTTAGGGTGCTTACGGTTTAGTTTGTTGGGGGCATTTCTCATCAATTCTAACTTCGAAATCTTGATACGCATCAATGGATTTTAGATAATCAGTCGTCGAGTCCTGTTGTTGGGGGGGGGGGGGAGTCCCTATCCATTATTGCCAATGTTTCTTCGCGCATCCAGTCCACGACATATTGTTTCTGCATGGGAGTGCATTTTATTAATCAAATAATTTACCCAGAAGTAAAATGGTTGAAATTGACTATTATTCGGAAGGGAATACGCAATACATACCACTTGGCTTGCCATTTTGTAATGAATGTTTTCATCTGGGACAGCTCCTGGAGGGCCTCGGGATGAATTGTAGTGCACAAATTCTACTCGTTTTGTGTGGAAAACAAGCAGCGTGAAGTGGTCGTGGAAGCACAATGGGAAGAATATGTTTGCAGCGATGCCTAGCTGCGTTTTCAACATGCTCCGCATCACGTCTATCCTATCTTTAAAATAAGTAGAGGATTTGTCCAGAGTCCCCAGGTTGGCCTGTATTTTAGATTAGCAAAACCAACCAGTGTTAGTGTTTGAATTAACTTATGCATATACACATAAGTTATGCATACCGAGTCAATTTTCGCATTTTTACCAGGACACTTCATGCTGGATAACTTATGCATATACACATATGAAACAATAAAATAGATTCAGGGAGGAGGAAGCAACTTACAAACAAGTACGTTGGCATGTAACAATTCTTAATGCCGCCAGGGGTGTTTTCTTCCTTTTCTCGTGTAATATAGCAGAAAGCTTCAACAATGTTGGTCATTATTTGATTGTTCCCAAGACACCCCGTGATATCGGTCCTGAACACGTTTGCTGGGCTGTTGTAGAATGGAGATGGTCCTGCAACCCAGTATATAGCCTCATCCGTACAATTCCAGAATCGGTTGAACTTGTCTCTCTCCTCCTGGCGCAAGTGCTTGAACCCAAAGCCACTCTCCCAACGAATGGGCTCTTTATTATTTGTGGCCTCAATTTGGATAGGAGGAATGGCCTTGGCCCCTGCCTCCCCCGCCTGAACAGCTTTGCAGCCCTCCTGTCTGCATATATCTTTCTTCTTTCTAACAACCCGCCGCTCCTTCACGTTCTCTTTTAGCCCCGACCTGATCTCTGCATCAGCACTTGTCTTCATTGCACCCTCTGTTGGTAATTCAATCAGTGTTTGTGCTGCAGCTTGCAATACAAGATCATTCCCATCGGAAGGCTCTTCCCTTTGTTGAACTTCAGAAGGAATAATGGCCTGGGAAGCTTCTTGCGATACAAGCTCAATAATATCGGAACCGGGCATGGTCTGCGCAGCGTCCGCTGCTGTTAGAGCCAAATTGCCAGGGGGCGTATCGAACTGCTCATCCATCCCCACATGTTTTTCACTTATGACAGAGTCATCAGCTCCTGTGGCATCTCTGTTTTCACGGCTTTGGGTTTGCGGGGGCGTATCTTGGTTGGCAGAAGCACTGTGTTCAGATTCAGCTCCCGGGGCATCTCTGTATTCAGGGCTTCGGCTTTGCTGCTGGGGCGTATCTTGGTTGGCAGCAGCAGGGGGTTCATCTTGTTGAGGTTGCAATTTGAACTGTTCGGACTCTTGATTCCTCATTTGCAGCTGCGCTTTCAGATGGGCATTCTCTTCCATCAGTTTGCTCATGCTCATCATATGCGATTCCATCCTTTTATGTTCAGCAGAACTTCGGTCCGCCAATATTTTCGCGCTTTGGTCCGCCATTATTTTCGTGAACTGCTCATAAAGTTTTTGACGCACCTTCTCAACCTTTTTGAGAGCATAATTCTTGCAGCATTGGTTGCCTGGCAGCGGAGGTGCATGTCTCGGTCTTTTTGTTGGTTTAAAATGAGGCTGAGTTTTCTTCATGTATTGCAACAAATCGTCTTCATCATAGATATCATCGCTGTCCGAGTGGGGTACTATGGCCCCTGGTCTATTCTTGGCTCCAATTCCACTGGTCTCCTTCAACTGTGGAAGACAAAACAAGTTAGAATACGGTAATGTTTGATTCGGTTGCAGGGACACTTCCTGCTTTCCCAGTAAGTGTTGGTGAAAAACATACAAAAGAAAAACTGAACTATGTAGGACTAGCACAGAAAATTTATGGTTACCAAATAAATGACTTACAAACTGTTTATTCAGAGTGCTTGCCACTTCATTTGAACGTTCAGAAACATGTGATCAAACTTACAAATTCAAACCTTGCCCGAGCAAGATAGTTGAAACTAACAATCTAAAAAATGTAATATGTGTTACTCAGAGATGACACATCTGTTCTTTATTTAATACATAGATGTCCGTTAACGAGTAATTAACCGTTCACTGACTTATCTTAGCATGACATCCTTAACGACCACAAAAGTGTTTGTTAAAGCCTACTCACTCACTTGTTTGTTGAAGACCAATCATAAAAATTGTGTAAACAAAATATATACATGCGAAAAATGGACATCTGTGTATACTGCAGTAATCAAGTTCATCACAAAAGCTCTCTACATAGCAACATACAAATTCGGTACGTAGCAAAAATCAAACCGCTTCAATTTTATACTTAGCAAAATGTAAACAGCTATAATTTTATAACATCAGCAGGTTACTGTAAATCAAACTAAGCTGTTCCTTACAGACTATACCTTGTGATTTACTTGGTGAAGAAATAAATAAATAAATTAAAACTGAACTATGTAGGATTAGCACAGAAACTTTATAGTAACCAAATAAATGACTTACAAACTGGTTATGCATAATCCTTTCCACCATCTCGTCAACGGGTTCATCACTCTCAGTCTCCTCCTCGTCATCATTGATCTTCTGCTTCTTCCTCCCCTTGCCCTTCCCCTTCCCTCTTGAATCTTGGATTGTCTGCGGCTCCTCATAGCTGGACTGGTTTAACACAACATCATAATCTCTGATGTCAAAATCATCGGTCGCATTGTCCAACTGTGACATTGCACTCACAAACGTCAGCTAACAATAATCAAGCAATTATCAACTTATAAAGCACTTGTGTTTTAGTCACCGAACCCGTAGGCTTTGCCTAATAGGTTGCATTTCCTGTAATTTATTGTGAACCTCCTTCAGGTCGTATCTGGCTGCCCAAGGCACCACACCCTTGGCATCCAGGATTCGTGGAAACGTTCCCTTCCAATGCACGCATATCCAGTACTGAATTCAGAAGAACGACAATGTAAAATGTTATGAACGCACTAAAATGAAGGCACACTCGCTGGAAAGAACACATTTAGAGGAAAAAATAAAGAAAAGCACATATTACCAGCAAGAGTGGCGTGCAACCAGGAATTGGAAACTTCTTTTCGGTCTCTTGGAACTTTTTCGCGTACTTGTGTACATTGCTCAGCAGCATATTGCGTATCGCCTTTGCCCAGTTGTACTTTTTTATCTCTTCTATCGAAGAGCACAGCCTGATCAGCTTCCAAGCTGCGTTATTCTTTGAGCCCGCCAAAAGGGCAGTGATCAGAAGGTAGAGTATGATCAAGCAGGCAGCTTCCTCATCCGCTACTTGCCTGTTTTCCTTCTGCAAGGCTGCCGTGATTGCGTTCTTAACGTCAAGCATCGACGCTCGTTTCCTGGCTCTTCTGAAGTATTTCTCAATGAGCGGACAGGGAGGGTTCGTTCTTGTCCCCCCTGTAAATTTTTTCGGCACGTCTGCATCTCCACACCCTCTTATGCCGAGAATGTTCACAACGTCATCTACGGAAGGCCTACAATACCCATTCGCGAACTGGAAGCATTCCCTATCGATGCTGTATAACTCTGCCAAATCATATAGATCGCAATCCCTTTTTCTTGCTTTAGTCATCCTGCCCTCTAGGTATGCATTTATCAGTGCACTGAACGGGGTTGCGTTGATGTGTTCCATCACACCAACCCTCTTAGTGAGCAACGTTCTGTTGGTGTCAACCATCTTCCCAAACGTGAGCATGCTGCTAGGATGTTCATCTTTCGCCCCAGGCCCCCCTCCCCCCATCTGGTTTTGGTTTGTCCACAGGCGCTTTCCTTTTCCTCTTTTGAGAGCCCTCTCCCAACGATGGGACCTTTGCCAATTCTTGGGTTTCTTGTGTTGGTGCTTCTTCACTTGTCATTTTTCCAGTATTAATATCTGTAAAAGCAGGTAAACCATCATTATCCTTAACGAAACATTTGGGATTTTCCATAATAGTTCATGTAACTTGCAGGGGCACTATTTGACCGGGCACTTCATTATTTTACCTGGAAAATCATTCATTTTTCGGGGACACTTATCGATCTTTACATATAAACCATGCAAGAATTGCAGGGAGATGTTCTTACTTGAAAGCATTTTACATAGCAAGGTGCGAAAGTTTATGACTTGTTAAGGACCACAGGAATTCAACATAATAAGTTTAGAGATTTTCAAGTGAGTAATTGCAGAATCAAACACTAATATCGAAACAACCGGAAAAGCAACAACAACAACGCCAACAACAACACCGAATTCATCACCACAAGTTTGGCGTAATTGAATTTTTAGGGTTTGTACCTGATGATTTTTTTTCAGGTGACGGTTTCCGTAGTTCTTGTAACGTCGGCGACGGCAGCGTTGCTTCTGGTAACGACGGCGAAGTTGACTGCGACGGCGACGACGACGGTGGGCTTTTCGTTTAAAAATGAGAGAGTGGGGGAGTGGAGAGGTGGGTCGTTTTCGAAATGCAGAGATCGGTGGTTTACTCGATGTATGGGTGTCAGAGGACCTTACTTTTTCGGCGTAGCATATATTATATCTTATTCATTGTTTCAAATTTCAAGTACTTATAACCGCCGTCGACGGTCTACCCACATATGATCATTGTTTCCTTTCAAGCTGCCCGTCTACCCACATATGACCTGTGTCAGCCTGTCTGACTAACTTTGTTCACTGATGTTATGTATTGTTGTACCTGCCTATGACCTGAATATGACCCTTTTTTTCACAACTATAACCCGCATATGACCACATTATGTTCTTATATTGATTTGCCTGGTTAAGGCCAGTGTATGACCAGCCTTTGTTCTGATTATGACCACTGTATGACTTGTGTATTGCCTCTATGTCTTTCCAACAGCTGAATGTTCTGTGGGTTTGTCAATGGGAAAGGATTTCTTTGAAAATGTGGGATTCCAACTATTATTATAGATTATGCTTACAAAATATTCAATTTGTAATAAGCATATGCACCACTGCTGACCATGTGGATAATCTTGAAAAATCCATTCGATTATTGTAGGAGTCAGTTGATGTGTTCAATTTAAAATCCTCTACATTTGTTTTTCCATGCATTTGGTGCATTTGCTGAGGTGTCAACCATCAACCGCTACAAGCATTTTTTTAAAGAAACTTACCCTCCTAATCCAACCGCTACAAGTATGACACCTCAGCAAATGCACCAAATGCATGAATAAGCAAATATGGAGGCTCGTGGCACAGAGATCCGTCTTGTCCGAGAAAAAACCTAACCTCCCTTCTGTCGGAAGCCGTGTTTAATTTGAATTCCATTGATTCAAATCGAACCGCCAATTCCTCTTTTCATCCGCAAAACATCTTTACTCACCTTCGCCTCTCTTCGGCCGGAAATTTGTCTTTCCTTCGAATTCTTGGAGTCCGATTGAAAGTTGTGTTGTGTTTGCGTTACAGCCGCCCTTCGAACCGGAAATAGTCGCAACGCCGAGAGCAAACACAAGAGTGGTCAACCCCGCCGTTTTTTCCGGGTAAGGTTCGTAATTGTGTTAGTTGACACTCCAGATTGACTACAGAGTTCCTTCTTTCTGGGTTTTTGTTGTAATTTGTTTCTCCACTCGTCGAATTTTTTATATGTGGCCTTTCACTGTTTCCATGGAGGAATCAAATGGGTTTTTGTTTCAACTCCGATTCTCATTAGGAGCTCTGCTTTTCGGTTGAGATAGTTGCTTTTTGCTTCATCTCAGATATTGGGGATTAGGGATTGTGGTTGGAATAGTTTTGATTTGTGATTAGCTGCACTTTTTTTATGATTCATCGGTTGAAATAGGGGGTTGGAACGGATATACTAAACCCAAGGACACCTTTGGGTTGGAGATGAAATGCATTGATTATTATGTGTGTTGGAAACACTGACAAATACCAAATAGCATTTCTGCAGGTTCAATTTATTGGTCTACCAAAATGGCGCTACTGATTCCAAAAGAAGATGCATTTCCAGCCAAACTTGCATCACTATCGAGGATCTGTGTGTTAGCACCCAAGATTCGAAAAAAATTGAATGCTGACCAGTTACAAAAGTTTCGTAGCACTGCAGTGGGACACCTGCTTGACATTGATGAAAGCCTGAACTGGCAGAGTGTGATCGTCCAAGGTTTATTGTTAAGGAAGGTAGACTGCTCTGAGGTAGCCAACATTAACAATTCTTGTTCTAGCTTTCTGGTTGGGGAACGTATCTTACAGTTCACAAAGGAGCAGTTCGCAGTTATAACCGGGCTAAATTTCGGTGATCTACCAGGAGAAAGCGAACTCACGCCTGCGAACACCCCTTTGTTGGCCACATATGCCGGTGGGTCAAAGGCACACCTTGAAGCTAAATTTGATGAATGCTCTAATGAGAGTGACACCTTCAAACTTGCTCTGGTGATGTTTGTGGAGTGTTGCCTCTTAGGTGGTGAAGGTAACAGTTTGACAAACCGCCAGTATTTCCATCTTGTGGAGGACTTGGAAAAGTTTAATGACTACCCTTGGGGCAGTGTCGTATACGAGAGAACCAATTCAAGCATTTATAGGGCATGGAGGCCTGAATTAAAGAGGACAAAGATTCCTGTGCGGCCAGCACAGAGGACTAAAACTATATTTAAGAAACCATCGCGGAAGACGCCCGTTTTCCACCTTCAAGGTTTCCCCTTCGCCTTACAGGTAATCCACTGGAAATGTGGTTTTCATTTCCCCAATAATCAACCAAATGATGTCTTTGATATACTAAGTTCATGAATTGCATGACTTGTGCAGGTTTGGGAGTATGAAACATTTGGCACGTTGAAAGAAAATGGCCACTGTCACTTGCGAGATGGTGCTGCGTTTCCAAGAATTAGAAGGTGGCGAAGTGGAAGTAAAGCAATTTTCACCAAAGTAATGGCGGATTTGTATGCGAACAGAACGGTTCGTGATCCTTTCCCACATCGTTGTTTACATCCTTGTTGTTTACAGGAAGTTGCTATTTCTTGTTGTGCTTTATAGCCGGTCTAGCGTTTGCCATCCAATGTTTATTTATTATGTTTTTTGATGTACCGTATCAATGTGTACCAACACTTTAGCATTGTGACTTATTCGTTAACCAATAGTTGGCTGTTCTATGACCAACAGAAATATGTTATTTACCACACACACAGCTATGCTTTACACAATAGGAAGCTATGCTAACATTTGATTCCCATTTCAGGCCATTAGCACAAGAATCACTCCATCAGAAGAGGAGATGCAAAAGCTAAAGTGGAACTCCCCCCCCCCCCCCCCCCCCCCCCCCTCCGGCAGATTTAGAAGATTGCGAACATGGTAGGGCAACTGCAAAAGCATCTACCGGTAGCGTCGGTCAGCATGTGTGTTTGGAGGACACAATTCAGGGCCTCCTGAAAGACATGAAGGAAATTAGGGAACAGAACTCCCTACTGAGGGAAGATAACCGGGCCTTGAAAGAGCGGCTGGAGAGGTGTGAACAGAAAATCCAGCAAGACATGGACTGTATGAAGGACTCCCAATCAACTATGCAGAATTTTGTTCTTAAGTTTGCGATGGAGGTTGGATGGAAACATACTTCCAAGTCAAGATCAGGCGCTGATGACGACTGTGGACCATCAACGGATGCCGAGTTTGTCAACCAAGATCGTTGCTATTCCCCCAAGAGAGGGAGAAGTAACAAGAGCTGGGACAGTGGTGATGGTCTATTTGGGTCACATAGCGAGGCCCTTGGCTTTCGGGGTAGGCAGTCTGCAGTTCCCTCTTTTGTCACCCAGCCTTCACTCTATGTGCCTTTTACTGCATTCCGTCCATATGACGCAGTCAAGCGGTCCTCTGTTCAGCTGCATGATCTTCCACAAAGTTTGTTGATGCCAGACGATGTCAATAAGGACGAGCCAGTCAGCTCACCACCTGCGCAACCACAATCTCGCCCTCCTGCGCCTTCAATTTCCCCACTTATGAAAGCTCCTTTTCTCACCAGCTCCAGGTCGGAGGCTAAAGTTGCGACCAAGATATGCAAGCGTCTATATTCTTATCTTGCGGAGTTGCCAAAAGGGGTTGCACAACCCCAAGTTGTATCCGAGTTGCAGGAAGATGGCACAATCCAAGTTTGGGGGAGTAGCTCCAAATTGGAGAAGGGTCCGCGAAAGCGAATGTTGTCCACAGTGCTCCGGTCTCCGTATATCAACACAGAGAAACCATGTCAATTAAGCTCGTTTGTATTCGACCCTTGTTCGGCCATTCCCGTCGAGGATTTGGAAAAGCTGTCTCATTTGACGACGCTTTTCACAGACCAAACGTAAGTCTATCTCATAACCTACCTCAGTCGATGAATTTATCTACTGTTTTGTATACTCGAAATGTGACTACATTTTCAAATATTTACTACCAGGACTATGATGGACTTAGACTACTGTGCCGTGCCGCCAACTTTTTTCAGGGTGCTCCTACAACCCAATGGGTGGCTGAAGGACGATGTAAGTAATAATCATTTTTTGTTAATGGTGTTTGAGTTCCAAGAAAATGTTTCCACGGTTGGCGTCCCATCCAACCCCTCATTCGCAATGAATATTTTGTTGCAGAACATGGATTTCGGATTGTTCCTACTTCGGAAACGCCAGTCAATGTACGAAGCAGATGTGGGAATGCGGTGGACAACGACAAATGCGTATTTCTCGGTAAATAACCCGGGGGCTTTCGCACAGTTCTTTCTGTTTTTCACTTTCATGCATACTCTAAAGCCTCCATGTTGTCTTTTATCGACATTACCTACTAAGATTTGGTATTGGTACCCCACATGCACTAATCACTTCCTCTACATACTGTATCAGGCTTATTTGGCACCCGATGGACCTGTTGGGCCTCGGACAAGGAATCGCGGTCCAAAACCAGGTGCCCCCAAACAGGAGCAAATTGAGAGGTTCATCCTGGGCGTGAACAAGGTGCCTTACGCCCGGCCATGGTCTGAGGTGCAGACTGTGTACAATGTGCACAACATTGGAAATACACACTGGATTGCGGTCGCGCTTCATTTGGATCGTCAAGCAATCACGGTGTACGACTCCATGCCATCCCTATATGAAAAAAGCTTGCATGATGAATTACGACCTTATTCGGAAGAGCTTCCCAAGATATTGAGTGCTATGGGTTTCTATGACTCGTACAATCATGACGAGGTGGATACAGAAAAGGCGAAGAAGTGCAAATTGTGGCCGATAACCCGCTGTCCTGAGGTGCCCGTACAACCTGACGGGTATGTGCATATTGTTTCTATTTCTTAATCCACCATGAGTTTGAGCATTGTGGTTATGTTTACATAAGCATCATTCACACTACATGACCGGTGGTTAATGTCCAATGTTCAGGGATGCATGCGGTATATTTGCGTTGAAGGCAATTGAGTGTTCCAGTGCCGGATGCCCGATGCCCCCCGACATGGCCTCCAACATTTGTTTTTACCGTTTGCGGTTGGCATCGGAGTGTATGCAGGCCGCGGGCTATTAAGAGGTCCACCTTCTTTGTGAGTACATTAGAGTGTATCATCTGCAGCTGTATGATAGGTGGATTTAATATGATTGTGTTGAACTTCATTTTCTACTCCATTGTACACGGTTGGCGATGTTTTCATCACTGAATATAATATGATTGTGTTGGTCAACTACCATGGCAACAAGCAGGCCATATGTAGAACATGTTCATGTACTCGAATAACAATCACTTGATCACTAAAGAATAGGGTACTATTCTGTAGTGAAAGACCAGGTTTTTTGCAAAGAATGGTCACTGTTCCGTACAGAACACTCATCTGTCCCTTCAGCCAACCAAATGGTACATCAACTTAAAAACGGTTCCGATCAGTTTCGCGTCATACAGATGTCCAACAACTGTGCTCAGATAGGTTATAATTTCTATTAATAAAGCAGATTCCCCCAAAACGGTTGAAATGGTGACGTTTAAGGGAAACTCGGAATTGCCCCTAAATACAAAGAACAATGTAAATGGCAATTGGTGGGAAAATGGGGGCAAAACGGTCAATGTGGCGCACACTTCCTTTTCCTCCGACAGTTCAGCCGCTTCCTTCCCACACACAAACGCCAAATCGCTCTCTGTCGCCTACAGTTTATCACACGTTCTATAATCGACAAGGTGGGTTCAAAATTCCTTCCACGCTCGAATTCTCAATATCTGATTGCAGTTGCTGATTCCCCGGGTCTCATTGTATCCCCGTGTCGGATACGGGATTCGGCACTTTGGTGCCGTATCCGTGCAACACAGGGAATCACAATAGGAAAAGATGCAAGGCTGTTATAGGATCTTGAACTTCATGATTGTTGATAGTTTTTTTAGTTCCAGCATTTGATTCCCCACAATTTTACCTGGGCACTGTCCCATTTCACCGGGGTACTTCCCCATTTTACCGGGGTACTCTTCATTTTGCAGGAACCTTTTTCAGTTTTGTAATTTTATCCTCCTTTCTGGTTATATCATATAGGCCGGATGCTTATTGACTTGATTACTATTATATAGCAATTACAAATGAAATCTTGTTGCGTAAGTTTCGTGATTTTAAGTTTGGTTTGTATGGTCTTCTATGTTTACCGGGACAGTGTCCACATTTACCGGAACACTTGCCCCATTTTGCAGGGACCATTGGCTAAATTTTGCAGGAGCACTTCCTGAATTTGCATAAGTAAATATGGAATGTAAAGTTCAAGCACCAGACTTACTTTACTGATTAGATAACATTAATTTTTAGTACAAAATCATCAGGCTGAACGATTACACAAAACGAATATGATCACCGTTGTTGATTCCATTCTGCTCGAGGGTTTTGTGTTCAGACAACCTGCTTCCAGTAGCCGCGTGGTAGTATACATACGTTCGCCGAACTATACCCACAGCTTCGCACAGTTGAGTGACGGCTTCTTTCCACCTTCTAGTTTTCCTCAGGGACGCACGTATATTCGGAAGTTCAGGGTCCTACAGATGAAAATACATTAAAGGAATATTTAACAAATATAATCTTTTGTACGAGTGAAAACATGAAATCAATATTGAAAATAAAAGGTTTTCACCATTTCAAAAGAGCACGTAATGGTGATTTTCTCGTTGTATCCACTGCCAGCCATTCTTTGATTTGGATTTTATCTTCAGTGTGTTTGCTGTGTGTTTTGGTTGTGAAGTGGTAAGTAATAGCCATAAGCTAAGTAAAAGATAATGTTTCGTAGTTATTCATGAAACAGCAATCAGTCATTGTAAACACCAGGATAAAAATCAAATAACAGCAGCCAAATCAAATAAAAGAATTACGCTTTACACATTTGTTAGAGAAAACAAACTTCTTCTATCCCAGTGCACGAACGACGTTGCGAGCCCCATTATGAAATACAAGGACACAAAAAGAAATCAAACTTGTAAGCAAAGTTTGATCCAGAATCAGTCTTTAGGTGTGAAGTTGCAAGAGTGACAACAAGCTGACCGCAAGAAATGCGATTAGGAATCAAGCACTTACTTGATTATGCCCGCAAGCTGATTGAGTTTGAGAAAAGTTGAGTTGTTCGTTTTCCGGTTGGGGTCTCAAAATTCCAGTGGCTCGTAAGGAGGAGTCTACAATATTCAAACCAACAATTATACATTCCAACAATCTGACAATAAGCATACACATAAATCAAACCAACAATCCATTCCATCAATTGAAATTTAGGGATTTAGGGATTGCATACTTGGAATTCAAACCCAATTCACTTCTCACAGCTCAAGGATTGAATAATAAACAAAAGAAACAAAACCCAATTCATAACTTACCTTGACAGAAGATAGCGGCTGGCCTGGCGAGAGCGACGACAACTGGAGACGGAAGGAAACGACGAGATGCATAAAAGAAACGCCGCTGCTCCCCGCCCAGCTGCAAACGACATGTCGCTTGAAGGAAACGACGTGTTGCTTCTCCGAGAACAAAACGCGCCGTTTCTTTTAAGAAGAAACGCGCCGTTTTGATGCTGGTCTGTTCGTCGTCCTCAACCTCAAGCCTCGGCAACTGCAGAGAGGCGCGCCGCTCGGTTGGGGGCGAGCTTTCCGGCGCGGTCCAGAGGGGCGAATCCGCTCCCAGCCCAAATTTGGTTGGTCATGAGCTTCATTGGTTGGTTATTGATTAACTCACAAGTTTGGTTGGTTATTGACTCATAAATTCAACCTACAACTTCCCACCAAACTCGTCATATTTGACTATTGAAGCCAATTAGTTCCAATAAATGGCCTTTTTCGTATTTATTTAGTCAGTGCCATGAAGACTGGGTTTTGTTTTTGGTGCTTTGACCAAGTTCCCATTTTACCGGGATAGTTCCCATTTTACCGGGTCAATTTCCAACTCTACCGAGGTAGTTCGTTATTTTACCGGGACAATGTGGACGGGTCATCTTCATCTCAACGGCTGAGAATAAAAATATGGTACTAACTTGAAATTGTCACCCTCTTACGCACAGTATGACCATCGTATGACCTTAATATACCCACATAGTTTATATTATGTCTTATTTATTGGTATACCCTTGACTGACCGTTGTATGACCATCTTATAACAACAGTATTACCACTTTATGACCATCCTATGACCTTAAGCCCAAAGTCCAATTTTGCTGCGCTGTAACTCCCCGGTGCGAACCCAACTTGAAGCTCGGTCTTCGCTGGTGCATTCGTATTGATGCACTATACAACTTTCATGAAGGACTCTTCCCCAAGTTACAACCTCTGTTTTGGTAAATCATTACATTCAAGTAACGTAATTACTATTCGAGTCCTCCGGGGAAGTTTTAGGGCTCGTTCTAATGAGCACAGGGAACCAGACCGCACCTTGAGTTCATTTTGGAAGAAAAAGTTAACATCCTTGAGTGCACGAACAACCCGAATACCACAAAATCAAAAGACAAATAACACCAATTAATCATAGGAAAAATAAACTGATTTATTGCAATAATCAAGTTCATCACAAGCTGGCCGTACATCCCAACAATAAAAATTTGTTCCGAAATCTACACATATCAACTCTTCACTGATATATTGCAGAAAACTGTCTAGATAGCAACAACGAAAGTAAAAAAAATTGGCGAACTTCACGCTCGTTATACAGGTATATGTTACTGTACGGGAGTGGGCACAATATTGCGATAAAGCTCCCAATCCTCATGACCTGGTCTGATAGCTGGTTGGCCGAACGGATTTTGCTCCACAAATGATTGAACATTGTCAGCATCAGCTAACTGTGCAAGATAGGTACGAAGTTCACCGGAAGGGCCTGCGAGTAATCGCGTGTTTGGAATCAGTTTATATTGAGGAGCAAAGCCTAACGCAGCAATCCAGAGACATAAAGCTTCAAACCCATTAGCTTGGAGACAACGGACAGGTCTTAATGTACATAATGTGTACAACTACAGCTATAATGTTGGCCTACATAATTAAATTAGCCATAGATAAGTACAACATAATAGTTGATAGTTTCTTACCTATTGCTTCATCATTTATCTGGTTGTAGTGATATGCGTGCGGGAAAATTGCTGTGTTCACCTAAAGAATTAGAAGCAAAGTTGCTTGCAATCATTGTACTAAAACCAGCAATATGACATTCGAAAGCAATAATACCCAATGGAAAGAGTTGATCAACTAACCGGATTGCGTAAGGCTTTATATGGGGTGTCATCCAACAATATCGTGTTGGATGCATTGTACGCCCCATTCTCCCAATGAAGCTCAGAAACAGTCTTTCCCCATATTTTTGTAAGTTCTTTGAGAAAAATGGGCTTCTTATCGTTTGCAGGGTTTTTGAACCCCGCTTTACTACAGTGCCTTTGGTCCTGCATAAACCAAGCGTAAAAAGGTTTAGTGGCACCATATTAACTCAACATACACCTAACTGACCAGCAGGGACTAAGCAGTGAATATGGTTTTATTTTACCCAGGAAAACAACAGTTTCTGTTTGTGAACACCAAACAGATAATCTACTACCCCGCTTGCATTCGGCCTACAAACAAGAATGCAAACGATCATATAACCAACAACAAGAAAATGAGAAAAGGCAAACATATGCTGGTCCATAAATGAAGTTTACCTGGTTCTTGAAGTCCACACCCCTACTTCAAATTTTTCGAAGCAAAACTCCAGAAAATCATCACAGTAGGGCCTCTTAAAAACTGGGGAAAGGCAATAGAAGATTTGCTGTCAGTAAAGCTATAAACCAATAAGAACTATGAAGGTACATAGAAATAACAATTATCACCATTTTTCCCTTTGAGCTTTTTGGATGGTTGATAATGCGGGTCGAAACGGGGGCCAACAATATCAGCAAGAAGGCCGTTTGGATCAAGAATCAGAAGCTTCTTCTTAGCATGGCTAATAGAAGGACCAGGTTCACATGCAGAGTTTGGTATCAGTGAAAGATCCGCTCCCTTCTCGATAACGGGCACATCAACTGCCCCTGCACAGGCCAACTGCATCAAAATTTCCCCTGCTTCTGTTTGTTCTTCAGTTGGCGTGTTTGGTGACTGCTCTCTTTGTGCAGGCTCATCGTCAGCCTCGTTTCCTCTTTCTTCAGCATTTGCTTGCTGCGGTTCTTTGAGTAGATCGATTTTCAGCTTCTTTACCATCTCAAGCCGATTGCCTTTCTCTCCCACCTCCTGTTGCAGCATCTCAAGCGCATCTCTCAATGCAATGACTTTAATGTTCAGTCTAGCTGTTCTTTGGATCTCCCTATTTTTAACTTCAACGAGTTTTGTTTTCAGGGCCTGGACGTAATTCTTCATGACGAGGCAGCAATGCTTGGGCGCAGAAGATGAATAAGAGGCGCCTCGCCCACTTGTACTTCTCAGTGTTCGTAGCGAAGGGGCTTTTGATTGCCTTTTCTTTTCAGCAGGTGACTGTCCCAATCGCATCCTTTTTGCGGGAGCACATGATAGGGGGATATTTGGCTCGCTGTCTTCATCGTTAGGCTCGCCCTCTTCATTTTCTTCGTCATTAGGCTCACCCTCTTCACTATCTTCATCACTGGCAGTAGTGGGTGTTGCATTGTTCATCTGTGAAAAAAGTAAGAAAACAACATATGTAAATGGGTGGTGGTTTTCTAATTGTTTAGTAAAAACAAAAATCTGGTGTAACATGGAAATGCAGTTCAATGTCCGTTAACGAACATGCAAGTGTTCGTAACAGGACCAATATATGGTGCAAACAAAGATGCCGCACCTTAATGTCTCTTCTTGGGGTTTTCTCCAAAATCTGGTGAAGAGTGGCGAGGTTCCACCTCACCGCTGCTGGTTGCTCATGTTCATGTCCTGTCACGGGGTCAATTAAGCCACTTCGTTCGCAAATCCATATCTGTTGCCAAAAAAAAACATAAGGCAACAAATGGTTAGCAGAAGAAATATGGATGAAAAAGAGTTTCAATTTCGCCCATTTGTGATGAGGTAAAACTTTACCATTATTAAAATCACACAGCCACTTATTGTGGGAAAGTAAGCGAGACGCGCCTCTTCTCTAGCTTTCCCAGCTTTTTTGAGCCCCGTAAACAAGTAGTCCAACACACCATTGGCAAAGTTGTACTTGTTCAATCCCTCAATGCTCTCACAGCACTTGATATAGCACCAAGGGAGACAGACTCCGGAATTCGCAAGGAGCAGCGTCATTAATAGATACATAATTAATATTAACGATGCATCCTCGTCCCCTTGATCGGTGTTCTTATCGTAGGTCTCCTTGAAAGCTGTCTTCAGATCCTCCTTCTTCACCCGTTGAGGTTTGATGAAGTATGCCTTTATCATTCTGGATTCTTCCACCCTGCCTTTTGTTGAAGCTGTTGCTTTTGGCAGCGCTACTCCTTCATTTTTAAGCCCAAAAATGTGCACCACATCATCTGTGCTGACTTGGCTGACCCCATTTCCAAACTTGAAGAGATTGGTCTTCCAATCGTACCATTCCAGGATTCTGGCAACATCCAAATCATACTTCTTTCCTGCAGTCCTCTTTCCTTCGATCAGATTCTTGTCGTACGCCTCTATCAAAGGCTAGAAATGAGTTTGTTTGAGTTTCTCCTTTATGTTTGGCCTTGCTTCTAGCTGCCTCCTCTCGAGTTCCCACATTTCAGCAAAGGATAACAGCGAGGATTTGTATTGCTGGGGTTTAGGAGGCCGCTTTTCTGAGATTTTCCTCTTTGGTACAAATGCAGCTATATGTTGTTTCCTTTTCTTGATCGCCGTCCTTGTAGATTTTTGTTGTTCCCTTTGGTTTGTGGATAATCGTTTTCTATGCATCTGCAGGAACATACATGATTGAATTTTTGGAACATAAGTCATAATAGCTGACATACACCGACCCCCAATTCAAGTATCCAAACAACCAGAGTATGGAATCTGAAAATCAAAACTATTGAACAAAGACAGATCAATTGAGACCACCAATTTGCATAAATGCAACGCCAAACGAATTTACATTTCCAGGAAACGCATCAGTATGCCAATACAAAGCCAAAACCAAGTATGTAAATATAAGTCATCCACACACCGCTGCTGACGCAGTCTTTAACAACAAAATAGCACTAAAGTATCCAGGGGGCGCCCCGTGCCCCATAAATGCGCCCCAACCCTAAAACAACAGAAAAACCACCAACAACGAAAAAAACCGCCCACCCAAAAGAAGAAGAAAAAAAAAAAAAAGAAAAAAAAAAAAGACAAAAACACAAAAAAAAAAAAACAACCAAAAACCCCAATCCCCTGCCCCCAGAAAAAAAAAAAAAAAAAATGGAAGGACCCGAACTGTTGGCGTGAGTCAACGTTTCTTGTACAACATGCTTTGTAATATTAGTTTGTTTCCTCATTAGTCTAGGACTTCCTGTAATTAATTAGTTCCTTGTTTGTAAAGGCTTAGGGTTAGACTTTGTATCCCTATTTAAACTCCTCCTTAGAGAGAAGAATAACAAGCTGGTTATTTCGACTTGGCACCAGAGCCAGAAAAGAAAAAGATAAAACCCTAAGCTGCTATCTTTCAAGCGGCAGAGATACCATGGAGACGCCAATCACATTCAAAGATACCTCAGGATCCGCCAGCTCCACTATGACTTCCGCCGCTACCGTACCTGTTGTGGTTAACAACAAAGATACCTTTGATGTGTATTTGGGAATCAAATTGAATGATGAAAACTATTCAATTTGGTCTCAAATGATGGAGATGCATGCTATTGCGTATGAGAAGCGAGGTTACTTGACTGGCACGGTAGAAGAGCCAGCCACCACCGATCCAGGCTATGCCGCGTGGGAGAAGGAGAACGCCAGAGTGAAAGGATGGCTACTCAGATCGATGGAGCCGAACCTGATAAACCTGTTCATTAGACTGCCGACAGCAAGTAAGGTGTGGGAAACCGTGGCTGCTATGTACTATGATGGGTCGGATCTATCTCAAATCTATGACCTGCGATGCAAGGCTACAAATATCAAACAAAAGGGGCGACCAGTCCCTGTGTACTTTAGTGAGATCAGGGAAATTTGGGATGAGATCGACAAGAGAAGACCTAATAGGATGAAGGATCCTGAAGACATAAAGATCCGACAGGAAGAAATAGAGATGGATCGAGTGGTGGACTTCCTTGCAGGGCTCGATATAGAATTCGATAAGGTCCGAAGCGATCTTATGCGAATGACACCAATACCAAAGCCGGCAGAGGCGTTCGCTTTCATACGAAGGGAGGCCCAAAGGCTGCAAACCATGGGTGGAAGAGGAGGGGGAGGTGAGATTTCGGTTGCTATGGCTGCTAAAACCTCAAACTCTCCTCGACCTACCTATTCACAGAACACCCCACAGATACCCTATGCTCCAAGCGAGGACAAAGACAACTTGAAGTGTACTTTTTGCAATGGGACTCGACATGTCGAGGCTACTTGCTTCAAGAAACATGGGAAGCCGGACTGGTTTGTTGACTTAAAGAAAAAACTCAGGACGGAAGAAAGGGCACGTGGAGGAAAGGAGAAGCAAGGGAAGGCAGCTTTGTCCATTGCCACCGATACTACCCAGGCTGCTGCAACTGGCAGCAACAGTGAGACACCAATGGTGTCTTTGATGTCTCAAGTTGCAATCCCCGATTCGTCCAATGGTGCAGGTAATCTAGGACGTGCACTCCTCACATCTAATGCGGAGCGCGATACAGGTTGGATAATTGATTCCGGAGCTACGGATCATATGACATATGATAAAAGTTTGTTCCAAAATATTACTACTCCTCATAGGATGAGTGTGGTCACGGCCAATGGAGATATTGCTCCTGTAAAGGGGGCTGGGATGATATCCCTTACCCCGTCTTTATCTTTGCATCGTTGTTTGCTTGTTCCTTCATTGTCAAGTAATTTACTTTCAGTAAGTGAAGTTACGGAGCAATTGGATTGCGTAGTATTAATGTATCCATTATTTTGCTTACTTCAGGATATTCATTCACAGGAGCATGAGCGGGCACCATAGTAGGGGAGAGGGGGGGGGTGGGCCCTAACGCTTCTTCACATTCTCCCTCTTCCGGGCCGTGCTCAACATAAAGTACAGCGGTGTCCTTTGGTCCGTCCTTCCCTTTGGGGGTAGGGTGGGGAACCCCCCACCCCCCTATCATTGGGCGTGGCACTAAGAGAAGGGGGTTGTACTACATGGATGATATCGTATCAGCTCGTGCTCATCATATTCGTGGGTCAGAAGGAGAGAAATACAAGCGGATTTGGTTATGGCATCACCGGTTTGGTCATGCTTCTTTTGGTTATATGCGCCATTTGTTACCTTCGTTATTTAGTGGAATAAATGACTCAGAGCTAAAGTGTGAGACTTGTATTTTAGCTAAGAGTCATCGAGTGTCTTATCCTTTGAGTATGAATAAAAGATCTTTTCCCTTTGAATTAGTACATTCAGATGTTTGGGGACCTTCACCTATCACTGTTGTTGGTGGAATTCGATGGTTTGTTACATTTGTTGATGACTGCACTCGTATGACATGGCTATATGTGATGAAAAGTAAAAGCGATGTTTGCTCGATATTTCAGACATTCCACCGGATGATTCGAACACAATTTTCCTTGCCAATTAAGGTCTTTCGCTCTGACAATGGAGGAGAATATGTTAACACCGAACTGTCTCAATTCTTCCAGGAACACGGCATGCTTCATGAGACAACATGCCCTCAGACACCACAACAAAATGGTGTTGCTGAGCGTAAGAACCGCCACATCTTGGAGACAGCTCGGGCCTTACTCATTGGGGCGTCAATGCCACAACGATATTGGGTTGATGCGGTAACTTTTGCGGTGTACTTGATGAACCGCATGCCTTCTAGGGTCCTGAATTTTCGCACGCCAATGGAAGCATTATCACAATATGTATCAGTGAGTTCTACACTCAAACTTACTCCGCGAATCTTTGGATGTGTAGCCTTTGTCCATATTCATAAAAATCAAAGGAGTAAGTTAGATCCTTGTGCAGTCCGGTGTGTGTTCTTGGGCGTTGCTCCGTTACAGAAGGGATATAGGTGTTATCACCCCGGATCACAGCGTACTTACACGACCATGGATGTCACCTTTCTCGAGTCTGAGATGTTTTTTGGTAGCGAGATATCGACCTCTGCCCTTCAGGGGGAGAACGGTGATAATGAAGGGCTCGGTTGGAGTGACATCGTATCGGACGGCGTCCAAAGTTCAGACAAGTGTGACATTAATCATGGAACATTGGAAGTGCGGCTTTCCCAACCATACTCCCAAGAGGAAGAACGGACCAAAGACTACGCTGTAACTAATGATGAGCACGAGCCAGATGAAGGAGAATGTGAAGAATCGTTAGAGTCCAACCCCCCTCTCTCCCCTACTATGGTGCCCGCTCATGCTCCTGTGAATGAAATTCCTGAGGTAAGTAACTTACAAGTTGATGCATTAACTAATCCTATTGTAGCTCCGTATCAATTGCCTTTGAGACTAAATAGGGGAAAGCCGCCAGAGAGGTACACACCACAAGCGAAGGTTGTCAAGTATGCTATTACAAACTATGTATCTTGTCACAGGTTATCACCTGAATACCAAGCATTTGTCAACCAAATGGCTTCCGTCAAGATCCCATACAAGGTCGAAGAGGCATTGGCAGATCAGAAGTGGACAGAGGCAATGAACTTAGAGATGGAGGCTTTACAAAAGAATGGCACTTGGGATGTAGTGCCGCTACCTAAGGGCAAGAAACCTGTAGGGTGCAAGTGGGTGTTTACTATTAAACACAAACCAGATGGTACAATAGATAGATACAAGGCAAGATTAGTGGCCAAGGGATATACTCAGACATATGGTATCGACTATGAGGAAACTTTCGCACCGGTCGCGAAGATGAATACTATCCGAGTGTTGTTGTCTTTGGCAGTTAACTTGAGTTGGCCTTTGAATCAGTTCGATGTCAAGAACGCATTCCTTCATGGTGATTTGGATGAGGAAGTATACATGGACTTCCCACCGGGCTATGGAGTGGCAAGTGATTCTAGTGGGGTTTGCAGGTTGCGAAAAGCCCTATATGGGTTGAAGCAGTCTCCTCGAGCCTGGTTTGGAAGATTCACACAAGCAATGAAGAAGTACGGATACCGCCAAAGTAACTCTGATCATACATTGTTTCTAAAGCATCGAGGTAGTAAGGTGACAGCGTTAATTATTTACGTTGATGATATGATTGTGACTGGTGATGATAGTGAAGAGATTCAGAAGTTGCAGCAACAGTTAGCGTCTGAGTTTAAGATGAAGGATTTAGGGGAGTTGAAATATTTTTTGGGAATCGAAGTGGCCCGTTCGGCGAGTGGAATTTACTTGTCACAACGGAAGTATATACTAGACTTGTTGTCGGAAACAGGAATGCTGGGATGCAAGCCTGTAGACACACCAATTGAGGAAGGTCATAAACTGGCAGTGTACCCGAATCAAGTCCCAACAAGTAAAGAGAGGTATCAACGGTTGGTTGGTAGGTTGATCTATTTGTCACATACTCGGCCTGATATTGCATATGCAGTGAGTGTTGTTAGTCAATTCATGCATAACCCGAGTGAAGATCATATGTCTGCGGTGATGCGTATCCTTAGTTACTTAAAGTCAGCTCCGGGAAAAGGTCTTCTATTCTTGAAACATGGACATTTAGAGGTTGAAGGGTACACCGATGCAGATTGGGCCGGTAATCGAACAGACAGGCGGTCTACGTCTGGGTATTTTACTTTCTTGGGAGGTAACCTAGTTACTTGGAGGAGTAAGAAGCAAAATGTAGTTTCACGATCTGCTGCTGAGGCTGAGTATCGAGGAATGGCTCAAGGGATATCTGAGCTACTGTGGTTGAGAATGTTGATCACTGAGATTGGATATGAGCCTAGGGAGGCTATGAAGTTGTTTTGTGATAATCAGGCTGCTCGTGCGATAGCAAATAACCCTGTTCAGCACGATAGGACAAAACATGTGGAGGTTGATAGACATTTTATCAAGGAAAAGTTGGATGATAAGCTGATCACTATTCCGTTTGTAAATTCTGAAGAGCAGCTAGCAGATATGTTGACGCACGGAGTTTCAGGGAGAGTCTTCCATGACTCACTGGACAAGTTGGGCATACGAGACATCTATGCACCAACTTGAGGGGGAGTGTTGGCGTGAGTCAACGTTTCTTGTACAACATGCTTTGTAATATTAGTTTGTTTCCTCATTAGTCTAGGACTTCCTGTAATTAATTAGTTCCTTGTTTGTAAAGGCTTAGGGTTAGACTTTGTATCCCTATTTAAACTCCTCCTTAGAGAGAAGAATAACAAGCTGGTTATTTCGACTTTAACCTTGCAAAATCACTCATGAGGGAGGCATTACAAACCCACTTTTTTGAGGGGGGGGGAAAAACCTTAAAAAAACAAAACCCCTTTTTTGCCTCCCCCCGGGAGAGGGGGGGGAAAAAAAGAAGAAGGGGGGGGGGAAAGAAGACAAACCCCCCCTCCCCTGTGGGGGGGGGGGGGGTTAGGGAGAGCGAATTCAGATGAAATTGGTTTTACCCATCGAAAGAAACCGGCTGGGTTCTTAAACAATTGAGGGGGAGAGTGAATTATTGGAGGGAAAGGCAGTGAGGAAAAAGCCGGCGGAAGTGCGGAAATGAAGATTCTACAGTCCGTCAGGCGGACCAGTTCGCCAGCCCTTTTAAAAGAATGATTTTGAAAAGCATGTGCCAGGCACATGATTTTTTTTTTTAAAAAAAAAAAAAAACACTTAGGCCGACCAACCCACCAGGCGGACTATAGAAAGCAAACCCCTTCTATTTTCTTTCGTTTTATTCGTTCTTATTTAATTTTTTAAAAAGTATCTCGAATCTGACAGAAGACGTCGTGAGGAAGGATACTCACGGTCAAATTTCAGGTAATACTGGAGTTATAGGTAGGTCGTACATTATACGACAGTCATTCGAAGCTCATAGGTAGGTTCGGAATACACAGTTCATCACTAATCAGGTTATAAGCATATCATACGCGCAACACACGGCCATAAGATGGTCTCACGAAGGTCATAAGTGGCCATAAAAGCGTCATAACCATGTCATAAATAGGTTAATCTAAAAATTAGATTAGTGAAGAAAACTAAGCCATATGACGCTCCAACAACAATGCTAAGTGGGTGTATGAAGCTCAACTAGGGCTGATTTTCGGACGGAACAGATCTGAAACAAGGGTTCCAATTTCCGTTCCAAAAAAGTTCTGAATGAAATTTTCTTTCCAAATTCGGAATCTTTGGAAATCGGACAAAATTCGGAATTTTTCGGATCGGAATTAGATCAGAAATTTCGATAATATATCGGAATTTTTAGGTCTTCAAAGTGAATTAAGATAAAATAATATACAAACTACGCTTACGAGATGAATACATAGTCCAACACATTGTTGACGCTTTCTGCTATATCACACGAGAGAAAGAAGAAAACACCCCAACTGGCGTGAATAATTGTTACATACCGGCGCACTTGTTTGTAAGTTGCTTACTCGTCCATTACACCATAATGCAGAAAGTCTCCCCTGCATTAACACATAGGAAAAATGTTTAATTCAAACACTAACACCGTTTGCTAATCTAAAATACAGGTGTCAATGGACACTGCAAAACCGGGCTCTCTTTATTTTAAGGAAAGGATAGGCATGATGCGAGCACAATTGGAAACGCAGATAGGCATTGCTGAAAACATATTCTTCCCATTGTGCATCCAAGAACACTTCACGCTGCTTGCTTTTGACACAGTTAGGATGGAATTTGTGGACTACAATTCAATCAGAAGCCCTGAAGGAGCTGTTCAAGAAGAAAATCTTCATTTCAGAATGGCAAGTAAAGTGGTATGTATTCTTAATCCCTTCCGAATAATAGTGATTTCAAACATTTTACTTCTAGGCATATTATTTGACCAAAAAAAAAATTGCACTGCCATGCAGAACGAATTTTTTTAATAAACAGTCAGCTGTTCTATAAAGAAAACTAAACTGTTAGTTAAAGATTTCCTCCAAAAGCGGGAACTGTCCTGGCAAAAGCGGGTGCTGTCCCTGTAAACTGGGAACTATCCCGGTAAAATATGAACTGTCCCGGTAAAATGGGAAAGAGCCTCGGTAAAATGGGGAACTGCACCGGTAAAAAATGGGGACTGAAACTCTAAAAAACCAGTAATATGTTCTTTAAAGAGCACTTAACTATTTGTTACATAACAGAAGCTTTTCTTAAATAACACTCAACCTTCTATAAAGAACACTTAGGTTATACTCATCTTATATAATATGGTCATAATTAGGTCATACGCAGGTAAAGTTGATATAAACTGAGGCGAGAAGGAAAAAAAAATTTACTGTGTTACTTACAGAATAGTCATGTGATCGGTAAAGAACTATAATCTCTTCTTAAAGAATACTCAGTTACTCTTTACAGGTTAGGGTTTACTTGATGAACACGCAGCTGTTCCTGAAGAACAATCCTGTGAGTACAACAAGATCTTACCTGCGGTCAGCAGTGGTGCATATGCTTATTACAGATGGTCATACTTAGATTATAATTAGGGCATAAATATGGTATACTCAGCTTGTAAGAAGGTCATAATTAGGTCATACGCAGGTAAATCACTAAATAAGTTGATATATACTGTGGCGAGAAGAAAAAAAAAACCCCTGTCTTCATGGAACTGACTAAATAAAAACCAACAAGGCCATTCATTGGAACTAATTGGCTGCAATAGTCAAATATGACTAGTTTGGTGGGAAGTTATAGCTTGAATTTATGAGTTAATCAACTGGAAATTATGAGTTAACCAATAACAAACCAATGAACAGTCAAAAAAGTTATTGCTCTATATAACCAACAATTGAACAAGCTACAAGGCCGTTCATTGCGCCTAATGGGAGGCAACAGTCAATGGATTGGGCTGTTTAGTCGTGGGAAATTTATGAGTTAACCAACCAATGAACAGTCAAAAAGTTAATGCTATATAAACGAGGAGAAGGGGATCCAACTCTACAGTCAAAGAGTTATTGCTATATAAATAAGGAGAAGGGGATCCAACTCTACAGCTATATAAATCAGGAGAAGGGGCATCCAAAATCTACCACTTCACAACCAAAACACACAGCAAACACACTGAAGATAAAATCCAAAGCAAAGAATGGCTGCCAATGGAAACGACAGGATCACCATTACCTGCTCTTTTGAAATGGTGAAAATCTTTTGCTTCAAATATTGATTTCATGTTTGCACTCGCACAAAAAGATTAGATTTGTTAAATATTCGCTGCATGTATTTTCATCTGTAGGCGCCTGGGCTAGGGAAGGCACGTGCGAATGTGAAACGAACGACAAGGTGGAAAAAGGTCGTCACTGATATGTGCAAAGCTCGGGGTATAGTTCGACGATGGTATTCATACTCCAAATCGGATACTGGAGAACCAGTGTATGAATTTAGAACCATTGAGCAGAATGGAATCAACGATGGTGATGAAATTCATTTTACTAGGCGGTTTTGATGCTTTTGCACCAAAAAATAATGTTATCTAATCAATAAACTATGGTTATTGAAGTTTACATTCCATATTTACTTATGCAAAATCAGCAAACCTGGGAAATGGGTGTGGAAGTGCCCCATTAACCAATGAACAGTCAAAAAGTTATTGCTTTATAAATGAGGAGAAGGGGATCCAATTCTACAACTTCACTACCAAAACACAGAGCAGCTAAAAATCGAAAGCAAAAAATGCCTTCCAATGGTGCAAACAACCGGAGGATCCCTATGAATATTACCTTTGAAATGGTGAAATATATATACTTGATTTCATTTCATTTTTGCGCTCGTACAAATTAGGTTAGATTTGTTAAATATTCACTCACAAATATCTTATCGTATTTCATTTTGTAGCTCCCAGGCCAGTTTATACGTGCGAGTGCAAAGCCTACAACAAAGTGGCGAAAAGTTGTGAGGCGTGTGTGCCATGAAAAGGGCTTACCTTCTCCACAAAGTTATATATCCGTCAACAAGAATACTGAAACAGTTTTGTCAGAAACCGTTGAGGAGAATGGAGTCACCGATGGCGATGAAATCTGTATTCTATGGTGTCTTGATGTCCAGGACTCTTATGTTGGTTCTTGCTCTTGTTATTGATCGGGTGCGGTTATGTTTAATCGAGTTTGTATTGGTGTTAATTGGTGATCTTTGTCTTTTGATTTCGTGGTATTCGCGTTGTTTATTTAATCAATTCAGAAAGTGCTCCTGCAAATTTATCCAACAGTCCCTTCAAAATATTGGTGGGAATGCCCTGGTAAAATGGGAAAGTGACCCGGTAAAATAAGGTACTGACCCGGTAAAATGGAGTACTGCCCCGGTAAAATGGGAACTGTCCCGGTAAAAACATGAACTATCCCTGTAAAATGGGAAGGTGCCTTGGTAAAAAGGGAAAGTGCCCCGGTAAAAATATGGCGACTCGAATGCTGAAACTGTAAAAAACACTAAACTGTTATTTAAAAGAACACCAAACCATTTTTTCATGAACAAGAATTTTGAGTAAAGAACACTCACTCGTTCTGTAAAGAGCAATCAGGTTATACTCAGGTCATAATCTGGTCATAATTAGGTCATACGTAAATAACAAAATAAGTTGATATATACTGTGGCGAGAAGGAAAAAAAATTTGCGTTACTTACAGAACAGTGACGTTTTCGGTAAACAGAAATAACTTCTTTTGTACAGAACACTCAGTTACTCCTTACGGAGTAGATAGGTTTTACTTAATGAACACGCAACTGTTCCTGGAAGAATAATCATGTGAGTCCAACAAGAGCATACAGCGATCACGCAATTATATAAGTAGGTAAATCAAGCTTAACTGCCAACTGTTTCTCTCAAAGGGTAGTGTTACAACCAACTTAATTTACAGAGCATAACATAGTCCCAAAAAATAGAACTAAGAGTCATCCAATTACAAGGTACAAAAAATATGTAAATAGCAACCTAAATATGTAAGGTTCAAATTAACCTAATACATTGCAACATTACAGTCCTAATTGCTACATCAACCGGTATGTTGGTGCATTCTGTAGAACTCTTCTAGGCCTTGATGATAAGGTTCTGTAGCAGGCGGCGTGTGTTGATTGTTTTGCCCGTCTTGCGAGGCCGCGGCTGTTTCAGATGGTTGTTCTATGTCTTCGGCATGGGGAGACCTGAAACAATGCGCACATACATTTACCATTCAAAACACAAACAAAACAACAATGCAAAACAGAATACATCCATACGTAATATAAATGATAAGATGATGCAAAACTGAAATAAAAACAGTAAGTAGTACCACAACCTACAACCAACAAGTCGGACCAAAACTCCATTACAACACAATTGTGCGTTGCTTACCGGACAGGAACGTCTCGACAAGTTTGTACATCATGTCCAAGCTTGTTACATCCGATACATCTGCGACGACGGGGCATCCTTTGAGTAAGAGATGATTTTTTTTGTTTGGTACGACCTTTGGGCTTAGCTCTGCGAGGATCCTTTACTCCGGAAGAACTACCATATGTATTTCGGTTCTGTTCTTGGGTGCTGCTCCTCAATGACACCAGGGAAGATACTTCATCTTCAATGCCAGTAAACGCATCTGAGACAATTTTACAACCTCCATCATGCATTAATGCCGTATCAATCAAATCCAATGATCGTCTTGCAAGTGCAGCTCTTTTGATTAGAAGACATCCATCATCAACCAAATCTTTGATCACATTCCCCTCCGCATCAAGAACCACACCAATCTTGGCAGTTTGAGTCCACCTCTTCAAGATGTACTTCTCCGGCAAATTGTCAACTTGCTGCCATTTTAAATATGCCAGTATGTGTCGGCACGGAACACCCTGGAACTCAAAACCCTTGCAGCTGCAAATACACATATCAGCAACTTTATCGTAGACAAGCTCCTTGCAACGTGAAACCCCTGAGCGTACGCTATCAGTTACTTGGTAGACAGTTTTACCATCATCTTCATCAATCACATCCATCTTACAAAAAAAACCACCAACCATCTCTTTGTGAAACATGTCAAAAATGTTCCTTGTGTATATAGATGCCATCTGACGTTCCATCAGCGTCAACACACTACTTTCAGGAGGATTTTCATTCAAATCAACATGGTCACATCTCAACTCACTGCTCCTCAGTTTAGAAACAGCCCGATCAAATCGTATTATGAATTCCATCAGCGTGTTCTTCTTGTTAATATACCTCTTGAAGAAGGCATGAGCGGATTCTGCTCTTTGACTACTTGACATTCCAGCCGAGAATACATGCTTCACATATGCTGGGACCCATTTGTTGCGTATACTATGGAGTCCGGCCAACCACTGATTATTTGCAAGTCCATGTTTTGCTAGGACATTCTCCCATTTTGCATCGTACTCGGCTTTGCTGTCTACCTCCCATAGGCATTCCGTGATATCGGCTAGAGCTTTTCCTATGGGGGGTGCAGCAAACTTATTCAATATGTGCCATATGCACAATCTATGGAAAGTTGTCGGAAAAGATTCCTTAATCGCACTTGCAATGGCTGCATCTTGATCAGTAATGATCATCTTCGGAGGCCCCCCTGGCATGGCTTTCTTGAACTCTTCAAACAACCACATAAATGATTCAGTGGTTTCATCGGTTAAGAAAGCACAACCAAACACGATTGTTTGCTTGTGATTGTTAACTCCAAGAATTGGAGCAAAATTCATCCTATAGCGGTTGGTGTTGAAGGTTGTATCAAATACCAGCACATCTCCAAAATAGTCATATGCCCGTCTAGACCTTGCGTCGCACCAAAACACATTACCCATAACACCCTCCGCGTCTTGCTCCATCTTGTAATAAAATGCTTCGTTCTTCTTTTTCTCGGCCTCAAAATGCTCCTTAAGCAGCTCAGCATCATGCCCATCGATTAATTGCCGCATTGCAGTTTTGATATTGTATATATCTTTGGGGGTACAGCCAACGTTTGCGCTTCCTCCTGCTTGCACCTCAAGAAGGGTTATCTGTTGATGGGTGGGTACATTGACTTCACTGAGCTGTTCAATAAGTGCCTTCACATTCTTGGAACTCCGATGCGAATTAAGTAAATGAACTTTATCGGGCTGTGTCAATTCATGGTTGTGGCCCTCAATGAACTTGACAAGCTCGTACTGCGTAGAGCTTGGGTTCCTCCAAATAGTGACTCTAGCTTTGCAATTAGTTCGAGCACTACCTCGTTTTCTTTTCCTTTCACCCACAATTGGTCGACTCACGCCTTCTTTATCACATACAAGATCCCTCCTCGTTTTCTCACCACGCTGGTTAAATTTTGTCGAACCACGTCGAATGCTAAATCCACCTAGTACTGCATATCTGTTATACATGTCATATGCTGCATCTTCAGAATTAAACACCATTTTCAGTCTCGGCTTTGAGCTCTCCTCCAAATCCGGTATATACAGTCTGCCACCCATGTTTATTTCAGTGTCATCTACCTGGGCAGCCTCCTCTGCATTCTCAGCCATTTGACCCTTTCAATGGTACCCTGCAACACGCCAAATCAGCCTCATAAAAATCATAAAAACTAAAAACTAAATACTAAATACTAACTCAGAAACTCGTTACTATACATACACAAGAATAACCTCAGCATATAAATGTGGGTTCTAAATCACTTCCCCCAACATATGAAGCTCAAATTTCCTCCAACAACAACAAAAACTACCATACCAAACTAAACCCACAATTAACAATCAAAATAACTACATGCACATGGATCAGCGGAAAGATTGTGATCAATGCGAGGAATTTGTGACGGCAGCTCAACATTATATTGGGGGCACTCAATATTATAATGTAAGCCTATTCAGTTTCATACGACCCATCCCTACTTAATCTGGAAAATCAATAACCTGTTTCTAATTTGATTTTCAATAGGTTCCGACAGGATACAACGCGTAATTATTAGCAACGAACTACGGCCCTCTTCGGTTTAGTTCTACGATCGTTTCTGCCATCGCAAGCAATTGCTCACACCTTTTACAATTTCAACAACTCTTCCGTCTGGGTAATGCAAACTGTGGGGATTTTGCATATTATCTGTGATTTGCTTACCACCCAAACAAAATAATTAGGATGGAACTTAAGTACCTGATTAGTGTGTCCAAAACCTTGAGCTGCTTACTATCACAGAGAGACACATTGATCCTCGAACAGCTTTGGTCGGACTGTCGGAAGCGAGAGACAGATTGATCCTCGAAGAGCTTTGGTCGGACTGTAGGAAGCGCGGATCCAAATGGAGGAGGAGACGGAGTGCATTGACGGAGGAGACGGAGTGCATTGACGGAGGAGATGGAGTTAACAAGTTAAAATTAACGGATGTTAATCTTGGGTGCGATTGTGTACTTGTGGTACATTATAACTTTCATTCACAGCCTTTGGATCTCCTTTTTAACTTTCAATTTCAATCCAACGGTGGTGGGGCCGGAGGCGCTGATAATAAGCCCGCTCTCTAGGCCCGCTCTCTAGCACGACTCTTTTAAAAGAGGGAAGATATATACATCCATCTTCCTTCTCCTGCCACTTTTTTACTCCCCCCCCCCCTTTTTTTTTTCCTTTTAAAACTCTTCACACTCAAAAAAATTATAATTTTTTCCCACCCCCCCCCCCTCCATACCACCCCACACAAGGTGGGCCCCCCCCCCCCCCCCCCCCCCCCCCCCCCCCCCCCCCCCCCCCCCCCCCCCCCCCCCCCCCCAAGCCAGGGGGAGCCAAAGAAAAAAAAAAAAAAAAAAAAACACACCCCCCCCCCCCAACCCTCAAAACACCAGGAACTATATTCTATATAACAAACCAAACACATTTTTCTCTTTTTTTTTCTTCTTCCTCTTTCTCTCTGTCTTCTTGTGGCTCCTGGCTGCCCCTACCCTTCCTTTTTTCTTCTTTTCTTATTTTATTTACTTAATAATATATGGTCAATGAGAAAATACCAAAACTAATCTTTTAGAGCACATGGGCTTTGAGATCAACAGTGAATAATTGCAGGATTCTCATTGCATTTTCCTCTTTGGTGCAGCAGTTAATAAATACATTGTGCAAGGCTAAGGCAGTTGCAATCATGATGCTGTTCTAATAGCTTACAACTCCTGTTGGGATTGCAATTGGTATCGGAATAACTAATGTTTACAAGGAAAATAGCCCGACTGCACTGACCATTCAATTTAGCATCGGCCGATATGGATGGACAACACCGACAACAACAAAAAACTTTGTTCTAATTCATCCAGTATGCTCAATTCCCACCAAAAAAAAAAACTTTGATATAATCGATGAAAATTTTTACCTTTTCTTCTTCGAATTCATCCTCTTTCATTGTGTTTTTCATAAAAAATTAAAGATTGTATGAGATTTAGGGTTTAGAAACATAAAGTATGATGCAAGATGACCGATTTTTTTTAAAAACCTAAATGGGTGTCCATAACTTTTATATAGGGTGTGCAAAGAAATTAAGTACTTATATATAATTTCACATAAGGATACAAATGTAATTACATATTATAAAAAAATTCAGGGTGTCCAAAAAAGAAAGACAGGTGTACATAGCAGCCCTCTGTTAAAAACAGAGCCTAAATTAAGTGCTAAAATTAAATGTTTTCAAAATTGCTAGTAAAGATGAGATTTTTGAATTCACTCGTGAGGAGAGAGATGTCATGGGTTGGGTTTATAAGTACAAGTTAGGTTGAAAATTCTAATTCCGAACGGAAAAATTTCAATTTGACGCCTGGAGATACAAAATCTGAAAATATTTCGAAAGAATTTGGACGTAAATTGGAACATGCATTTTCAATCTGAAAGTTCCAACTTTCTGATCTAACTTATTTCCAAAGATTTTCAAATATATTCCAATCAAGAAATAAAATACATTTCATATGTTTTATAATAATTTACTTATCATAGTAGTTTTAAGTATAATTTTAACTAAATCATATTTACTTCTGTGTGCTCATTTTTCCTCGCGGAAACATTTATTACTTACTTTGGAGTATGTATTCATCTCATAAACATAGTTCATATATTATTTTATCTTATTTCATCTTGAGAACTTAAAAATTCTGAATCTGAAATTTCGAATATAATTTCGATCTGAAAAGTTCCCAAATATTTATGATTTCCAAAAATATCGAATTTGGAATGGAAATTTTATTTCAAACTTTTTTGGAGCGAAATATGGAACACTTGTTTCCGATCCGATCCATCCAAAAATCACCCATAATTGGGTTGTCTTCACTTTCAATCATGACCCTTAAATTGTCATTTTTCCTGTTGTATTGCATGATGAGTCCTTACTTTTAGCCATTATTTTTGTCCTTTGCCATAGTCTTTCTCATTTTTTTCTATTCTTATTCATGTCAAGTTTGGTTTGATTTTTCTTTTGTTTGTTTTCTTTTCCTTTGAATGGCACTTAAACCTTTAGAACTTCCCCCATCTTTTGGTGAAGTTTGAGGCATAAAATAATAATGTAGAAAATGGGATAAACACCCACGAATAATATTGTTTTTGAATAGCAACCCACTATATTTTTTTTTGTGTGAATAAAACTTGAAAACCCATGAATAATATGACTATACTTAGGTGGAATGACTTAAGAGTTTACAAAATTAAATAATATGACTATACTTAGGCGCCATGACTTAGGTGTTTACAAAACCAAATAATATGACCATACTTAAGTGTCATGACTTAGGTGATTATATATTTCTTGTGCTCATTTGATTTTTTTAAAGTAGGTGGTGTGATTCAGGTGACTATACTTTTTACTTATTTGATATTAAATTTAAAATTAATAATTAGCAAAAGATTAGGTGATTTAAAATATATTTTTGAGGATTATAATGGCATATGTTGTAAATAATGTATGAAGGTGCGGATAAATATTTATCCTATATGGCAGTGATTTTGAATTTGGGCTTTAGTCAATGAAAAAATTATTGTTGGGTATAAGTCTAATAAGACTAAATTTTTTGGAGTAATATCCCATTAACCCATAATAATATGTGTATCCACATTTGACGGAAGACCCGAAAATTAAAGAAACTCCTTAGAAATCACGACATGGAAAAAGCAAATTATTGAAGCAAAGCTTTCTTTTTGGTATTGTTCAATATACATATATTATGACATCAAGGGACTGCAGCAAGTTGTACCTCTTATTGCTAGAACTTCTGCTTGCTACCAGATATTCAACTAGCAACGCCTATCAAATAAGAGACCCCCATCATAATTAAACAAGCACGAAAACCCCTCCTAAAACATGGATACTAGTCTTTCTCTTTTTATAACAAATACGTTCAGACAAGCATTACTCATATTATATCTTCTTATTTAAGATCGAAAAGAGATAGGTTCCACTCTTCATTCACCCCGAAGAAGCGAGACGTGAGTCGTGAGTCGTGACTCGTGACTACTGCACTATTCATAGGTGTAACACTCATTTTTTGGAGAAGATGGAGGGCGATGATCTCGTTTTGATCGTCTCATCCTCAGTTACCATAGATAGGAATCCGTTGCATGGAGAAGTATTCCCTAGCTGTCCATGTGATGGTGCTGCCTTGGGAGGTGGTGGTGGAGTTCGAGTTCTACTTCCTTTGATCCCTATTTGTTGTGGAGATGATGATGATGATGATGATGATGATGATGATAGCGCGTTAGGTGGAGGTGGCGGTGAAGAGGAAGTGGCGGCGCCGAGGGTAGATTGATGGGTTGGAGGAGATGAGGACGGAGATGGTGGTGGACTCGGAGTCTTCCTTCCGTAAATGGTTATGATCACGGCCAACTTGTTTTCTGCGGACCCTGTGATTACAAATAGCAAGGATAAGTTGAAATAAAACTCATTAAATCATGAAAAAGATTTTGAAGTGAACTAGTGGCTTTACATGGACAAAGAGAATTCGTACCCGATAAGAGTCTTGCATGAGCAGAAAGAGCAATCATTTGGAGAAGTGGAAAGAGAAGAAAAATGCAACAATTCAAAACTTTCATGATTGCTGTGTCTAGCTAGCTAAGATCAAGTGTAAGTGATGGGCATTTATGAAATAAAAGGGGACTATTTATAGGCACTTCAGCCACGATTATCAAAAAGGCATTAAGGCCCATTTGCGAGTGGTTTTGGTTGAGAAAATGAACTCCAAAAAATTATGGGTTAATGTGATATAATTTAAAATATTTGTAGTTATTACACTCATACACATGTATATTTTCTTATCGCTTTTAAAAAAAGAGGAACCTAATATGATGATGGAGAATTCAAGAGGGTTGATTTCTCTTCATCAGTTATAAATCCAAATTATGTCCAAACTTAATGATGATTTTGAATTTAAATTAGGATTATCCACCTAGAACTTTTTAATGGTTTATAGTGTAGAAGTTATGGTGAATTTGATGTGTAAAAAATAATATTAAGTTACTTATAAGAATTTCAGGTGGATATGTTCATGTGGATATGTTTAGGTGTTTTCCAATTAGGTGGAATTCCTCAAGTGGAGTCATTAGGTTGTTTTAGTTTGTTGGTTTAATGTATTCAATTGGTGGAATACTTCAGGTTTTCATAAGTTAGTAATTATATCAATTCTACTAATAAATTTAATATGAGTGTTTTAAGAAGGTAAAGATTACAAAATCACTGTATATATAAAAAAAAGTAAATGACTTGGATGCTTAGTCATAAGGCCTATTCAACAAGAAAAATATAAGAAAGGATTGCGATTGAAAGGAAATAATTTTTTATAAGTGTTTATCCCATTTTGCCAAAAACTAATTATGAACTACGCTTTAGAAAGCAGTTCAGCTATAAGCACATTGCTGACACAAAAATACTTTCTAAGTTTTCCTGCCAAACTTTAGAGCAAATCGAATGGGAGTATGTAAACTTGCCGAAATGTTAAATTTGAATCCTTAAAGCTAAATTTCAACTCCAATAGGTCGGAAAAGTGAAATAAAAAATGTCCATCTGGTGGGAAAATGTAAAATAAAAAAAAAACCTCAAATATGGAATTTTTTTACATCTCCAAAATAGGCCCCATTATTGTTAAAACATACTTTATTTAATACGTTTTTTATTCAATCAATGGAGTTGAAGACACCAATATTGATATTAATGGGAAAATGTAAATTATTAATATGAAAAATTGTTGTATATTTTGATAGTTCATTCTCTAGTGAGTGAATGTAAATTTCAAGATGAAAATGCAAACTTCTAATTCTAATATTTTACAACTTTCCCATTGAAACAAATTAATTTTACATCTTAAAATATTATATTAAGATGCCACTGAATTTATAAAACTTGCATTTACATTCTCAATTTCTCATTAGAGTTGCTCTTAGAGGTGCTTTGAGTTACCAAAAAAAAAAAGTTTATAGCCCCTACAGAAGGATTTCTAAACAAGTCCTAACGCTGATGTTTGTTGTTTTTTTTTTTCTACGTACGTAAAGGAGGCCGGTGTTTATTTTCGAAAGTTCACTAGTGATTATGAGGCTTTACATAGTGTTTTGTTCAAAATATGATTTCACCCCTATCATAAAGCCCTGTGGCACATCGCTAGTGATTCCTTTACCAAAGTTCTTCTTTGGATTACTTTAGAAACAAGTGCTTTGAATTAGGTAAAGCAATCACTGATTGAAGCTTCCGCTTCTGTTTCTTTCTTGTGAATAAATAGCAATAAGTTAAGCATGCAAAAGTAAACACTAAACTGTACCTGGTACTGACCTGAACAGAATCCAAGACCAAAGACCGAAAGTACATTTTCCAAGGGCCAATCAAATTTTTATGTTGTTTTCCAAAATTTCTATATTATTTGCTTCTTTTTGGTCAACCTTTCTCAAGCAATTTGGTGTCACCCATGTGTAAAAGGTGGTCAAAACTCAAAACACCATATGCTAGCTTCAGTGGCCAGTTGGATTTGTTATGATCAATTTCTGCCAAGTGATAGTGCACTTTGTAATGTAGCTTACGGACGTCTGCTTCAAGAGCATATTACGATATTTGTTCCACGGCTGTCAAACATACACGTTGAAAGGATTATATTCTTTGCCTTTATTGGAACTCGTGCATTTTGTTGTTTCCAGGATACAGTTACTAGGTTGAATTAATGGTTCAAGTGTAAGTTTGTTCGAGTAACTTTAATAAAAAAGATATAAAATTGATAATATAAATATAAGTTTTACAAATTTGGTGGTATTTTAATATAATATTTTAAAAGGTAAAATTAATTTACTTCAATGAGAAAGTTATAAAATATTAAAATTAGAAGTTTGCATTTTTCATTTTGAAATTTACATTTACTCAATGAAGAATGAACCTCAATATATACATTTGCTTTTTTACATCTCCAAAATAGACCCCATTATTGTTAAATCATACTTTTTTAATACACTTTTTATTCAATCAATGGAGATTAATGATAAAAAAAATGTTTGTGGTGCCAACATTAATTTTATTGAGAAAATGTAAAAAAAAAAATTCATATTTGGGATTTTTTTTTTAACATTTTCCGACCAAATGGACAATTTACATTACACTTTTCCGGCCCATTAGAGTAGAAATTTAGTTTTAAGAATTCAAATTTAACATTCTGACGAGTTTGCATTCTCCCATTGTTCAGCACCCAAGTTTTTTGTAAAAATGAATGAAGTTTTACACATTGGCAAACAACTTACATGTACTTTTTCTCTTTATATTTGAGGTAATTAAGCTTGCGACGTTATGCACCCAACATTATACATTGATGAATTCATTTGTAAATGCATGTATGTTGTTCATGATCAACCCACGTGGTGGTTTTGATGTGCCACAAATAGATATTTTAGCAAATTACGAAAATTAAAAGATATTCATGCAAGTGCAGTAGTTATAGTATTGATTAAAAAATAACACTCAAGTTAATAGTTGGTGTGGATTTACTGTAATATATAAAAATGGATGAAGTGAAGTTGATATGTTACCATTTAAAGTTCATGCTTGAGCAAACATAGTTATGTAACTTGCAACCAAGGCAAAGAACAAAACAATAAGGAATAAATTTCTCATCATTTTAAAGTTTCTGTTGATTATTTATGTACTCTCGACATCAAGTTATAGTTGGAGGCCAGAACACAGCACGTTAGGAATAAGAGTTTTGGTCAACATTCCTTGTAGTGGGCTACTTAGTTATTTATGTACTCTCGACATCAAGTTATAGTTGTAGTGGGCTACTTAGTTGTTTTAATAATAGTAAGGTTCATTGCTGATCAGTTTTGACTTCTGGAAGGTCTCCCTAGCAAGGTAATGTCAACAACCTCCTTTTACGGAGTAGCTTCGCGCTTCAGGTTTTTTACACGTATAATGTTGTTCCACGTTTCTTATGTAAGAAGGACTTCCGCGTTCTTCATTTTTTTTTTTTTAAAGTTTTTTTAAAAAAATAAAATTTTATGTGAGCGTTCTTCAGATTTCACAATGGAATCTCAATGATCTTTTCTTTTTGACTTTTTCTTAATCAAATGTCTTGAGGTTTCAGCTGTACTTCTATTTCCAATTAATGAGGTTACTCTCAACATGTATGTACTCTCTTACTTCAAGTAAGTTGTGTTGTTTTTTCTGTGAGGTCAATAAGTTTTCACAAGAATAACTTTGCTCTAGTATCAGAAAACGAACACAGATTTCGGTTCAAAATTCATTATACCCAATTGTGCTCGTGGTACTAAGGTGCATGGAGCACTATATAGCATTTTCTTGAATTCTTGAATTTTGTCGATACTATCTTATTTGTCGATATCTTAAACTATTAGTTTTTCTGGAATATTTAGTGAAGTATTTAGTGAAGCATTCTTTATCTAGTTGTGATTAACAAATTAGATACTTGATTAAGTCAATCTGGCTAAAATGCAAATGATATCAATACCACCACCTGAAGATTGAAATTACACATTCGTTGAGAGTTACATATAGGGTGCTTTTGGTACGGCTTCTAGTTGAGAAAAAAGAGTTTTTTTTTTTTTTTTTTTTTTAAGTAAAATAGTGAAAAGGTGTTTGCTGACTACAAATTGAGAAGCTTTTTATTTAAGTAGCTTTTTGTTTAAGCTACTTTACAACGTGAGAATGAAAAGCTCTCAAAATAGAGCTTCTTTTCAAAGCCAAACTGTAGCTAGACAAAAATCACCCTAGTCTTTTCTCTTATTTACATGTCATGTCCACACTTCTTTCTTTTTTATATTTACCCTTTTTGGTCATTATATACATTCACACTTTTAATTTTATATTTTGAAGCACTTTCACAAAAATTAGTTTACCAAACGCTTTACGGCTTATTTTTTAAGTAGCTTATTTTCGAAGCGTAAACAGTTTATTCTTGAAGCAGCTTTAATTATAATTTCAGCCATACCAAACTGAGCCATAGTCTTATCAGTCCACACATTAATCCACAACCACAATTCAACAATATCAAACACCCTTCGAATTTAAAACGGCATAAGTTTGAGATTCCACATTGAGTTCATATCATTCAACAACCACTTTATTAATTCATGCTGAAGTTATGTATGGAGTGCTTGGAGGAGACTTCTCGAGTAGATCGGTTACAGGGGGTGCTTGTTTGGGAGCTGGCGCTACTTTTGGCGGAGGAGGCGGGGACTTCGACTTCATCATTAGCATGTAATTTGCAGTATAATCCGTCGTAATCGCCAAGGCCTTATTACTTCCACTACTATCTTCTCTACCAAGCGAAGAAGGGAGATGCTTGGAAAAACGTAGGTGTTCTGATCAGAGTAATGTGGATACAAACAATTGGTACACAAATAAAATGCTTAGAGAAATGTGGCAGCATAACAAAACCAATCCAGTACTGAACTTTGCTTATTCGTTTAAACACTGTCTATGGTTTAATTGAACTCATTTAATGTTGTAACTGATGAAGTTAGTGACCCCATATTCTCCCGTAAATACTTACATGCTTATATTGTCAATATATAGACCATGCTTGTAAATACAAACTGTATAATTCAAATTCACAATAAGACAACATAAGCATTATTAAGAAATGATCTAGCCTATCAAAATATTAACTCGTAAGAATGTCACTGTTAATTACCTGCTAAGTATCTTGCTTCAACCAAGATCTGTCCATCGTAAGTTCCTTGAAAAGTGATGACTGAAATTAGAAGAATGGTGCCTATGAGCATAATGCTCTTCATCATTTTGAGAATTCAGGATTACAAAACTTAGGATTTTCAATTCTTTCCACCCTGCATTTATAGGGAGTGACCTCAATGGAGTGGTTGAGTTGTTTTGCCCACATCATAGAACTCCAACAGAGTCCTGTGTTTACTTGGTTTAGTAATTTCCTCTGGCATCAAAACATGTTTTACACTCTTTTTCTGGCATATCAACGAGATGTGTTGGATATGCTACGAATCTACGATACAGATTGGTGGTCCTTCGAAGTTGGAACCTCTAGTTAATTTAGTCACATCAGCAATGCTGAGATTAGTTCTATTTATTTAGGGCAGCATAGAAACTTTAGCATTGTTTAGATTTGTACCGTTGTGTCGTGATCTTAACCAGAAACACACGTACATGATAATTAACGAATACATCTGTAGTAAGTTCTAAGGCCACTAAATCCCACAGGGAAGAATGAATTAACAATGTTGTCAATCGGAGCCTGACTATAAGCCAAATGGAAAACGATAATGCAATATCACCTACTCTAATTATTAGCCTTGCCAATTTGTCATATAATTCACTTCTTAAGCTTCACCACATGCTGCAACAGATGTTTGTTACCTATGTATCAAACAATCAGCTGTATGTAACCAACTTTTTGTTGAACTGAATCACAGGGTTGGCTTAAGCCTGTTCTGCCTCATACGTGTACAATGCTAACAACTATCAGGTGTCGTGGCATTGGAGGAGATTGTGAATTCAAATTTTATGAACAGATAATGATCAATGAAAAAAATAGTCCTACAATGCACAGTTGTTCAAGTTGGAGCATAAGACATATGAGAATTAAGGGCTACTATAGGGGTTCACACTCTATAGGATTACTAAGAAATTTACAGAATTTAAACCGACCCGAAATTAATGTGTGAAAATTATAAAGTTTAGGGAAATTATCCAAAATGGCCTAAGTGGCCAACTTGTGTTCCAATTTGTTGGGGCAGCAAAATCAATTCCAAAATGTCAAAATTGTTGGGTAATTGCACATAAAGCCCCTCCATCTCAAAACAAGGCCGCCGAACCTTTGGAAGCTCTCACCGCCGTCGCTCTATTTCCGGCAACTTTCTTTGAACGCCACCACCTGCACCGGCTTCCCAATGTTCCAGAGCTCACCCCCACGAGGTTTCAACTCCAAACTCGCGGTGGATTGTCGCCGGCGAAGCAAAACGGAAAACTGAACTTTTGGAAGCAAATTCCGGCTAACTCAGGCCAAAGTAAGCCCCAAAACTTGTACCATTGAATTCGTTGGATTGCGTAGATAGATTTTGACATAAAATTCGTCGACTTTGGTTGAGAATTGAAGAAGTTATGAAATTTGGGGACTGTGAAGAACTATAAGAGACTATGGGGGACTATGAGGGACTTTGAGGAACTATGGCCGCACTATAGGCGCACTATGAGGGACAATGAACTCATTGATGAATTACAACTAATTTGTACTCGAAAGACTATAAGCGACTATGAGGAATTATGGCCGCACTATAAGGGACTATGAACGCATTGATGAATTACAACAATTCTGCACTCGAAAGACTATAAGGGACTATGAGGGACTATGGTCGCACTATGGCCGCACTATAAACCCAGGGATTCAATTGCAAAGTGTAATAGTATTTTACTTATTGTTGAGTTGCCCGCTGCCCGTTGAGCCATTTTAGAACAGAATTTGGCCTCTTGGGCCATTTTAGATAATTTCCCAAACATTTTCTTGGGGCTGAAAGGATTTTCCGGTTTCATCATTCCTTCATTTGGGCTTGTAAGTCAATAATGGGCTGCTTGTTCAAATTGTAATAAAGAGATCCTTCATTTTACATTCTTTTTCGAAAAATTAAAGTCATTATGTGGCATGCTGAATTTGAATCGAACACAATAGAAAATTGTGTGGTTCTTGGATTCAGCATTTGGGTCCTAAAATTTACATGTTGATAATCGTACATGACTAAATTATGCAGCTAACATGCCTCTCTCTCAGTCAGATCTGACTAAAGGATTAATTATGAGGAAGGTTTACCTGCTCCTCCATTAAATTATACAGCAAGTGAATGGAGAAAAAAACCACTTATATTTTACTGTCACTTTCACATGAATAATTTTAGACAGAAGAGGTTAGTAGCAAATTTAAATTTTCTGAAAGCGATACTCCAACATAGTTAAAGTTTCATCATCGTCGATCATCTCAAGTCTAATTCTCATAATCACTCCTTAACTAGCCTGCCTGCTTGTTCTAATTCTGAATTGGTTTTAATATCCCAATATTTGTATACCCTGCGCGCGTGTATGATTTCTAGCTACCATGATCCATTAGGGTCGTTAATCTTGATTGATGCAACATGAGCTTTCGATCGAGGTGCTCTTGGTATATGGACTATCTTAATGGATTATCTTATGGTGGAATCAGATCACTTTTCTTTCTTAATGGATTAGACGTAAGAGAATTCTCTTTGATTACAGATAAGTATGCATGCCCTTAAGTCTTTCTGATATCCAAGTTAACATTCCATGAAAAAAAGTAAAGGAGCTCCACACATAATTAATTAAGACAGCCTAAAGTAGGCTAGACAGCAGTAATTGAAGAAGCTTAAACAATAACTAGTTCAAGCAGAAGCAGCAGATGGACTTGGAGGAGCTCTCTTGGATAGAAGATCTTTCCCTCTCGGCGAATGGCTTGGTCCCGGACTCGGTTTCGGAGGTGGAGGCGGTGAACGGGCAACATAGCTATCTATGTTCACAAACCAGGTTTTTTGTGACAACGTCGACCCTGCAGCACCAAGACTTTAACTCAATCCAAATGGAAAATTCAAACCCTTAATTAGGAGAAGTGTAATGAAACTCAAGATCGTATAGGACAACTATAATTACCTTGTGAAGTGCTCCTCGTTTCGATTAAATTCGAACCCAAGGAAACTTGGAGAGAACTGATGAGAGAAAAGAGAAAGATGGTTTTGAGGATGAGCATCTTCATGATCTTGAATCTTTTAAGTTGCAAACACTTTGGACTAGGTTGGCATATATGTCCATAAGATTTATAGAAATGATCATATTATAAATATGTTGGAAAGACACATACTTGCAGGATTATTAATAATCAGGAAACCTAACCTGCTCCTCCATTGAATATATGTAGAGCAGTGATGGAAGAAATATTTATATATATGCTGTCTGTCTCACATGCACAACTGATAGCATAATTAAGTAATTTTATAATGGACAATTTTTGGCTATTCAATGGCTACTTTGTGTTGAGAATATGGTATGAAAAGTTTCACATTAGCTAGTGAAGGGACCTTGGTGGTATCCATAAAGGATTGGGCTACTGCCCCCATTGCCAATTGGTTTTGGGGTGGAACCTCAATTTCCTTCACTTTGATCTTATTTTTCACCCTATTGGTTGAAGCTATCATGATTGGAACCGTTCATTTTATTGATTATATACATAAGATCATTTCTTCAAAAAATCATCCGAGATCGTTTGGTCATCTAACATTGAAAAAATATGTGAACACTACAATTAGACGTCAAACGAGCTGTCTAAATATTTCACATAGTTAGGTAACCAAACCATTTCAGATTTGAATGATTTTTGCAGAGATGATCTCATGTGTATAATCAATCAAATGAACGATTCCGATCACGATACGCGTCAAGGGAGAGGGTGAAAATAAGATCAAAGTAGCACTTGGCTATTCTAGCTATTATCCTTTTATAATTACATTACTAGATTATGTATAATTAACACTTGAACTAGTTATACCAGGTGAGCATAATACCGTACTGCTTTATAATTTGTTGTTACAAGTGCGGCATGTGTGGCATGTGTGGGGGAAGGTTGATATGAAATGTTTTTATAATAAATTCTACTTATAGACTTCACATTGTAACTAGTGAAGTATAAAAGGAGAAAAATGCCGTTTAACAACGGTGAAAACCTGTTGTACAATGGGGTGAGTCATGTGTTGTTAGATCCCCTGTCGAGTATTGAACCCCTTCAGACGACGGATAAAATCCGTTGTACAAATATGTGTCTTACAACAGCAAGTGTTTGTTTTACAACAGAAATAGTCAGACGACTGATAATATTCATTGAGCGAATGTGTGTTTTACAACGGCTCCCACTGGCCGTTGTAAAACCAAGCAAAAAAACGTGTTAAATGTATCATTTTTACAACAGTTTTTCTGATAACTATGTTGTCTTTAATGTACTTGTACAATATATTTTGTTGTTGTATATGCAGCTGTTTCACAATAGTTTCCATAACAACATGAGTTGTTTGAATCAAACCCTTCTTTTTTTTTTTCCAGAATCCCATTCAATTACACACCAAGAATCTCGTTTGAGCAAACCAGCAAGAATGCATTTTATTAAATAATGTTCCACACCAAATACATTAGGCAATTCTTACTAACAGCACCTATATATCCAAATTGCTACCATAGCAAAACACCAACATTTTACTTGGTCATATTTTCTAGCCTATAACTCCTACCATATCTACAAAGTTCCATAATACTAGTCATCCAAGTTTCAGAATAGTGCCAGAATTCATCAACATAGTTCATACCCTACAACCATAATAGAAAATCCAAAAAAAAACTGTCTAATTCTTTAAAGATGTACTCAATCACCCTGGACATTATTAGCCACCCAAGCTGACCATTCTTGGCGTACTTCATTGATGCCGGCTTCAGCGAATGCCAAATTAGAAGATGTACTCCACTGAAACAAATGCAATTGTTACTAATGTGGCCAGTTGGAAACTTAGAAGTCTAACACATATTATCAACTCCAATACATGAAATGAAGTAAAGCCTGCACACAAGGACAAATAAATGAGTAGCTGAGGGAGGCTACACTTGAAACTACTTAAATGTGAGTCTTTCAAATTTCTCGTAAGAAGTAACAGTGAAACAAACAAACTTATAAGTAATTCCTATATACATTAGACCTATAGTTTCACACTTATAAGCTCCAACAGTTTCATCTTCTGTGTACATGCGATAGCCAATCAAATAAGTAGTAAATCATAAGAGAAACAAAGCTGATATCATGTACAACTGCAAAGTATTCATTCATTGATAAGAGAAACAGAATGAGGCCGCAGCTATGTGAAGATCTAGAGTTTTAATGAAACTCTAAGACACATATAACAAACTAATCGGATCTGTTCTAGGTGTTCCAAAAGATATAATAATGCCAAATAGTGATTTAGAGAAAACATAGACATGAATCAAATTATGAACCTGCTTAAATCACCACAAGTATCTTCATTTGTGAAACATATAGCACAAAAAACAACTGAATGAATTGATTGACCAAATTTGGACTAAAGTCACTACAACATAGAATGCTTACAACTACTAAGTATTAAGCCATAAGATGTGATACGTACAACTAACCTATAGTCGAGAAAAATGATTTGTCTCCCCATTCAGCAACAAAAACTAGGAGGAAAGTGATCGCGGCAGTGCTAGCAGCAGCTTAGATTCCAGCACCATTTCCTGTAAAACCAGGACACAAGTCAGTATAAAGAGGAGCCACTTAACAACACACCAAACTCAAAGAAGAATATTGACTATCGCCAGAGAAAAAATAAGGAAAGCGAAAAAGAATCACCATCTTACTAAGGGAGTGAAGACCAAAGAGCCAAATTGTACACAGGCTTGATGAACATAGAGAAAACTCAAAGATATTGGTTTCATCGACCAGGTTTCATGCCTTCTGTTATTACGGATATCTGTTTGGTAAGAACAAAATTAGCATATTCCTAAACACCAAGGATGATTGATGAAAAAAAGTAAAGAGACATATCTGTTTAGTGAGAACAAACTTAGCATATTCCAAAACACCATGGATAATTGGTGAGAAAGAGTATAGAAGATGCAGAACAATATCCCACAATATGCTAACAGGAATTTCACCTGTCAAACGATTTTCGAATAACCCAAGTTCCACTAAATTAGTCAGCATCCCCAATTCACCAGGAATTTCTCCCACCAGTTGGTTCTGATACAACTCAAGTCCTTCCAAAGACTTGCAATTACCAAGTTCCGGAGGTATGTTTCCGGACAATTGGTTCTCAGGAAGGTGAAGAAGTGAAAGGTTCACTAGTTGGCCTAAGAAAGATGGGATAGTTCCAAGGAACAAAATTTCCATCGAAACATCGAAATTTCCATTGAAATTTCCATAATTTTAGAGGTCCGAAACTATCGAAATATACCGAAATATACCGAAATTTCCATAGAAATTTCCATAATTTTGGCTATCGAAATTTCCATCGAAACTGAAATTTTATTCCTTGGATAGTTCCCACTAAGTTGCAACTCACAGCAGCAAATTGATTGAATGACAAATCCAAGAATATTAAATTCTTGCAATTTTCTGAACCAAAAGAAATGCTACCCTCAAGACCATTTCGACTGACACCCAAATAAACTAGGCTCTCAAGGTTATTCAAACTCTCAGGAAGCTGTCCTGTCAATTGGTTTTGCAGCCCCAAAAACAACTCCTCCAACTTACTACAGTTTCCAATAGATGGAGGAATCACTCCTGACAATTGATTGTCATATATGTACAGAATTACAAGCTCACTCAAATTCCCAACATTTCCAGGAATTGAACCACTCAACTTGTTGGTGTACAACAGGACATCAGATAAAGCAGGAATTGCAAACAAGGATTCAAGAATCTCACCAGAAAAGCCATTTGAAGACAAGTACAACTGTTCAAGCATACTGCAATTGCCTAGCTCTACTGGAATTCTGCCAGAGAAAGTGTTGGAATCTAACAAGAGAGTCTGCAAGTGGGTTATGCTGCCAACTTCAAGCCCCAATTGGCCTGAAATTCCATACCCAAAAAAGTTCAAGGACACCACATTGTGGGCTCTGTCACACTGGATTCCAACCCACTTGCATGGAGTGGAATCAGAGGCATTCCAGCTTGAGGAAATGGAATCAAGCTGATTAGATCTGAAAGGGGGGTTTTATTGCGCGAGCAACTCGCAGCTGGCGGCTTGGCGTCATCCTTTCCTCAGCCGGCACGCTTCAATCGAAGTTGGTACGATGCGCGGGACGGCGTCGACGACGACGAGTGGGAGCGACGATGACGGCTCGTTGCTGCTGGAACTGGGCTAGGTGGAAGGACAATTTCGGTTTCTTTGGATCCAATGAGATTGGATCTGCTCTACGAATGAGGACGGGAAGATTTGGGAGTGAGGGGGAGGGAAAAATGAGGGTTTATGGATGATGAAGATGAGGGGGAGGGAAAAATGAGGGCGAACGAATTCAGGAGGTCTGGAATTTTGGATCTACAATTTTAGGGTTGGTTTGAAATCTGCGAGAAGAAAAAGGAAAGTATCGAGGGTAATGAGGGGCTTCAGAGAAAACAGTGAGAAACACGAGTGAAAAATAAGAAAAGGAGAAACACGCAAAAAAATAAAAATTTGGAACGCGCAAGCGCGAAATCGCGCGCCCCTTTTATTTGGATTAAGACAACAGAAAAAACAAGAAAACTGTTGTAAATGTATTCAATTCAAAATTGTGCCTGTAAATCTGTTGGATGAAGGAACGTTTTACAACATATTTTCAAAAACTGTTGCGAATATTCATAATACAACGGTTTTGGTCAATAACCGTTGTAAATAATGCGTCGTCTATCGACATTTTTCTCCTAGTGGCTAGTGTCATTTTGAGAGGCGAATTAATGTTGTTGAATATTCGATTATGATATGTGTTTGTTAAAAGTCCGCTAATCTCAATTGGTTGAATGTGCATCAAAGAGTGCATCTAATGATCATGATTATGACATGTGTATATGTCTATAATTCGTTAATCACAATTAGGTGAATAGAGATGTGTACACAAGCAATTGAGCTAAAGTAGTTGTCATTGCCTATTATGACCTCGCGCAAGAAGGGGCGCATGATCGCTGCCGGCCTCTAAACTTGGCGGGTCTTGCATACGTTGATGTAGATCGGTTCTTGATACGTTTCTAAACAAGCTTCTACATATGGTATCAGAGTCAGGTATTTGAAGATAAATGAACACAGCAATACTTTGATCGGATTTGAAGGGAAGCTTACATGGTACTAATTAATTATGATTCTTAGATATAAGTTGTATAATATGACATAGAAATAGTAGTACTTCAAGAGAATGATAGCATGCATTCAACAATGACGTATACTTGAATTCAAGCTGAAGCAGAAAACGGATTTGGAGGAGCTCTCTTGGAAAGAAGATCTTTTCCTCTTGGAGACTGGCCAGGTGTCGGACTCGAACTCGGAGGTGGTGGTGGTGAACGGGCGGCGTAGCTGTCTATGTTCACAAACCAGGTTTTTTGTGAGAACCCTGCAGCATGTCAAAAGTTAAACTCGACCCCAGGCAGTAAACTCATCGCCAGAGAAAAGAAATGAGCAACTAACTAGATAGAGTGCATGAGTAATGGTAAAAAGAAAAAAAAAATTACAAAACCAATGGAATTTTTTTTTATCAAGCACCAATGGAATTGTACAGTTACCTTGTGAATTGCTCCTTGGTTCGACTAAATTAGTAAAGCATGGTGAAACTTGGAGAAAACTGATGAGAGAAAAAAGAACAATGGTTTTGAGGATGACTATCTTCATGATATTGAATCTATTGGGCATGCACTTTTCACTTCGATCTTATATATTGCCGTTTGGAGGCAGCCACTGATCATTTCGGAATTTTATTTCTGGGTAATTATCATGAATGGTGCCTGAACTTTCCTTGACCGGACTTCATAGTGTTTGAACTTTAAAAGTGATCAATTTGGTACCCAGACTTTTAAAAACAAGACTTTATAGTGTCTAAACTTTAAAAGTGATCAATTTGGTACCCAGACTTTAAAAAAGAGGACTATGTAGTACCTCAGTCAAATTTTTTTTTTTTTTTTATCAAAATTCCATTAAAATGAGGGATAAAATGGTCTTTTGACATTAATTTTCATGCAAAATACTATTTTTACCTCTCAACCTCTATATAAATATGTACTATGATGTTTCAAAAAAATAAAAATGTGCATATAGCTATTTTCGAATAATAAATAAATTGATTAACAAAAATATACTCGAACGGTAGATTTTTTTCTATTACTCAATTTATGTTAAAAATATTTTTTTTATGTTCGAGTATATTTTTATTTATCAATTTATCTATTATTTTGCAATATCTATATGCATATATATTTTTTGAAACACCATAATACACATTTATATAGAGGTTGAGAGGTAAAAAAATAGTATTTTACATGAAAATTAATATCAAAAGATCATTTTATCTCTTATTTTAATGGAATTTTGTCAAAAAATTGAAGGAGGTACCACATAGTCCTCTTTTTGAAAGTCTGGGTACCAAATTGATCACTTTTAAAGTTCATGCACTATGAAGTCCGGTTTTTGAAAGTCTAGGTACCAAATTGATCACTTTTAAAGTTCAGGCACTATGAAGTCCTGTTAATGAAAGTTCAGGCACCATTCATGATAAAAACCCTTTATTATATGTTACATACATTTATTATAATATGCGAATTAATAATATTAACTGAGATATTATGGGTTGATATTCCATTAACCCTAATACAAATGTATAAGATAACTGCTGTCTTGCATCCTAACTGTTTGAGCTTCATGTAAAATCATATAACTAATTGTAGCTTAAAAAGAACTTACAAGTCCGAAAAACCTCTTTTAAATATTACGAGTTGTACATGTAATACTGCCCAATAACATAAACCAGTTGAAGTCAATACTAAAAGCTGGTGACAAAGGACAAAATGATATAACATATATGAAAGACTTCACAACACGTATCTTTCAATGCAAAAATATATTATTCGAATGCATGTTGTCATTATTGTAGATGTGATACCTTAACGGTGGATATTGTTTTGTTGTTCAGTAGAAAATAATGGGTTAGGTCTTCCAGCTCAGTCGCATAAGAGTGTTTCTTTTCTGCTGCAATATGAGGTTCACATTTCACCTACTTGATTCAGAAATTTGGAAAGTCAATTTTGGTGTGAAGGGCCCAAATTATAAGAAGCCTTATATTTTTTTGTAGTAAGCTATTAGTTATATGAAGGACATATGCAACTCACTTAGATCTGATTCAAGCATTGTCCTAGATGTTTATTCAGCCATGCAGATCTCTCCAATTCGTTATCTCATGAGAGATAATCACAAATGGCGAGTCTCTGTATTTTCTTATCCTTGTATTTTCCATATTTGCCTAATCTCAATCCTTCTCTTAATCTAACTACTACAAATATGACAAGTCACATTCATTTATTATTATTATTATTTTTCTTTTCTCATATGTTTCCTTATGGTGTTCCCTTAACTTTGACGTCATTAATGCTTGTTAGGAATCACGCCCTGATTTAATCTCATTCTCTACGTCTTTTTTTGCTGCCAAACCGGGTGTCATTTGTTTTCTACCAAGTTTTCAACACGAATGAATGACTTCAAACTAAGGAACACTTGTCAGAGATTGATGCTGCCCTATGATCATCACAATCATCAAGCAAATCATCATCATGATGATCATCTGCAAAATGGATCGACAGATGGATGTGAAGCCAAACACAAAGCTAAGTGGCAAGATCATGAGAAGGATAATCAGTCATTTTTGAATATGGTATCGGATAATCATGGACCAATGTTGTGAACTATGACCCCTCCACAACAAACTCAAGGAAAAAAAAAAAAAATTAAAAAGAATTAAGAGTGACTTGCCATATGTGTAGTGGTTTGATAGAAGGGTTAAGATTACCTAAAATGCGAGAAATACGTGAATAAGAAAATATCGAAGCTCAGTATCCACCTTTGTTGAGTGGTGTAGGTACTTACTTTAGCTGGACCAACTGCTTGACTAAAAAAAAGAACGTTCAATGAGATTAATTATGTAAATCCATCGTTTTCTGTATTGTTTAAGTTTTGTATTTCTAAGTTCTAGTACTTCATTTGATTTAAGGGAGAATTACCCCTAAGGACAAAAACCACCCCCTAATTCTATGCTAGGCCAACATAATCAAACCACTACAAGAAAAATCAAGATAGGCATCGGATTTTATCCGATGCCAAAGACCCATAAAAACCGATGCCCTGCTCGGTGATGCCTAATACTAGGGTATTAGGCATCGGATAAAATCCGTGGCCTTTTCTTCATTTGGCATCGGTTTTTATATAAAAACCGATGCCTATTTGCTTTTACATATGCTTATTGGGTTGACTTCCGACGCCTAAAGTACCTTTGGCATCGGTATTTATATATAATCCGATGCCTAAAGTGGCTTCGGCATCAGTTTTTATGAATAATTCAATGCCTAAAGTGTCTTTGGCATCGGTTTTTATGCATAATCCGATGCCTAAAGTGCCTTTGGATCAGTTTTTATATATATACCGATGCCTATGTACACTTACAGCAACGGTTTTTTTGCAAAAATTTGATGCTATTAACCTTATTTGGCATCACTTTTCCCTAAAAATCTGGCAACATTATGCTTCTTTGGCATCATCATTACCCTTATTTAAGCAAATCATGAACTACAATCATGAGAGAAAATACAGAATTCTTATATATACTTCTCATGAATTACAATTTGTCCAAATGATGATGAACTACATATTTCATGAAATGTTACCTACCCCATACTTATCAAATACATATTGTAACAACTTCTGCCAAAAAATCAATCCTATATACTAACTTGAAAGAGCTTTGTGAGTATGTTGAATTCTCTTCGACACTTTACCTTATTTCCTTTTTACCTGCCATAATATGCAAACCAAGATATTCATTAAGTTATTTCACACTTGTGGAGTTTAACTCAAACCAGCTTCTAAGTTCTAACAAAAGAATTCGATACAAATGTAGAATTGAGGAAAGAAAACATTGATGATCAAAATTAATAGCAATACATTCAAGTGCAAGAAACTGAGTAGTAAAGCAAAAAAATCAAAACTTGAAAGAATCACTCATAGACTGTGCATACGACCGATAAGCAAACACTCTGATTCCAACTCAAGTATACTAATTTAGTTGCTCCAAAGAACTCAACAACAGTACAATGTATCAAGAATACTGAATCGAATTGAAACGGTATATTGACACAACCAAAATCAAATATGCATACATGTTTAAGCAAGTAACATCAACTAGAACCTATAAAGAAAGCAAAGCTTGGGATTTCCTATTGCCAAAATCTAAACTAGCTAACAACAGATGGTGACCAAACAGAAAAAGAGATAAGATTTAATGACATATAGCTCTGGTCAACTTGCAGTCTGTTTAAGTTTGACAGATTATCAAGTTCATCAGGTAATGAACTGGACAACTTGTTTCCACTCAAGAGCCTGCACCAGAATGCACCCCACAAAAAAAAAACGATGAAACTATTTAACTGTAAACCATTGACAGTCTACAAGTCATTTCTATCCCATTTAGATTTAGGGATGCATAAAGAAATCTTTCTTTTGCAAGAGTGTATGAAGACGACTAGGGATGCACAAAAGTACTTTGAAAGATCAACATGAATTTAACTTACAAGAGCTTCAGGATGTCATTTTTCCAATCTCCTTTAGTATGGTGCCACTTAAGTCATTCCACATGAAATCCCTTCAAAAAGAGAACACATGAAATCCCTAGCCTTATTAGAACTCTACCTGCAAGAGATTGAGGAACAAGAAAAGGGTTAGTTCTTTTTTCCTTAAACTTGATAGATCATAATCTCATATCCAAGTATGATTACCAAAAAATTTGGCATGAATCTATCAGAGCACATTATGAATAAATGCACAAGACACCCAGAGAGAGGAACAATGCGAGGAAAATTGGAGGAAACTCTTATGAACATTGCATGTGCATTTCTACAATAATTGAAGAAAACCAAGTAGACCAGCAGTGCCTAATACCAGTTCACAAATGAAATTAAGTCTAAATTGATGAAAAGAAACACACCTACATGGAGATTGTAGATTGTTAAAAATGAATTATATATTTCCTAGCCATCACTCTGGAGTTTCAAGACATCCAAACCAACGGTCCTAAAACTGTGATAAACATTTTTTCTCCAACTCAAAGTCAAAGATTAAAACATTCACCCAGAGCAGGACTTCACTGCTATCACAGAGAGTTTGGGTAACCAAGATCCCAGAAGGATGAACAAAAGCTAACAGTTAGCCTATTCCCGAGAGATTGAGATGACCAACTTGGCCATCATTAAAGCACGACCAAACAATGCAGCACTTTCTTCATCCTCATTTAGTGCACAAAGGAGTTTCAAATCTTACCACTTTCTTCATCCTCATTTAGTGCAGTTTTATTTCAATGATTTACCCTTTACAAAATAGGAAATGAAATTCAAAGAGAGGCTAGGTACAAAACTCTTGCAAAAAAGCATAAACCAAAATAAATTCAAACCTGCTTGTCAATAATTGTGAAGGTTGCAGTTCCTGAAGCAATACAATAAAAATGTCAGCAATACCAAGAAAGAATCAAACCATTACACTAGATGCAATTGAAGTACTGAATTCCCAGTTTGAGCCTTCCTATCAGTGTGACTAACAAGAAAACCATTGCTCCATATACACGACAAAATGAGAAAAGTGTAGGAGTGTTAAAAGGAAACCACAATAAAGATGTCCATAAACAACAAAACAGTTGTCAATGAGAGCAAAAAATATTTACCATCGTCCCCAACAACGTGATCTAAACAAAACAGCTGTTAGATAAAGGCCAAGAAAAACCTGATTAAAAACAGAGCGCGACAATTGGAAAACAGCTCAAGTGATCAAGTGAGTAACAAATGCGACAAGGTCACTTCATCATGACATGTTATCTCCCTCCATCTCTCCCCACAAACAGACGTACATACGATGCACTCACGCATATTATAGCACTAAAGAGTATCACTTTCATTTATAACTATTAAAAACATGCCAGTGAGATTAGTTATGGGTTGCACTTTTTTGATCTAAGAGCAGCGGGTCCACTCCATTCATACACACTCAAAAGTCCAAACAATGAGGCGGAAAATACCAATGTATATATACACAGCGACCTGAGCAAATGAAGCAAAAACTCTCACTCAATACTACCCATTCCATTTCCAATATTTTTCCACAAATTTCTCAGGATTTGCGAAAACTTCTTTTATCAAAGATATCATCAACACCCAAAACTTGTAACAGAAAGAGGACTACATAAACCAGCATACTGAACTGATCTGTAAACTATACAACACTAAACCTAAGAGGAACCGCTCTTTGCTGACTTTCTAAGTTCTAAGCTCAGTCACACCAGTCAGATTCACAAAAAATTATACGAAATTGGAGAAAACTAAACCATATGGTGAAGAAAAAAGACAGATCTTTTATTCATCGCGAAATTCAAAGCTAAAATTGCAATAATAAGTCAACCGGAGCTATCATCTATAAGGTTGAGCCAAAATCAGCAGACCCATATCAGAAAAATGCAATATTTTGCCTCAGAAGACAAAAAAAGCTGAAATTGAAGTTATGAGATTTCAAAGAATCGAACTTTACCTCAGATAACCCCTTGGTAAGAAAGAGAGAAGATGAATACGGTTGTGGATTAGAACAATCTGAATCAGGTCCGCTATGCAAATGTGTCTTTCACCACAACAGAAACTGATAAGCGACTATAACATGACTAAACTTGAAAAAAACAACATCAAATTTAAGCTTAGTGAAGTTTAGTGAATCAGCATGAGTATTTAAGACAAAACATCAAAATTAACAGCAAATTGACAGCAAACAAAGAAGCAAGATTAATAGAAACTTGTGAAACCTCAGTATTAATGGAGACGAACCCAATTAGATTCCGAAGCTGTTCAAATCGACGGCGACCAAGCAAACGGCCAATATGCGAATTGGACGAGGGCGACGGGGACTGGGAATGGGCAACAGAGACGGCGACGGCGACTGCGAATGGACAACGGCAACGAGGACTGGGACTGCAAATAGGTAACAGCAACAACGACGGCGAATGCGAATGGGCAACAGCGACGGCGACGGGGACTGGGACTGGGACAACGACAAGGAATGGGCAACGGCAACGGCAACAATGAGCTCCGGGTTGGGTAAATCTGGGCGAATTGGAAGCTATGGTTGGGGTTTCAATTTTGGGGAAGAGTTCGCGCCGACCGGCGAACTTTTGAAATTGAACAGGACCGACCGCGTTTCCTACATTTGGCATCGGTCATACCTTTTTTTTCAAACAAAAGGTGCACATTGCAATTGGCATCGGTTCTTATAACTTAACTGATGCCAAAGTGCAACTTAAAGGCATCACTTTGGCATCAGCGCAATATGTACTGATGCTATAGCCCCTTTTGGCATTAGAAAATATGGAACCGTTGCCTAATACACAAATGGCATCGGTTATTTATTTTGCTGTTGCCTAATTAGTGTTGCCTAAGGTGATTTTTCTTGTAGTGAACCTTCACCTCCAAGGACAATTACCTAATTTATTCCCAAAACAATGGGTCCCCCTGGAAACCCACGACATCAACCCTACGCGCCCAAGTTGCTTCGCATCTCATATAACGGTCGCATACCAGCGACGACGTCGTCGTTGCCCAGGCCAGCAGCTCCGGTTCCCGCCGACACCGCTCAGGCCAACAACTCCCGCTTCCATTGCCGACGCCGCCTAGGCCAGCAACTCCCTCTGCCGACACCGCCTAGGCCAACAACTCCCGCTCCCGCGAGCTTCGCCAAAAACTCATTATCCAAGCCTTTAATTGCTGCGGGTCCGAGGAGTTCAAACCCTAATTCTCCGCCCTTCAAGTTCGAGTTCTTTCATTTCCCGGTTTGATCTTTTGCCCAATTTCTTCATGGGTTTTTTGAATTTTGTCGTTGTTGTTGGGTTTGTTGCAGAGACGCCGTGAAGAAGCTCAATGGGCCGAGCAACCATCGTCACATTTCGCAAGTGCGACGACAAAGAGAACGGCTAAGATGTGAATTGGAAGCCCATCAAAGTCCGACCATCGAGTCCGATTGCGTAAAAGAGCGAGAAGAATTTCATTCGCCGACTACCTCTGCAGCGTCTAAATGGTGGGGAATTTGTGATTTTGTGAGTATTTGGGGGTTTTTTGGATTATGGGAGTTTGATTCTGCAAAAGTGGAGATTTGGGAGCTTGCTTGATGGGATTGATTCAAGCATATGTGAAGTTTAAATTTTTATTTTTGTTGTTTTCGGAGTGTTTTCAGTAGGTTTTGAATTGGTTTTTCTGATTTGTAGGGCCGATCAGAGATCGATACTGGTAATGAAAGGGCATCAGTAAAGAATTAATAGAGCCTGAGGCCTGGGCAAAGTGTTCATATCAAAATCAAAATACAAACTGTTTTTGTATTTTCATAACTTTTTTTGTGTTATCATAACTGTTTCTGTGTTTTTTTATAACTGTTTCTGTATTTTAAATAACTGTTTCTGTGTTTTCATAACTGTTTCTGTGTTTTAAATAACTGTTTCTGTGTTTTAGTAACTGTTTCTGTGTTTTAAATAACTGTTTCTGTGTTTTATATAACTGTTTCTGTGTTTTTATAACTGTTTCTGTGTTTTCACACTGTTTCTGTGTTTTCGCAACTGTTTCTGTGTTTTAAATAGCTGTTTTTGTGTTGGCAGAAAACATAACTTGTCACCCCCCAATTCAATAACTAGATAGAAGTACCGAATTAGGGTATGAATCACATTCCTCTTAAAGAATAAGAGGAACTTCCATTAATAAAATGTGATCAAAAAGAAGCTTAAAGGTAAAGTATTATGAGTTACATACTTGAAACAAGTTAAACAAACTCTTACATTAGAACTTTCAATTCTTAATATACAAGGTGCTAACCACTAACGTTTGGAACTTTGGTTCCTCAAAAAAAAAACCTATTACAAGCCAACTAGACAATACATCAAAATACTACATGATTCACAAAGCCACTTTACAACATATGTCCATCCCTAAGAGACAAACTAACTACGAGGGTTTTACAAACCCAGATTACAAAATTTGAAGCAGCCATCAACCACACCTCAAACTAACCGCTTCCTTTTTCTTACTTGTACAATTCATAATAAGAAAGGGTGAGCCACTAGCTCAGTAGGGGTAACATCACCATACAAAAGAAATGATGCTATGAATGATAATGGATGTATGCATTGTCTCCTCTTGACTCTATACCACTGGACTAGCCAACTAAATTCCTAAAATTATCAATATTTAGTCATCTTGTTAAACTTTCAACTACCAAATCTGAAACCCGAATAGATGGTTTTACTAGAATCTTTCTAGAAGGGCTTCACTCCCTTTTTGTGCACGGTTGGGCTAATCATAGATCTTGGAACGCATGAAAGTCAACCCAACTACTTTTGTTTCCATATGTCTATAATCACAACTGACCAATATGATCATATACCTTCTCATGATCCCATGATGCATGAAACTTGTTAATTATGATGCTCAGGATAATTAAGATTGTAATAAGCAACAATGCTAAGTTATAGCCAACACTGAATACAAAGCAATGAGACATGTGATTCAAACCATACAATCAAACAATTTCATCATTCAAAGCACCAAAAACAGTCGACCATCCATAAGAAATCCATGATAATCCCCCTACCTCTCCTCCATTCCGCTATGCTAGTTCCCTGGCAAATATACCTCGATGGAATATTCTTCTTCTGCAGTGGTACCTTCCTCAATCGGATATTCCAAACCTTCAATTGGACCTAGACCCAACCAAGCAAATAACAACAATAACAAGGAAGCATGAATTAGAACGTACGTAAGACTATGTTTAACTTTAGAACTGAACAAGTAGTTATCTAATTGCTAAAACAATCAACAATTAACCCAAAATGAACATTACATACAGAATCATAGCATTTCAACCCAAAACTGAAAAGTACACAAAATTTGTTCCTGCTGCCAACAGAAAATTCTGTTCAGGAACCTGTTTTCGTCGCCTCAGTTCACCCATTAAAACTTATCAAAACTAAGCGAAAGAGTATGTGCTGCAAAGGTTGTTAAACCCTCTTCGAAACCATATAAAGAAAATCGAAATCGGAGCTGTAGTTTAAAAGATATCGAGATGTCGAGTAAGACGTATATAACTGGAACTGTGTTTCTGGACAGATTCATATCCAAGTTTTCCTCATCCAATGGCTAATCAAAACTTAACCAAAATCAATGAAACCAACTGGGTTTTGTTCATGGACAAGTGAACTTCGAATGTAGATAATTAACATCCCAAAAGGAGCTTTGAACTAAGAGAAATCGAGAGGCAAAGTCTGCCACTCGAAAATGCAAATTTCCAGAAATTCATGCTCTTGTTCAACTATAATCCATTTCCAATCCAATCTAAACTTTAAACAACTTATAAGGATTCCAAATGACATCTAAACAAAGTCCAATTGAACTAAAACACAACTAATTAAGCTCCAACAATAAGAACAAGTCTGAAATACTTGACCAATTAGAAGAATAAAGAGGAAATGACAGCAAAGAATCAATCACGAAATTAGAAGAACAAGATTTAAAGTACTAGAAACAAGCTAGCAAACACTACCTCAATTGAATTTCGCTTCCCTCTTCCTTCCTCAACTCTGATTTCTCAACCCTGCTTCCTCTCTCTTTCCTTTCTCTATAGCTCCGTTCTCTAACTAGTTGTCCAAGTTTGTGTAATGTTTTTCAATCTAATCAAGCTAAATTCAACCTAAAAGACTGCCGCCAACACCAGCCACTCCTGCTGTCACTCCACAACGTCGGTCCCTTTCGCTTTGTTCTATTTTATGTTAGTTTCTGTTTTATACTTATCCCACCAATTAATTATAACCAATAAAACTTACAACAGAAGTCATAATCTAAAGTTACCAACAGAAAGCTACACAAACAAGTAAATAAGTGTTAAAAGAAAATAAGCTAGAGTAAAGTTTACAGGTTCATGCGTGTGGTACTGTTCACGCAATACTGTTCACGCGGCTTGGTCAAAACATTTTTTTATTATTTTAATTATTAGTTTGTCTTTGAAGGAAAATATTTGAAATTTATGTCCTATGATAGAAATAGATATTTTTCTTTATCCTTACAGGTCATTAATCCTTGATTTAATCATCTGAAATTATAACAACAAAAGTGCAACCAGTATTGTTTAAAGTCGCAATTTTGTAGCGCTAAATATGTCATACAACACATCATATCGCACCAAAATTTCTATTTAGCGCATCTTCAGCGTATGGTGGTCATAAAACACGTCAAAATGAAATTAGATAAATTTTATCTCGTCATGTTTGCTTGCAATTCCATTATTGTCGAAGTTTCTTAGTGTTGACCAAAATTTGATTGTTTTTTTAGTTTATCTCAAACTATCCACTGATGATAAATTTTTTAATTGAAATTAGAGTGAAATCAAATTTACCCTTGATTATGATGGAAAATGATTGAATGATCAGCTTCTTTAATCGATGTATCTGCATAGAAATTGTGGTATTGGTCTAAAACTTTGGCATAAACTATTTTTATGTTGGTAAAAATTATTTCTGTATTAGGGTTGGTCTTCTGTAATTTTTTTAAATAAATGTATCGGTACATTTTCTTTCTAAATTCTAATTATTTATAATCATGGATTTAATCTAATATTAGTCACCCCAAATTAAATCTTTAACTTGGAATCTAGTTCAACTTTGACATCCCAATTCGTCAATAAACTCTTATTGATTCACAATCACCAATTCATCTCATTCATTCACGATCACCAAACCCTCCCATTACATTGAAATCCCAATTCATCATTATTTAAACAAGCAAGTGGTTGCTGTCGTCGTTGTGGTTGAATTCCCTTTTTCAAATTGGCAAGGGCTGCAACTATTGTACTCTGCATCATCATCGTCCTTTATAGTTTTGTAGGTTTCCCACTCATCTACCTCATCATCGTCGTGGTTCAATTTTTCCTTGAACCACAAAATTCAGATCAGTGAAGGATTCTCAATTTATGTTTTCGGTTCATTGAAGGATTTTGAATATTGAACCTCCCGGAAATCCGATGACTTGCAAACAAAAGTAGAGTAGTCCCAAAAGTAAGGCCTCACACTCGCACAAGTAAAAAGTATCTAGAGGTTTTGCCACGGGAACTTCCCGAGAGTTTTCGCCCCTTTGACACAAAAGGTTTAGAAATATCGAATAATTCAGTGTGGGTTTTCTCCTAGTCTCGTATGTTATAGCCTAATATTTCTTTCATACACCAAATACTAATGTTATTCCAAAAGTGTTCTGTTATATTTTGTCCCTCGCATGCTATAACATGTTATACCGGGAATACTATTGTCACCAAACATTTGTCCCTCGCATCCTTTCCTTTTTTGATGTTGTTATGTTGTGTTGTAATGGACTATCTTGACACGGTAAATCCTCTTTATACTCTCTATGAACCTCATGGTGTAAATCTTAACCCACATTTTATAATTGGCGACTTTTATATTGTAATAAGGACCATGTGTAAAAGATGTGGTAAAAGAGCACCTTGACAGTGTAATTGATTACATTGGTATTGTAATTCTAGGATGTCTCTATATATCATTTAACTCTCTTACCGTATATAGTAATGGACTACCTAAGTACTGTAAATCCTCTTTACAGCCTCTATGAAACTCAATTTGCAAGTCTTAACCTACAGATTATAATTGGCGACCTTTATATTGTAATAAGGAGCGTGTGTTAGAGATGTAGCAAAATACAGTGTAATTGATTACCTTGGCATTGTAATTCTAGGATTTCTCTATATATCGTTTAACTCTCCTACCATTTATTGTAATGGACTACCTTGGCACTGATAATAGAAGAACAGGTTCAGAGGGAATAATCCAAGAGTAGAGCTCAAGGGGCGTAGCGGTTTGGTCGGTCTAGAGATGGACTTCAAATATTGGCCTTGTTTTTAATCTTGTATTTACGCTTTTGATTGTAGTGGAGAGAAGGAAAGTAAAGAGTGAATCCTTGTGGCATACATATATGGCTCGAGAATCCGCCAATGCCTGATTATAATCCCAATCTTTCATGATTTGGTTCGACCGAAGAAAACGTGCTTCATGAGCCATTGTCAATTTGCGGGAATGCACATGGTAAAATAATGAGACAATATACACCCCGTTTTCCTACATATCCTCACGCGAAAATGAAACGCCACAATTCTCTCTTGTTAGTGCCCTTTGCCGACAAACCCTATCCTCCCATCTCTTTCGCTTTCGTGATCTTTCTCCTTGCTTCCCACAAACCCATTGCCTCATTATCACAATGACATCCTCTATTTTCCAAGCATCCCTTCTAACAGTGCAACCAACCTAGCATATTTCTTGTAGAATGCATATTCTTCGTCTACTGTTTGAAATCCCATTTTAGCAATTATGTTCGGCTCATACCAATCATCATTTTCTCCAGACAACTCAGAAATCTCCTCTGCATTTGAAATATCCTCAAGGTTAGGATGTTGTCCGTATACAAACCACATTATACACTAATCAGTATGATATAACTCAGTGGGGTACAATATAACAACATTTTAATGTTATAACATGACTTTGAAACTGTAGAAAATGTACAGAAACAAACATAGAAGGACAAAGCATATGCATGTATTGTAATATGAGTTATATCATACTGATTAGTGTTATACCCATATAAATGTCCTTAATTTGAAATCATTGTCATGTTTACATATTGAAATAGTGTTGCACCCATATACATAGATAGACGAAGCATATGCATGTACTGTGACGTGCCAATATAAGAATAGTTTATGTAAACACAAGCTGTTTTACCCTACAGAAAGAAAAAAAACGTGAAAGTCCTCTTTTCAATAATGTTTCCGTCTATATATCACAAAACTTCTAGAACATATTTTCCAATATTTTGATTTTTTTTTGGGTTTTAGTATTTACCTCTACATTAAATGTCTTTAATTTGAAATCACTATCATGTTTACATGTATTGTATTGGTGGCAGGAGCAATGCTCTGTTTTTCTAAACTTTTGCAGTGAAGAGTATATGAATAGTCCACTAGTATATAAACATAGAATTACTTGGCCATCTTTAGTAATAAAGGGGCTAAAGGGCTATTTGGCTAAATTTTAGCCATCTAAAAAATAATTTTTTAAAATTTAGATTGCCACTGCATTTTATCATCTTTAGTGGTTGAGGGGGGCTTGCGTGTGGGCTTAACAAATATGGTATGAGCACCACAAAAAAAGTGGCTAAAGGACTACCTAAAGGGTTAAAGTTAGCCACCCTTGAAGCCCTTTAGCCCTTTTGGTGGCCCTTTAATCCTTTATCCACCCCATTGTTAAAGATGAGTTTTTACAGAAAAATAAGGCTAATAGTGTTTAAACTACTTCTAAATTTCATTGCTAGAGATGATCTTAGATTTGTTCCAAACCTTGTCCTAGAGGTTCTTGGAGCCATGAAGCTGTCTGGGTTTTTCTATCTTCAAGAAAGATGATCACCTTGTTGAGTGGCAAAGGTACTTATTACATTATTGGACTACCTTGACTGTAAAAGGGAATGTTAAACGTGAATATTCGAGTTTGGCATTGTGACAATATAATAGTATCACCAATCTAATTTCTGAGTCCTCTAACTAGATATTGCCCATCTTTAATCAATTTAATGGTTTTGCAATAAGGGTTTGGCTTAGGATTCAGGCTGCTTTCAGTTCCTTCCCAATCTAATTTCTCTGGTGAAATGTCCGCTCGATATTAGTACTGCACTCCTTTTTTTGGCTTTACGGATTATTGCAAATCCATGATTGTGTTTCGATCTGCAGCAAATCAAAGAATATTGTACAATATTGCAAAACAGATCCAAAATGAAGAATTAAATACACATAATCAAAGAAAGCAAACCTTTTTTAGTACCAAAAGAGAAAGCACCAACACTTTAATCTTTTGGACTAAGAAATAGCATTGAGTGCGCTAAGCCAACTAAACATCACAAAATTGGGGCCACTTGACCCGAATGTGCTGATATCGAATGTTGGATTCTACGGCTACGAAGAATTTATCGGAAGTGGAACTGTACGAAAATTAACAAAATGCGGATTCAAAAATCTTTTTTTGGGTGCTTTTTTATAGCAAAGGTCCCTGTGCTTGTAGTGTCGTCTCCCTTTGGACCCTGTGCTCTTGGTTGTCTCACTAGAAGCCCTAGTGCTCAATTGTAGTGTCTCAAGTTACTCCAAACCGTTAACTTCATCCAATAATCCGTTAAATGGTGATGTGGCAGTGACTTTTTTGTAATTTTTAGTATAGTATTAACCTTCTTCCCGCTCAACCCCCGTGCACTCTTTTGCTCATACAAACCCAGCCCCACCATCCCACCTCTCTCTCTCTCTCTCTCTCTCTCTCTCTCTCTTATTTCTTCTGTGTTTTCTAGGGGTAGGTCATCCCCTAGATCTCCATCGTCATTTCCCCTTCGATGCCTTTAGCGGACGCATGGCCACAATCAACCTCTCCTGTGAGACCTTCGCAGCAGAGCCTTGATTCTCCACCCTAGAGGAGAGAAGGTTAATACTATACTAAAAATTACAAAAAAAAAAAAAAAAAAAAAGTCCCTGTCACATCACCATTTAATGGTTTATTGGATGAAGTTAATGGTTTGGAATAACTTGGGACATTATAATTGAGCACAAGGGCTTCTAGTGAGACAACCAAGAGACAGGGCTCAAAGTGAGACGACACTACAAGTACATGAACCATTGCTATAAAAAAGCCTTTTTATGAAATATAAATTCAAAATATTTTTATTTATTAGACTTATATTGACGTACAATTAACCCATTAGTTCAAATTATTCTATCTGTCTGCCATTTTCTCATGACTATTATAATTAATGTCATTTTATAATGATTAAATACACAAAATGATGTTACAATTTGCAAAACTTAATAATATGATGATGGCGAGCATTCAAGTAGATGGATTTCTCTTCATCGGTTACAAATCCAAATTACCTCCAAAGTCAATGATAATTTTGAAATTGAATTAGGATTATCAACTGGACCATTTTAATGGTTTACATTGTAGAATTTACAGTGGTTTATTGTGTAGGAAAAAATATTAGGATCTGAGAACAATTTCATGTGGATATGTTCAGGTGTTTTGAGATATTTGGCGTGTTTTCCAATTTTAGGTGGATATATTTAGGTTTTTTCAATTTCAAGTGGATATATTCATGTGTTTTTCAATTTCAGGTGGATGTGTTCAGGTGTTTTCCAATTTCATGTGGATATGGTTAAGTGTTTTCCAATTTCAGGTGAATATGCTAAGGTGTTTTAGGATATTTGGTGAAATTCCTCAGGTGTAATCATTAGATTATTTTAGTCTCTTAGATTAGTTGATTTCAATTCGTGGATTACTTCATATTTTCATAGATAAATAATTCTAACAAATTCTACTAATTAATTTAGTAGGGATTTTTTAGGGAATTAAAGATTATGTAATCTCTACGTATAGAAAGTAGCTTACCTAAATACTTGGTCATGGGCCGTATTCAACAAAAAAAAATACAAAGTGTGTTGCAACTAAAAAACTAATTTTTAAGGGTGTTTATCTCAAATTTTATTTGTTTATTTTTTTTTCAAAAGAAGGCAAATGGAAAGTAGGTGATGGAAGAGTCCACTGTATCCTAAATCCATTGGAATAGAAACCGCAAGGTCGTTTTTTAATTTGTTGGGTTTTGGGGGTCAAGGAGGTTGCTGGAGAATGGTGTAATTCTGTAACTTCAAGAATCCCCCACAACAATGAAAAGGTAAAAAGTCGACATAAAAGTATTGGATTAAAACTTCAGAAAACGATCATGTGTCTCGTTTTGTTGATGTTGTACGGGAAAACAAATCTCATTTGCTACCTTCATTAATCATTGAAAGAGAGAGTTTACAAACTTAAGTTGGAAGCTGTCATCTGTCAAGTTTTTCATTCAATCCATTCAAACAAAATAATGAGAGGCTTTTAGTCCTGGAAATGGCCACAGAAGCTCAGTGGCCTCGTACACAACCCGCAACTATACAGAGCCAGCATTTATAGGAAAAAATGTCAACCCCCTCCTTCTCTCTTATCACTAAATCGGCCGTTTGAGTGTTGCGTGCTGCGTAGGGCCTACAGATTTAGGAATATTGTCCATCAACTCATCAGCATTTCTTATCTTGTCCTCTGTAAAGCTATCAATTTGTATATGGTCAAGTTGATGATCTACACAGTGGTTGAAATCCATTTTAGAAAGGATAAAGGGTTTCCTCAGTCCCTCTACAAATCATAGCCTCCATAAAATTCATATCCAAAATATCTCCTTCTACCATCTCTCCTAACCATCTCTATTTCAACACTCTCAAACATGTTCTTGAGCCTTCAATATTACCATATTATTAGTAATAAGCATGATGAAAGTTGAAGACAGAGAAGTCTCATAAAGAAATATTTTTAGGCCTTTTCGGTATAGGCTTTCTCTGTTTATCCAGTATGCTCTTCGTCAAAGCCCTGCTTTTTCTGCTGTTCCAGCATTTGGTTTTAACATCTAGTAATGCCATTATGGGTCACCACCGGTATCCTGCTCACTCATTGGTCACAGACAAAGCTGCTCTTCTGGAGTTCAAGAAGGCCATTGTACTTGATCCATATTTGGCTCTAGCTAATTGGAATGAAGCTACTGATGTCTGCAATTTCAATGGTGTCACCTGCAACAGACAGCGCCATCGTGTATCAGTCCTCTTTTTGCACAATTGTGAGCTTGTAGGGAAGCTTTCACCAATCATTTCAAATCTCACAGGCCTCCGTAACTTAACCCTCATAGGCAATCACTTGTACGGAACTATCCCTGCTGAAATTTCCTTGCTCAGGGGCCTCCATCATCTTCTGCTTGAGAATAACAGCTTTCATGGTTCAATACCAGATTCCTTAGCCCTTCTTTCAGAACTTAGTACACTTAGTCTAATGAAAAACAATTTAACCGGAGCCCTTCCACCTGCACTTTTCTCCAACTGCACTATGTTGAATGTTTTAGAGCTCTCCAACAACTTTTTTTCAGGAAGAATTCCGATAGAGCTTGGAAATTGTCCAAAACTATGGAGCCTCAATTTATACAACAATCAGTTCACTGGAGAACTTCCTCTCTTTTTGACCAATAACTCACTGGTCAATTTAGATGTAGAATATAATCTTCTCTCTGGTGAACTGCCCATCAAGCTTGTACAAAAGTTGCCAAACCTTCTCTATCTTCATTTATCTAATAACAATATGGTAAGCCATGATGCGAACACAAATCTCGATCCGTTCTTCACTGCCCTCACAAATTGCACTGGTCTAAAGGAGCTTGAACTGGCTGGTATGGGCCTCGGAGGGACATTGCCCAGTTCTGTAGGTGGACTCGGTGTCAGTCTTGAAAATCTTTTGCTGCAAGAAAACCAAATCTTCGGATCAATTCCTCCAGATATAGGTAATCTGTCTGCGCTTATGGTGCTAAATTTGACCTCCAATATTCTGAATGGAACAATTTCAGCAAACATAGGCCAGCTGCCTAACTTGCAACAGCTTTTCTTGTCACACAACCTTTTTGCCGGTCCAATTCCAACAGAGTTAAGCCAGATTACTCAGCTAGGCCTGCTTGATCTGTCTCACAATACATTTTCAGGCAGTATTCCAAACAGCATAGGAAATTTGGTTATGATGAACTACCTGTTCCTGAACAACAACCTCCTTTCCGGATCAATACCTTCGACACTAGGACACTGCAAAGAACTGTACAAGCTTGACTTATCACACAACAGATTTACAGGGAGCATTCCACCACAGTTATCAGGTTTGAGTGAGATCAGAATTTTCATAAACCTCTCAAATAATCAGCTTCAAGGGTCAATACCAATCGAACTCAGCAAACTAGAAGATGTTCAAGAGATAGATCTTTCATCAAATAACCTCAGTGGGAGTATCTTTCCACAGATATCAAGCTGTATTGCATTGACACTAATAAACCTCTCACACAATTCTTTGGAAGGTAGCCTACCAGATTCAATAGGTGAGCTGAAGAACCTTGAGTCCTTTGATGTTTCAGGAAACCACTTGTCTGGGAGAATTCCGCTAAGCCTCAGCAAAAGTCGAACACTCAAATATCTTAACCTTTCATTCAATCATTTTGAAGGAATGATTCCCTCTGGTGGCATCTTTGAATCAGTCTCATTTTCATCTTTCTTGGGCAACCAGCACCTTTGTGGTACAGTTGCTTTCAAGCCTGCTTGCCATCAGAAAAAGCATATGTTTCGTTCGCTTGTTTTCCTAATCATTTTCTCCTTCGTGATATTCATATCAACATCCTTATCAATAATATGCTGTGTGATTGCATTCCGGCACATCAAGGCTCTAATTACAGCTAATAGGACTGAGACTACAAAAAAAACAACACCACCAGAATTGGCTCACAATTTCCCAAGAGTCACATATCGGGATCTGTCAGAGGCCACTAGTGGATTTGCTGATCACAGACTTCTTGGGACAGGCAGCTATGGGCGCGTCTACAAGGGAGTTCTTCCGGATGGGACAACTATAGCAGTCAAGGTCTTACAGTTGCAATCTGGAAATTCGACAAAGAGTTTTACCAGAGAATGCCAGGTCTTAAGGAGAATTAGGCACAGAAACCTCATAAGGATTATAACAGCATGCAGTCTACCCGAGTTCAAGGCTATTGTTCTTCCTTATATGGCAAATGGTAGCTTAGATAGCCGTCTCTATCCACATTCACCTACAGGCCTAAGTTCCAGTTCTTCTGATCTGAATCTGATCCAAAGAGTGAACATTTGCAGTGACATAGCCGAAGGGATGGCCTATCTACATCACCATTCTCCAGTCAGAGTTATCCACTGTGACCTGAAACCAAGCAATGTTCTTCTCAATGATGACTTCACAGCTTTAGTCTCTGATTTCGGGATTGCAAAATTGATGATCGCGGGAGGCGGTAACGCAGCTCTGGAGAACATGGGAAACTCGACTGCAAACATGTTATGTGGATCAATTGGCTACATACCACCAGGTACAGATCTATCCTGTGGTTAAACAACTGGTTAACCAGACAAATAGATATCAATTTTTTCAAAATGACTATGTTTATCAATGAATCGGTGTACATTGAGACTTCTAGTAGTGGTTTATGGGCACCGTAATGTCTTCATGTTAGTAAAGATGACTAAGCCCATGTTTGGTATGGCTTAAAATTGTTAAAAGCCACTTATACTTAAAGCTGGAGAGTAAAAAAGTGTTTGGTAAATCATTCTATGCTGGCTTTTTTAAAAAGCAGCTTTTACTAAAAGCCGCAAATGCACGAGGAAGGGAGAAGCTCCCATTTTGGGGCTTTTTATTTAAGCTCTTTCCAAAGGCACTAGCACATGACTACAATTAATAAAAATGATTTTTATAGACATAAACACCCATATTCAATTTCATTATTTACATTGAATGTCCTTAGATTTATTACACAATTTGCAACTCTCTACTTAAAGCTCTTTCACAAAATTATTTAACCAAACGCTTCACAGCTTTTTTTCATAGCAGCTTATTATTGAAGCAGAAGCAGCTTATTCTTGAAGTAGCTTTAAAAATAAGTTCAGCCATACCAAACTAGTCCTAAGTCTCTAGAAGTAGCAACAAGTTGTATCCTTAGCAACAACTATAGAAAGTAAACCAGCCACACTGACACGAAATCTCTAGCCAAGTCAATTTTAGTTCGATAAGGTAACTCAATGTTGTACCCTATCTCTCATGTATCAGTTCAGAAACACGGCCTAATTCACACTGTAATTCTTTGGTGCAGAGTATGGGTTTGGATCTAATGCGTCCACAAAAGGAGACGTTTACAGCTTCGGCATTTTGGTTCTAGAGATGGTGACAAGAAAAAGGCCAATAGACGACATGTTTGTTGGAGGGTTAAGCCTGCAAAAATGGGTGAAGAACCACTATCACGGAAGGGTAGAAAAAGTGGTCGACTCTTCCTTGATAAGAGCTTCTAGAGATAAGTCACCTGAGGTGAGAAAAATGTGGGATGTTGCAGTTGGGGAATTGATAGAGCTGGGAATTCTGTGCACACAGGAGTCCCCGTCCACTAGGCCTACAATGCTCGATGCTGCAGATGACTTGGATCGACTGAAGAGATATCTTGGTGGGGATACTACTGCAACATTTGCCTCTTCATTAGGAATTTCTTCTTCTACCCTGAACGATGACTAACATCTGGTTCATCTTCGGAACATATACATTGCAATGTTCTTCTCATCTACTTCTAATCTTAAATGTGATTCAAATTAGTACTTCTTATGGCTCAATCATCACTCAACATAGTGATTTTACTAGTACAATATACGTACAAATCATGCTTTAGGAAACTTCAAAAGCGATGACAAATATGCGATGAATTTAATCGAAGTTCAAAAAATTGAAAGTTAGTGATCTGTATCAATGGCACAGTATTGCAACTTCTTTACATGTCCTACATTACATGAGTGTATGTGACTGGAAAACTGACAAGTAAGCCTACTTGAGTGGGTTATGGTAACCCTTAGAGCATCTCCAGCGGGTGGCAAATCGGACGGGCAATCCGTCGATTGCCCGCGGAATCGATCTCGCGCGCGAGAGTTTGCTTCCAATGGGCTCAAATCGGACTCGGGTTGGAGGTCGAGGTCGCTGGCGATGTCGGCGATCGACATCGGACGCCCCCTCGGACTCGGACGCGGACGCCTGACAACGGCGCACTCACGCGTCTTTTTTTTTTTTAATTCTGAGTGCGTGCTGACGTCAGCACGCACATATGGGCCGTTGGATTGATCTGCCGAGCAGATCTGGACCATTGATTTGGGGGTCATTTTGTAATTGTTTTATTCTTTGGGTTTGTTTTGTAAATCTGCTTTGGGGTCATTTTCTAATTTTTGGGGTTGTTCTGCAATTATTTTTTGGGGTTGCTTTGTAATTATTTTTAAAAAAAATTTCAAAAAAATACCCCAAATTTTATTTTTCCTATAAATACCACAATATTTCTAATATACTATAACAAAAAATTAAACACTGCAAGAAAAAATTGAACACATAAACAAAATGCAATTCCTTGCCATCCAAATTGCCTTTGTTGGGTGGAAACAACAAAGTCAATTTGTTGACCTCTAAATTGACTTAGGGCAATTTCCACAAATTGCCCTTAGACTAAGGCAATCCACCCAAAATGGGTGGAGATGCTCTTAAAGCAACCACCGATAATTATATCTAAGTTGAGTATGACAGAGAACAACCAGTTACAGATTAAAGATCGTAATGATGATTAAGGAAAAAGGCACTGCTCTATTGCAGATTATAATAACCAGAAAGCAGATATCCTACACATCTATAACAATTATAGCCAAGTTAAGTATGGCTTGGGACACCCAAGTTGATTAAACATGGAAAACGTGATGATTAAAAAATAAAACACTGTTCCATTGCAGATTATAATAACTACAAAAGCACAAACATTAACATCACACAAAGAGTAAAGATAATGAAAAGTATACTTGGTATCCTGGAAAGCCATGAAAGGAAGAAGCAGTCAAAAACACAATGATCAGCAGCAACACACGATTGTGCTTGTGCTGAGTGACACAACCTCCATTATGCTAGCTTGTCATGCTGTTCACATTTGCTGGTGAGTGCCTTACCATCACACGACCTATTGTTTTGTCAAGATACTTGATCAGATGTATGAATCCTCTTGGGTATTGACGATTATCGAATGTCAACGAAAAGATCTACAAGTGTACCATTTCCAATCTGTTTTCGGTGGATTCCAGCACGGGACTCATGTCGGTAAACGCTTCTGAAACGACAGAACAGAAAAGATATCAATGGGTCGAAAAAGTTTACACCACATATCATTGGGATGACCAGAAGGTTCTATGTGAAATTAGTGGCCATCAATCATGACCAATATCAAGGAGAGAATATTGTCCGGTATCTTGTAAGTTCTCAGATGTGTTGTTGGTTGGCCGCTTGAATTGACTTTGGTGCATTTGACACCGAAGCGGCAAATTCTGTGGATCCCAGCGCGCAACAAACTGCTCAAGCATGTAGCAAAGCAAAAGGTTTGGGGATTCAGCGACCATGGTTCCGGTGGAAAGTTTGGTGAAAGATCACTACGCCACAAATGGCCTATTATAGCATCCAAATATAGCACATTTTTCAATCTGCTGTAGAGTCTGCATCTATAAACGCTATTAATAAAAATAAGGACACGGGCGGGATTTTTGGTTTTTTTAATGAGCGGGCGCAAGCTGGTTTTGGGATGAAAATTCTTGTAAGTAACGTTCCGCCAAAACTTTTCACATTTCCGCCAAACTCTCCCAATTTCCGCTTCAGTCGAAATCACTCCCCTCCTCCTGCAAACTCTCCCCCATCCTACAAATTGTCGCCAAAATCCTACAAACCCACAAACCCACTGCAGAATCCCACAAACCCACGCTCCCCAAATCGGAACCGCTCGATCTCGATCTCGGCGTCGACCTCTCCAGGTTCGCTTTCCTTTGAATTCTTCTTCATTTTCCTTTCGATTTTCTCGTTTTCTGCTTCGGGATTTGAGATTGACGATGGAAAATGTCCTACCGTATTAGATCGACGGGATCTGATATGAAAGGGAGAGTACGAGCCAAGTGGTAGTGAATCAGAGTGAACACTGAATGGACTCAGCAAGTCCGGATCTTGCCCAGAGAGAGTTCAGAGCTGCGCACTCCAGATTCTTATTTGTGAGATTTGAATTCTAGGTTCAATTTTTGATCTTCCTCATTCCAATTTCAAATATAATTTTCTAGGGTTTTGAGTTCAATTTCATTCATAATTTTCTTTTCTCGTGATGTTAGGTCTTCAAGGGAGAACGAGCGCCTCCGCCAAAAGCTGAAGGAGGGTGAGCATCGAAGTAATGAGCGGGAGGGGTGGAGGCGCAGCCAGCAACGGCGGCAAGGGGAGCATTGGAATATTGGCGATTTCGGCTGGGTCGCGGAAGATGGTGCGGAGATCTACACCATGCTTAAAGACTGCAACAGGCCATTAATCGCCTCCTCGCCCAAGGCCACCTCTTTTTTTCTCTACTAAATTGATCAAAGTTTTCTCTGCTAAATATGAAGATGTATGGGTTTGTTGAATTCTTGTTTCTAAGGTGAAGCTATTAACTTTTGTAGATCTGTTTCATGAAGTGAAGAGCAAACGAGAAATGAATAGGGAGGTATGTGCTTGTGGAAACTAATGCCTGCTTGCATAATTTGAAGTTTATGTTTTGTAATTTACATCCCATTTGGAAATATTCCTTGTGTCTGATTACACAATTCCTTGCAGGTATGTGCTTCATGGTTTTAATCTTATAATTTGGAAATATTCCTTGTGTCTGATTACACAATTCATCTGCATCATCACTTGTCAGTTTTGTACTATATAGTAGCGATTTGCGATTTGCATCTGCCGTAATTTCTGGGTAATTTCCGATTTGCTTCCGCTTTCACCGTCATCATCATATTCATCTTCATCTTCATCGAATGCAAGAAGGCTATGGCCCTCTCCTTGCAACCACGCAAAACTCGAACAGGTATACGAATTCACTTATGAAATTGGTTTTCAAATCTGTTGATAGGGCGTGCTGCTTGATATTGAATAAAATCTGTGTACAGTTAACCAAATAAACCTCTTACTTATGGCCTTTGCTGAAAAAACGAAGATGATTTACAGAGTTTTGTAAGATCTGTTGATAGTTTCTTACACCTTAACTTTTTATATAGAGTTTCATAAGGTCTGTTGATAGCTTCTTACACCTTAACTTTTGAGCTATACTAATTTTCATTTATTCTTCTGAACCCTTATCTAGAACTTCCACTTAGAATGCCTGATTTTGGTGTTTTGCATCGGAATGAGGCTAGTGGTGCACTGATTGGATTAAGCTAGTGGTGCACTGACTGGATTAACACGTGTGAGGAGGTTCCAGCAGGTACACTTTCAAACACTTTCAAATGAGGTTAAACGTAGCTGTTAATTTGGGTTTCTCCTATTCATTATGACCCTGCTTTGTGTACATCCATGATTATCCCAGGTTCAAATTTATAATCTTATTAACTATGTTTACAAAGCAAGATCATAATGAATAGTTGAATTTAGAAAATTTAAATTGTTAGTCATTTCTTCCCTTTTACTTTAACTCTTCTGACAAGTTTTAGTCCAATGTGTTCCAGGATGATGCTCATATTTTCTGCAGGGAGTCTCAAGTAAGTTGAACTTAACTGTTAGTGCTTTTCCTTGGTTTTTTAAAATACTTTTTTCATTGATGCACGTCAATTTGCAGGTAAAAGATGAAGTGAAAGGTGTCTTAGAATTCATCAAATATGTGTACAACATATTTGGCTTCACTTTTGATCTGAAGCTATCAACAGTAAGAGTCTTGATCCATATGCTTAAAGCACCCTTGAAATTACTTTTTGATAAACAATAATAATTTTTTTGCTGTCTTTTGACACGGTCTACAGGTTCAGCACTGATTTTTCCTTTTTTAATGAAATTTTTGGTTAGTTAATATTCGTCTCTGATTTCTAGGGGTTTGATGAAGTTTTGTGCTTTGGTTTGATGGAATTTTTGGTTAGTTAATGCATGTACTACTCTAAAACTATGTTTCTTTTGTCATTTTTTTTCTGGATTTTGATGCAGGTTCACTTCTTGCTTTACTTGAATGGTTTGCATCATGATTATTGTTTTGCTGCTTTGGAGAATCTTCACCTCTATTTTGATTACAGGTATGGCAAAACTTAGTTCTGTATTCAGTTTGGTTATTACTTGATCAGATGATGTCTTTATTTAGTAACTAAAACACTGGATGTAAATTGGGTGTTTATCTTGATTGATGGTGTTTGGTAATGGTATAGTGCCTGTTTGAGTAAATTGAAGAGTGTAACTTGATTGATGGTGTTTTTCTATTGATCAAGGTTGAATGCGAAACTCGAATTTTAACATTGTTTGCTTTGGAATATGTAGGTGGGATGGACCATGTTAGGGTTCATCCAAAGTTTCTGCATTCTAGTGCAACAAGCCATAAGTGGGTCCTTGGAGGTAAAATTCAGTTTTTTTTGTGTGTTTACTTTCTAGAGCTCCTTAAGGAACCCGAAAGATTGCCATGAACTTGTCAGGCAGGATGTCAAGCAAGCAAGTTATGTCTTTATTTCGTATTTTCAATTCACATTAAAGTCATATTCTTCAAATTTTATTGCAGTGTTGATTGTGTATGGTTTGTTATTGCTATTGTAGGTTGTCTGCTGCATTTGCAATACCGACCAACAGGTTCAATTTTTGCTTGTTCCGATGATACAATTGTACAATTAGAAAGTTTCACTGTTTTTCCTTAGTTTTTTTTGTAACAAGGCTTGTAATATGAAACCTCCTCAAGTCTTTTGTTGGATATTGTATCTCGAATTTATACAATGTTGTATTTTGAAGTGGTTTTAAATGCAATGAATTTTCTTGAACATTGTTGATTGCTTAGTTGGGAATGTTGATTGTTTTGTTAGAAGAGTTAAATGCCTCAGAAACAAAAATGATATCTGGTATAATTGTACAATTATACCATTCTGGAATATTGAAATCACGGCGTCAGCACAAAGCTATAAAAAGGATGTAATAGCGCCTAAAACACGCTATAAATGTGATTATTTATAGCATCACAAAAACGCTATGATAGACCCCCACTTTTCTTAGCGTCGGCAAACACAGCGCTTCTGAAAACGCTATGAAACTCTATCATAGCGTGTTTCGGATGCTATAATAGGCCATTTTTGGCGTAGTGGATGGGCAGAAGCAAAGCAAAGGAGACCACTTACTGCAAAAGCTAAGGAGAGCCAAAACAATCGTCACACCGATGCTCTCGATTAAACGACTAAGGTTGTGTTTGGTTGGGGGAAATGGGGGTGGGAATGTGAAACATTCCCATGTTTGGGGACATGGGAATGGAAATAAATTCACATTCCTTGGAAATAAATAAGGGGGAATCACAATCTTACATCTCCCATGAGTTTGTGACTTAGGAGGGGCTGTAATTTCCACCTACATGTTTGATTTTCCCACATACTGCTTAATTAAAAACATATTTATAAATCACTTATTTTGCAAAATTATTTCTAAGAACATATCTTCCCTAACCCCTTTTTCTTCCTCCACCAATTTCTCTCATGGAATATGTCACCCTTTACCACTTCAACATATCGATTTTGGACTAATTCAAAACCCAAAATAGTACAAGTATAGTGTGATTAGGATTTTTTATTTAATAAAATTGCCACACCGAGTTACACTTGGGCTCACAATTTGAATGAAATTGAAATAGAAACTCATGAGTTATTGAGGCTCGGTAGCGGCGAGTGGGTGTTGCTAATTACGATGCCAAGGCAATCAAGGTTGATTTTGGGGTCTTGTGCCACCGCTCGCTGATGTTGGAGTTGAGGATGTTACACCCCGTCCCAGAAAAGTGGGCCCGGGATGTACGGCCGTCACCCGGAGGGTGACGAAGCCTAAACTCGCACACACAAGACCAAAACTATGAAAAATAAGACCACCGAAGACACAATTGGGCCCATAACAATCACCCAATACACCTACCACAGCATCAGAGCATCTATGACAAGATAAAAGAAACAGCGGAAACGACAAGCCACCTGGACTGAACCGGGAATGTCCCTATACCCTCGGGACGGATGTAGAGCCATCAAACTGCCTCTCCTCGCGTCTCTGGTCAATTCAGCTACTAATCCCTGAGGGGGGCGCAAAATCAAAGGGTGAGTGGATGGAAAAATAAATAATCTTTCAAAAACAGTTCTGAAAACATATAATATAATCCCCCCTGCTGTAAAAACATGTATAGAGCTGAAATACTGAAAATATGGTAACATACTCTGGTAGGCGCCAATCAAGTGCACGTAATATACCACACCCAGTGCCAGGGTTACGCAAGGCACCGATGTGTACATCTAAAAATATAAACCCCTGTGTACTCCCCCTCACATCATCACCCCCAGTCCCTGGAATACGCGCAGGGACCGCTATCACCGGAAATAAAGCTAGAAAGTGGGGTCTTCGGATCAGGCAATGATGTGAGAGCTGTGTCCTACGGCCGTAGTCCGAGTACTAAAATGTACGTGTGATACTATGTGCACTAGACTACTGAAAACTAATATCTGAAATCCATATATATCTGTATACTACTATAATATAATGAACTGCAATGAAAACCAATACTTTAAGAAACCAAAACCCATCCACTCACAGTGATTTCCAGCCGTCAAGCTCGTCTGCCAGTACTGCTCGCCTATGGCGTCTCACTGGAGGTCGGATACCTATAAGGTTCCCACGAATCAACCGTCAGAAGATCCATAATCAAATACCATCTCCGAGACCCTAATTTTCATGTTTTGCCCAATCGGGGTCCAACCGTATCTCGGATGGCGAAACGGAGGTCGCCATTAGATCCGGAACGATGTTTCCAGTCGGAAAAGTGGCCGGTCATCGGTGGTCAACGCCGGTCAACGGTTGCCACGTCAGCAAGTCGGTGCTGACGTGGCACTGGCACAGTGCTGACGTGGTGCCCATGTGGCAGCCACGTGTCGCTGATGTGGTACCCATGTGGCAGCTGACTTGGCGGACGCGTGGCGCTGACGTGTCAGACACGTGGCACCCGCGTGGCAAGCCGCCACCGCCGCCGCACCGTCAACTCATCAGAAATCTGGAAAATTTGCAGATTCCGGCATGTTCTTCAGCGCCACCGTGCACCGCCGTGCCGTCGCCGGAATTTCCCCAGATTTCGGCGACTATTCCAAATTTCCCGGCGAGCTCTAAAATCCTCATTTCTCAACCATATCCAACGAATTTTATATCAAAATTCATCTACTCAACCCAACGAATTCAATGGAATAAGAATCGGGACTCACCGTCTCCTGTACCGCCCGGAAAAACGATCGGAAGGTGGCGGTTTCCGTTCGTCTCATCGCCGGCGATTCCGAGGGCTGCAGCCGTCGAGCCAGGGTGTTCTGTGTTTGTCTCGCCGCGCTGGAGCCGTTGGTGGTGCTCGGAGGTCAGATCCATGGCCGGAGCGCATCGATCGGCGACGGAGGCGTCGGGTTTGTGTGGCTGGTTCAGGTTTCCAAATGTGGAAACCCGGCCGGTTTTCTTTTAAAAGCTCTGTGGTTCGAGCTTTCCAGAAAAATCCAGCCCGCTGCCCACTCAGGGCTTGCCACGTGGCGGCCCACTTAGCACCATCAATTCGTTTTCCGGCCGTAACTCCTTCGATATAGCTCGGAATCCCATTCCGTCTTCGCGGACGCGCTCGTGTCGTCGAGCTCTTCGCATAGAGTCCAATATTGACTATGCAATTCTCAACGGTCCAAAAAGTCAAAGTCCGACTCCCAGGGGTATTCTCGTCATTTGACCTGAAATCTCGGGACGGGTCGTAACAGAAGAGGCTGGAGAATTTGGGATTGCAGACGAAAAGGGAGGATTTGAGGCATAATTTGATCGAGTCGATATTAATAGGGGTTTTTGAATCCGACAATGCAGTGGAATATTTGGTTCATTTGGGGCTAGAGAAAGAGGTGGCCTGCGAGGTTAAGGGCTTGTCAAAGGTTTCATCCGCCGCAGTTGCAGACGATGAATGCAAAGTCATTGGAGATTCAGACTCACAAGAGAATGGAGATGATGAGGTGGTGCTGGTTTTGTGGATGGCGGGAGGAAATATTTTAGGTTTCCTTGGTGACATGGTCGAGGAAGAAAAAGGGGTTGGGAAAGATAGGTCCCTCGAAGTAATTTTACAAAATAAGCAATTTAGAAAAAAAAAAAATTCAATTAATGACCCCATAATCCACTGAATAATCCCTATTTCTATCATAGGATATGAAATTTAAATTTTTTTCCTACAAGGACAAAACAATAAAAAAAAATTAATTTGACAAGTGATGCACTTTATCAGGCCCACGCGCACACAATAAAACAGTAGAAAAAGACAAATCTCGCATGAACCCGTGTGCACACAAACACTTTATATATAGAAACAGTTTCTATCAACACATAAACAGTCTATGTGAATACAAAAACAGTTTGTGCGAATATAGAAACAATTGTGAAAACACATAAACAGTCTATGTGAATACAAAAACAGTTTGTGCGAATATAGAAACAATTGTGAAAACACATAAACAGTTTGTATTTTGATATGAACACTTTGCCCAAGCCTTAAGCTCTTCACACCACCGATGCACTACGCGTCAAATGATGTCATCGTTGGAGTTCTCTGGTCCACCAACTGAAGACACAGTCCGTCATTGATGAGAGGTCATCGATGAGTCCCTCGCTCAACATGACTTTCGCAAAATTTGTAATTCATTTGTCGTAGCGGCTGGCAAGCCGTCATGGGCATGAAGGCATGCGTCATGGAGGCTGCCGCAAGGACGAGGATAAGTGGGTCCCAGTGACAAAGCTGGGTTGCCTGGTGAGGGACAACAAGATCAACTTGGTGGAGTAGATCTACTTGCACTAGTCCCCGATCAAGGAGCACCAGATCATTGACGCCTTGGTGGGCCCCAATGTCCTCAAGGATGACGTGATGAAGATTACACCGTTCTAGAAGTAGACCGGGCCGAGTAGCGAACCATGTTCAAGGCCTTCATCGTCGTCAATGTCTCCAATAGCCACGTCAGCCTCGGCATCAAGTGCAGCAAGCTATTGGTCCTTCTGGTCAGGACGGGGTACCGGGGCAATAAGATTGAAAACCATCCTCTTCCTTTGTTTATTGGGCATGTGGGCTTGCTGCAGTGGGTCTCAACGGGGTCTATTTTCAGAATAAAATTTTTAATCGTCCTTGAAGGTGAACATTTGAATATGTTGGACTGCCATATAAATATTTTGTTCTTATGGGTCATTGTCCCATCTTTTTTTTTTAATTAAACGGTGGGTAAGGAAATCAAACAAGTGGGTGGAAATATTAGGCCTCTTTCCAAGTCCAAGGAATTGACATATTTTTACCAAAAGGCCCTCATCCACTATTTTTTTTTTAAAAAAAAAGGCTATGAGTATAATGCTAAAATGAATACATTTTAATGTTCATTCTAACACAAATTCACATCTATTTTTCCATTCCCACCCGACAAAACCAAGCAACGCAATATTTTATTATTCGCATTCTCACCCCTCTTATCAATAATCATATTCCCATCTAGAGCTCAACATTGGGTCGAGCTGGCCTTCTTAGGCTTGGGCTGGGCCAGGCTTATTGGACTTGGGCGGGGCTGGGCCAAACTATCACATACTAGGTTTTTTTAAGAAAAATCAAAACATAAGCCCAACCCAAACCAGAGAATGAGTTGACCTGGCCCGCAATGGCCATACAAGCCGGGTTGAGATTAATTATTTTATGTTTCTACATGTGTCCAACTTATTTCAAACCTTTTTCTGAAAAGAACAAACCAATTTCAAGACTAATTTTAATCAAGAACCTCCAAGGGATAATGACTTCTAATGACAAAATAGCCATGATATTTCTATGGTAGGCCAACATATTCAAATATTTACCTACTAGGACAAATTCAACATTAGACCACTCAAAACTAGGTTTCGCTCAAAAAAGCCACGCGCAGGGAAGACAATCTTGATGCACTACCACACTTTACCACACCCCGTCCCCAAAAGTGGGGCCCGGGAGGTGCGGCCATCACCTCAACGAGGTGACGAAGCCTTGACCAACCAAAAAATACAACTAAAAGACAAGAAGGCGCCAAAAGAACAAGTCTGGATGTAGCCCACAAGTTAAAACAAACACAAAATATCAGAGCATCTACAACGAAAGGGAAACACAACCAGTACAGCCCAAAGGGCGGAAAGAAATAACAAATGAACACAGGACGACAACAAGCCAAAGACTGACAGATGACAAAGAGTCCCTACTCTTTGTAGATAAAAACAGAGCTATCCGAACACCTCAACCGTCACTGTGGTGCTCGTCATAACCAATTCCTGAGGGGGTGCAAAAACAAAGGTGAGTGGATAGGGAAAACAAATCAGTGTAAAACACAGGTTAAACATGTAGCCAATAACCCCCAAACCAAACCCCCTCTGGACCAGCACACCCCAAACAAGGAAGGGGCCCCCCCCTCTGTACAGATGCAAATAACCCACTGTACAGATGCAAGGGACTTACCAACTGTACTAGTACACAGTGTGCTACTAACAGTACCAGATAATAAACAACAACCAGCATCATAACAAAACACATATATATATATATATATATAGGGTTAAGATCATGGAACACACTATTTTGACACACCATTTGAAACATCCCTTCTTGTCCATTGATTTTGCAATTTTTTGTGGGACCCATTGATAAAGGATCCGATCCAATGGACAAGAAGAGATGTTTCAAAAGGTGTGTAAAAATAGTGTGTCCCTTGAACCGGACCCATATATATATATATATATATATACGTAAATACCATGCTCAAGAAACACTTTTAAACCAAACCTGTCCACTCACAGGGATACCGGGCGATCGTCTTCCTCATCGTCAAATGGGTTGGCTTGGTGTCGTTGATCCATGAGAGTATATTCACCTAACAGTTTCAATAAACGATCGTTAGAAAACTGAATGTTTTACTAAAAACCCTAATTCTCCTTGTTTTGCTCAATAGGGATTAAACCATAACTTAAATGGCAAAATGGAGCTCACCACTAGATACGGAACGTCGAAATACTTCAAAGAAGTAGCCAGTAAACCTAGGTCAACGGTTGACTGACCAGTCAACAGTTTCTGAAGTCATCACATTGTTGCTCACGTCAGCGCCATCGCTACTGACATCAGAGCCGTCGTTGCTACCGTCACTGCCGCTCCGCCGGGGTTGGCATCGCTGTGCAGGAGCCATAAAACTCATCGAAATCTGGAAAATTTCCAGATTCCTGCGAGCTTCGTCGGCTTCACCAGTGACTATTCCTGTCGATTTTCAAAATACCCTTACTTCTCCAATTCTCAACCATTTTCAACGAACTTTATATGGAAATTCATCTACGGACAATGAGAAATCCAAAAATGAGGGTTTCAAAGCTTACCAAGGTCTGTGCTGGCCGGAAAATCGATCGGAAACTTCGGGTTTCCTTTTGTCTCGTTGCCGGCAATTCCCGAGGTTTCTGTCGACAATGTGAGGTGCTCCGAGTTCGTCTCGACGAGGAGAAGAGGATTTCGGGGTTTGTTTCCCCGATCTGTGGCTGACGATGGTGTTTTGAAGGCGAGGTGGCGGCGGGTTTGGAGTTTCCGAAAACGGAAACTCGGTTTGGATCGGGTTAAATAAGCCCCAAAAAGGGCTGACCAATTATTGGTCGCCACTGTGGCAGCAGCCAATCAAGGGCTTACCACGTGGCAGCCCTTGATTGGCTGCCACGTGGCAAGCCCTCAACACCACATTTCTATTTTTCATCCGTAACGTGTTCTTTACAACTCGGAATCCAATTTCGTATTCGCGGACGCGTTCGTATTGTCGAGCCCTATGCATAGAGTACAATATTGATTATTTTCATTTTGAACTATTTAAAAGTCAATGGTTGACTAAGTAGGGGTATTTTGGTCATTTTACTAATTTTCGGAAATTTTATTAAAACGGGTCATAGCATTACCTTATAAATTTCAATTTTGTTTGCTTTGCCTTGATGCCACCGATCACTGCCCCAAATCAGTTGTCCTTTAGTTCCTTCACTCACTCAATCACACATCTCTGTCTTTTTTACCAATCTTCCTTCCAAGTCCCGAGAGCCTCCACTCACTTTCCAGCCTAACTAAAATTCATCTCAAATAAATCAAAAGGCAAACCCTAAAAAATCTCTACCCCAATCAAAATTCCTTACCTCCACTTTGTCTCTCTACCTAACCTCAACTTTGTCTCTCTACAGATCCCATTTCATTGAGCTATTCTCTCTAAAAATCGAAAATTGGAAATTTATTTGTGACGCCAGATTAATCGATTTGTGTCGTCGGATCGGTCGTGGCCCTCAAGATCGACAGTGAAACTTACGAAGTTGTGCTGAGTGAGGAAGATTGAGGTTGATTTTGCATATTGCATCAAGTGTATTCTTGTGGCTTCTTCAGTCCACCAAGTGAAACCATCACAATTTTATTGACCGTAGGAGTTGGAAAACATCGAGAAAAACTTAGATGTGGTGATAGTCAGAAATAAAAGAAGAAGATTTGGAGACATGAAGATGACACAGATGTTGATTCATGGCAGTGGTTTAGAGAGAGCCATAGGTGGGTGAAGAGCTTGAGACCTTTGGGAAAAGTGTCAAAATCTAAATTGTTTAAGTGAATACACAAACTGTTTATGTATTATTAGTATTACAAACTGTTTCTGTGTTGCCACAAACAGTTTCTGTGTTATTTGCAATGATGACGCCTATCGCTTATTAACATGACATCAGAAGAATTTTTCTTTTCAAGTCATTTTGTGCGCGCATGGGCTTTGGGAACCATTGTCTATTTTTTATGCACGAATAATTGTTTTGTCCTCAAAGGGGATAATTTGAATTTTATGTCCTATGAGAGAAAAAGAGATTCTCTATGAACTATAAGTTCATTAATCCAACCTGCAAATCGAATAAATGGTTTCAAAATTTGTAAATGGAGCTCATGATGAATATAAACATAAAACTTCTTTAACAACTCCAAGCACAACTTCCGATTTTGGGCAAATCCAATTTGTTTCAGGGCTCATGGAGGGGCTGAGGAGATTTTGGAGGTGGGTTTGGAGACTTTGGTCGATGGCTGAGGATTTGTTTTGATGGGAAATACGACAAAATTAGATAGAATTAGATAGAATTAGATAAGAATTATTTTAATTTTTGGGCATGTAGGTTGGGCTTGAGTGGGCCAATTGGGCTAGGCTTTAGTGGGCTTCTATGGGCTAAGCATATGGGCGGGGCCTAGCTTCAAACCCCCTATCTTAAGTCCATCCCTTGTAATAATGGGTCGGGCCGAGCTTTGGACTACTAGGTTGGTGCGCTTCCCATCGGCAGGCTAGTTTAAGGGAAAATATGACTCATATTCTCATCAATCCTTTTCTATCTCTATTCTCAATAATTCTATTCCCATCAATCATTTTTCACAAACTAGATGCAGCCTAAGGGTTTATATGAAAGTTTTTGATGCATTATTTGAAATAAGCATTTTTCAACATTTCTTTACCAAAATATGCGGGCAGCTTTTTCAATTCTAAATTGAGCACAAATTTTCCATATTTGCTTGTTGAGCCCAAAGGACTATGATGTACTATAATGTTACTATATATGTTCTAGAAGGATATTATAGTTCTCTTCCGTATAGTACCCATACAGTCCATGCATAAATATATAGTAGTATCTTTCTAATACCTATAGTACCCCTATATTACCATCATAGTTAAGTCGTGGCTCTTCCCTTTCTCTCTATAACAAATTCAATATTTCTTGGCTGACTTGATGATGACGAGTCCGACCAGAAGACTTCATCCTCCAAACCAAAAGACTCCATTGTGCTCGCAGATGAAAGTTCCATGAAGGGGTAGATGGTGATGTGACATCAATTCGGCACCTCAAATCATCGAGATTTGAATAAAAGTAGGCCATTCTATGGTCAAACTCATGGGTGGCCTCATGAGCGAATTCATTGGGGATTCATGGTCAAATTATGGGCTTTCCTATATCTTTGGCATCTGATTGGGTCTTCTGAATTCATGGTTGAATTCTAGGCTGGTGACGACGGTGGTTCCTATAGACTTGAAGGCAAGACAAAAATTCTGGAAGGGCTCCATGTACCGTAAATTTCACTAGAAAATCATCTTCCAACCAAATCACACGAAAATTGCAGTCTTGAAGAAGACATATACATAATTAGTTTCTGTCAAGCTTTCAAGAAATCACAAATTCTTATAGTACTTCAAATCCATCTTGCAAAACGGATGCACCGCATGAGTTGTAAAATAACTGTAGTAAAGTATAATTCGAAATTATCATAGAACACTGAAACTTTATCATAAATTGCTTGGCATCGCCTGCCTAGGCGCCAGTGGGCAGCAGGGCTGGAGGCGAAGGAACGATTGGTGAATGGAAAATTTGATAAATAGCCATTGTCTAGCCTAATTATTGTTTTCGCTTTTTTTATTATTTTAATTCATTATGGAAAAAAATTCTTGTCCGTTGGATGTGGAAAATGATGCCCAGAATCATGCCACGTGGCCGAAAAGAGCCATTTTTCTTTTCCTCCAGCTGTGTTTACGCGTCCCAACGGCGCGTGTTGTACACGCTCTCGAACAAAATAAAATAAAAGGCTGCGCTGAGTGCGCTGATGTCACTTGCCTGGAAGCAGGGAGGCAGGCAGAAACCTGCCTTTTGCCCCGCCCGTTACCCTCTCAATCTCTGCAGTAAAAGGCATTTGTTGTATTGGTGGAAACCTCTTTTCTGAAAAAGGCAAGATTTTCTCATGGCTTTTGCCATTGCCTCTTGCCTTTGCCACAAGGGTGGAAATGCTTTTATGAGAGCACCTAGCCCCTTTATGGGCACCCTTTTCACCTCTGGTGACTAATAGTGTGCCCCTTTAAGTTCATTTTTTCAAGAAATTTCTGCTAAATACTTTTTGTTTCTAAGAGCCCCTTTATCTAGAGGTGGGCATCCCGACCCGATCACCCGAGAATTCGGACCAACCGACCCAGTGGGTACCCGAATAGGGTAATTGACTTTTTTTGGTCAAACAATACCCGAATCGGACTGAACCAGTCAGATTCGGGTCGAGATCGGGTTCTAAAATCCAAACCCGTGGGTACGCATGGGTACCTGAGTACTGTAGCTTATACACTCAAACCCAATTTTCCAAACCCAACTGCAAACTTCTGAAGCCCAAAACCCAAGCCCAAACCCCTTTTTTTAACCCCACCCTTATCTTTTCTCCTCAGTCGCCTGCACCATCTCTCTCCTCTGTCAGATCTCTCGACTTTCCTCTCTTACCTCGTCGACAGCACCTTGGTCACCTTGGTCATCAATTCGCATCGCAGCGTCGGCGTCGCAGCGTCTTCATCTTCAACCGTCGGTGTCGCAGCGTTGCCGTGTTGGTCATCAATCCGCTTGTGAATTGGCTATGAGATCTGTTGTTTTCTTATGTTGTTTTTTATTGTTTTGATTGTTTCCTTTATGATGTTGGATTTACTGGAATTGCAATTTGTTGAATTTGCTGGAATTGGAATCTGTTTAATTGTGCTGTGAAAATCTGGGCTTGGAATTGGAATTTGTTGATTTTGGCAGATCTAAATCTGGGTTTCGGGTTTGTTCCCGATCCCGAACCTTCCCGAACCGAAACATCGGGTACCCATCAAAATCGGGACGGGTTTCAATCTCAAAATTGTCCATCCGAGCTATTCGGTACGGGTCTCGGGTTTGGCCTTCATCCCGACCGACCCGACCCGAGCCCAGGCCTACCTTTATCTCTTTCTCTCTTACCAAGATTTCAGCCACCATTTCAATTGCTTTTATCTTTTTGTATCTGCCCAAGCAATCCTCTTCCCCACCGTTTTCAATACTGCCACCGATTTCAAAACCACCACCGTTTCAAGTGGAATTAACTGCTTTCACCAATGATTTTCAATGACTATAGAACATGCTACCAATTTACTTCATAACCGATTACCACAAATTTTTTACTGTTCAGAACATCATTGGTGCATTTATCAATTTTTTTTTTTTATTGTTTTGGTTTGGTTGGAGGTCCTGGTGCAAGACGTAGAAAAACAGAGGCGGCGGTGAATAGAGTCTTGAATAAGGGTAATGAAGTCTTTTTGCGTCAATTTTGGGCCAGAATTAATAAAAAAAAAGGGCCAAAAAGTTATTAATTGAACAAGAAAGAGGCCATTTATCAAAATTTTCCAATGGTGAAGACAATGACGGCGCGGTAGATTACCCAAAGACCGAGAAGGAGGTGGAATTGGAGGGAAGGGCCAAAAAATCTCTAAGACTCTCTAGACTGAACGAATATGAAGCACGGAAACGGAAACGGGAACGACGAAACGATATGATACAAAACGGTGATTTTTCAAATCTAAAAAAATATCAATACGAAACGTTAATTAAAAACCACTTAAATCTATATAAATCGGTATTATGAACTTCCATAGCATATAAAAAATTGAAATTCAAATGAAATACTACAAGTTCAAATTCAAATTTAAAGGGAATGTGAATTGTAAAGTATGAAATCAGTTAATAATCCAAACAAATTTGCAAACTTTTTTTCTATGTGGAGTTTCTGATTGTTTCCGTAATATTTTTCTCTCGTTTACGTGCTTTAAGAAGTTTCAGCAGTGTTTCGGTTAGGAAACGTTTCCGAAACTCAAAATATCAAGTGCTCGAAGTTTCGGTGCTTCATAAAGTGTATGTATGAAATTTTTTAAGAAAGGCTAAATCTTGAATAAATTTAAATAATTAATCTTATGAACTCGGAGATGCTAAAATACGAACGTCCGTAACTTCCGAAATTGCGATGTATCTGGTATGACTCTATGAGGCATATGTTGATGTTTCTTCAATGGCTTCCTTGGCCCATTGCATTTGTTTGCGTCTGCAATGTTCTTTGTACCATTTGTTGGTAGTGTATTATAATCAAGGTTCAAAGTTTCGGTTTCGGTTGAAATTTCGGTCGCCAAAATTTATGGAAATTTCGGAAAAAGTTTCGATTTCGATGGAAATTTCGGTAAAAAAAATAAAAAGACGAAAAACATGCTAGAACACCTATAATTTAATATCTCTACTTTCTATAGGCTCTAAAATGAACAAATAATGCAACATTGTCCATATGGATTAACTTTTATATACATAAGGAAGAAGAATGCGTGTTTTGCATACTACTAAGCTGTCAATTAACATAATATCTTAAATATTATTGTGGAATACTTAAGGTAAGTCTCATGAAACATACAATAATCATTACATTAACATTACAATATATCATAAGAGTTGTAAGGAATATAATACATCAGAATTACACATACTATAAAACTATTACGATGAGGCCTGGTCTTTACTTCTTGATATATTATCTTGGAACTGGTGATATTGCTCCCATGACATTTGGTAGCAGGCGGAGTGAATGTAATATTCAACATGCATGTAAGAAAGCCAAAAGATCTATCTATGTAAAGCATACCTATTGGTTTGAGCTTGATAATTGACGGAGGAGTGGAGGTGGAGGGAGAAGTAAATCATAAAGTACAAAGCCTATTGTTTGTTTGTATGATAGATGATGAAGGTAGAGAGAAGTAAAGCGTAAAGTAAGAAGCCTATTATTTGTTTGTTAGCTTAATAATTGATGGTGGAGGTGGTAGAGAGAAGCTATGTAAATAAAACATCTTCACCAAAGCCTAAATCAAAGTTTCACTGAAATTGTACCGAAATTTACCGAAATTTCCATCATATTTCCGAAATTTCATCGAAATTCGAAAGGGAAATTACCGAAATTTAGATTCTTTTTTGATGATATTGAGACATACCCCGATTCAAATTTCGGTGCTCCAAAATTACTGAAATTTCGACCGAAATTTCAGTGTTTCGATCGAAATTTTGAACCTTGATTATAATGGTTTTCTATTGCAGCCTTAAAGATCATGCTTAAACATGAGTCTCATTTTTCATTGACTATTTGACCAATTTCTTTTAGTTTCAACACTCGGCACACTATCACAAATGCACGCAAAAAAAGCCAGCACCACATGTATCCGGATTTTAATCCGCATATCCCAGAAGATGTAGGAACCAAAGCCCAATTAAAATTGACAAAATATCAGCCCACCTGTGCACTCTCCAGAAGTCTCTGGTTCAACCTCGATTCTTCTTCGACGGTTGACGAACCTTCTATCTAAGCCTAGTCCTTTCCACTGCCTTCTCCTCCTCTCCAATGGAGTCCTCCACCAACCAAACCCACCCATATAAATACAAACCCTCCGACCACAGCCTCATCGTCAAATCAAAAAAAGCATTCAATCAAGCTTTCAAATTCAAAAACCCAATTAGCTCTTTCGCTCTATTTGTTCTTTCTTCTTCTTCAAATTTCTCTCATTTGTTTTATCGAACAGTTGGTGTGCATTCTATTGAATCCCAATGGCTGCAAAGACACAAGGCAAGGCCATCGGCATCGACCTCGGCACCACCTACAGCTGCGTCGGCGTGTGGCAGAACGACCGCGTTGAGATCATCGCCAACGACCAAGGCAACCGGACCACCCCTTCCTATGTCGCCTTCACCGACACCGAGCGTCTGATCGGCGACGCCGCCAAGAATCAGGTTGCCATGAACCCCCAGAACACCGTCTTCGACGCCAAGCGGCTCATCGGCCGGCGGTTCTCCGACCCTTCCGTCCAGGCCGACATGAAGCACTGGCCCTTCAAGGTCGTCGCCGGCCCCGGCGACAAACCCATGATTGTGGTGACCTACAAGGGCGAGGAGAAGCAGTTTGCGGCGGAGGAGATATCGTCCATGGTGCTGATCAAGATGAAGGAGATCGCCGAGGCCTATTTGGGCCAGACTATTAACAACGCTGTCATCACCGTGCCTGCATACTTCAACGATTCGCAGCGGCAGGCCACCAAGGACGCCGGAGTGATTTCGGGGCTCAACGTGATGAGGATCATCAACGAGCCTACTGCCGCCGCCATCGCGTACGGCCTCGACAAGAAGGCCGCGAGCACCGGCGAGAAGAACGTGCTCATTTTCGACCTCGGCGGCGGCACCTTCGATGTCTCCTTGCTCACCATCGAGGAAGGGATCTTCGAAGTGAAGGCCACTGCTGGTGATACTCATCTCGGGGGTGAGGACTTCGACAACAGGCTTGTGAACCATTTCGTGACGGAGTTCAAGCGGAAGCACAAGAAGGATATCAGCAGCAATGCTAGAGCCCTGAGGCGGCTGCGGACTGCTTGTGAGCGGGCGAAGAGGACTCTGTCTTCGAGCTCGCAGACCACAATCGAGATCGATTCGCTCTACGAAGGTATCGATTTCTACTCCACCATTACTAGAGCGAGGTTCGAGGAGATGAACATGGACTTGTTTAGGAAGTGTATGGAGCCTGTTGAGAAGTGTCTGCGGGACTCCAAGATCGACAAGAGTCGGGTTGACGAGGTTGTTTTGGTCGGTGGGTCGACGAGGATTCCGAAAGTTCAGCAGCTTCTGCAGGATTTCTTCAATGGCAAGGAGCTCTGCAAGAGCATTAACCCCGATGAGGCCGTCGCGTATGGTGCTGCGGTGCAGGCTGCGATTTTGAGTGGTGAAGGGAACGAGAAGGTGCAGGACTTGCTGCTGCTTGATGTCACTCCTCTCAGCCTCGGGCTGGAGACTGCTGGTGGTGTCATGACTGTTTTGATCCCGAGGAACACCACCATTCCTACCAAGAAGGAGCAGATATTCTCTACTTACTCGGACAACCAGCCGGGCGTGCTCATTCAGGTGTACGAGGGAGAGAGGGCTCGGACCAAGGACAATAACCTTCTGGGAAAATTCGAACTCACCGGCATTCCTCCGGCGCCAAGAGGTGTTCCGCAAATCAATGTCTGCTTTGACATTGACGCAAATGGTATCTTGAACGTGTCCGCGGAGGACAAGACTGCTGGAGTGAAGAACAAGATCACAATCACCAATGACAAGGGAAGGCTGAGCAAGGAAGAGATCGAGAGGCTGGTGCAGGAGGCGGAGAAGTTCAAGGCTGAAGATGAGGAGGTGAAAAAGAAGGTGGACGCCAAGAACGCGCTCGAGAACTATGCTTACAATATGAGAAACACGGTGAAGGATCAGCAGATTGCCGGAAAGTTGGACCCTGCAGACAAGCAGAAGATTGAGAAGGCCATTGACGAGGCAATTGAGTGGCTGGACCGGAACCAGTTGGCTGAAGTGGATGAGTTTGAAGACAAGCAGAAGGAGCTGGAGGGCCTATGCAACCCAATTATTGCAAAAATGTATCAAGGTGCCGGCGGCGATGTGCCAATGGGCGGTGCTGGTGGTGCTCAGCCAGGTGCAGGATTTGGGAATGCTAGCTCGGATGGATCAGGAGCTGGGCCTAAGATTGAAGAGGTTGATTAAGCTGCTTGAACTTCTCTGGTCTTAAGTGATGCTGTTTACTTTTATGTGATGGAAAATAATCAATAGATAGGAGTTGGTGATCATGTAGAGTGTTTGGTTATAAAATTACTTATGTATGTTTCCGCTTTTCCTGGAATCAAAGAACTGTTTTTGTATCTCGTTTTCTGTGATTTCTCTGCTCCTAGCTGCGGACTGAATATTGTTGTGCATACTAGGTTCAGAATGAAGATCACTAGAACTAATCTAGCTTCTTCTCTTTGGGGGCTTTCAACATATGATAGTTTGATTAGAACAATGAAGAAATAGAAAATTAAATCTCCAATACATGAGAACTCACACGGCTATTTTCGATACTTATATGCTAGATATTTGTAGCAGATTTTACTTGGCCAGTTGCAGAATCATGAACCCATCATGCAGTAGAAAATAATAAAAGATTTCTTTGTTCCAGGGAACGAATTTAAGAAAGAAGCAATAATCATACTCAATGCACCAAACTACCCGAGAAGAGTGATTTCAGAATATATGCCTTCAACAATCAACAAATTACGCGCTAAAATACATAGGACAGAGATTATGCCACAACCTCGCTGCAGTCAATAAATACACTTTGATCATCACTACTACCAAATTTTATACAAGATCTATAGAAGCTTATATTTCTTCTCAAATGAAGCTACATTTATCCAAAACTGATCTTACGCTACAATTTCCAAGCTCATGTATATATCTTCAACAACTTGTCACAGACGAGAATCAATCAGCCGAAATTAAACAGATGAGAGACTACCTGCAATCAAATCCACGTAGATTATGACAAATTGAAATCAACGGGAGCAACCCTGCTAATCCCAGCTGCTGAGCGCCCTCTTAACATCATCATGATTAGTATAAGCCAACAAGTACATACTGATACTACACAAATTCACCACCCTGTCTCAATTCAATAGAACTGTAGGTACTCTTTCCCGGGCATTCTCCAATACCTTGATGGAATCTGACAAGTCCCGCAGGTACATCAAGAAAAGCGCTTTGTTGTTGATGGCCACAACCTCGTTAGGCTCCCTCTCATTACACTCCTCATACTCCCTGACTGCAGAACCATGTACACCAAGGCTTTGTTACTTCTTACTAAGTTCTTAGACTCATTGCTCGCTTCACCCTCATTCTCCATCAAACCCTGGACCACATTGAAGGAACTCCTGGCTCCCTCCAACTCTCACATTTGCATTCGGTCTCCGTAATCACGGTTAAGCAAGTCGTTGATCAAGCTCAATCACACAGATACCCTCTTCTAGCTCAAATGGACCCCAATTATACCATTCATTACTAACACCTCCCTCCTCCTCCACAAGGAGACGCTCCCATTTTTTCTTAATCTTTCACCTTGATTCCGTACAAAATCTAACTACTGGTGTCGGAGTAGGGTATCAGGTGTATCGGAATTCATACTCGTTGGGACTGGTTTGTTCAATTCCATTGGAAATTTTATTCCCTGCAGTTGAAGGTTCAAGTTCAAGGTCAACACGAACCTGTAACTACTAAGAATCCAAGAGAAATTTCCTTGAGCATCCTAGTCCAGAGTAAACAATCCAGATGTATTGGATTGACTCACAGTGACATCATGGAAACGTAAATTCAGAGAAATTTAATGCGTAAGATGAACTAAAAAATGAAACCCATAAAGAAAACTAACCCGAAAAAGAACTTACATGAAGACAAAATTCAAAACAGAAAAGAGAGATAAACTAACCCGAGCTTCAAGTTGAGCCTGAAGAAGAAGAACCAACGAACGCTTAGCTGAAAAAAAGAACGGTGCCCGCTGAGACGACGTCGTTAGTTCGAGTAGTTTAACTTTTAGCTTTTAGCGAGCTGGACTGGGCCTTGGTGGGCTTCACAGTTCTCTAACAAACCCGCCTCTCCTCCACCTCCTCCTTAAACCCATCAGACCCGTCGGAATCCCAAGCACCCTCCTCCACGCTCTCCTCCTCCTTCGGCGGCGTCAAAGCCGGCCTCCAGCAACACCACCGCAGACCTTGGAATTTCCCCGAGTTTCGCCGCCACCTGAGTTGAAAATTTCGGATGAGGAAAATAGGGCCAGGAAAACATCGAGTGAGTAAAGCTTTCTCTGTTTTATTTTTATTTTTTCGTGCTTTGGTTGAAGATTTACACTAACCAGTTGCTTTCCCTGACTGCTCTCTGCAGTGGCCACCACAACTAAGATCAAACATCTCTATCTTCAGAACTTTTACAGAAAAAGGCAACAGTGGAGCCAACCAAGGGTCTCCTCCTACTGTTTCACGCTTTGGTTTTCATATTTAAAGTATTGTTGGTCATGGTGCCTACTTTTCCAGGTAATTCATTACTTGTGCCCTTGGACTAGTGGGTTTTGTCTCATATGGTTACACCTTATAAGTCGTTAAGAAAAAAAAATATTTGCACGATTGAACGATACAGTGAATCAATAACAACACGTAACTTTTAGTAGTTGTTTATCTTGGATATGCTTCACACTAGTACAAAATTCTAATTGAATTGCTTTTACAATGGTGAATTGATTACAGTGATCCAACCCATATTACATTTGCGTATTTTGTCCGTTGTGTAGCAAGTGGTATGTCTAATCTTGTGTGCCTTTTTGTATCATAGGCAGCAGAGATTGCAGCTCCATTGTTCAAATGTCATGCCGCAAGTGCAAGAAGTGCAAGACTTGTAGGTTTTCTTGGGATTAATGACAACTTTCTTGTTGCTGATGCTACTACGCGGAGAAGCTACAGAAACTGGTTCTTTTCAGTACTGGCTCCTAGTAGTATTCTTGTTAGCCACATGCAAGTTCTGAGCCATTCTCATTGCTCTCTAGGATTTGCTTCGTCCAGAGATTATCATGTTCTTGAGGCAAAATCACTTGAGCACCCGTTCAAAGATTGGCAAGAACAGCGAAAACATGTACTGACAGCAAGCACTTTTGCTGCTGCGGTAGGTTTTTTTCGTCGCCGAAGACTCCGGCTTTGGTTAGAGAAGATTGGAGCTATCGAGCCGTTTTCAAAGAGCATGGCTGTCTCTTGGACCAATATTAAAGCAGTAAAAGCACTTGAAAATTACAAGGAGGTCACAAAAAATTCGGTATTAATGTTTCGTGGACTTCAAGTCTATAGTAGTGTAAATGCTCGAGATGATTGGCTAGGAGCTTCACCAGATGGACTGGTTTATAGCGCAGACGAATGGCCTTCACAAGGAGTGCTTAACATTAAGTGCCCATATTTCGGTGGAGATATGAGCAATGCTAGACCTTGGAAGCGAATTCCACTGTACTTTGTTCCACAGGCTCAGGGCATAATGGAAATACTTGACGTAAATTGGATGCATTTATATGTCTGGACTACCAGAGGGAGTAGCCTATTCAAGATACATCGTGATGCAGAATATTGGAATGCTCTGGAACGAGTTCTCTCAGATTTTTGGTGGAATCATGTCCAGCCAGCGAGGGAGATCTATAGTAGCTCTCGGAATGATACAGATTGCCTCGTTGAACTAAGATCGATCAAACCAGAACCCAGACATGAATGGTGTAGTTATCTAGTCAATCAAAGCAAACGCATTGTTGATAGAGCCGAGAGATTAGAATACATATTCCATCCTGAATCAACCAGGAACCACACATGAAAGGCTTGAATAACTAAATTATCAGAGCAAACGCAATGTTGATAGGTCGAAGTTTTTGATGCGTGAAACCTGATGCATCTACAACCACAACTTCAGCCTTTCAAAATATTTGGTTCTGCGGAGGCTGCATCTAAAACCAATACAGCCAGAACTGGCCCACAATCAAGAGCTACATATCGAAGTCTATTCGAGGCCACCAGTGGATTTGATGATCACGGACTGATTGTTGTGACGGGCATTTAGGGACGCATCTACAAGGGAGTTCTACCAGATGGGACAGGACAACCATAGCAGTCAAGTTCTTACAGTTGCAATCTGGAAACTCAACAAAAAGTTTTACCATAGAATGCCAAGTCTTGATCAGAATTAGGCGCAGGAACCTCATAAGGATCATAACGGCATGCAGTCTACCCTAGTCCAAAGCTATTGGTCTTCCTTATATGGCGAATGGGAGCTTGGATAGCCGTCCCTATCCACATTCACCAAAAGGTCCAAGTTCTGATTCTTCTGGTTTGAGTCTGATCCAAAGGTGAACATTTGCAGTGACATAGCCGAAGGGATGGCCTATGTACATCACCATTCTCCCATCAGAGTTATCCACTGTGATCTAAAGCAGAGCAATGTTCTTCTCAATGATGGCTTCACAGCTTTAGTCTCTGATTTGGGGATTGCAAGATTGATGATAGCAGGAGGTGCAAATGGTAGCTCTTGAGAACATTGGAAACTCAACTGCAAACATGTTATGTTGATCAATTGGATACATTGCACCAGGTATTGGATCTATCTTGTGGTTAAGCAACCCATTAACCATACAAATAGAAATCAAAATTTCAATAATGATTATGTTTACTCGCTATACATTGGGGCTTCTGGTAGTGATTTCTGAGCACATGAAATGTCTGCATGGTAGTCAGCATCAATTTGTATCCGTAGAAACAACTATCGAAAGTTAAACAGCCATACTGACAGAATCTCTAGTTAAGTCAATTTTAGTTCAACAATGTAATTCAATGCTATATCGAATCTTTCATGTGTATTTATCAGTTCAGAAACATGGCCTAGTTCATACTTTAATTATTCAGTGCAGAGAATGGGTTTGGATAATGCGTCGACAAAAGGAGATGTCTACAGCATTGGATTCTAGTTCTAAAGGGTCACGAGACGACATGTTTGATGGAGGGTTAAGCCTGCACAAATGAACCACATTCATGGAAAGGCTGAAAAAGTAGTGGACTCTTCCTAGATGAGAGCTTCTAGAGATCAAACACCTGAGAGGAGAAAAATTTGGGATCTTCCCATTGGATGCTGCAGATGACTTGGATCGACTGAAGTAATATCTCAGAACTTACAATGTTTGCCTCTTCCCTAGGAATTTCTTCTACCCTGGACGATGAGTAACATTGGGTTTATCTCCAGGGACTTACAAATGTTATTTCTGATTTACTTCTATGTCGAAACATTAAATATGATTCCAATTAGTTCTTCTTATAGCTCAATTCATCATTCGGCATAGTGATTACTAGAACAATATAATAATTCTAATTAGATAAGGCTATTGCGATAACAAATAAGTGACAAGTCCAATCGAAATTCAAGCAATTTAAAGTTGCTGATCTGCATCAATGGCACAATGCCTTTAAACTATTTCTGATACTATTTCAGAATCCAGAAAACGGCCAAGTGGTAGGACATTCCTAGTAGGAATAATCACTCTATTTGGCGCTTATTGGAGTTAAATCTTTTCTCTTACAGGAAAGTATGTTTCAAATGCAATGATAATTAGGAGCACTATGCTATAAGTATAGCTAATATGCCATAAGATATCCAGTTGCAGAAATAGCATATTAGCAAATGATTAAAGATCAAAAACAAGAATCATTAAGAAACAAAGCAATGTTCTTTTGCAGATTATAATAACAACAAAAGCACAAAACTTAACATCAACAATGCATATTGTGTGGAGACAAGCATTAGATATTATGCAAAGTATACTTGATATCTTGGAATACCATGAAATGAAGAAGCAAGTCAGATATTCCTGCAATCAAACAAAATCTCTTTTTCTGATTTCTCAGCTCCTTCCTGCAATTCAAATATAGTGTTTCCTCTATGGATTAATCTAACCCACTTTCTAACCTTTGAGGAAATGCACTGCTCAACTTAAAGAAGTTGATTAGAACAATGAGGAAATAAAAAATCAAATGCACAAAGATAAGGTTAGAACGGGGAACCTGTACGGTGCTACAAATATAATTCATACCTAAGGTCCTAAAGGATTCTGTTTCAATATTCACAACAGACTTTACTTGAAGGATGTGCACAATGATGAGCCATAATGAAGTATATAACAATAACAAAAGAAATCAGAATACAGTATATGCTTTTAATCAAATTACACTAAATAAAGTATAAGCCAGAGATTATGGCCCCCATTTTACTCCATAAAACAAACTTCTTCATCATATTTCTTAATTCTTCCAAGATTCAAAGGCATAATTCTTTTCCAATCAAGTTACATTTACCAAAAACTGATCATACCCTACAATCTCCAAGCTCATCTATATCTTCAACAATGTGTCACAAACAAGAATATGTAAGTCCAAATTAGACAGACGGAAACAACCTGTAATCAAATCCTCGTAGACGACGAATCAAAATCATCGGGAGCAACCCTGGCAATCCAGCTACTGAGTGTCCTCTTAATATCAGCATGATTTACATAAGCCAACTCGTACATACTGCACAAATTCACCACAACAGTCTCGTTCAATGCCACGGTAGGCACTCTTTCCAGGGCATTCTCCAACACCTTGATTGAATCTGATAAGTCCCGCAAGTACATCAAGCAAAGCGCTTTGTTGTTGATGGCCACGATGTCGTTTGGCTTCCTCTCAATACATTCCTCATACTCCCTGACTGCAGATACGTAGTCTTTCCCCACCATGTACACCAAGGCCTTGTTCCGGCTTACTAGGTTTTTAGACTCATTGCTCGCTTCACCCTCCTTCTCCACCAATCCCTGGACCACATTGAAGGAACTCTTAGCTCCCTCCAAATCTCCCATTTGCATCTGAATGTACCCTAGTTTTGACACCAAAACGGGGTCTGTGTAATCACGGTTAAGCAGGTCGTTAATCAAGCCCAAGCACACAGACACCTCCTTCTGGCTCAAATGGACCCCAATTATACCATTCATTACAAACACCTCCCTCCTCTTCCACACGGAGACGCTCCCATTTTTTTCTTTATCTTTCACCTTGCTCCGTACAAAATCTAACAAGCGGTAGAGCCGGTCCAGTCCATCTTGTCGCTGGCCCAACTTGATGGGGATCAGGGCATAAAGCCAGCGGAGGGAGAAGGGTACCATGGAACCGACCCGGTTTGGGTATACTTTTGGATAGGACTCGTAGTAGTAGCGAGAGCTGTTGAGGTCTTCCAAGGAATCAATCTCGGCAGAGGCTTCGGGGTAGCGCCGTAGTTTAGTCAAGGCAAGGACATTGTAAGTGAAATAAACGAGGTGGTCATGGGGTTTGTCGAGGAGGGATTGCGCTCGAGCCCTGGCGACTTTGTCAAGGATGGAGCGCCATGAGCCACGAGTAGCAAGGTCCTGGAGTGAGGCCAGTTCATGGGCCACGTCATTTAGGGAGCCAAACTGGTCCGTCAATGGATCATTGGAGAGTGTTAAGGTTTCCAGATCAGTAGTTACGGATTGAGTTTCAGGTGTATCGGAATCCATACTCGTTGGGCCGGTTTGTTGAGCTCTTGGAAATGTTATTCCCTGCAGTTAGGGTTCAACTTCATCGTCAATCACCAGGCTGTGACTATTCAATTTGGTGGTCTATCATATATTCGATTGATTGTAATTATATTGCTCACAATGAAAATGATGGGTATGAAATATTACGCACAGAGAGTTCAGGCGAGAGATCGTACGGAAACAATTGAGAGAAAAATAAATTGGTAAGAAAATCACATCTGAAGCATTTTTTTAGGTCTTGTAGAATACCCAAAGCAAATTAATAAGTAAGAAGGATCGGAAAATCAAACCCAGAAAATTGAGATCGAATCCTATAAAACTCGTATGAAATCCACAAAATTCACAGAGAATATAAAGCGAAGATAGGAGAGAAAAACTAACCTGAGCTTCACCCTTCAGCTACTATGGGAAGAGAGGAACAGCGCTGGCGACCTCAACTGAAGCAGAACGATCGCTTAGCCGAAGAAAGAACATCTGCCCAACTGACGACGTCGTTTTTGGAGTAGTTTAACCAGCTGGAAGCTCAGTTCGTAGTGGGCCTTGTGGGCTTCAGTAGATTGTAAATTGATCCGTTAACTTAACACTACACAAAATGGCATGAAAAACTATGGGGAATTGACCAAAATAGTCCCATGGGCAAATTTTTGTGCCAAAATATACAGTCAGCCAATTTTGTGCTGAAACTAAGCAAAACTTTTGCCTAATCTGCGGAGGAAAACCCTTAACAATTCCTTTTTTCCCTCCGACGAACCTCCCTCCGTTCTACCTTTTCCGGTCACCGATTGACGACGACTCCAACTACAAAAAGTTCCCTCTCGACCTCAAGAATATATCCCCAAAGTTTCGGAATAAAAAACTGCGTGAAACGCCGCCGGTGAAACAAAACTCAAAACTGAGCCGCCGGAGTTCTCGCCGACTTAGCTGATTTTCCGGCCACTTTCTCCATTCATAACCACCTGGATTAGCTTCCCAACATCCCCGAGCACACTCCCACGAAGTTTCAACCCCAAATCCCAAGTGGTTTGCTGCCGGCGAACAAAAACGTTTTGATCTGTTTTTTGCCAAAAACCGTCCGACAAACTTCCCTCCGTTCTACCTTTTCCGGTCACCGATTGACGACGACTCCAACTACAAAAAGTTCTCTCTCGACCTCAAGAATATATCCCCAAAGTTTTGGAATAAAAAACGGCATGAAACGTTACCGGTGAAACCAAACGCAAAACTGAGCCGCCGGAGTTCTCGCCGCTTTCGCTAATTTTCCGATCACTTTCTCCGTTTGAAAAACCTGGACTAGCTCCCCAACATCCCCGAGCACACTCCCACGAAGTTTCAACTCCAAATTCCAAGCGGTTTGCCGCCGGCGAATGAAAACGTTTTTGATCTGCTTTTTGCCAAAAACCGTCCGACAAACCTCCCTCCGTTCTACCTTTTCCGGTCACCGATTGACGACGATCCCAACTACAAAACGTTCCCTCTCAACCTCAAGAATATATCCCCAAAGTTTCAACCCCAAATTCCCAGCGGTTTGCCACCAGCAAACCAAAACGTCTTCGGTGGAATTCGGAGAAGAAGCAGAGGGACAATGTGAATACTATATGTGTACTATAAGGCCTCGTTTGGCACCCCTCACTGGCTAGGACTGGACTGGACTAATTTTTATTAGTCCAGTGTCCTATGTTTGGTGCAGCCGGGACTAAGGCCCAGTTTGGCATTGCTGTGCTTTCGCGAAAGTACTTTCGTGAAATCACTTTCAGGAAAGCAGCTTTCGCGATAATCAGTTTGGCGTTTGGTAAACATTTTTATTAAAACTGCTTCGAATTACAATAAGCAGTTTTAGGTTTTTGGTAAATACTTTGGTGAAAGCACTGTGAGATATATATAATGACCAAAACGGACATATTTTTAAATAACTATTTTAATAAAGTTGTCATAATATTGTCAAGAAGAAAAATTAAAATACATAATCATACAAATATTTGGAAACACATAATCATACAAATTGCCTATGTTACAGAATTCATTAAACTTGCGGCAATGTTATTTCTCAAAGCCTCCATTTCTTGAGCACCTAGACTATCTTCTTGTTGGACATCAACCTCCCTCTCACTTTGTTCACCTTGAATGTCATTGTCATCTTCAATTTCATCAAAATGATGATCCCTCACACTTTGAGATTTACTGCTACAAAGACATATATATCAATTAACAACCTATATTACCATCGAACCTACAACTACATACCAATCTCCACAATGCATACCAATCTCAAACACAAATCTCAAACACATACTTCTCCACAATGCATACGAATCTCAAAACACACATCTCAAACACAAACTTCTCCAATCTCAAACACATACTTCTCCACAATGCATACCAATCTCAAACACATACCCTAAACCAATTATTATACCACAAACTCTTCAAAAGAAGACCTTACATCCCAATTAAGATCAAAATCGGCAGTTTATGCAAATAAACATGAAAATCCAAACTTAACACTACATACAAACACTAGCAGATGAACCCAAACTTAACCCAAACTTAACACTACAAACACTAGCACATGAAACCCCAAAATCGGCAGTTTATACCAAACCAATACAACCAAATCCGAAAATCCATCATTCAATTTCATTTATGCAAATGAACAGATGGGAAATCAACTCTACCTTCAAGAATCCGCGAAGGCTTCTGGGTTTGTGGGTTCGGCGGCGGCGACGGCTAGTGCTTGTGGATTCGGAGGCGGCGGCGGCGATGGCTTGTGGCTTCGGCGGCGGCGATTGCAAGACTTGGCGATGGCTTGTGGGTTCAGCACGGCGACGGCTTCTGGCTAGGCGGCGGCGACGGCTTCTAGGCGAGGCAGCCGCGTCGACTTCTCGGCCAGGTGGCGGCGATGACTTGTGGGCTCGGTGGGATTTTTGGGGAAGAGGGTGGAGGTCGATAATTTTTAGAAGTTTTGGGGCAGAGGGTGGAGGACGGCTTTGGAGGAGTTTTGATGATTGGGGGTTTTTTTTTTGTAAATTAAAATGTTTGATAAGGCTCAAAATGAAGGAAGAAAAAAAGTTTCATTAAGAAATTCAGAAATGACGTGCGTGTCCCAAATGAAAGCTGCTTTCGAAAGCAACCCCTGACACTGCTTTCCACAATCTGCTTTCGCGAAAGCAACTTTGGGCCGAAAGTTCTTTCGCGAAAGTTAACCAAACGCTTTTTTTTGGTCGAAAACTTTCGCGAAAGTACTTTCGAGCCATAAGTACTTTCGCGAAAGCAAGGGTCGCCAAACGCAGCCCTAAATAAATGGTGTTATTTAGCACCCGTGTTTCCATTTTGAGGGGCTTATCTGGCGAGCTGCAAAAGCGCTCCTTGATTAGCACGGTGTGCTCCCTCGTTCGACCTTGTCGCTGACGCCCATCTCCCCAGCGAACGACGACGCCGAACGCCCATCTCGCCTTCGCGGATGGTCTGCGTTCCCGCCGCCATCGCCCACAACAAACACCGAACGCCGACGCCCAGCGCGAACGACGAACGCCAAACGCCCATCTCGCCTTTTCGTCGCTCGCTTTCCTGCTCGCCCAAGGTCGCTGATGGTCTGCGTCGTTCTCGCCGCTATCGCCCAACGCCGCCATCGCCCAACCCCCGACGCCAGTCACGATGCCCAAAAGCGAACGCCCTCAATACCCCCATTTCTGATTCTTGAATTCTTCCACTGTTCTTGTGTTGCATTCGCCTCCTTCTGATCGGAGTTGGTTCCCGAGCAAAATCGACTTTTGGGTTGCATGGATTTGGCTGAGCGTTGTTTTGGGTTTTTGGTTTTGATGTTGGATTGAGCGTTATGGTTTTGGTTTTTGGTTTTGATTTTGGATTGAGCTTGGTTTTGATGTTTGGGTTTTTGATTTTGATTTGGTTTGGGTTTGATGTTTTCCGAGACAAAATCATGTCGCTGTCGTGGAGGTTCAGGATTTACGTCCGATGTGTTTTAACCAAACGTAGGGTCGAGTTTTAGTCCGACCTAAGGCAATCCATTCCAAGGCAGAAAAACTTAATCCCAGGATTAAGTCCCTCTCCGTCTATTATTAAGTTTCATTCCAAACGAGCCCTAAGAGACTATGGGGGACTATGAGGAACTATGGGGGCACCATGGGCACACTATGAGGGACTATGAACGCGTTCATGAATTACAACTAATCTATACTCAAAAGACTATGAGGAACTGTGAGAAACTATAGCCGCACTATGGACACACTATGAGGGACTACGGCAGCACTATGGACGCGTTTTGGGGGAGCAGTAAGGGACTATGGCCGCACTATGAGGGACTATAAGGGACTATGGCTGCACCCGGGCCTAAAGCGCCGAATAATTTTCACAATTTGAGACTCGTGAAGAGAAAATGGCTGTTCCCAGGTAGCTATTTCCGCACACAAATTTCCCCATGGGCCTATTTTAGCTAATTTCCCAAAAACTATTGCTACGAAGGTTAAGGGTCTGGACTTTAGAATTTATGAGACTGAACATTCCTGATTAATCTCGATTCCTACACTGGCCACCAGATACCCATCTTTTGCCTAGCCCTAGGAAAATCATATCTATTTTCTACTTAGTTCATTACTTGAAGTCTAATTTTAGGCTTTTTTACAGCATCTCAAATTAGTTTAGATGAGTTTGATTCCAATATATGCATATGAATAAATTATTTAATACCTTTTTTTTTTTTTGGTACAGAATAGAATCTATTACTAAGCCGATATATTGTGAATTGAATTGTTATAAATTAGGGAACTACCATTTTATTGTACAAATCAAACTAACGATTTTTGATATACCACTACTAACACTCTAGTTTTTTTTTTTTTTTTTTTTAATATCAGCTACACTACAAATTACAATGCTTAAATTTGACTATTTTCCTTAACAAGAAAAGGAGTCAATCAAGAAATTGGTTGGAAATTCCTCATAAGGAATTAAAAAAAATTACACCTCCTCTCTCAGCTTATCCACAAAACGTTAGGAAAATCTTTCCCAACAAAGAAAGGAAAGGATCTTACTCACGCACGCTGCTGCGCTCACCCTACCTAAAAGGCACACAACCCCCAAACTCAAGACCAAATTGCGTTAAGCAACTCTTTGCTTTCTCCTTCTGTCTTCAATCAATTTTAAAAAACAATCTCAAATTAACAGCGAGTTTGAATTGACGATGTCTGACGACTCCGCTCAGCCTTCCGGCTCCAGGGGAACCAAAAGGGACTACAGCACGGCGATTCTCGACCGCAAGAAGGCCGACGACCGCCCCTTAGTCGACGATGCAATCAACGACGACAACTCCACCGTCGCCCTCCACCCGACAACCATGCAGAAACTCAAGCTCTTTCACGGCGACACGATCTTGATCAAGGGAAAGAAGAGGGCGGACACAATCTGCATTGCCGTTGCCGATGACACGTGTGAGGAACCCAAGGTTCTGGATGAAGCGAAGAAAATCAGGAGCAACCTGCGGGTCCAAGTTCGGCGACGTCGTTTCGATTCGCCGATGCGCCGATGTCCAGTCCGGAAAACGTGTCCACATTCTTCCCGTGGACGACAGCGGTGAAGGGGTGCACTGGAAATCTGTTTGACGCGACTCTGAGGCCGCATTTTTCCGAACAATCCCGCCGAGTCAAAAAAGGGGATCTGTTCCTTGTGAGGGGTGGAATGATTTGGGTGGAGTTCAAGGTTGCGGCAACTCAACCTGCTGAGTACTGCATTGTGGCTCCCGATACCGAAATTTTCTGCGAAGGCGAGCCTGTCGAGAAGAAGATGAAGAGAGGTAGCTGAATGAGGTTGGTTACGATGACATTGGTGGAGTTAGGAAACAGATGGCGCAAATTCGGGAGTT